>CM052798.1:159261310-159414851 GCA_028533885.1 Nasua narica | reverse complement strand
GGCTGGGCACGCCGGTGCAGAGTTCCTGGGAGCACGACTTAGTGGGCACATGCTGTGACAGGTGTCAGCGCTCTGCCTTCCACGTGGCAGAAGGGTCAGCAAACAGGTGTCCACCAGAAGTTGTATTGTAGGCTGTGGCATCAAACTTGTTGCTCCGTGCGCTTAAAAGTCCCTCTTCCTGTTTTTTCTGTCTAGTGTCCCCCTCCCGTTCATCCTGTTGCTGCTACCACCTCCCCTGGGGAAGCCATTCTGTGCCCGATCAGCGGCATTGTTTCTGGGCTTTGTGCCCATGTCCACTTTCACAGGTGCTAGCGACTGTTGGTTCACCTTTCTGCCTTCCAGAAAGGGAGGAAGGTGCCCAGCTTGGACGGGCATCTGTTGGCGTCTGTTGAACTGTTGTAGGAATGAATGAATGGCAAAATGGAAGATAGAGCCTGTTCTTCCCAGGAGACCCCGAAGGACACGTGTCATTTTGTGGAGGCACGGGCCGAGCTCTGCCTGCTTTTGCCACGAGGAGTGGGTCGCGGCTAGGGCGTGAGCCCTGCTGGCCTCCCAGCACGTGGCTTCCGAGGTTTTTTCGTTGTTCTCTCCATGGCTCCCTGGGGCTGGCTGGCTAGCTGTTGTTCACTTACTGTAAGATGCACAGAATTTCCAGGATGCAGCTTTTTAAAATCTGGAGGATCGTGATTCACGTGTAGCGTGTAGGTTCCTCTGGTCCACAGTACTTCTCCTTTCTCTCATCACTCGTGGGGTTATTTGATTAAGGTCTCATTCTCTGAACATGGGCTCTAAGCAGAGACCATAGGTCTTCTGCTAACCATCATTATCTCCTTGACATTTAGCATAACAAATATTTTTTCAATAAATGAACTGATGGATGGATGGACGCATTTCCCCGACCGATGAGTCTCCTTACAGGAAGCTCTGACCAACGGGAAAAAGCATGCAGTCGGCACTTAGTAAATGTTTGTGAGGCAGGTCCCATGACATTGTGTTCATACCCAGGGGAGACCGCCTACGAGCGTCCATCCTGTCTGTTGTTTCTGTCCCTGTCCCACCCGCCCCTACTGGACCATGAGCTCAGCCGACCCTGACTTCCCCTCCCTACTGTCCTGTTCAGTGCACTCAGGGCATAGGAGGTAAGTTACATGGTCACGGTTATCATAAATTTATAATCTAACAAGACCTTTCAGGTTGTGGGCCCTTCCCTGACCTCTTCGTTGGAGACGAGAGACCCAAACCATCTTCGATTGTTGTTCTACACAGTGAGTGAGGCGGGATGGGGCCCAGGCTGAGGTCCAGAGGCGTCAGCATTGTTAGGCAGAGCACCTTGAACTTTCTTGGCGTGGACTTCCACAGAGTCTTATCTGCTTCCTTTTTTGTTGCTGTTTAAGATTTTATTTATTTATGTAAGAGAGAAAGAGAGAAAGAGAGAGAGCACGAGTTGAGCCAAAGGGCAGAGAGAGATGGAGAAGCAGGCTCCCCACTGAGCAAGGAGCCCGAGGTAGGACTCAGTCCCTGAACCCTGGGATCGTGACCCAAGCTGAATGCAGATGCTTAGTGAACTGAGCCACCAAGGCGTCCCTCGTCTGCTTCCTTCTGTATCATACTTGAATGAGGAGTCCTGGGCAGAGTTGATTGGAGCAGCCCAGCTGGCAGGAAGGTGGATGAGTACAAACAGCAAGAACCTAGAGTTACCTGGCCAGAGAGGCCACGGGTGCCCGACTCGGGGCTCCTTGGGGGCAGCTAGGGAGGTAGGACTTGTTGCTTGCACTAGTATATTTGGAAACCGAGAGACTTAGCAATTAGTATGGAATCCCCGTGACAGCTCATGGCGGCCCCAGCATCTGCCTTTCAGCAGTTGCGGCCGGAGAAGAGGTTTGACCTACCTCGTTGAAACAATCAGGAAATAATAACGGGGTATATTCAGTGTTCATTTGTACTGTTTCACGTAGCATAGTGAGCAAAGCCCTGAGCTTGGAAGTCAAGCTCTTCCAAGTTCGAATCCTACATGTGCCACCACCAGGTACCTGTGTGACCACGTGGTACCTAAGTGCTGCGAGCCTCAGTTTTCTTATCTGTAAAATCCAGACAATCCCAGTTCCTTGCAGGATTAGGGTGAGGATTGAATGGGGTGGCGACCCTGCCTGGGATGGGTCTGGCTCGAAGACAGTGCCCAGTAGGGGTCACTGTTGCTGCCGTTAAGTGCCCCGAGAGTTCAGCATGGCTGGATTGCTGGAGAAGGCCTCTTGGAAGAGAGGGAATTTCAAGTGGGACTGGACAGACTGGGCTTCTGATAGATAAGATGAGGATTGGCAGAAATCATACGTATTCAGGCTGCTTTCTCTAGCTCATAGATTTTCCAAGTACAGCTTCCATAGACCAGGAAAGAATCTCATCAGCAAATAGGTCAAGTGTTTGCTGTGTTGTTATGGGGGAAAAAAAAGGCATTGTCCAAGCTGTAGCCAGCTGTGCATGACTCAGGAGTTCATAACATCCTCTCGAAAAGGATACATATCCCAACATCCGTGCAGTCACTTCTGCTGAATAAAATTCATCACCTGTTTGGGGATCGGCAATAAAGAGGGGCTTATGTACCAAGTGAATTATGTCCCTTATTCCTGCATGGCATGCAGGAATTGGTGTCTCGATTGACATCCTGTAAGTCACTGGATAGAATTTCCACAGAAGCAGGAGAAACACGGGTGGTGCAAGGTGTGATGCCCCGTGGTAATGAATTCTGGTTCATTCGAGCAGGTCGCTTCTTTCAATCTCCCATCACTGGGGGCAGTGGGAAATGAGAGGTTGTAAAGAAGAGCACAGGGGTTGATAGCAACGTTCACTTACTCTGACATGTATTTGTTGGACACCTATCTATAGGTGCTGCGTGTTTCCTGCTCGGATCTTTGAGCCCCCCCGGAAGGTGCTGCAGGCAAGTGTTTGTTCCCACGGAGGGCTTTTTTTTTTTTTTTTTTTAAGATTTTATTTATTTATTTGAGAGAGAGAGAGAGCATGAGAGGGGAGAAGGTCAGAGGGAGAAGCAGACTCCCCATGGAGCTGGGAGCCTGATGAGGGACTTGATCCTGGGACCCTGGGATCATGACCTGAGCCGAAGGCAGTTGCCCAACCAACTGAGCCCCCCAGGCGCCCCCGCCCCCCCTTTTTAAAAGATTTTATTTATTTAACCATGGAGGCTTCTTGTATGTCTGCCTCACGCCGCCCCCCACTCCCCCCCACCGGCCCTGCTGGGCCAGTGAGGCATGGGAGTTGGTGCAGAAATGCCCCAGCTTCCCCACTCCAGTGTGGCAGTCCTGCGGTGAGTTCCCCACATCTCTCGGAAGGTCCCTCATGGAACTGAGCTCCAGGCGCCTAAGTGGGAAGCTGCATCACCTTGGACAAGTTCCTTAACCTCTGAGTTTCACCTTCTTGTAGGATGACTGAGGGGGTCAAAGAGACCATGCTATCACTGCCCCCACTGCTCGTTCCCATTTATTCATCCAATGCTGGGAACCAAGCGCTTCGCTCAGTGCTGTAACTTGATTCTCATCACGACTGTAGGACGTAGGACTTCAGTTATCCCAATTTTAAGAGGAAACTGTAGTACGAGGAGATAAATAACTCATCGAAGAGCCTTATTCTGGGTCCTAACCCAGATGCATTTGTTTTAAGGGCCGATTTTTATTAATAAGCGAGGCTGTTAGAGTACAGCGCCTAGCAAAGAAGCTGCTATTACTATTTTTATTAGCAAGTGCCCGATATAGTTGTTGGATTATAAAATAAGGAATAAATGAATGTTTGTTGCTTGAGATCATGAACTCTCTTTTGCTCTTGGCTCTGACTTCAGGCAATGAGAATAGTCTCTGGCACATGGTAGGCACAAAACAAATCATTGAATGAATGATTTAATGAATGAAAGAATGCAAAGTGGTATTTTTTTAAATTACTGGTAGTTCCAGTTCTAAGGAAATCATGTTAATTGAAAAGAATCATTTGTTTCATCCTTACAAGAACAAACCCAGGGAAGAAATAGCCTTAAAATCCCAGCAGTATTTATCTCTCGGTGTTAGGATAATAACAGATTTTAGTTTTATGCCTTAGTATTTTTCCTGATGGACCCGGATCACCTTCATAACTGGAAAGAAAGACTCTCCGTTGGAGGAAAAAAACAGTCTCTGAGCATAAGTGGGTCCCGAAGCGGTATGGGTGAGATGCCGCCATATACGTAGGTGCTAAGCAGGTCTGAGTGGTTTCCGAGTCACGGCAGCAGGATGTGAGCTGACTTTGGCGTCGCACCTCGCACAGCTCTTTCACACGCCCTCTCTCTGGAAGTTCACAGCAGTCCAGTGACGTCGGCTGGGCTAGGATTAGTGGCCTTGGTTTACAAACAAGGGACCCAAGAGCCACAGAGCCTCACTGACCAGGATGAGCAGAGCCGACTGGAACTCGGCCACACCGGCCTCGAAGCCCGGTGGCCCCTTGACTCTGCCGCAGCAGCCTCTGCCGAAGACCCGCTGAAGGAAACGGGACAAGGGTAGAGGTGGGTAGGTGGACCAGGGGCTCGGAGATAGCTGCTTTGAGCAACTACTAGACGCTTCTCTCGAAGAAAAACCTGACCTGCACTTTCTCAGTCAGACGACCTGGGTGGGAGTCCCCGTTCTGCCACACACTGTCTTGGACACATTATTTCCTATCTCCGAGCCTCAGTTTTGTCATCTGCAAAGCTGACCCAGCGTTGTCTACCTTACAGGATCACTGTGGGGGTCAGGTTGGCACCAAGTAGGTCTTCTGTGAGGAGGTCTTCTTGGCCGGTTACGTGTGCTATCCACATGCATGGCTTTTTTCCAAACTGTACTGATACTCGTTGGTGTCTATAAATTAGTATTTCCATGGGTATCAGTCAGATTTCGCCAAATTAAGAAAACCCGTCAGAATTGCAGTAGCTTGCGTGGTAGCAGACATTTATATTCAAGCCTGTGGGTCTGTGGGTCTGTGACTTGGCTGATCTAGGCCGGGCGCGGCCTGCTCAGGGGGGACTCCTGTTGGGTCCAGATCTGCTCCCCGTGTCAGCAATCTGACACAGGTCCAGACTGAGAGGTGGCGGCCGGCCGGGACCAGGGAGACAGATTCCTTTCATGGCGCATCATAGGAGTGATAGACTTAGGACCCTACTCTGTCATTTCCATCCACCGTCCATGGCTGAAGTAAGTCAGTGGTCGGGTCCAGGTTCTGCTGCAGAAGAGGAGCACGGCGCTCTAGTGGGAAGGACTGTAAAGGCACACGACGAAGGGCACAAATGTGTCATTCAAAGCCAGGGTGGGAATGAAGTAGGAGAGTGACCCCGTCTGGACGTTGTTTTGGCTTCCACGCTTGCGTGAGCAAGGAGAGCAAAGGAACAGCACGTTGGGGAACGGCCTGGGAGGGGCACTGATTATTCATGCCCAGTAAGGATGGGGTCAGAAGGTGACTATTACAGGAAGGTCACCCTCTGTGATTATGAGGGCAAGCGTACGCTTATTCTTCTTATTCAAGTACCACTGTTTTGACGACCACAGCTTTGTGAGAGGTTTTGAAATCGGGAAATGGGAGTCCTCCAACTTTGCCCTTCTCTTTCAAGATCATCTTGGCTTTCCATGTGAATTTTAGGATGAGATTGTCAATTCTCCATCTAATTTAAATGTGTAATTCAAGGTTCAGGAAGATTTAGTAAATCATTATTGGCCTTTTGGTTTGAAGGAAGTGGTTCGGTCACTTATTCACCAAGTAACTATTAATATCGTGGTGGGCACTGTGTAGTTGGTGCTGGGGATACAGCAGTGAGGAAATCCTAACACAGTCTTGTGCTCACATAGCTTACAATCGAATCATAGCCATGATCAATAGATCAATGAATCAACATGCACATTAATGAATGCATAATTATGAGTGAAAACTAAAATACATTCCATGATCTAATCTGGAGGAACAAGAACAGTTTCCCTGAAGAAGTAAGACTTGAGGAAGTACAGGAGTTAACTAGACAAAGATGGTAAGTGGGGAAGCCTTACCGGCAGAGGGAACAGTATGGGCAAAGGACCTGGGACAGAAGGACCTTGGCAAGTTCCCGAATCTGAAAGAAGACCATATGCCTATAGCAGTGAGCATGAGTGGACAGGATGAGGCCAGAGAGGTTGACAAGAGTCAGACCTTGTTATATGACTCTGGTTTTATCCTAAAGCACTGAGAATCCTTTGAAGAATGTTCACCTGAGGGTGGAGACGTGGGGGGAGGGGTTGGTGACACAGTCAGAGTGGTGTTTTAAATTTTTCATTCTGCATATCAGCCACTTATAAGGCAGAGAGCTTATTTGGGGTCTGGATTTTAAAAACAGCTTTTTCAAAAAACATTTTTGACATTTATGGGACTATTAGAAATCTGAACATTGGATCTTTGGTGATGTCAGGGAATTATACAATCATTTCAGGTGTGGGAATGGTATTGCAATTATGTTTTTGTAAAAGACCTGGTCTTATAGATACATGCTGTTCCATTTATGCCCCAACTGGTAAGATTGTTTGCTTCAAAACAATACTGTTGGGAGAGGAAAGATCGATTTTAAGTTGATGGTGATCGGGGCTGGGCAGTGGGTATGTGGCATTCAGGAAACTCTTCTCTATTTTTATGTCTACGAATTCTCCACAATAAAAGATAAAAAAAAAGAAAGCAATGATTCTGGCTTCAGTGTGGGGGACCAGACTTCAGAGGGAGAAATGGTGATGAGAAGAGACCAGGGAGGGAGTGCCTGGGTGGCTCAGCCTGTTAAGCATCTGCCTTCGGCTCAGGTCATGATCCCAGTGTCCTGGGATCGAGCCCCGCATCGGGCGCCCTGCTCTGCAAGAAGCCTGCTTCTCCCTCTCCTGCTCCCCCTGCTTGTATTCCCTCTCTCGCTGTGTCTCTCTCTGTCAAATAAATAAATAAAATCTTTAAAAAAAAAAAAAAAGAAGAAGAGACCAGGGAGGAGGCCCAGGTGGGAAAGGTAGAGGCTTGGTCCAGGGCTGTGTCGGGGGGGATGGAGAGAAAGAGAGAGGTTGAGAGATCTTTAGGGAGTAAATGAGACAGGACTTGGGATGGAGCTAGCGATCACTGGAGAAGGATTCAGCAGCAGGTCCCTTGGCTTATCTTGTTTTCACTCCTCACCTCTGTTTCCCCTCCATTCTGCAAATATTGAAGCCGCTCCCTTACGTAACACCTTTTATCCCAGACTTCCTGTGCTCTGTGCACTCAGCAATTAAGCTTCGGTATGCATGAATTAATTAAAATCCTCTCTCAGGTTCAGAGGGGCTGTCCTGAAATGTGTATATTCATACAGCTCTGCCTCCTTCCTGGGCTGGTCCCCTTGGCCAGCAGGGGGTGGGGGGTGTGTAGGGGGAACCTCTGCTTTCCCAGAGGCGCAGAGCCGCATGGGTCCGTCCTTCTGTTGCACCTGTGAGCACACTTTGATTTCATGTTTAGAGAAGTTAATGACTTGTAAATTGCTCTCGACTGTAGAGCTAGAAATAGAACGCACGAAGGATCCCTGAGCACTTGCACAGATCCGAGGGTAGAGACACCAGCCCCGAGGTGGATCGCTGAAGCAGTGGTTTGCTGGCTGTTTTCCTTCCCGGTCCTGGACAGCCCCTCTGTGGTGTCTGAACATTCCTAACAAGGATGCCAACCCCCAGATGAAAGCCCACGCTGCTTTGAGGCCGTGTCTTCTGCCCGGTCCCACCGGATGACGCTTGTCACCTTTTCTCCCGCCCCCATCCAGGTAATTCTCTGATGTGACGGCTGAGACATGAGATCTTCAGCCTCCAGGCTCTCCAGTTTTTCGTCAAGAGATTCACTATGGAATCGGTGAGTGGCTATGGCCCGTCCTGTCTAGAGAGCCCCGCCTGGGAAATGCGGAGGGATTATTTGCGGGGGAGGGGTTGAAATTCAAAATTTGATCAAACCGCAGACTAGAATCTGACAAAGACACCGTGGGTGTGAATATTAGTGGCAAACGGAGGTGTGGCATTTGTAGCGCAGTAGACTTCTCAATGTGCTTCTCTTGTCACATCACCCGTGTCCTTCGGGCAAAAAGCAAGGTGACAGGGCGGCGGTTCCAGAATGAAGTCAGGAATAGCGACAAAGGTGACACCATCCACAGTAGGTGCTGTTTTAGCTGAGCGACTCTTAGACACAGGGCCTCATTCCGTCCAGGTGACAGTCCCGCCAGGGAGGAATTACTACATTCATTGTACAGGTAAAGATAAGGCCCAGCTGGATTTGAGGTCTGTTTTACCTGGTTCCAGGTCTCCTGCCTTTTTCCTCTATGCCATGTTCCTTCTTGGTGGAGGTATAATTTGCCCCGATTTGCAGCTGGGAATACTGAGGCCTGGGATGGGGCATGTGATAGAGTCAATGGAGTCTGACCTCAGGGGGTGGGGGTTTGTGTTAGAGGATGATAAAAAATTAGACTGGACAAGAAGATGACAGAAAAGTCAGAGAGTCTGAGAATCTTAAAGTTGCCAAGGTAACTTGACCTAGGTTCAGCCTGCTGTGACTGGGGTTTCCCAGAAATCAGCTAGCTCCATGTGGTGGAAAGAGCATGGCTGCTGGAGGGAGTGGTAGAATTCTGGCTTTGCCACCAACTTGCTGTGTGACCTCAGGCAAGTCATTGACCTTCTCTGTTTCTTCCATTTTCTTATCTCTGAAAGGGAAATCCCAATGTTTATGTTTTATATTTTTGTGTGCAGGCTAGAAAAAATAGACAATAAAGTGTCTTGTGTAAAATAGGCACATATAGAGCATTGTGATTATTTCAAGTTTTAGGATAGAAGTCATTTTTAAGTATCATTAGACCAGCAAACATATCCTGAATGAACGAGAGAGGCTGGAGGCAGAGAGGCCAACCTGAGAGGCTTTGATGTGACCCAACATGAACCAACAAGGAACCGTTACTACCTTTGGGGTAAATGAGACTTTCTATGATTATTTTCCTAGTTTGTCTGTTAGAGCAATACCCGAAGTCATGTTTTATTTTGTTTTGTTTTTTACGTCAAAAGTCCAACACAAAAAAGATAGTTTGTGAGTCTCTTTTTGGGTGACATTAATTATAATTCCAAAACCCAATGTGTTATTTAGGATTACGTTTTGCTGTGGATGATGTAAAATCTAAATGAACATTGGCTTAAAGAAGATAGAGGAATACTTCTCTCTTAACCTGCAAGTTCAGACGCAAGTTGTGCAGGGCTGCCACGGCAATCTCTGGGAGACCTAGGCACTTGCTCTTGTTTCTCTGCCATGTGGGCCTCTAATCCCAAGTCACCTCATGGTCCACTGTAGCTGCTGCTGCTCCAGCCATCACGTCTACCAGCAGGAAGGGAAGAGAAGAAGAAAGACAGGCTTCTTCCCTTTAAAGATGCTTCTGGGTATTGCACCTACTGCTTCTTCTATCGGCCAGAATTTAGCCGCTGCACAGCTGCAAGAAGGCTGAGAAATGAGGTCTTTATTCTGAGACCATGTGCTTACCAAAGTTGAGAGTTGTTGTTATAGACAAGGAAGAGAGCAGATATTAGAGGACAAACCTTGCTTTGTCAAGCAAAGAGTTCTTGAAAGATGGCTTTTAAGAGGAAAGGTTCTGGCCAGACGGCTGGTGTTTGACTCCCAGATCCATGGCTCCATGTTGCATGACCTCAGGAAAGCTACTGAACTTTGTGTGCCACGGTAAAATGGCATTTTGTACATCCTTATACGGGTTGTCTCAAGCATTAGATGAGTTAAGGTAGAGCCCTTGGAACAGTGCCTGGAACATAAGTGCTAAGTGTTAGCTCTTACCGCTCCTACTGCTTCTACTATTCCCCTTAGCACCGCGGCTGCGTCTGCGGTTACGACTGCCTATCTATCCTGACTGCTCCTCCTTTTACTTCCGCGCCTGTCCCTACTGCTGGTGCGTCCATGACTCAGCTGCTATCTGAACCACGGGTGCTGGCCAGGCACTACACACACATTTTAAAAATGGCATCCTTGCATCATGCTAAGTATTCTTTTCCCAAGGTGGAGATAAGAGGCAGCGAGGCTAGGCAACTTGTCAGGTGTCCGGCAGCTGGCGGGGTAGCGGTTTTCCATCCGGTGGGTGGGGTCATGACGGGAAGGGAGCGCGAGGCTCCTGCTGGGTTCTGCAAATGTTCTGTCCCCCGGCCTGAGAGCTGGTGACCCAGGTGTAAACATTCCTTCAGTGGCACACCTATGACACCGATCATTTTATGTATTTGTACTGTGGTTCACTTAGAACTCATCAAAGCCTATGCTCTCTTCACTATAATGTGAGGCCTGCCACCTTTGTTTCTTTGTATTTATTTGTTGGCTGGCTGGGTCTTTCGTATAAAATGCGGACCAATCACTTATGACTTTGGTGCCTGGGTTTGCTGATCACATGAGGGCTCCATCCGAAAACAGAAAGCCCGGCGCTCCGTTCCCGGCCACCCAGCACTGAGCAGGGGTCAGCCCTTCTTTTCCACGGAGCAGGTAAGAGTTGGAGCTTGGAGTTCGGTGCGCACGAAGGGGAGCCCGCGGGAGCAGAGACTTTCTCCATGTATTGACTCGTAAGTCCAGGGACCTCCTGCTCGGTTCGTGTGGTAGTTAACACAGATGTGTGTGCGAACGAATGGCTAGAGTCACACCTCGCCACAGGGTAGTTACCGCCCCCGGGAAAGCTCAAGTCCAGGGGCATAAAGAACAATGTGCTTCCTTTTTTCCACCCCAGATACCACCAGGACAACACCTGGAAGTGGGATTGAATTCCGAGCCAGCAGTAGAAATCAGCTGGCCTTATTTCCAGAGTTTTTGTCCTTATGTAGAAACTAACCAACGGAAACTTTAGACCTTCCTAAACCAAGCCCTAAAGAAACCTCTGACACCTCCCCACCCCCCCCCCCCCAGCCTTTGCTTTTCCAAAGGGTCAAGGCAGATGCACTGTTATTATCATGCCGCCAGCTGTCAGCCCAAATTGAATTTCCCTGAGCCCAGCTGATGTCCCTTTTTGGCCACAGGGCAGGGGTCAGGAGTGAAGGCCGTGCCTGGATGGGAAGTGTGTCCCTCGGGCTGAACGCAGAGGCGCTGACCTCTTAACTCTGTGCTGCATTTTTAACATTGTTGGAAGGGTTGGAAAGCCTTACGATTTCTAGATGTAAAAGAAAAAGAAAAGCATTTCAGAAAAACAGCATTCAAGTTCCCTTGTGAAAGTCCCATCAGTAGCATGAAGGCTGCTGGAACGTCTCCGAGTTATTTCATGGCCTTGGCTGTTCCTTGGTTAGATGCATAAAGGGAGGAAGGTGTCACCTGGACGAGGATTGGGAAATTGTTTCTGATCTTGAAGCTCGCCCTCCCTCTCTTCCTTTTTTTTCCTTCCCTCCTTCAGAATTGATTAAACAGCTACTGTGTGCCAGGCCGTAGGCTGAATCCTGGGGACATAGATGGATAAGACCCGTTGCAAAACCTTCCTGAACTTATCATTTGTTCATTTAAAAAAGTTCATTCATTCTATAAAACTTATTGAGCACCTAATTTTCTCTGGTCTCTTAGTAGAAATAAATGACACAGTCCTTTCTCCTCCTGAGTTTATACTTTTTTAATTTTTTCACTTGCTCACTCAGCAAACACATTCTGAGCACCTACTGTGTGCCAGGGACAGCTGGTTGCTGGGATACCAGGACGAACAAAACATAGCTTCTGTCTTGCTGGAGCCGAAAGGCTAGACAATGTCACGTTCCTCCCTAGGGCTTCTGTAACAAAGTTCTCCCGGCCTGGTGATTAAAACAGTAGAAGTGCATTGTCTCACCGTTCTGGAGGCTAGGAGTCCGAGATCAAGGTGTCGCCAGGGCCGCGCCGCCTCTGATACCTGTAGGGGGCATCTCCCCTTGCCTCTTCTCAGATCCTGGAATTTGCTGGCACTGCTTGCTGTCCCTTGGCTTGTAGCCACAGCCTCTGGTCTCTGCTTCTCTTGCCACGTAGCCTACTCTCTGTGTGTCTCTCTTCTCTCTCATGAGGACAGCAGTCATATTGGAATAAGGGCCTGCCCTAATCCAGTGTGACCTCATCTTAATTTACATCTTAATTGTGCCCGCAAAGACCCAAAGAAACTCGGATTCATGGTACCTGACTGCAGGATGTGGACATTGGGTGGGGGACATACAACTTATAACGAGTCTGTATAATGACACAGAGCACCTCCAAGGGGACTTGGAGTAAGTGTCATTATCTTCCCCTTCCTAACTTCCTCATCTAGAGGGTATGTGCCTTGAGGTCGGCGAGATTGTGTTGCTCTGAGCGAGCGATTCTGGATTCTGTGCCAGGGAAGTGAAGCTGACCTTTTCATTGCACACTTACAGGGAGGCTTGCGTGGTCCCAGGTGATGGGCAGGGCCCCTTCCTGCCGCTCTCATTTGTTTTTGCTCCTTGGGGTGGCTGATGAAGGAATCATGGCGACACCTGCCTTGACCCGAAGGCCTGCCTGAGGGTGTGAACCGTGAGTTCCTATCCCGGCTCTGCTCTTGTTGGTTTTGTGAGCCTGCGAACCTTTCTTCACCTTTCTCTGCCTCGTCACCTGTCGCATCTGTCCCCCACCCCCGGGGGTCTTGTGAGGGCCACGTGGGATCGATCTGTCAGGTGTTCACAAGAGCACCTGGCCCTTCGTGGATATTTGGTGCACGTGGGTGGGGACTGTGCCGAGACACATGGCATCTCCCCGAGGGAGGGCTTGTCCAGGTCACTCGGCACATCTCGCAGGCGACTTCTGTTTAGTGTTGAACGCCATTCCATCAGAACATTTCCCTGTAACCTTTCCTAAGGGAAGGTTTTTGGAAATACAGAAAATACTCCCCTTGCACAAAGGTGTACATTTAAAATGACTAACAGTTACAAACAAGATAAAAACCTGCCTTACAATGAGAAATGTGTTAACATATTAGGGCAAAATGATGGGGAAAAAAATTAGGGTAAAACACTGAAAAACAATGTAGCCATTAAAAAGATCATGATCAGGGCGCCTGGGTGGCTCAGCGGGTTAAGCCTCTGCCTTCGGCTCAGGTCACGATCTCAGGGTCCTGGGATCGAGCCCCGCATCGGGCTCGCTGCCCAGCAGGGAGCCTGCTTCCCCTTCTCTCTCTGCCTGCCTCTCTGCCTACTTGTGATCTCTCTTTGTCAAATAAATAAATAAAATCTTAAAAAGATCATGATCACTTTTCTAAAGTTAGGAGATGGCTTGTAATCTAAATGTCATGTAAAAAAACATTTAATTTTTGAGGGAGTGAGTTAATTTCTTTGTGACTAGGTTCCCTCCTCTGTGAGTTGGAGACAGTTCACAGCACCTTCTTCAGACATGGGGTTGAGAATTCAGTGGGATCATATTTAGGGAGCCTGTGAGAAGCACTTGGCATGTATTAAGTACCCGACAGCTACTAATTGTTGTTTTTATTTATCGTTTGCTTTAAATCATGTGCAAAATATTCCTAGTAAAATATTTAGAATTAATAACACAGATGAAGCACACACGTTTTCCCTTCTAGATACTTATTCGGAGGGGCTGTGTTCTGTTGATCACTTAGCCAATGTGGGGAAGCGTGTAGATCCAGCCCTCTGCACACGGGGCACTAGGTCTTGGTCTCGGCGTGTGCTCAGAGTCCCTTGTGAGGGCTTTTACAAGAATACAGATGCTTGGAGATGCTGACTGAAGAGATGTGTGGTAGATCCCAGGCATCTGCAGTCTTAAAAGAGTCCCACAAGTGATTTTGATTCTCAGGATGGGATAAGGCACAGTCACCGCCCCCGAAGAAGTTTGCAAACCAGATGCGGAGATGGGAACAGCAGACTCATTAAAAGATAAAGCATAATATAAGGCTAATGTAAGTTCTGCAGAATGGGGCTCCCAGCTCTGGCTCCCCTGCAGAACCCTGTAAAACTAAAGCTCCCCAGGTGTATGGACTCAGAACCTCCCGGGGTGAAGTCTTTGCAGAAAGTTCTGAAGGTCAGCTAGGTGCAGAGCTGTTGGTGAGGACTCTCGAGTGGTAGAACAATTCGAAGGAACCCGCAGGGTCCCCTTTGGCCTGGGACTGTCACAGAAGCCCCAGTGAGGAGGAGTGATGCAGGGCAGGCTTTTGACCACGCCTCCCTCTGTATCTCACCTTTGTATTCCCTCCCCCTGCTGCCCCCCAGCACCCAGGTGAGGTGCAGCTCCTAGACTGTGAACCAGGGGTCCTCCAAAGCCCTTTTCCCTGAGCCATGAGGCAGATGTGTTTCCTCTGGCTGGTACTGGTGAATGCTTTAAAATATATACATATATACATGTATTTAAGGGGCTCCCGGGTGGCTCATTTGTTTGCGCATCTGCCTTCCGCTCAGGTTGTGGTCTGGGGTCCTGGGATTGGGCCTCACTTCGGGCTCCCTGTGCAGTGGGGAGACTGCTTCTCCCTCTCCCTTTGGCCCTCCCTCTTCTTGTGCTCTCTCTTGCTTGCTCGCTCTCGCTCTCTCTCAAATAAATAGATAAAATCTTTTTATAATTTTTATTTAAAATACTTTTAATTGTGCTGAAATGCACAACATAAAATTTACCATTTTAATGATTTTTTTTAAAAAGATTTTATTTATTTATTTGTTTATTTAGAGAGAGGAAGTGTGAGCTGGGGGAGGGGTGTATGGAGAGGGGGAGAGAGAGAATCCTAAGCAGACTCCACACTGATCGTGGAGCCTGACGTGGGACTCAATTTCAGGACCCTGAGATCATGACTTGAGCTGAAATCAAGAGTTGACCACTTAGGGGTGCCTCGGTGGCTCTGCCGAACCCCATATCTGCTCCCTGCCCAGCGGGGAGCTTGGTTTTCCCTCTCGAGCTCCCCCTGCTTGTGTTCCCTCCCTCTCGCTATCTCTGTCTGCATAAATAAATAAAAATCTTAAAAAAAAAAAAAAGCATTAACCGCTTAAGCAACTGAGCCATCCAGGCACCCCCCCCATCTTAATGATTTTTAAGTGATGTTAAATATCTTCATGTTGATGGGGCGCCTGGGTGGCTCAGTGGGTTAAAACCTCTGCCTTCGGCTCAGGTCATGATCGCAGGGTCCTGGGATCGAGCCCCACGTTGGGCTCCCTGCTCGGCAGAGAGCCTGCTTCTCTCTCTCTCTCTCTCTCTCTCTCTCTCTCTCTCTCTCTGCTTGCCGCTCTGTTTACTTGTGCTCTCTCTCTGTCAAATAAATAAATAAAATCTTTAAAAAATATATCTTCATGTTGCTGGGCAACCATCCCCACCACCATCCATCTCCAGAACTCTTTGTCATCTTGCACAACTGAAACCGTGCCCCCATCAAACAACAGTTCCCCATGTCCCCCTATCCCCAGCCCCTGACAGCTGTCTGTCTCCGTGAATTAGATTACTCGAGGTACCCCCTCAAAGTGGGATATTAGTCTTTTTGTGACTGGTTTATCATTACATAGCGTCATCCGGATTCATCCATGTCGCACCATATGTTAGACTTCCTTCCTTTTTGAGGTTGGCTGATCCGCCATTGTTATGGATGGACCAAGGTTTGCATATCCATTCACCCATCGGTGGACACTTAGGTTGTTCTCATCTTTTGACTCTTGTGAATCATGTTGCTGTGAACACGGGTGTACAAATATCTCTTCGGGACCCTGCTTTCAAATCTTTTGGGTACAATATACCCCAAAGTAGAATGGCTGGATCCTATGGTAACTTTAGGTCTCTCTCTTTTTTTTTTGAGGACCTGCCATATTATTTTCCACAACTACACCATTTTACACTCCCACGCACGGTGCACGAGGATTCCTGTTTCTCTGCCTCTTTGCCAACACTTGTCATCTTCTGGTTTTGTAATAGTAGCCGTCCTAATGGATGGGCTGCTGAATGCTTTTAGCAAGGACAAATCATTGTCAGCTTCATATTTCATTTATGTTATGTGGGCCAATTAAGCAATTCCCAAGCATTTATTTAAGCTCTAGGCACTGAGTATACAGACCTAAATAATACATGCCTGGTTCTTGCCTTCTAGGCTCTCGGAGTGTGTTGGGGGAAATAGATGGCAGGTAATTTCTGTCCAGTATGGGAGGTGTAATACTGTATCCTTAGGTAGCGTAGGGTGCCTTGAGTACAGTTAATAATGGTAGGAAACAAGGGCTGAATGTGGAGCCTCGCTGTCAACACGTGAGGTACATTATTCAAGCGGTCTAGGGGTCTAGGGGTTTGGGTTGTTGGGCAGAACTTTCCCTAAGGATGGATATTCTGGGCCTGTGGCATCCACTAGCCTCATGTGGCTGCCGAGCACTTCCCGTGCACTTAGTGCAACTGAGAGATGGCATTTTTAAAGTTTACTTAATCTTAATGAATTTACATTTAAATTGAAATCAACCTTAAGTGGCTAAAGGCTCGTGTGTGGGACAGAGCAGTAGTAGAGATTCTTACGGGTCTCAAACTCGAATATGCGCTGAGTTACCCGGAGATCTGGTTAAAGAGCAAATTCCCTCCAGTGTTTCTGATTCCTTAAGTTGGTTGCGAGGCCGAGAATTCTGTATTTTAACAACCACCACAGATGATTCTGATGCCGGTGCCGTTTGAGAAATGCCAAGTCTTGCAGTTTTCAGACTTTTGTATCTTCAGACTGTTTTGTTCATGTGAAAGCTTGAGAGAGAGCTCAGAGTGGAAACCACATGGGAACAGAGCTGGTCTGGCTTAGGCCGGGGGAGGGGGGTGGGGGGAAGCTGAGCTCCATGCCTGGTGGGGGGGGACCACACTCTACCCTCCCTGGAAGAAGCGTCTTTTTTTTTTTTTTAAGATTTTATTTATTTGTTTGCCAGAGAGAAAGTGCAGGCAGAGGGAGAAGCAGGCTTCCCGCTGAGCAAGGAGCTCGATGTGGGACTCGATCCCAGGATCCTGGGATCATGACATGAGATGAAGGCCAGTCTTTAACCGACTGAGCTACCAGGCGACCCCGGAGGAAGCGTCTTGGAGCGCAGTTCACATCCTCTTGTCTAGCACAGCCTTGTCAGGTCATTTATCTGAAACCTTGTGAAATGCAGGGTGAGATTTGGTTTTCCAATGACCGTATGCATGGGCAGAACCAATTTAAAAGCAGTAGTTCCCTCTGGAAACACTAGTTGAAGCAAAAGCACAATGTCTTCGTTCAGGCTACTGTAACAAAAGTACCACACAGACTGAGGGGCTTCAACAACAAACATTTAGCTCTCACACTTACAGTGGCTGGGAAGTCCAAGGTCAAGGTGCCCACAGATTGCAAGCCCCCCTGGGAGCCTCCCTGGTTCATAGATGGCTGTCTTCCATGGCATACTCCCATGGTGGAAGGGATTCAGGAGCTGTCTGGGGTCTCTTTGATAAGGACACTAATCCTATTCATGAGGGCTCCACCCTGACGACCTGATCTCCTCCCAAAGGCCCCACCGACTAATTCCACCACATGGGAGGTTAGGATCTCAGCATATGAATTTGGAGGGGGGATGCAGACATTCAGCCCATAGCACACAATTAATACATTAGGGGGGCCATGGTCTTCCTTGCACTGGACATTAGCCACTCATCTTGGCATCACATGAGGAATTGTAGAGCAGTGATTAAAGGCATTGAGTCTGACCCAGGTATGAATGCCTGCGCTACCCATGGAAGTTAGTGGGCGGTCCTAGACCAGTTCCCGCATCTGCAAACAGGTGTAACGGTATCTGCCGCGTGAGATCATATAGCTGACCCTTGAACAGTGCAGGGGTCGGGGGGCGCCGACTCCTCATGCTGTCAAAAATCTGCATGTAACTTTAGATTCCTCCCAGAACTTAACTACTACTAGCCTACTGTTGACCAGAGGCCTTACTGATAACGTAAACAGTGGATTAGCACGTATTTTGTAAGTCCTGTGTAGTATGTTTTGTATTCTTACAAGAAAGGACGCTGGAGAAAAGAAAACATTAGTAAGAAAACCATAAGGAAGCGAGAAGACACTTACAGTGCTGTTCCATATTTGTCGGAAAAACCCCACAGTTCAAACCCATGTCGTTCAAGGATCAACTGTGCTTGCAAAGCCCGGCGCTCGGTACTTATCATTCACTCTTAAGAGCAACAGCAGCGGCAGCCACAAGAATAGCTAACACTGAGCATTGAACTTGAGCCAGGCAATGTACTCTCTTAAGCACTTGCTACTTATTAACTCATTTAATCCTTACAGCTGCCCAGTGAGGCGGATACTGTGATTTCCACTGTGAAGACAAGGGGATGCTCACGGAGTGTGGGGAGGTCGGTGAAGGCGGCGTTTCTGCGGAATGACAGGAGTTCCCATCCGGTGCAGGGAGTCTGGCCCCGGAGCCTGGATTTTCTGCTTCCTTGCACTCCGCCACCTATCATCCCTAGGCTCTAAGGAAAGTCTTCTAAGATGAGGCCCAGCCTCTGATCGCAGAGTTTCAGAATTATCCTCCAAGTCAGCTCAGGCTCCAGGAGACATTTGCAATCCCACCTGGCCACTCCCTCTCTCTGAGACCTCGGTTTTCTTTGGGCTTCCCTGGCACGGAGCTCGCTTGGATTTCTTCCTTGGGACTCTGCTCTCTTTCTCAGTCTCTCAGTAGGGCTCCCCTGGCTCCGACCAACCTCACAGGTTTTTGGAGACCCTCTGTATGCTAATTCTATTCTTCCAAACTCTATCTCCAGCTGAACTTGGCCTCTCTGAGTTCCAGACTTGATTATCCCGAATGCCTGATTATATCTCCATGTGGAAGTCTAGCAAGCACTTCAAGATTAATATGTCCAGTCGGGATTATTTCCACTGCTCCTGCATGAGATCGTGCTTTGCCCCTGCTTAACACCAATCCGGGGCCCCAATGTCCCCCGTCCGTTTTACTGAAAACGAAATCCAGATTCCTTACAAAGGCCCCATTTCCTCAACAGGCTTCTGTTGCCACACTCAGCCAGCACTGGCCGCGTCTCAGTCTCAGGACACTGCCTCATGCCATTTCTCTGCCTGCAGGGCCCCTCTCCCCGCACCCTCCCATCCCCCAACCTCCCTGCTCTTCGTAAGAGTGACAAGTCTTGTCCTAGAGTCTCAGCTTAGATGCTGATTCCTCAGGCACATCTTTCCTCACCACCACATTCTTTCCAGCTGCACCCCGTCGGTTTTCTTCCTAGCACTGTAGCGATCCAGAATTATTGGTTTCCCCCCCTCTAAAAAACGAAACCCAAAACATTATTGTTGAAATCAAATCAATGGCTCCTAAGTCGATCATCAACCTCCAAGGCCGAGTCTAGGCTTGTTACTGGAAGAACCCTTTCACCGCGGAGGCCGTCCTCCTGCGTACACAAGTGATTGCAAATTGGAAGGGACCCGGGCTTTTTGATGGACCTTGGTCCCTGTTTTCACATTTCCTCTCTGCTGGGTCGTCCGTAATGTTAGGACTTACAGAGATAATCTTAGGGAAAGCGGCAGCCTCGGATACCCACGTGGTTTGGTTTTGGTCTAAAATGAGCTAATAATGCGTTTTACAGTTAGGAATAGAGAACAATTTTCTCTGTTAAAAAAGAATGAGAGGTGGAACGCTTCGTGTGGGTTCCTGGAGTGCCGGAAGCTCCTGAAAGGGGTTCTCTGCAAATATTTGGGGTTTGGCGCTCATAAACAGCACAGGTTTTCCTGAACACTGGTAAGCACGGCGAGAACACCCTAGCGTGCAAAGCGGCACCGCACCCGCCGAGCGGCCTCGTGGAGAGGGTGTCTTGGGCTCGGCGGTGGAGCTGCGGGTAGAGGCCTGCACGTCTGTGCAGACAGGTCACTAACACAGCTGGCTGCGTGACCAGGAGCTCCGCCACGCTCTTCGTGGCCACTGCCTTTCCGTCAGCTGCAAGGTGATGGACTCTTAGATGCCCGCGCCACAGACCACGGCCCAGGTGAGCCCACTTCTAGCTCTGGTCACAACTAGACCTGGGTGAGGTCTAGTTGTCAGAAGTTTCCAAACGGTGAGTTTGGTCAGAGAGGAGATTGAGGTGCATCGTCACCCGTAATTCTGCAAAGTTGTGACCTGCGGTTGTGTCTTTGGCGAGCCGGGCTCTGGACTCAGACCCTCGTGGCCGCTCCATCCTCCCCAGGCCCGCGTGGGAGGTGTGGGCGGGCTGTGCGTTGGGTCCTGAGGGAATATGTGCCCTGTGTGTACCGGGACCACCTTGGTTTCAGGTGATGGGAAGCCAGCCCAAACCGGCTTACACCGCAGAAGGGTTAATTTGCTCACACGAAAGAGGGGTTAAGGGCTAAAACTTGGCCCGCGGCATGGTTGGCTTCAAAGATTTGTTTCTCTTCTCCCCTCCACATCACCACTGAATCTCTCCCTGCCCGCCTCATCTCTCAGCCGTGCCTTCCGCGACGTGGGCCTCCTTCTCGAGTTCCGCATGTCCCAGCTCCCAGGAGCTGTCCTAACAGCCCCATTCGACAGAGCTTTTCTTCCTAGAAGTTCTAGAGAATCTCTGACTCCATTCCCATCACTCCAACTTGGGTTACGTGTCCCAGTTACCTTGGACAGAGTGAGGACGTTCTGAGTGGATGGGTCCACGTGGCCTGACCATCCAGAGCTGGGGGTGGGCGTAAGGCCAGCACCATGGGAACCGGGAAGGAGTGACTTCCCCAAGGAGACTTGGAGTGTGGTCATCAGAAGAAGGGGTACTGGATTCCAGGGAGGCAAACACACAAACGCCCCCATCACTAACCAAGGAAGTGGAGGTGGGAGAGCCAGCAAGTTCTACACAGCATCCTCGGAGGGTGTCTTGAGAGAGTCTGTGTCCTGCTTTGGCTCTTTTAAATGCACCCCAAGCACAGCGACATCTGGAATCACTCCAGGCCATTATTTGTGTGTGGTGAGGGCCGGCCTCCTGCTCTCCATCCTCTACTCTTAGCTCCTTTGTTCAGCTCATCCCATTTGGACCCTGAGCCCTGCCTTTGACCTCCAACCTCTTCTGAAACGTGGGTCTGGGCCTCTGCCCCTGGTGCCTGGCCCAGAGTCCCCATGAGAGCGCCCTCCACCTGGCAGGCAGGAGTTTGATGGGTGGAGAGTTGGATGCAAGGGTCAGGAGACGGGCAGAAGCAGGAGCAGGTCTGGGAGCATCGAAGACTTCCTGGGCCAGGGCTCCGACACTTCAGAGACCCTGCCTGTGGCTTTCTTGTCCTCAGATAAGCGTCACCTTCTGCCCTTCCCCCCTCCCCAGCTCAGCCTGCCACTGCCTCACCCCATCTCTGTGCTCACCTCTCTTTGGACCGCAGCCAGACTCGGGTTCTGTTGGTTCCCTGAGGACCTCTATTCTCTCCACTCCTGGGCCTTCCCAGATGCGGCCCTTGGTGGGGACGCTCCCAGTGCTCTCCTCCCTTCTTCCCCCTCTTCCTAGTTACCTCCTGCTCGTCCGAGCCCCAGCTCAAAGGGCTCTTCCTCGGGGAAGCCTCCCCCGACACCTTCTCCCACCTTGGTGGGCTTCATCACAGTGCATCTCTGGGGGACCCTGTGCGACTCCCCACATTCTTTGTGTGTGTGTGTGTATGTGTGTGTGTGTGCCATGTGACCATCTTGCTTTTACTCATTTCAGTCTTTCTCACTAGATTATAACAGCTGTGAGGGTGGGAACCATTCCAGTTTTCCCTACCACCATCCATAGCTTCTAGAACGGTGCTTAGCCCATAGTAGGCACTTAGTGAATGTTTATAGAGCGAATGAATGACCGGGCACTGGGGGAGCCACTGAGGGAGCCATTGAGGGATGTGACATGTGAGAATATGACTTACTCAAGTTCCCCAGATACTAACAGGCTCCACCCTTTGGAAGCCCATACCTCCTGACGCCCAGTGTCCTGCTTTGCCCCCTCTACCCGGCAGTGGGGCTCTGTGAGTAGCAGGAGAGGGAAGCTGACACTTATAATGCAGAACGAAGGCTTCTATCGGCAGACCACGTTGTAAATCACATAGCAACATGGACAGCTTTGATGTTGCCCTGAAGAGTTGTGATTCTCCTTCCTTGTAGCAGGTCGTATGCGTGCATGTTTGTTTTAACCCGAGAAGACCTTCCCTCTCGGTAACTTGAGGTCATTGCATTTCACCTTCGAGTGTCCCATCTGGTTGGAGCCTTTGATGGCTCTTGGATTGCCATGATCTTATTTGGAGAGAAAGCCACTGACGGAACCTAGAGGGAGCACATGTAATCTTAGAGGACTCTGGCTTCCCCTTCCCAGGGGTTCAAATGAAAGGTCAGATGAGTCTGACCAATGCACAAAGGGCGTCTTCACGGGGACTGTCAGAAGGGCAGGTGGCCCATCCTGGAGAGGAGTCGGAAAACCCGGGTCCTTCTGTGGTCCCCAGATGATGGGGAGATCTGGGTAAGGCCTTCCACCTCTCCGGGAGAAATCGTGTCTGTATTAGCTGGCCATCTTTCAGTGGCAAGCAGTGGAACGGCAGGAAAAGCCCACAGCTAGGGCTGGTTTCAGGCACTCCTGGATCCAGGGATGCCTTTGGGGTTGTCTGAACTTGCTCCCTTCATTCTGCCATATTATGTGTAAACGCTAAGAGAGTCTCCTGTCTAACAGGGGAGTCCTTGCTATGTGGCCTTGGGGAAGCCACTAACGCCTGTGAACCTCAGTTTCCTCCTGCAGTCAGGATTAAATGAGCCAGTCCGTGAAAGCGGTTAGCGCAGTGCCCGGCACATCATAGGTCCTCTTGGCTGTGCCCTCCTCTCTGCTGGTTTCACTCACAGGCAGGCTTTCTTCTTGCTGAACCGTAATGACTTGGGGCTCAAAGCCTCCTGGCTTCTGGTTTACTGTAAAGAGAGTTTCTCTTTCCCAAAAGGCAGTCAGTGATGCGGACACGGGTTTCAGGCTCACTGGCAGCAGCCCACGCTACCAGCCAGCAAGGGCTCCTCTGGGTGGCAGAAGCTCAAGGAGCTCTGGGGAGGGGTTGGAGAAGCAAGCAGCCCGCTGCCAGGTTGGGCAAGGATGGAGTGAGCACCAGACTGCATGCTATTTCCAGGGGAAGACTGAATGAAGAGCCTTGCAAACCCTTGTGGTTTTTTTTTTTTTCTTTGTTTTTGCTTTTCTAAAGATTTATTTATTTATTTGAGGGAGAGAGAGTATGTGAGCAGAGGGGAGGGGCAGAAGGAGAGGGGGAGACTCCTTAAGCAGACTCCCCACTGAGTGCAGAGTCCAACTCAAGGCTCGATCTCAGGACATTGAGATCATGACTTGACTAAAATCAAGAATCAGACGCTCAACCGACTAAGCCACTCAGGCACCCTGCAAGCCCTTGTTTAGTGAAGGGGGTATCAGTAGAAAGTTAATATGTGCTGGCTCTTCCATGCCTCTGTGACTTTGCACATGCTGTTCCTTCTCGTGGGGATGCTGTGCCCACCCTGCACACTCCCATTCAGCCCCCAAGCCCCTGCTCTTCTATAGCCACCACCGCTGCCCACCCTCAGCCCCTTTCCCCTGTCCTTGCTTTTCTGTTTTGGAGCAAAACTGTGTCCTGGGAATACAAAAGACAACAAATCACAGTGCCGATGTCAGAATTACTTTGGTCCTTCCTCTCTGCTGTGTCTCCTCTACCCGAGGGCCATTTGTTCATTGATTCCATGAATATTTAAATTAAGCACCGGCTCTTTTTCCAGACATTGCTGTAGCTACTGGGGGTTCAGCAGATAGCGGGAGGGACAATAAAGTCAATAAATAATATTAATGAAGCAGTTAGTTTCTGGTGGTATATGATCTGAGAAAATAAACAAGTGATGGGGAGCAGGGTGGGACGAGGGACCCTGTGGAGTGTGGCATGAAGGATAGTAAGAAACAAACAGGAGGAGGAGGTCTGGGTGCTGGAAAATCCCAGTGAGGGGACAGCATGTGCAAGACCCTACAGGAACAAGTTCCAGGAGTGACAACTAGAAGTGAGGCTGTGGGGTGGGAAGAGAGGACAGAGGTATGGAAGGTCAGGTCGGTAAGGCCTTGAGATGATGTAAGGGGCTTGGGTTTTAGTCTAAATGCCCTGGGAGGTCATCGTTGTGGTTTCTTGTCTGGCCCTGGATCCGCGATCCTCACTGGTGCCGAACACTGGGTGTTGGGACAGCAGCCACTACGCGCGTGTGGGTCCCAAGCGCTGGAGGTGTCCCAGGAGTACAAAACAGACCAGCTTTCAAAGACTTTGAATGAGAAACAAAGGATGTCAACTGTGTCACTGATAATTTTTCTATCGATTACATGTTAAAATAATGTTTTGGATATGTTGGGTTAAATAATGTTTTTTTTTTAATGAATTTCACATCTTTTTTGGGGGCTTTTTGTTTTTAAGATTTTATTGATTTGTCAGAAAGAGCAAGAGAGAGCACAAGCCCAGGGAGCAGCAGGCAGAGGGAGGGGGAGAAGCAGACTCCCCACTGAGCAAGGAGCCCAGGGTAGGGCTCGATCCCAGGACCCCAGGATCTATGACCTGAGCCAAAGGCAGACGCTTCACCGACTGAGCCACCAGGCATGCCCCTCTTTTGACTCTTAATGGGGCGATTAAAAGTCTGAAATTGCATGCATGGCCTGTGTTGCATTGTACTTTGGTTGCGCAGCGGTGCCGAGAAGGACTTCCAGCCATTGCTTTATCTGCCTTGGGCTGTAGTTACCTCCTGACTTGTCTGCTTCCCCCCATGAGGACTGACTGCTCTGGTCAGTGGTTCTTGTCCCAGCGTGGGGGTCCTCAGGAGCAGCATGGGTGCTCCACCCGGATCTCCTTGCCACGCGCGCGTTCCCCTGTGCTGAGCTCCCAGGGCTGTGGCTCCCCAGCTCCCCTTTGCCACAGGTGCTAGGAGTTAACGTTCGGAGCAGCCCTCAGCCCCTGTGGGTAGGCATTGGGGAATAAACGTTCCCTGCCCCGCAGGCACACAGTTCTGGAGTGTGTTCTGTAGCCTTTCCCAGAGGTCCCCAGAAGACTGGACCCTGTCGCCCTTGGGGATAATCTGCCCCTTAAGGCACCCAGATTGGCTTCCTTCCCTTCTCTGTCTCGTCTCCCCATTCGTCTACCTGAGACCATTTCTTCTTTTTTTTTTTTTTAAAGATTTTATTTATTTATTTGACAGAGAGAGAGATCACAAGTAGGCAGAGAGGCAGGCAGAGAGAGGGGGAAGCAGGCTCCCCACTCAGCAGAGAGCCCGACGCGGGGCTCGATCTCAGGACCCCGAGATCATGACCCGAGCCGAAGGCAGGGGCCCCAACCAACTGAGCCACCCAGGCGCCTCTACCTGAGACCATTTCTTTAAATCTTTGTCTCAGGCTTTGATTGTGGGGGAGTCCAGCCTGAGATGAGGGCTGCCCAGCGCATCAGGTGCTCGATAGAAGGAGATGGGTCATCTCTCCAGCACATCACTGGTGATGGCCGTAGGGCGTGGGGGTTTGGGGGTGGCGGGAGATGGGCTACCTGGCCACCCTTCTCCAGCCGCTGGACCTCTGAGCAGAGGGCAAGGAGCAAGGCCACTTGCCGGGTCCGGGGCGTGGTGTCAGGCTGGTTCCGGGTGCCTCCAGCTGCCGCACCCACGGGGACAGTTGAATCAGCAGCTGAGTCAGTGGGGACAGTGCTGTCGTCCTTCGCCAGTCCGGCAGCGGGGCCTGGGACTGCCTCACAGCTGGAAGGTGGAGGGGACTGTTCAGCACATGCCACCAAAGAGAGTATTTATGAGAGTGACTTCTTTTTTCCTACCACTCCTGACCCGAGCCCACTTTCCAATTCTCCGACACCAACTGGGTGTGCAGCGCCTCAGTTCGGTTCTGATACTGTGCCTGGATTTACTAGCACAGAGCCCACAGGTGAAGGGCTCAGTCCCACAAGGCGGCTCCCACTTCAGACGTCAGTAGCGAGGCCCAGGGCGGCTTGTGACTGAAGGGCTGTACATTTGGAAGTTTCCATGACCCCCCCATCCCCAGGTTCTATAATTTGCTAGAGGGGCTCACTGAACTATTTCCAGTTTTTTATAAAGGATACAACTTAGGGACTGCCTAACGGAAGAGGTGTGCATAGGACAAGGTACAGGGCTCGCTGGTCTCCTGGCACAGTGATGTGTCCCCGATCCCCATCGTCTAGGGGTTTTTGTGGAGGTCTCATTGCACGGGCATGGCTGATGAGATCATTGGCCTCTGGTGACTGAATAGTCTCCAGCCCCTCCTCCCTACCTAGAGATCTTTCTGGGATCATCCTATTTAGCTATGAACTATTTAGCCCCCTGCCCACGCATCCCCTCTGTAGCATACCAGAGACACTGTCAGCGCTCTGCAGGTTGCAAAGGTGTTAGGAACTCTGTGCCAGGAACTAGGGACCGAGACCACATGTACTTCCATTATAGCACTGTGGGCCATAGTACCAACGCGACCAGGTAGGGAACGTGTGGAGAGCTGTGGCTGGCAAGCTTCCCGGACCATGGCATCTGTTGGCGTGCATTTAGGAAGGAGGGAGGGAGCGAGGTCTTGCCCTACAGAACTGCTGGCATGCATCCGTTCTTCAGCGAGCTCGCACAACACCGACCGCATGCTCTTGCTGGGCCCGGGGGCAGGCCCAATACTGTAGCCTGGTCGCACCTTCTCTTCGTCAAACCCACCAGCTTCGAAGCTCTCCCTGGCTTTTAGGGCAAAGACCAGCTCCTTAGCCTGACATCCTGGTCGCCTAGCCTACCCCTGGGCCCTGCTTCGCTCCCACAGCCACTGAGCTGTTTGCACCACCAGGCGTCTGCTGTGCTCATCAGACCTTCACACACTTGTACCTGCTGTTCCCTCTGCTGGACCTCCCTTTGTCTGCCGCCCTCCTAGCTATCTCCTGCTCCAGGGGGCAGCTCAGCACCACCTCCTCCAGGCAGTCCTTCTGGATTCTCTCTTCACCATTGCTCCGTCGCTTTTTCACGTCCCCCATCCCATCTCTCCTAGCACATCCACCATTCAGCAGATACCTGTTGGGCACTCAACGAAGTTGAAAGGACTGTACGGTTAATTTGAAGGATCCCTGCTTGGTATCAGTTAGCATTGATGAAGTGCCGGATGCAGAGCTAAGCACCCTCCCGCCTTATATCATCTCATTTAATCCTCACAGCTGCCCTAGGAAGTAGGCCGTAGTATTAACCCCATGGTTCAGAAGTGGAAGTGACGATTAAAGAGGGTAACAGAGAGTGAGTAGTGGGGGCAGGACGCACAGGCCAAGCAGCAGACCCCAAGGCTTTTGTGCTTCACTGGGAAAAAATATTATCTTTTATTATTCTGCGTTACACTGCGATTGTTTGCTCTGCCTCCTGGATCAGTCCGGGTCCCAGCAGGAAGCAGATGGCACACTCAAAATAGGGTAATTTGAACAGAGTTTAATAAAGGACTCATTTGAGAAGTGTGGGCGGGGGGGGGGTAGGGAAATGGCAAGGAATGGTGGGGCACCCCAGGCTCCTATCAAGAGTGGGGGCGGGGCTGCCTCTGGGAAGCAGGAGCCAGAGACTGTGTGCAGGGGACCCTCAGCCAGCATCTGAGAGGGTGGGAGCCAGGAGAAGGGGAGGAGCACCAGTCTCCCTGCATGTTCTTCCCCCACTTGCCTTCCGGACATCCCATTGACTGAACCCAACTGGAGGCCAGAGGGCCAAGGAGGCCAGAGAGGGCCCGGGAAGGGCAGCGAGCCGGCCTGGTGGACCTCCAGCCACTCTCTGAGTGCGGGCTCCCCGCGGGCTGGCTCGACCTCGATCGTATGTACGCCTGTGACACTTTGTGCAGAAGCCAGCAGGCGAGATGCCTGGCATGTGGGAATAATGACCAGCGGCTCTTGAGTCAAAAAGGCTGTTTCCGAAGGGTCTGCTTCTCAATCACGTGTGGGCTCAGGATTCTGAGTGTGTAGGTGTGTGTTCATCCGTGTTATTCGTGAGTGTGTATATATGCATGTCTTTCTGTCCCGTGTTGTTTCTGAGAGTATGTGTGTCTCTGTTACTTCTTTTTTTATTTTTATTTTTTTGAAGATTTGCTTATTTTTAGAGAGAGCATGTGCACGAATGTGCGTGGGGAGGGGCAGAGGGAGAGAGGATCTCAAGCAGACTCCACGTCGTGCAGAGCCTGATGCAGGGCTCAATCTCCAGATCAGAGCTGAAATCAAGAGTCATACTCTTCTCCAGCTGAGCCTCCCCGGTGCCCCGTCCGTGCTATTTCTAAGTGTGTTTGTGTGCCTGCCTGTCTGTATTCTCTCTGAGGCTGGTGGTGGGGAAGAGAATGGCAAAGTCCTTCCAACTCCGAGACATTGGGTTCTTTTCAGTGGCTTTCAGGAAACTCTTCACACCAGTTTGTTCCATTTGAACTTAGATATGAAAATGGAAAACGAGACTTTTTTTTAGTTAATTTGTTTAAATTATTTTATTTTATATGTTATGTTGGTCACTATACGGTACATCATTAGTTTTTGATGCAGTGTTCCATGGTTCATTGTTTGTGTGTAATGCCCAGTGCTCCATGCATCCCGAGCCCTCTTAATACCCATCACCAGGCTCACCCATCCCCTGACCCCCCTCCCTTGTAAAACCCTCGGTTTGTTTCCCAGAGTCCATAGTAAATATAAGAAGCCAGTGAATGTCTTGCTGACCTCACACAGGCTGCACACAACCCCAGTCACTGAGATCACCGGGCCTTGGCTCTCAGCCTCTGCCTGGATTCCTGAGGTGCCGGCCGCTGGAGCGAGCCCCATGCTGCGTCCACTGAGACTGGTTGTGGGGACCCATGGGAGGCGCAGTCACCCATGGCAGGGCACCTGGCCCAGCCTGGCAGCTGTGTTTCCATGCCTCATAACCAGGAGGCCCTCTCCATGCTTCCAGATTGAATCATCTGAAAAAGAGCACCCAGCCAGAGAGAGGAGAGAAAAAGAAGTTACTGAGTTACTGTAAGAGGTGCCCTTGCTAGCCCATAGCGCTGGGTGCAAGGACTGAAAAAGGGAAACTATAAATCCAAATTTATTAAAATATTTTTTTCAATTTATATGTGGTATGAATGTGTTTGTGTCTCTGAAGAGGAAAGAGGAAGGGGTACGTGATCCCCGCCTCTCCAAGACGTCAGATCAAGAAGGAATTTCTGTCTTCCTATTTCTCAGACACATCTTCAGGGGTGAGGCTGTAGACACCTGATGTTGAAAACCAGTACTGGCTTTGAGGTCCCACAGGCCTGCCTGTTAGGATGGGGGCCAAGTATGTAACTTCTCTGTGTCTCAGTTTCCTCATTTGTAAAATGGGGATCATCTGACATCACAGGGTTGGGTAAGAATTCAAGGAGATAGAACGGAGGCAAAGCTCTGAGTAATGGTGGGTGAGCAATAATGGATCTTAACATCCTTTTCCCTCTATTTTTTGCTGGTAGAACTCTACTAGCCCATTCTTTCTGTTACACTTTGTAAAATCCTCTCCAGTAAAACCAGAGGGAGGAAACCACATTTCTTTCTGTGTTTTTTGCTTGCAACACTTGTCTTCCTCCTCCTCTGTTCCCCCTTTCCTACCCCCAGCCATAACCAGAACCCACTGGGGCCTCTCTTGCCAGCTTCTCCAGTGTCCTGGCTGTGGTCGATCCTACAGTGGCCACCAGCCTGCCAACCAGGGAGGGTGCATTACAGCCTGAGGACCATAGTATCCAAGGGTTTAGAACCCTGAGGCTAATCACTAGTCAATCACCATAAACCGTCCTTGACATTGGCCTAGGTCCTTTGTACCTGTTGATCCCCAAGTGCCTACCAGGGAAGGTCTGTAGCTAAGACCAGCAAAATGGAGCCATTAGGAAAGAAGGGCAGTAAAAATGCCAGCCGGGGAGGTAAGGCCGCCAGTCTTGGGTTCAGGGAGGTGAAGATCCCAAAGCCGAGTCTGCTTCGGGACCGACCCTTGAGGGAAGCCTCAGATGATTCTTTGTAGTAGAGGCTTCTTTTATATTTTGCCTTGAAGGTAGTCCCAGATGCCTTGCAGATGGGAGCTCTGTGAACAGTTAAGGGGTAAATCTCTGTGGCTCTGTTATCCTCTTTGTATGAAAAGAAGCCAAGATGCCTTTGGCGTCTGCTGTTTTCCAGAGCTGGGGGGTGGGTACCTCCCATGGAAGCCAGACACCATGGCACAGAGGGGGACTCAAACACGGGTCAGCTCAACTTTAACATCTGCTCTGCTTCCCCAGCAAGAACCAGGCAGTGATGAAGCCTATTCGTTGAGTTGGGTAAAACCTGCCATTTATTAAGTCAACAGATATATGGGGTTGTTAAAAAGCGTTATGCTAAAATAAGGGAGCTACAATGGACTGGAATCTTGACCTGAACTCAATGCCTTTTGCATTCTAAAGAACAGACTGCGTTACATGGAACCATGATTCCCAGACTTTGCATCCTCTGGGGTGGTAAGAGGAGGATCCGGGGTTTAAAAACAATGGACGCAACTACAGTTCAGACCAAATCCATCCGGGATCCATGGCGCATCTATGTCTCTTCTGACTGGTGGTTTCCAACTGTGGTGTGGTTAAAAGAGAAGAGATTCTGGAGAAATCTCTCCAGATTCAAAATCCAAAAGAAACTGGATTCAAGTACAGAGGCAAACGCTTAGGAGCTCCCTAGTGATGGGTAGGTTTCGAAATCCCCATTCAGTTATGCTCTCTTTACAGGGTTTTGTTGAGGATGAAACGAGAAATATTTGAAAGCGCCAGGTCCCTTGCCTACCACATTATAAATGTAAACATATGCGTTTCCTTCCTACTTAAACTGTTCAGCTTCTCCCTACTCAAGTTAGTTGATGTTAGTCCTGTTATGAATAAGCATGTGTTAAAATCCACCTTGGCAAAGATCTATAAGCCCAAGGGACAGGGGTCTGTAGACCTCCTGATCATGGGACCGTTTTCTGGCCAGAGAGTTCGCCCCTTTTAGAATCAGAGAATGTGAAAGACCGCCTGAGCTAGGTTTGTGTATGTGCGTGCGTGCAAGTGAGTATGTGTTTATATTCCGCAATATCCCTCAGAGAGTAGGGCAAATTATATTATAAAATACATGAACCAGTGGGAAGTTATATGCATAAAATGCATACAGTTCGGGACCATAGACAGGCTGGACTAGGGACACTGGGAATGGGAACGTAGCTATGTATATACCATAGGATCTTCGGGAGTCGTTACTTTGACCTTGTACATTTCTTCCTGAGCTTTTATACATGTGTTGTTATATATCCCATACTCCTTTTTTTCTTTAAGATTTTTTTATTTTTAATTAATCTCTATGCCCAACGTGGGGCTCAAACTCAACCCTGAGATCAAGAGTCGCAGGCTCTTCCGGCTGAGCCGACAGGTGCCCCATATATGCCATCCTTTTATGAACGTTATTAGATGTGTCTTTTGATGAGCGCATGCATGCATTTCTGTTGGTACATAGCTAGGAATGAAATTGCCAGCTCATCTTATTCTTTGATTTTAATTGACATCATCAGAACAAATAATAATAGTTTCGTAGAAAACAACAAAGATTCACACACAAAATAAAACTTCAGCCCTTTGGATTGAATGGATATGTATGGGACCCAGGTGTTGTAGTCTAACATATATTAGCTTATTCAGTATTCACAGCAGTCTCTGAAGCTGCTGTTATTAACACCATTGTAGAGGTGAGGAGTGTTGAGTCTTTTCCCCAGTACCATACAGCTTGTAAATGCTTGTGTCAGGATTTGATCCCGGGTCTTTTGACTCCCAATCTGTGCTCAGCTTAGCTGCTGCTGCTTTCCTCGACAAATTTGCATTTTCCATAAAGCCTTTGAGCGCCAAGTATTTTTTATTTTATGTAATTTTTGCTGGTCTGATTGAAAGCCCCTCTAAAAGGCCCACATCTGGCCTGGTGCCTAGAATATAGCATCATGTCTCAGAACTCCTCCTGATGACAAAAGTTCATCAATTGGAATATCATTTTTTATTGAGGCCAGAGTCAGTTGAGCAGAATGGTTTGCCCTCATTAGCAGGCACACAATGTAGAATTTCTTTTTAGTGGGGGTATTAGCAAATTTCCACAGTTTTGGGTATTTTTTCCCCTTCTTTGTTGTCCCTTCTCACTATTCCCAGAATAACTGCACTGCTCAGTTTGCTAAAGGCCTAAAAACCAGTTCACCAAACTTGTTAGAATTGGGCAAGAGAAAATAAGGGGGCCCTCCTGTGATCAGGATGCTTGAATTTTGGTGCATGGACTTTTGTAGAAATGAATTTGGCTCCCTGGGGATCTGTGTGGTTTCCTCCCCAATTCCTGTGTTCTAGAAGAAGTGAGATTGTGTGTGTGTGTGTGTGCACCTATGTTCATCCATTCACATGCATACACCTTTTCCTCTTAGAAAAGGAAAAAGTAAGGTAAAAATTCCATCCAGGTCTGGAGAAAGAACTAGTACATTTTATCTGAATTCTTTCTCCTCTCACTTACTTTCAGATATATACAGGTGCACCACCTATAACACAAAATAGCCAAATGAAAGTAGAATTTTTTACCCTCACAAGGAATATTTGAGTCACAGCTCTATCCATAGTGTGTGCAAAATCAGATATATTAAGCTGCAGAAAAAAACTGTGGAAAAATGTTTCCTTCTTCCAAGTGTATCTCCTCACTTATGTCATTGTAGCTGGAATGTTTAAGAGCCCTAATGAGAAAGAAGGATAACCAGAGAAAACTCATTCTTGACCCAACAATACAATACCAACCCGCTGTTGGGTCATAAATAATGCATCGGCTAGTAAACATCAAATCTGTCTTATAGAAACAAATAAACAACAAAACTGTGATCCTATGTCAACTGTGAAAGGCCACCACCATTTGTCTTTCTGGCAGGGAAAATAATTCTGGAATTTTACATGCTTTCTCTGCAAAGATTGGGCAGAACATTGATTTTAAAGCAAAGAAGTCTTTGAGCTTTATCATCTTATCTCCTATTTGGAATCTGTTCTTGTCTCTTCTCTCTTAACCAAATTATGCAAGGGTTGTGTAAATAAGTTTGCTTCTTCAGAAACCCATCTGTGGGAGCCTGTTGGCTCCTCTGTGGCTGTATTTCTGCAGCAATTCCTGAGATGAAATTTAAGGTCTTATAATATGTAATGCCTGCACTCTGTAAATTGAGACCAGTCTTTTTAATGATTCTGTAACTCCATAAAGTAGGCCATAGTGACTGTCTTCAGAATAATTCAATAGACTCTCTATGCCTCTGAATATAGAATCTAAAAGAGGACAAGGTGGGGAAAATAACTCCGGTAGAATACTTCTAATTTGATCACTTCTGAGATGAGCTATTTTTATACATTCTTAGTTGGTTCAGCATGTTCATAGGCTCGTTGTTTAAGTTAAGATTAGATTTCAACTGCATGTAAACAAAACTCCAAATAGCATTAGCAATTATGGTTTTTTCCTCCTCTCTCTCAGACTAAAGAGGTCTAGTCCAAAGCCAGATGGCACCTCTGTGGTTATCAGAGATCCAAGCTGTTTTCCATCTCTGGTTGTGCCTTTCTTTATATTACCTCATGTTCCAAAATGGTTGCTGGAGTGTCAGCCATCACATCCTCACTACAGGCAGCAAGATGGAGGAAGAGGGGAAGGACAACAGGATTCCTCCTCTAGCTGAATTAGCTCCTTTTAAGGACCTTTCTCAGAAATCCTACATAGCACTTTGGCTTACATCTCACTGGCTAGACTTAGGCACACAGCCATATCCGCTACAGTTGAGGCTGACAGATGAATCTTTTAGCTGAACACATCACATCACTGCCCTGAATCAAATGGGGTTCTGTTACTGAAGAAAGGGAGACACACATAACCAATCGTCCCTGCCGCATGCAAGCCATTCCAGTTACTATTTGTACCAAGAGGGTAGTATAGCAGGAAGTGCTTATACTTTGAAATCACATGGACTTGTATTTGGATACTTAGCTCCCCCACTCTCTAGTCATGGGACCACTTCCATTGAACGGGAGGAGAGGAACAGTTACATTGTGGAGTTGCTTTCAGGTTTAAACAAAATCAGGTATGTAAAGTGCCTTGTACGTAGGAGATAGTGAATGATAGTCATTATAATTGTTATTCTTTTTCTTTAGTTTTTAAAAATCTAAATATAGGTGACACACAGTGCCACATTAGTTTCAGGTGTACAACCCAATGACCCAACTTTTCTGCCCATGATGCTATGCTCACAGGTGCAACCACCATCCGCCACCACACAATCTAGGTGTTACTATTAATGGAGAGTGAGACGTACCTTCTACCTGCATCCGCACGGTGAGGGTGTATTAAATTGAGATGTAATTCACATAATGTCAAATTTACCCTTTTAAGGTATACGATTCAGTCGTGTTCACAAAGTTGTGCGATTATCACCATGAATCCCAAAACAGTTTCATCACTCCCTAAAAGCAACCCTATATCAATTGGCAATCACTCCTCCTTCCTCCCTTCCACCAGCCCATCAACCACCAGCTTTCTGTGTCTGTGGGTCCATTTATTCTAGACGTTTCATAGAAATAGAATCCTATCATCTGTGGCTTTCACTAGCATCATGTGTTTTCAAGTGTCATCTCCATTGTAGCACGTAGCAGGACTTTCTTCCTTTTTGGTGACTGAATGATATTCCATTATATGGATATATCACATTTTGTTTCAGGGACATTGGGATTGTTTCCACTATTTGGCTACTACAAATCTTGCTGCTTTGAGCATTCATGTACAAGTCTTTGTGTGGATGTGCGTTTTCATTTCGCTTGGGTAAATACCCAAGAGTAGAATTGCTGGGTCATAAGGTAACCCTGTGTTTAACCTTTTAAGGAACCACTGGGTTGTTTTCTGAAGCTGCTACATTATACTTTCCCACCTGCAGTGTGTGAGGTTCTGGTTTCTCCACATCCTCTCCAACACTTGTTACTCTCTTTTTCATTGTAGCCATACTAGTGGGTGTGAGTGGTGTCTCATTATGGTTTTGATTTGCATTTCCCTACATGATTAATAATATGGAACATCTCTTCATGTGCTTATATCTTCTTTGGAGAAATGTCTATTAAAGTCTTTTGCCCATTTTAAAAATTACTTATCTTCCAATTTTTGAATTGTAAGAGATAATAACATATTTTGGATACTAGACCCCTATCAGATTATATGATTTGCAAATACTTTCCCCCATTCTGTTATGTGTATTATCTAATTTACTCTTTTTTTTTTTTAAAAAAAAGGTTTATTTATTTATTTTAGAAAGTGAGGGAGGGGTCGAGGGGGAGAGAGAATCCTCAAGCGGACTCCCCACTGAGTGCGGAGCCCGACACGGGGCTTGACGCGGGTCTCCGTCCCAGGACGCCAGGATCATGACTGGAGCTGAAATCCAGAGTCAGCTGCTTAGCCAGCTGAGCCCTCCAGGCGCCCTGCTGATTTACTCTTTACAGCCGTCCTTTGAGGTGGATATTGTTATCCCCATTTTACAGGGAGGAAGCTGAGGCTCTGAGGCAGTGAATTGCTTGTCCACGATAGGACATCCACTAACTCTGAAGATGGTACTGGAACCCGGGAAGAGGTTAGTCAGGGCTCTTCTGGTTTTGGTAGTATTAACCCACCTCAGACCAGCTTCTGCTAAAAAAGAAGTTGCTTGTAGACCTGGGAACCTCAAGGGCTGGACTGGCACGGGCATGGTCTAGATTGTGTAGGGCCAGTGCTTCTGGTGATGTCACCAGGACTCTTTCTCCGTCCCTCCCTCCTGCTCCCTCTAAGCTCTTGCTGTCTACTGGTTGGCATCATTGTGGCAAAGATGGTCACCAGTAACTGAAGGCTTACTAAGTCCTTTGAGCTGGAGCATATCGCTTTTTACCCCCCAGCACCGTGTCACTCCTCCGTAAAGTTCCCCGATTGGCCTTGCCCGAGCGTATTGCCTGTTGATGGGACTATCCATCAGCTGCTTTCAGAAGTCTGGGATACTTTGAGTAGACAGCCAGGGCCCAGCCCTCTGGTTGGGCACGTGGAGAATGTGTGTCTGACATATCGATAATCTCTGGAGAATCACATGGAGTCGGGGAGAGGGTAGTTCCTAAAAGAAGGGGATATGTAGGGCAGACAGAAAAAATATATATATGTATATATATATATATATATATATATATATATATATATATGTAGCCAGTGTCCTACAAGGTCTATCTGAACTGCGAAATTCAGGATGCTGAAATTCAGGATGCTGAAATTAGTTGGGGGTAAATGAAAGTTAATTCCCAAAGGCAGACAGTAGGACAGAAATCAGTTTGCTCGTAAGATAAAAATGAAAGATACTGAAAATAATCATCTCCAGATCCAGTCAACAGTGTGTTCTCGGCCGTCCACTTAAAAAGAGCGATTTTATTAAGTAGTTTGCATAATAACCTCTAAATCTCTACGGCCAGAGCAATACGACTAACTTTTCAAAAACAAAAAGTAAAAGAAAAAGCAGGGAAGAGAAGCTAGATGTGTCTGTCCGAAGGTTTGCTAGCAACTGTAGAGGGTTGGTTTTGTTATTTTTTTTCTTTTTTTTAATTAGAACCCCTAGTGTGATGTGGAATGTTCGCATTTGAGAAGGATGCTAACCAAAGAGCATATGCTAAGAAGAAAGCTCTGCAGTGGGTGGGCAATTTTCCTTTTTCAAATAGAGCAATGCCCTACATTTGACATAATTAGGAAAAAATGCTGTTATAATACAGCTCATTGTTACGTGGGTTTAAATACCTTGCAGGTGAAATCAGACTTTTGAAAAGCAACAACTGGATACTGTGATAGATTCATATAACACAGGGTCCCTCTAACAGAGGAACCCCCAACCCAGACCTGATGACCTCTAGACTGTTCGTGGCTTGCAGGTAGATCTGAAGGCAGAGCAGCAGCCTTGTGGTGTTTGGGGATGTTGTAACATGGATGTCAAAAAAGAATTCATCAAATTACAGGGTGTTATTTTCCTGGGATCTGAGAGCTTCTGCCCCAGGCTCCTGGTTTTAACTACCAGGAAAAGGAGGCCAGAGGAGGTGAAACGATTTGTCTCTGGAAAAGGAACCACCCTCCCTGGCATTCCATGTTCCTTCTTAATGCCAAAGTCATAAATAACTGTCATTTATCAAAGTTTTCTTCTTGAGTGGTGTTTCAGATGATCAGCAGCTTTGAAAAGTGCTCATAAAAATAGGTCTAACTGGGCTTTGGGCAAATCAGAGAGCTAGCCATACATGAAACGACCTTCTTTTTTTTTTTTTTGGACTTTATATTCATAGGTCACATATTTGAAATCCATATTTATTTCTGTTTGAATTCTCTGACCATTTCATCAGTTGTGCTGAAAACTTACAGGGACTGTCTTGTGTATCTCCTTGGCTCCCAAAGCGTCTAGCATAGGGCACGATTAGAATACAAATGGTGATATTTATAGCTAACATTTATTGATCACTTTCTATACTCCAGGCACTGTGCTAAGCATCGTGCAAGGGTTGTCTCAGTTATGCCTCACAACAACCTTAAGAGAGAAGGGTCTTCTCATTATCCTCCTTTTACAGGTACAGAAATTGACGTTAAATACTTTGCCTAAGGTTAACACTCCTGGGAAGTCATAGAGTCATCTAAATCCAGATCATGCACGTATGACTTAACTTTTACAAATGGGCTCTTAAGGAAGGGAGGATAGGATGGGAGGAGGTAGAAGGTCTATCCACTGACACTGGTTGCCCTCGAGCTCCCCTGTTTATCTGGCTTTGGAGAGAAGGAAAGGAAAAGAAAAGAGACGAGAATAAAAACTGAAGGAGTACGACCCCCTGGGTCCCGCGGTGTACTTACATTTTCTTGCTCAAAATTCGAGGTGTCAGTTTACTGACATTGTGCTAGATTTTATACAGTTCCAGTTTTTAAGTAGTAGACAAATGTCTATAAGCATTCCTTGATAATGTGATATAAGGGTAAGCAGAGTCTCTTCTTACATATGGGGTTTCGGGTATTTTACTGAAGACACGGTCTTTAGTCCTTCTTTGAAACCTAACTGGGAAAGGTGGAGGAGTAAGGAGATGGTTGGGAACCAGGATACCTGGAATCTGGCCTTGGTTCCCCACAAATCTTCCAGGGAACTGGCTCTGATAGTCTGTGATGACGTTCAATGATGAAAGCGACTCCGAGGACCAGGATTCGTCCCATACCCCCGTCCCTATGAATGCTCATTCATTCTTCTCTTCACTTATTCAGCGAGCATCGCTCAAGCATCTAGGGCTTTAGGGTGGTCACAGTGGATGGAAAATCTCCTGCTCTCAAGGAGCTCCCAGTCTTGTTGGAGAAATATAAGTATTTGAAAAATGGGGCCATGGAAAAGGGGTATAAAAGAGGCATGTTCTCAGTCTTGAGATAGCACAGAAGTGGGCATGAGAGTGATGAAGTCTAAGCAGAAAACAAAACACATTTGTCAAAAAGAAGAAGAAGGAGGAGGAGGAGGGGCACCTGGGTGGCTCAGTCGGTTAAGTGTCTGCCTTTGGCTCAGGGCATGATCCCAGGGTCCTGGGATCGAGCCCCGCATCGAACTCCCTGTTCAGCAAAGAACCTGCTTCTCCCTCTCCCTCTGCCTGCCTTTCTGCCTACTTGTGATCTCTCTTTCTCTGTCAAATAAATAAATAAAATCTTAAAAAAGAAAAAAGAAAAGAAACATCTAGGATGTTCTAGAAGTTCTTCTCATTTTTCAGGCTAATGTTTCTTTTTCAGAAATAAACTAAGATTTAAAATCGCTCACTACTGTAGATTGCAGGTTTTTAGGAATCCCATAGAACAGCACAATTTTTCTTCACTGGAGGTTGTTTTACTCATGTTAGAAATGATGTAGTTCGTAAAAGGGAGCCAGTTCAATCCAAAACACATTTATTGGGGGGCCCCCAGGGGACCTGTACTAGGCAGTGCCTTCTGTGGGGAGAAGCCTGCAGGGTTCACATTCAGACTGGCTGTGAACGGCAGTTCTCCACTGATTAACCATCAACCTTGAGCAGCTTTTGCATGTCTCTGAGTTCTCTCAGCAGAAAGGATGGTACTTCACAAGGCTCCTGAGGAGATTTCAGGAGATGGTGCTGGGAAATTACCAAACGTGGGCCTCCGGGAACCTCGGGGAGGTAGGTGATACAGAAAAGGATAGATTCAGTCCCCCACTGCCCCCAGGGATTGACAGTCTGAGGAATTTTGTAGTGCAGGAAAATCAGTAGCAAGATCTGAGTTCTGAGCTGAGCCCTGCCACCCACAGAGCCGCTTGTCACTGGGAAGGTTCTGTCTCCTTGTCTGAAGTCCCTTTGCGGGGCGCCAGCATCCCCCATTGCTTATGCGGAGTGAGAAAAGCTATCTCGCAAGCATCCATGGGAAGATTAGTCACAGCTGGAGGGATGGGCAAGGGGGGTGCTCTCCAGACCCATCAAGCTTGCATTTGAGTTGGGTTTGTAATGAGTTCCCCAGGAAAAAAGATAACCCATAGACTCTATGTGAAAGAAAATTATCCTGGGGCTATGGGCCCACTGTCTTGGATGAGCCCGTGGTACAGGGTGGAGTCTATTTACATGGACTGTGACATCAGACTGGTCAGTCTTCCTCCGCCACTTCACCAAGGTGACCTCTAGCCTTCAGGTTTTTGTATAAAATGGGGAGGACACCAGTGCCTGCTCTATAGGGTTGCTGCGAGTGTTTAGTGAGGTCGTGCCTGCAGTGACGCAGCCCTGGTCAGTTGATATGATTTCACAGGACACACCGAAATCCACTCCTGAGTTCATTCCGTTGATACATACGTATACTGTGCGTCCGCAGGTTCCAGCACTCGGCTGGACGTTTTTTTCCCCTCTCCGTCAGAAGGAACAGTCAGGGATCAGGGAGGTGGAAGAGAGAGTAGTTTTTTGGTCTCCAAATAAACCACGTTCTCCTCTTTACTTCCTGCGGTTTACTTGGAGGTACTTAAATTAAGTACGTTTAGGAGTAGAATAGGCTATTTATTTATTTATTTTTGCGTGAAATTACATGAGCGCACTTGAGAAGCACTCATACAAAGTACATGACGAAAACAGCCTTTATTTAGCTTCAGGAGAACATGGCAGCAGGAGGCTAGCAGTAAAACGCAGGCAATCAAATGCATCCCTCCCTCGTCCTGGCCCCCTCCCACCCCCACCCTGCAGCGCTTTCCTCTCTTCTAGCACTTCATTAAGATGATAGAAAACGAATGCATAAGTCATCAGGTAAAATAAGGAAATAAGAACACTTTCTTTGGCTGCCTGGGTTGGGAGAAACATCTAACAGAGCAGCACTATGCGAGGTCGAGTCAAGAGAAAGATTTTGTAGGCGGTGGCAAAAGCCTTGGATGTCGTCTGCCAAGCTCAGGGATCTTAATGTGCAGGGAGATTTCCTCCTGTCTCAGTTTCCATTGTAAACTCCCACATCAGGCCCGTTGTACGAATGAATGGAGAGGCTGCATCTGTAACCACTAGAGCAGTGCCTGGCCCAGAATAGGAGCTCAGAAAGTGGCATTCTGTACCTCGGTACGCACAGGGCTCTCTCCAGTAAATCTGGGATAATTATACTTTATAAAGTTGTCATGAAGTTTAAAGAAGGCTGTGGGTAGGGGCGCCTGGGTGGCTCAGTGGGTTAAAGCCTCTGCCTTTGGCTCAGGTCATGATCTCAGGGTCCTAGGATTGAGCCCCACATCGGGCTCTCTGCTCAGCAGGGAGCTTGCTTCCCCCTCTCTCTTTGCCTGCCTCTCTGCCTGCCTGTGATCTCTCTCTTTCTCTGTCAAATAAATGAATAGAATCTTAAAAAAAAAAGAAGAAGAAGAAGGCTGTGGGTTGGGGGGCGTGCCTGGGTGGCTCAGTCAGTTAAACATCTGACTCTTAATTTCTGCTCAGGTTGTGATCTCAGGGTTCTGGGAAGGAGCCCCTCATCTGTCCGGCGACTGGCCTCTGCTGTCAGTGGGGAACCTGCCTTGCCCCTCCCTCTGCTCAGCTCTTTCTCTCTCTCTCTCTCTCTCTCTAATAAATAAATAAATCTTAAAAAAAAAAAGTAAGAAGAGGGATATGTGTGTCCAAAATTCTAATTCTATTCACTTAACGAAGTGTCTGGTACATAACACGTCTCTCTTCCTTTTCTTTCTTTTTTTTTTTTTAATTTTTGGAGGGAGTATAAGAATTTGTATCTCCAGAGAAGGTTTTCAATATTCCCATATTATCTGAAAAGTATTTTCTACTATGATAGCTCAGATCTTGGTAAGCACTTTACATGACCTAGTTCGTGGAATCCTCGGAGCACTAACACAGTTACTATCATTGTTCCCATTTTTCAGATGTGAAAACTGAGACCCAGAAAAGTGAATTACTTCCGCAAGGTCTTATAGCTGCTACGTGGCAGAGATGTGAGCCCAAATCTTTCTTAGAACTCATGCTCCTGCAGAATAAATTCCTGAAAACTAAGTAAACTCAAGTGAAATTCATGCAGCTTATAATTCATGCTCCTGCAAAATCAATGCCTTGTTCTATTCTTTAGAAGTTGCCTTGCTTTGAATGTCCTTCTTTATAGGAACTGTGTTCCGTGAAAATGACGCTTCTGTTTTATGGCCTTAAATCATTTCTGATCCTGACTTGTATTCATTCTGTTGGATGCTAGATACTGGTTATTTACTTCCAAAGTCCAATACCATCCCTCATGGATTTGACCTCACAAAGGATGCTTACAAGAATAACCTAGGTCTCTGAAGAGGATTCCCCAATCTGAAATCTCATACTATGGGAATTGCTATGTGGCCTCCCCTTCCCCCCCTCTTTTTTCCTCCTCCAGGTGACTAATTTAGAGATATATCTGAGTCCTAGAATAAAAAAAGGTGTATTTATAGTCACACTTCACATGAAAAGCTAGTTCACAGGGAACCAGCATTGGGTGATTATTCACTACGCGTCAACCTCTTCATCCACATCCCCTTCGTTTATTTCCCCTAACAACCCGTGGTGTAGTTTTATTATTGCGCGAACTTTGCAAATGAGAAGACAAGGCTAATAATCAACAGAATAGAGATTCCAACCCCAGTTCACATAGCATAAAGCATTTTCTCTTCCCACCCTACTGCCCCTGTCCCATGAAGGCACTGGGAGCTTTTGAGGAATGCTCGAAGTTCCATCCCATCGGGTTGGGATGCTGGCTGATGCTGCTGACCTTGCTCCCAGAGAGCACCCCAAAGCCCCCACCCCACCCTCTCATCCCTGGTACATGGTTGGCCATCTTGCGAATGCACCCCCTTGGTTGTTAGGTAGGTGGGCTGGAGTGAAGCTTATACTTGGAAAGAGAAGTCTGCCAATTCCCTGATGACAGTGGGGTCTGTAGTGCCATCGCTGTCTGTGAGAATAAGCCACCATTCTTGTTATTAAAGGATGCTACAGGGACTCCTGTCTTTCCCCCGTCGGCAGTGCTCAGAGTAAGAAACTGCCCGAGGAGTGTAAGGGTGCTCAGCTGCCTCGGTGGGGATGATGGCAACAACAGAGATGATGCGTGCTTCCTACAAAGCCAGGCACACACAAGTATACATATGCGTGTGTGTTTCCTGGCTCTGCAGAGGATGATGTAGATTTCCGAGCAGCTCCACACAAAGAAATCCAGCGTTTTAAGTTTTGCCTACATCAGACTCTATTCACTTTGAGATATCCAGGAATGGTTTTCAGGCTATTTGAGAAAATGAGAGGTGCAGATGGCATGCACCGGGACATGGTTTCAAATTTAAAGAGGATTATGGCCCATGAACCCCAGAAATTGTGGGTAGAGGTGTGAACCTTTGAAATTCTAATTGCAGACCAGTCTGAGGAGGTATATACTTACCGGGGCACAATATCTCATTGTTCACATATTCCTTTCCCGGCCAGAGGAGAGGAGGAGGAGGAGCAGTATAACATAATCTCCAAGTGAAACTGAAACAATTGATGGCAGCATTTTGAGCTCTCTGGTGAATACCGTCGCAAAAGAAATCCCTGGCTGTTTACCATTGCAGCTAGCTTAGGTTCTCGTAATAAACTTTATTCCTTACATTGTAGAGTTGGGGGTATACACAGACTCCACTCCAGCTGGGAGGGATCAGTGTGGCATTTTGGCACACCTACCTCTTTATTTCACAGGAATGGCACTAAGGCTTAAGGTGACAGCATCAGTTATTAGGAGAGAAAGGTCGGCAATCCAGGGCTCTGGGACCTGAGGCAATTATTCACTGACTCTAGGCTTTTAATAGCAGCTCATATTTATCAAGCATTTATGTATGTCATACATACAGAATGGAAGGAGTGACCAACCCAGCGGAGGCATTAGATGACTTGCAATACGGAGAACAGAATAAATACAACCTCAAAGTCAAGACTGATTTCCAGCCTAGAGGAAGAGTGGATGGAAGTCTAAGTACTAGGTGTTATACTCATCTGCTCCACGGGAAAGCACAGGGCTACTGAGGTCCCAGAGCTTAATTAGCCCAAGCTAGTAGGAGCCATATTTGCTCCAAGTCACAGAACTTGCGAGACGCAGGATGACTCAGTTAATATGTGAAAAAGAGGTAAGATATTCTTCCGAGTGGCTCATACTCCAAAAGCTCATTTTCTATCAAGCCTGCACACAAGCAAGTGACCTCCAAGTGCTGGTGTTCAGCTGCCTGCTCTTGCCATCTGGCTAACTCCCCAGAACCTCAACCTTGGTGTGTCCCAAACCAAACTTTTTTTTTTATTAATTAATTTATTTATTTGAGAGAGGAGTGGGGGCGGGGCAGGAGGAAAGAATCTTCAAGCAGACTCCCAGTTGAGTGTGGAGCCTCACGCAGGGCTCCATCTCATGACCCATGAGATTATGACCTGAGGGAAAACCGAGAGTCGGGTGCTTAACCGATTGAGCCATCCAGGCACAACCCCCCAAACCAAACTTTTAAAGCGCTAATGAGAAGAAAGTGCCTGTTTATTTATTCACTTATTTTTTAGACTGTCTCCCCAGGTTCATTTCTTCAAAGCGCTTTACTTTGCCAAAGAAAAATCTTTATTCACATACGCTGCCTTATGAACTTCTTCCTATAGTTAGCTGAAACCCTTGCCTACCCGACATGGCTGAGCACTTTGCTCGAGGCACAGTGCAGGTTTCCTAGGGCCAACACAGATAGATAAAACTCCTCGAACTTATTTCATAATGGCTTTCCTGTGCACAGTTACTTTCTCATCCATGGTTCATCTTCATGCGAGGCAACTGAAGGCCAAGATCCCACAGCCAACAGGATGTCTCTGGGACGCAGCCTCTTGTTCTCTTTTCTGCTCAAGATACCACCTGTCAGGCCTTCTCTGAACATTCCTTATACTGTGGCACTTCCATCATTTTCTTATTTTATATGTACTCCATGTTATATTACATGATTTGTTGGTTGTATGTCTCCCTACCAGAAGGGAAGTTCCTGAGAGCAGGGACATTGTTATTACTGAATCTCCAGGGCATGTCGTAGGCCCTTAGTATTTGCTGACAGTGAGGTGATGCATTTTCATCTGACCAGTACTTGGCTACTTCTCTGTGCCAGGCCCAATGCTAGACAAGGTCCCTGCCTTGGGGCACTCCATTGTCATTGTGGGTAAGGGCTGGGGAATGGACACTTAACCACACCAGATGGCAAGAACTCAATCCTAGAGAGAGGCCACGGGGCAAGCCTTCCGCCCTAAGGGGGTACATTTGGATATGAGTTTATACGACTGCTCCGATTGGCTTCAATTACAGGGATCCTGAGAAGCTTCCCAAGGGCCTAGCTTTCTTCTTTGCCTACATCAGAAAAAAAAATTTTTTTTATCTCCGATCGGTGGTGAGAAATTAAATGGATTCTTTGGACTAAGTAGATTGAGCTAGTTAAAATAGCCATCTGCCAGGACCAAGGAATGAGCAATCTGTTGGTACTTTCTCCGCTGAAATTTGGCATCCGCTGAGCATTGTACACCATTTGCCCCTCCGGGAATGCCTTTTGCACTCCTGACCCTCATGTGTCCTGCGGGTTAAAAAAATGTATGGTGCAAATGGAAGAGTAGAAATTGTAAAAAAAAAAAAAAAGCAAAAATCCTTTCATTTGTCTTAGCATTCTAGCAACCTAAGCAAACTGGACCTTCCAAGTCCCTGCACCGGGACCGAGGGCGGGAGCCAGGAGGGCGTGCGGCTTGCAGTGCGGGCCCCGAGGCCGCCCCTGCGCCCGCGCCCACTTCGCTCTGCCCGCGGCCCTCGCAGAAGGAGGCGGCTCTCCTGGCCTCGCTTCCTGCACCCACTCGGGACTAAAAAAGAACGCGCATAACTTTTTTTGGTCCTTCTTCTCGCAGAACGCAGGCGTAACAAGCTCGCTGAAGTAACCGCTTCGGGGGCGGTGCCGGGACGCGAGCTTCCGGAGCCCCGCAAGCCGTGCGGCCCCCGCCCCGGCGCCCCCGTCGGAACGCAACCCGGGAGGCCGAGTGGGGGCGGGGACGGGGGCGGAGGCCGAGCGCAGGCAGAGGCGGGGCGGTGGCGGCCAGGGGCGGGGCGGTGGCGGCCAGGGGCGGGGCGGTGGCGGCCGGGGCGGGGCGGGCGGCGGCGCGTGCGCAGAGCACTTCCTTGTTTGTCCCCGTGACTGAAGCGGGAGCGCCGCCTGCCCGCCGCCCGCCCGCCCGCCCGCCCGCGGGAGTGTGCGCTCAGTCAGTCGGTGTCCTCGCCGCCGCCTGTCAGAGCGTCTCAGGAGGCAGCGCCGGCCGACCCGAGCCCCCGCGTAGCGCCGCGTCCCCTCCCCCGCCGCCGGCATGAGCACAGGGAGGCGGGTCCCCGACAACCCTCTGCCTCGCGCGCGGCTCGGAGTTTGAAGGGCCCCGCGCCGAGCGCTGCCGCCGCCGCCCGCTCCGCCCGCTCTTTCTCCCGCCGCCGCCGGGGACGGGAGCCGCGCCAGGCCGGGCGCCGGGTGGCAGGCTGCGCGGGGCGTTCATGAGCCGCCGGGCGGCCCGCGGCCCCGGGAGCCTGCGCCGTGACTCACTCCCCGCCCCCGCTTGTGTCTCGCCCCCCCGGCAGGATGCCGGACCAGATCTCCGTCTCCGAGTTCATCACCGAGACCACCGAGGACTACAACTCGCCCACCACGTCCAGCTTCACCACGCGTCTGCACAACTGCAGGAACACCGTCACGCTGCTGGAGGAGGTAGGTCCGGGCCGGCGCGCCCCAACGGGGACCCTGGCGCGTCCTCTGAGACGCCTCGATGCCCCCGCTCGCAGCCGCTACCTCGCAGATGAATTGTCTGCATTTCTCAGCGGGGAGGAAAGGGATGTCGGGGGTTGGGGAAGTCACACCCCCTCCGGGATCCCCCCCTTCCCGCTCCCAGGTGAGGAGGGGACTTAAGATGTGCAGCCCCTTGCCCCATTTGCGGGGCGCTGACTCTCCGGGGGTTGGAGGTGGGGAGAGGATTGAGCGAGCTGCTGACACTCCTAGGAAAAAGAAGAGGGAAGCCCTTTCCCTATCTTGGACCCTTCGTGGGTGCAATACAGTCTGCCAGGCTCTTTCCACATCCTTCTGACCCTGTCATAACCCGCGAAGTAAGTGGTGTCAGGCCCCAGAGGGCAGAGGGAGGCGAAGCAACGTGGCCAAGGTCACCAGCAAGGGACTGGGAGATGGGCGGCGAATGCCCCTCTCCGTAGCCCGGCTGTGCCAGGCAAGCTTAGCTGCATAGGCAAGGGCCCGCGAATTAAAACCCCAGAGGGATAAGGGGAGACTCCGGCTGGGATTGCTTCCACCCCAGGATTCTTCTCCGTCCAGTCGCCAATGCCTAAACCCTGGGTGGAAAGAGAGATCTGTGCAGACGGGTCCCCAACCGGCGCTGGGAGCCGGGAGGGTTTGGTTCTGCCGAGGCTGCTGCGCCAGCAGGACTTGCCCGCAGGGCACTCAGGCTGTGAAGGGAGACCTGAGGCTACCGGAAGAGCTGGTCTGAGACTGCAGAAGAGCTGCTCCCCTTATCTAGACCCTCCAAAGAGGCATCGTGGGTGTCCTGGGGAGGGCCAAGGGCAGAGTGATTTCCTCTACAATTTACGTGAATTTAGTGATAGGGCAGGGTGGGTAAGTAAGGAGGAACCCACAAGCCCAAGAGCTGCAAAGCCTCCGAACCTCAATAAAAATAGGACATTTGCCTTGGAACTCTGCACCATCTGTAAGTGCCATAAAGCACCACTCCCCTCCAAACAAGCCAAGCCTATTTCAACTGAAAAAGACAGCATTGCGGGGAACTTAGGAAGGCAGATCATTTTCCTGGGGTGGATTATCCTGTGGTTGGTTTATTTGAGGTTTGGGGAGCTCTTTCTGATATAAACTCACCACAGCCAGCTCTCTGTAATATTGAGAAGCTTGGGCTTCTGTGGGAAGCTGCTCTTGGTACAAGCTTTGCTATTCACTCTTCAAACCAGGTTACACGGAGAATTGGTACTCTGAAGCCTAAAGTCCTAAATTTTAGGAGGGGAGGAATTTCCTATCTTGCCTGCCTGGTGCAGTGAATTAGTGTGAACATTTTATGCCAGTTGAGGAAGCTTCTAGAGTTCTCTATGAAGTTAATGTTGGGTTATTGGAACTGAATATTGAAATTCATTCGGAGAAATACCAGCTAAGTTTGTTTGAAAGCCAGAGGTAAATGGATTTGGGTGGGGGAAGGTTCTTTGTGACCTGTCATTCTGGTGCGTTAGCCTGATGTTCAGTGTCTGGGAAGACTTGGAGTTGCCAGGCATTCAACTGCATGATAGGTCTGTCCTTCACTTAATAGTGATAAATTGGAACATGCTGATATAGGAGCATTTTGCATGCTTTTTGTGTACTAATTGTGTATGCCTCCTGAAGAATGTGACATTGATTAGACTGAGTGGTTGTTTTCCTTCTAGATAAGTTCTTTAGTGCCTGCTAATGGAGCTGTCAGTTATTTTAACTTTCCCTTTCTGTGCATTGAGATAGTGTTACTGTATTCTGTTTGTGGGGTGTGGTAAGGGTAAGTAGCTAGATAATCCTGTTTGTAGGGGTATATGCCCATATTTCACAGCCACAAGAGTGGATAGGGTTGATGTTAATTAGGTGCAGCTGCTTCAAATCTTAGTTTGAGGTAACTAAATTTAAGTGTACATGCAACAAATAAATTTTTTTTTTTAAATAAGAAATACTATTCCGCAGGGTTAGGTTGAAAAATAGATCCAATCATAATACAAATGTCACCTATGAATTTGAGAAGGAATCAGAGTCAGGCTAGAAGTTCAAAAGTGTCATGTTAGGGTATGTTGATAATATTCATGCTCTCAAAAACTTTACAGTAAGTGTTTCAGTCAGGACGACACACTAATTTAATAATTGTTTTTCTGAACTTCAGTATAGTACTGGTCAAGGATTCATTGCCCTAATCTGCATCTTTAACTCTTGACTCATAGGCCGTGAAGTTGGACTCATGAATGATGGCCTTTTGCATAAAGTGAAATATACCTGTTGGTTTCTTACTGATAGGTAACCACCAAGTTGAATTTTTATTTTTTCCCCCTGAGTTTGCATATATGGAAAGGGCACATCGTTACAAATATCTTAAGTGGATCAGAATTCAGTTCTTAAAAAAATATGAGGCCTAAGGTTATTGCCCTCCAAATGTAACAAAACGTTTTTGGGCAAACCATAAAATCTTGTTGGCATATGCTTCACAAGTGAGATACTTGGAAACTTTAAGAATGCCGTTTGTGTTACTTTGTGGTTAGTCTTAGGAATAGTAGGAGTTTTGGGTACTTTTTGGTGATGTGGAAACTCGGGAATAGGAATTCATTTGTGCAGCTTGGAATTCTTTTTAAAAAATCATTTTCTAGTTCCAGTTATTAAATGCCTTCCTGTTTATTTACGGACCTTTTTTTTTTTCTCTTTGGTTTCCTAATCAACCTATAGACGTCCCAGCTAAAAAACTGTAGCTCTCCAAGCTTGGAACCCTAAATTAACCCACACTCCCCCTTTTGGTATGTCCCATTGGCAGATTGCTTTGCAGATGTTGGTGCTTTTATTTAAATCTCTCTGTGATGATCACTGTAGGAAATGGGTCAGAAATGTGTAGTGAAAAGAGGCGAGGAGTTTGATTCTGGGCTTTGTCTTTGGGGGCAGAGGGTCCCAGAGGACATGGGGGTTACAGTTAGGTTGGTGCACGTGAGTGGCTACTGTTGGGAGGCAGGAATGGATTAGCTGCCCGGGTTTCATCCTGACGTCTGAGTGTTTTCCAAGCAAAAAGCCAGTGTTATGCTTATTCAGCAGTGTGCCATTTTACTCGTGACCATTTGGAAATTATGAGTAAATGACTAGGAGACTGAGAAAAGACAGAGTTTTGCTGAGAAAGGAAGGAAACCGGGCATTCTAAGATCACTGTGCGGGGAAACAATAGGAGAGACTTTCCACTTAAAGGCTTAGGCTGGTCAATACTTAGTGCTTGGTGAAAGAGAGTGTCGACATGATAAATGAAGGTCTGCTTGGTTATTTAATATTGGGTCAGCACTTTATCTTTGTGATGACGGAGGAGGCATATCCTGCCCGTTTACTGAATGACTGCTCTGTGCCATGCCTGTTGTAGGCCCGTGGCATGCATGGTCACATTTAAACCTCATGTGAGCTTTATGGAGGAGGGATAGTTGTTATCTCCATTTTACAGAGAAGAAAATTGAGGCCTAGAGAGATGAAGCGATTTATCCCCAAGGTTGCATGGCTAGTAAGTCAGCGAAATTAGGAAATCTTTTAACAATTAAGACATAAAACAGATGTTCCAAATGTTCACAAAGATGTATTTCAGTGGCTTTGTAGAGAATGTAAGAGGCTTCACTTTTCATTGTACCTTCTAATTTTGACCTCACGAAACAGGGGTGCCAAGTTCCTGCGTGGCTTAGTTTTCTTTGTGTTCACATTTCAGGGAGTTCTTAATAGTAATACTTAAATATATTTCTTATTTTTTTCCCTGTGCTTTCAAAGACTTGGATATGGTTTTTCAGATTCAGGTATGGGAACTTACGTGGGCATAATCGAGGAAATAACATTCACTCAGAGCATTTTTGGGGAGCACCTGCAGGGTACAAGTCATTTTGCCAAATCTAGCTGAGGTATTGGAATTGTTACCTAGATTGTGTTATGGAGGAAGTAGTGGTGTCTGAGAAAGACGTAAATAGGTCTGTCATTCTTAACAGGGTGGGAATGGGCAGTTTGCAGATGGGGGAAATGATATTAGGATATTCACCCCAATAATGCAAGGTGAATCACTCAAATTATCATTCAATCAGTATACAAACTGTCCAGTGACCAGCAGTGTGTTAGGCCCAGGGGATACTAAGGTGATCAACCCTGCTATTAAAAAGTACACTGTCTAAGGGTTTTCTCAAGGGAGCTGACAATCAAGTGTGGGTCTTACATGAGAAATTCACTTGTTTTAACATATCCATGTGACAGGAGTGCCTGGGTGGCTTAGTGGGTTAAAGCCTCTGCCTTTGGCTCGGGTCATGATCTCAGATCCTGGGATCTAGCCCCACATCGGGCTCTCTGCTCAGTGGGGAGCCTGCTTCCCCCTCTCTGCCTGCCTCACTGCCTACTTGTGATCTCTCTGTCAAATAAATAAATAAAGTCTTAAAAAAAAAAACCCAAAACAAAAAACATATACACATGACATGCTTAGTTCTTCCTGAGGCCATAGAAATGTTTGGAGAATGAAGAAATGAATGAATGCAGGTCCATTATCTAGGCCTCTTTCATAGTAACTATAGTTACCAGGTCTTAGTGATCCTACTATGTGCAAACCTCATGTATACTATTATTTAATGCTTACAAGTGCCCTACTATTATGTTTGACCCATCTTCCCACAGTTGAATCTTTTGCCCAAGGGCACACACATAGTAAGTAGTAGATTTGGGCATGAATCCCATTTCTGTAACATCCCTGTGATATTAGTCAGACTTCATCTGTATGTGTTTCTTCATCCTCCAAGTAAGTTTTAATTTTTACTCATGTTCATTTGGACCTCATCTTCTGTGCTGATGACAAGAGGTCATTAATCTTTGATAAATGCTTTTAGGTTCTCAAGTGTTATCTGTGGAATCTCACACATAGGGCCTCTGTGGCCAGGGCTTGAAGTCTGATCTCATTTATCAGCTCTGAGTGTTGTAGAATGCAGTTGCATTACTTCTCTTAAATTTTGAAAGCCCATAAACTAGCCCATCAAGTGCTAGTTATGTAGCCCCTGCTAAAGTTGGTTATGGTCTCAAATAAAAGTAAATCTCAGGCAGAGTTTAGATAAAATCAGGGTTAGCTCTATGCATTGTCTGAGGTCAAAATAAGATGCTTTCTTTGTCCCTAACCTCTTGAAGATAAAAAAACAAAAGGTGAGTAAGTATTCCCTTGATGCTGCTGTCTTACACAGAATTTGGCTCTGTGGTCCAACCTTTGATCCAATTCAGAGGTACCGAGGGTGAGTTTTCTCTGGAGATAAGCAGCAAAGGTCAGTGAATGAGGTATCTATATCTATATATAAATATATTTTTGCCTGCAGAAATAATGAGAAAAGGAAGTTTTCTTTATGTACCAGAACTCTGTTTTTTCTAAAACAGGGCACAAACTGTTAGCCAGATATTCCAGCCTAATGCTTTGCCTTTTATTTACATTGTAGGGTTTAAAAAACATTTTCCATGTGTGCTAGCTAATAAAACGCCTTTGTGGTAGCGTCCTTATCATTCTTTTACATGTGAATAAATTAAGGCCCAGAGAGGTAAATTACTTGACCAGTGTAACGCAGGATCTCTGGATCTAAAATCCTTTGTCTCTTCTGTATGTCACCATCTTTGGTGCTTCCTGTCTGCTAGTTTTTCATTTTGCTTTTTGTCTTTCAGGGCCCATAAAAATGACTTGTACTGAATTTTCTTATCCCTACTTGATTTTTAGTGCCAGCGATAAAGAGTTTGGGGTAGAGAAGAAAAAGGGAAAGACAAAGACCACTCCTTTTCTCTGTTCTTCAAAGACCTCTTATTGGTTTGCTCTTGAAATTTCGGCTGCTTGTAGTTAGAGACGGTGCTGCCAGCAGTCATCCCTGGGCTCAGCAGAAGTGAAAAAGGCCCAGTGGCTTCCAGCTCTGCCCTGGCATACTTAGTCTGGGACTGTTGACCAGCCTGTCTTTGCCTGCAAGCTGCCCACAGCCCTGGCTAGAGAACCACTGCTCTTGGTTGAGGTTGCTGGAGGACTCTGGCTGCTTGCCTCTGGCTTCCTGGTTGTCCATAGCCCTGCCTTTGTGCTGGGTGCTGGGAATCACTAATAATTGGAGTCTAATGGAGCTTGGAGAAAGTCTAGCCTGGTGCTTCCTAGCCTAGGAGCCTGATCTCTGTCTGACAGGCCCATGAAAGTGGTGATGGGAGTCTAATAATCACTTGCAGTATTTCAGAAAAATTAATAGACGCATTAATAACATGGTTCAGCATACCTCTCATGCCAACTGTCTTTGGTTTTGGTCGAAATATATCAACTCAGTGGTGTAGCAAGGATTATCTTCTGCTGATCAGATGCTTGGATTGCACGTTAGAGATTCCTGCAGTTGGGAAGCCAAATATGATCTCATTCCTGTGATTGGTTTGCTCGAAGAACCTTTGAGTTTTGTATCCCAGTGGGAGAAAGCTCAGAAGGAACGAGGACCCGCATAGACCTAGTTTCATCCTGTTACGGAGACTGAAGCCCAAGATGGGAAGGAAATTGGACAGAGATTTGAATTCAGGTCTCTCAGCTTCCAGCCCAGGCTCTCTGCACCATGGTCTCAAAATGGGGTATGGAGGCTGTTTGTACATGGTGGCGGATTTCTCTCTAGAACTTGCTTCCAGGTCAGAGGAGTGGAGAGTAAACCTGAATTTCGGAACCTTGTTTTGCTAGCCAGTCTGCTGGTGTAAATTTTGGTCTCACAAGGTGTGCTCTGAGGCCACAGCAGCCTTCCCTGATGCTAAGTTAAGAGGCTTTCATCACAAGCCTTGTCTTGGATGTTCACATGCTACCCAGACTTTTGCCTTTATGTCTGTGAGCCAACGGAGCCTCAAGAGAGGTGGTTTCCATTTATGTAACCTAGTTATTTGGGGGCTAGAGCCAGACATTGGCCTGAGCCATTCCCACATATAGTAGTTAAACATGAGTTGATGGGCTAGAGACCTCTTTGCCATCTGAGCCTCAGTTTCCTCATTTGATTTTAAAAAAATGGCATTGATTAGAATGTTAAAGGAGATACAAGTGAGGCACTCATCACATGACTGCATTACTGGTAAAATATGGCCTGATGAATGTCAAGGTCTGACTCGTCAGATTAGTCAGACTTCCTTTTGTGGGGTGGAGAAGAAAGAGGTGAGAGGCATTCCTTGATAGGGAGATGGGCAGAGTTCTCTCCACTAGGAAACAGTGGCAACACTTGTATTCTCTAACCTGGGTTCATTGCAGCCCTATTAGCTTGGAATCTGTGGCAGGCAAGTTACTGAACCTTACTGTGCGTCCGTAATCCTCATGAATCCTGATGCTGTTGCTGTTCATTACTATTGGATTAGACCCTTGAATGTGTAGCTGAGAGGACGAGACTTGGTCGACTCATTTCAGGACAGTGGGTGATGAAGAGGTCAGAGGATGGAGCCAGCCAGGTGCCTTCGAGGAACTGGATGGTGGAAGTGCAGGTGAGACTGGAGGGAGGACCAGGGCAGCACGAACACTTGCACCGTTGGGGGTCATGGTCAAAGCCAACTTCAAGCAGACCGACCCCTCAGGTTTACTCTATAGGCAGCTCTTGGTGGGCAGAGTCAGGGAACCACTGACCCACTGCCGCCACTGACCCGGACCAGCCTGATGGACTCTACTGGCATGGCCTCAGTGTCTGGGCCGATTCTTTCTGTTTCCTCCCTCCCCCCACTTTCTCTCCGTTGGTGCATCAAAGCCATGACAGTGCTGCCCCATGTGATTTTTGCTGGGACTGTGGGGTAAGGAGCCACTTTCTCTGTTACATAATAAATGCAGGTACTTGATTCTGGTCGTCTGTGGGGAGGTGCGGGGGGAAGTGTTTACGCCTTGGCTCTGAGTGGGACAGAGCGTGGCAGCTACGTCGTATGCTTTACTGATTACAGCCTGAAGCTCTGAGGCCACAAGGAATTCTATTTTGGTTTGGAGGCAGGCGCCTGAAAGTGAAAAGGACTTACCCTGGGATTTACATTGCAGTGTGTCTCCTAGCTTCTTTCCGGTGTCGGGAAGATGAGCTTTAATTATTTGTGAGGCAGGGGTTCGGTCAGCTCTGGAGGCACCTGACCCCACTCGGTCGGAACGGAACCTGAGAGTTCACGGTCGGTTCTTCCAGCCCGGAGCCCGTTCTGAGCAGCCCCATGTTGTGGTGCCGTTTGTGGTCACTTATGTAAGAACCGAATTTTTATGCTGAGGCTATGGTGTAATTTTCCCCAGAGAACTGGAATATATGTCCCTTTGATAAGACAGCACCCGATTCAGCCACTCAGAAGCTAGAAAAACAAAATGAGACCTCACGCACAGCGACTGCGTTTTGGTACCAACTGCAGAGTTGGCTACGTCAAGCCGGATCATCCCTTTCACTGCCACATGTGCTTTGGATGGAGAATAGAAGCTCTTCCAAGCCCTTTTATTACTAGTACAGCCTGGATACCTTGTATTTCTGTAGCATTATGCTCAGTGGAGAGAGCAGGGACAGCCATCCCCAGTGCCCAGCGGAGTACCCGACCTGATGGCTGTGTGAGAAAATGAACTTGACAGAGCTGTAAGAGGCCTTTAGAGACCATCTGGTTCAACTCCTCTTTTCTAGGGATGATGAAGTTAGGCTCTTCCGTTGTAAGTAACAGATTCCATCCCCCACCCCCCCAACAAAACAAAATACAGCTAGTTTAGGCACAATGAGGATTTGCTTTAAAGACTCATGGGGCTGTTTCCTGGAACACGAGGGGCAAGAATGGTAGGAAACATGGAGATTCTCTTCTGGGCAGATGGCAGAGGATGGCAGCCCAGGCCCTACCTGCCCCCTCGCTCCCGTGCCCCCCACTGAGTCTCTGAGTCTCTGTAGCTGATTCACATATCTGAAAGGATCAGGCAGGTCCAGCTTGGGTCAGGATACCAGCCCTAGTCCAGTCATTCTTGGTTAGGTTTCTGGGGTTACCTGATGGGTGGGTCTAAGCCCTCACCTTCATTAAGGACCGGGTATGATAGCGATCTTCAGAGAAGAGTCAAGGGGGTAGGAAAGCTCCTTCTTTGTACACCCAGATCACACAGCAAAACTGGGACTAGGATCTGGATCTTCTGGCCCCACTGTCTTCGTCCTTCATTGGCGTGAGAGCAAAATGGAGACCACAGCACCTCACAGGGTTATCAGGAGAACCAGTGGGGAAGGTAAGGCAGCTACATGCCTGGCATCCAGTGAAACTGGGAAGATGTTTACTTCTTTGCCCTTCGCTCTGCAAATCTCACCCCCCCTTGACCCTTCTGCAGCGTATTCATTCGGGACATTTTGAAGGGCTGTGGTCAGAGCACTGTGCTGCCTAGTTGTAGCTTTCCTCATGTGGTCAAGAAAGACCAACATTCCACACAGGGTGTGGGTAGAGGAGAAAAACCCCATTGGCATTTAAATCCACAGTGATGACATGGTGCTCAAAAATAATCCTCCATAGATACCCAGGATGGACGAAAGACTCTGCAGAGCAGCTAGGCTCTGTTTGGGGAAGTTTCTGTTAAGTAACGGAACTGCATAGAGGTCCAACGAGGACTGACAGCTTTCCTTCAGCCAGTAAGTGGCTTCTTCACTGACCAGATACACATAAAATAAAATTCAAACATCTTCATTGTTTTGAAACGTGGGAGTCTTCCTTTATGTTTCATTAATCACTTTTTTTAGGAAGTCCATTTCCTTTTCTTTGTAATGTTTATTCATTTTAATAGCACTTACATAAAATTAGATACTCCTTCTTATTTCTACAAAGTGCAAATCAAAATAAGCATTCACTGCTGGCCCAGCAGCTGCTGCTGCTTTAATAATGGTAATATTTTTCATAGCAATGCAAGTGAACGCACTGCCGCACAGTAAATAAAATGGTACCAAGTCAAAATAATGCTGTCACCGTCCCAAGGCATCCTCATTTTGTGTTTGAGAGTTTGAACACATTCAGAATCGGCGAACACTGCATTGAAGCACTTATCCTATGCTTGGTTCTGTGATGGATAGCCTGCATACATCATCTCCCTCAGTCCTCCCAGCAGCTCTGCGGGGGTGGGTGCTATTTCCCCATTTTACAGATGACAAGCTAGGCTTAGAAAGGACTCAGCCCAATCCAGCCTCTTTCTTCCTTCAACTTGTTGGCAAGCAAAAATGCTTTATATTATGAATGGAATGCTAATGAAATAGAACAGTCAGGAAAAAGGCTTCAGCTGAAGCATGAGATATTCAAGAATAACTTCCTGACAGGGTAAAATACCATGGCCAACTGGATGGCTGTGGAAATAGCATGTTTCCCTCTGATTTTAGGATAATTTTTGTTGTTGATTGGCTAATGAACTAAATTATGTACTTACGTTCATACATGTCTTCACTTTTAGTAGATTGTAAGTACCATGGGGCCAGGGATCCCCCTCACTTTCTTTTTACCTAGTTGGCACTCAGAAATTTGACAAAAATAAGATTGTAGTAAAGCTATTTGATTTATAATTGTTGGGACAGACTGGTAAAGGTTTTCCAAATATTGCTATCTATCTCTGCATTTTAGTTATGTAGCTACTGATTGCATAGAGCAATTGGAAAAACCCTCCATTACCAAATTTCCTAAAGGTTGTGCCACAGATTTATGGCAGACCTGGATGCCGAGTGAGGTTCTTGGTCTGTCCTTTTGGTGTCTGCAACCTGCAGGCTTCCGTGGGGTCAGTGAGTTCAGTAATGGTGATTGCTGTCACTTTTTGAGTTCCCAGCTCTGTAGTGGGTACCTTACGTATGTTACGTATGTTACCTCTCACCCTCACAGTGCCCAGCTACGCATGGTGGAACCAGGAGTCAGACTTAAGTCTGTAGGGCTCCATTGCCCACACCTTCCCGCCACCACACAGCCTCACTTTGTGATGATTTAGCTGCAAAGTGCAAGGGAATGGCAGTGAGTCGGGTTAGCATTTACTTTCTTAGTGGAAACAAACGTACACACACACACACACACCAATCAAGACACGCTTCTGCCAGTGGAAAAGGAAAGCATTTTCCTCTCGTTTGTTTCCTTTGAGTGGGAGCATTTACATTTAGATAATTTACATCCTTAATCAGGGGCAGCCAATTCATGATGTGGTATCAGAGGGATTAATGAGAGAATTAGTATTTTCAGAAAGACTTGACCTCTCTGATTTTTCTTTGAGTGGCAAGTAGTGAATCATACGGTTTAATGAGCAATTGTGCTCTGTGTTTACTCTCCAGCATTTTTGTACTCTTAACCATTTTCCAAGTACTTTCTTATGTGTTGTCTCATTTCATGCACACAACACTGCTGGGCAGCAGACACCTTTTCCTCATTTGTGAGACGAGAAAACAGAGGCTCAGAAAGTTAAAGTGATTTATCAGTGGTCATAGGACTGAAAAAGCATGCCGAGGCCGCGCTCTGTTACCAGCCTCCTGTTTCTGAAAGACATGGGCTTGCATGGTGGGACATGTTTTGTCAAGTAATTTTAACTGAAAGAATACCTTTTGAATAATAAAAAAAAACCCCAACATTGATTTTACTATTTGCATTATTAGATTCCCCTCTGGGTGCACACACACATATATGTTTTGTGGTCCTTTTTTTTTGGTCCCCCCAGTTAGTAGCTCAGTCCTTCAAGCGGATTTTTGTTTCGTTTCTGTTTTATTTTGTTGTGTGTGTTTTTTTTAAACTTTTACTCCTATGCAAAAGCCGGAAGGCTGGTGTGATCCTCTCCATAGCTGTCACCCAACTTCACTGTGATCTGCTCTTTTTTTAAAAAAAAATTTATTTATTTATTTGACAGAGAGGTAGAGAGAGAGCACAGGTAGGCAGAGCAACTGGCAGAGGGAGAGGGAGAAGGAGGCTCTCCATGGAACAGGGAGCCCAATGTGGGACTCAATCCCAGGACCCTGGGATCATGACCTGAGCCAAAGGCAGACATTTAACTGACTGAGCCACCCAGGCATCCCTTGGGATGTGATCTGCTCTTGGTCAGTGTTTTCATCTTTACCTTCAGCCCCGATTTTTTAAATCAATCCTAGATACTGTTTTATTTCATTCATATGTATCCTAAATGATAAGGACTTGGGGAGGAACAGGGAAGAACCACATTACCATTATTACATCTGCAGAAAAGATAACTTTCTCAAGATCATTACATATTCAGTGTTCAAAATTATTTTTTTTTTCCTCTTTAAATGGTTTGGTCAAATCAGGATCCAAACGAAATCCATACGAAATTGGCTGGTGCATATTTAACATTTCTCATAATCTGTGGGTGCCCTGTCTTTTTCCCCTCTTGCAGTGTTTTATTGAAGAACTGGGTTATTCGTCCCGTAGAGTTTCCCGGAGTCCAGATAATGGTGATTGCATCTTTCTGGTGTCATTTAGCATGTGCTGCAGTCTATTCTTGACATACTTCTGTTCTTTCCTCATAGCTTTTTCATAGTAAGGAATAAAAGGAATGCATTCCCCTTGCAGAAACCAGGGGAAAGCATAAAAAAGGAGATTTAGGGTGCCTGGGCGGCTCAGTGGGTTGGGCCTCTGCCTTCGGCTCGGGTCATGGTCTCGGGGTCCTGGGATCGAGTCCCGCATCGGGCCCTCTGCTCAGCGGGGAGCCTGCTTCCCCCTCTCTCTCTCTGCCTGCCTCTCTGCCTACTTGTGATCTCTCTCTGTCAAATAAATAAATAAAATCTTAAAAAAAAAAAAAAAGGAGATTTAAAAGTCCATAATCCCACCGGCTAGAGATAGCCACTTCCATCCGTCACTTCAGCTGCTTCTTCCAGATAACTTCCAGATAATTGTGTCTGGCTTATTTTCATTTAACACGTAAGCATTTGCCCATATCATTAAAAAGTTTTCAGTAACCTTTAAAAGGCATTTCATTATACTAAAGGTATTTCCCTCCTTCCCTCAAGTTCCCCCCCTGAGGAGTTTGTGTGTTTTAAAAAGTTGACTCAGCAGTTGCCCCAAGGGAGGAGCAGCTGTGGGGAAGAAGGCAGTGGATATTTGCATCTGTCATTATCTGCACAGGTGTTGATAGAGTCCTAGAAGTAGAATTACCAGGTCAAAAGCCAGGTCTGTTCATAAATTTCTGAACGCTTGTCATGTTGCCACCACCTCCTGAGGAAGGTGGCCTGGGTCATGTTACACCGCTGGCCCTGTGCGGTCTGTGAGCGAGCGCTTCTCCGCACACGGACAGCTTTGAGTGAGGCCACGACCTGGAAGTTTCTCCGAAGGAAAACAGTGGGCTTTAGGTGTGCTCTTGCCCTCATTTGTGTTGTGTGCTGACGCCACGGTGAGTCGAGTGAAGAGAAATGGCGAGTGTGGGTGTTCTCAGCTGTCTGCTTAGCGGAGTGGACAACCAAGAGCCACTGTCATCTTCTTGTCACGGGGAAGTGGGCAGCTCCGCCTTACCGGCCCACCAGCCCCTTTCTGAGGACTTCTTGGCCCTGTATGGCCTCTCTGCCAAAGTTCCCACTTACCCGGGAAATAAGTTTGTGGGGTCAGAAACAGAAATAACATCCGTTGTGGAAAGGGGGCCTGTGTAGAAGACTGCACGAAGTCCGGCTCCTGACCAGGCTGTTAACCTAGCCACAGAGAGCTCCTCTCCTCCCTCCCTGGCTGCTTCCACGGTTTTCCTTCCCTTTATTAACTCCGGGGACCTTTTCTCCAGCCGTCAAACTTTTTTGGGTTAGTATCTTTTGCAGACCCAAGTACTACTGCCACATCATTCATGCATGGTTGTGAGTTAGTTGCATTGTTTTCTATTTAACGGTTGTCTAAGAAGTAGGGAGGGGGATGTTTGGGGGGGGGGGGAGTGTTCCTCCAGAAGAGAGGTGAGGCTGTGGGGGCTCTGGGGTCCGGGCTTTAGCAGCAGCCCGAGGGAAGGAGGCTCTGGAGCACAAGGTGCCAAAAGCAACTTTAACTTGTCTTTTCCAAGAGTTGGCACATAAATTTTTAGAAGCCAGGTTGTATTTCACATTTCTCCTTGAGATGGCCCTTGGCTAGGGAGCCCCATCACTTTGTCATGGTACTTTATAGGCTTGTAAGGAGGTTTTTTGGGCTAACCTGGAAACTCAGTCACGACTGTTTCTCTGGGGTGGTGCTTTTTCAGTTCCAGAGGTTTCAGAGAGGTCCATTCACAAGTCTGAAATTGCCGCTGAATGTGTCAGGTCTCCGCTTCCCTGGCAAGTCCAAGAAGCGGCTTTCTGGATTATTTTTCTCAGAGGGATTTCAGTATAGAGTGGACTTCTTTAAGTCAACGTCTACTCTGGTAGAATGTACTGGGTTCGGGACGCCTGGGTGGCTCAGTCTGTTAAGCGTCTGCCTTCGGCTCAGGTCGTGATCCCAGGGTGCTGGGATGGAGTCCCACATCAGGCTCTCTTCTCAGTGGGCAGCCTGCTTCCCCTTCTCCCTATGCTCCTCCTCCAGCTTGTACTCTCTCTCTCTCTCTCACTCTCTGTATCTCAAATAAATAAATAAAATCTTTAAAAAAAAAAAAAAGAATGTACTGGGTTCCCTGCTAAGTACTTTACACATGATATCTTATAAAATCCTCAGAGCATCAGGAAAGTATACAGTATTAACTTTGCTTTTTCAGAGGAGAAAATTGAGCTGAGAGAGTGAGAGAGAGAGAGAGAGAGAGACACTTGACCCGGGGGTACAATCAGTGGGGAAGCTGGAGTTTGTGTTTCTGAGGCCCAGGGTCTTTCCATGATTGGTACCGTCCCTGCCCATTTGGTACCCTTCTTTATCCTCCTGCCCCTTTAAGACTTCTTGCTTCCTCTTAGGGTCCCAGAATATTCTCCTCCCCACCCCACTGTGATTGCCCGGCTGAGCACCTGTATATTTCTTACCAAAGTCTGCTTTTAGGTAACTCCCCTGGAAGAAAATGTCACTGATGATTCACCTAAAGGCATGAATGTGATAAGGCACAATAGCAGCTCCCTCCTCCCAGAGCTTTATGTACTTCTAACAGCGCACGACACCCTGACCCAGCAGAATATGGTGGGCTTTCAGGCATCGTGGGGAGGCAGCTGGGAAGTAGTTTGAGGTGTTGAGCATGGGTATCCCCTCACACCTTACAGTGTGGCTGGCTGTCTCCCCATATGTCAGTCCAGTGAACCATTAGAAACCGTGCCAGGTTAAAGACACTGCATAATTTAATCTTTGCCTCAACCTCAGGAGGTAGATTCTCAGGTCCCCGCTCTACAGATGGTGGAAACAGAGACTCGGAGAGGTGCCAAGTTCTTGACTGCTCTGCTTGCACTTCTTCCCTGGGATCTCACACTGCTGCTTGGTCAGGTCCCCTTCTGGTGCTAGACACTGTAGGCGCTTCGCCCAGGCTTGTTTTCGCAAGCATGAGTAATGGTCGGGAGCCTGACATTGTGACACTTGAATCATAAATCCGTTTTGGGGAGCAAGGTGGTCTTCCTGGTGCCCTGCGCTTACCCCAGCATGCTGTGGATGGTGGGCGTGCTTTCCTCTGGAGCTGTCAGTTGAGAGCTTAGTGTTGATTTCACTTCCTGCTGAAACACATCATGTCACTAAATCACTTGACTTAGTGACTTAGCTCGATCTGTTAGCATCCCCCCCCCACAACCATGTGGCATTACTAAATCATATTAAATACTGATTTTTTAAAAACCCCAAAAGCAAACACACACACATACACACACACATACACACAACACCAAAACCTACTCCATTAAAAGCCCCTTCCAAAAAAACCAAACCTAGTATATTCTGTGAGGCCTTCTGGAAAGGGTGAGCATCCATTGTGATCATTGAGCCGTGTTAAGCATTCAGGAGCCTTTATACTATTATAGTAGCCACAATTTATTTAGCTTCTCTTTGGAGCCTAGTACTGTGCTAAGTTCTGTAGGCAAATATATCTAATCCTTAAAACGATTTTGCATGAGTTTCTCCATTTTATGGGGAGACAAGAGATGCTGAGCTAAGCTCTGTGAGGGTCCCAACCCCAGCTATGGTATGTGGGAGAGCTCATTTTCAAACCAGGCCTGCTGGACCCACAGCTTGTTCAAAGGAACATGGGCCTGGAATTGGAAACATTTTAAATTCATTGTTTAAGAATATGTATACATTTTATGCATTAAGTACAAGAGTGTGAATACCAAAAATAGCAGTTGTCAAATACTTAATTCTGTTTTGCCCTTTTGCCTGGAAACATTATAGTATGAAGGGAGAGAGAGAGAGAGAGAGAGAGAGAGAGAGAGAGAGAGAGATTGTTCCACACCCAGCATAAATTGTTACCCAGGGTGAGTTAATTTGTGTTTATTTTTGCAGCCCTAGTGGTCTCTTCCTGAGGGCCTAACCTCCCCTGACTGTCTTGTAGGCTAAGTTGCTACATGGCTTTTCATTTCCTGGAAAGTTCCCCCTTTGGCTTGCAGCCACTCCTTTTTTCTCACGACTATATGGTGATTGGAAAACAGTCCATTGTTGGGTCACTCCCATCTCAGCCTTTTCTTCATATTTGATCCCACTGTGTTGAGATGCTGTTTCCAAGCCTGTGGAATTCCTGCTGAGGACAGGACTTTGTTTTATCCATTTGTGAGTTTCCAGAGCCTGGGAATCAGTAGAATGAACCCCATTTGAATGAATGCACACCCACATACGTTGGGGGGCCTTGAAAATTTAGGGTAAGGTAAACCTGGCCATGTGTGTGAAAGAATTGGGGATAAGGAGAGTCTGGGAGAAGTATTGTCTGTGGGACTGACCGGGAGAAGAGCTGGGAGGAACTTCGAGACTTGTAGGGGTTCAGGGGAAATCATGTAATCTGGGCATTTTAGAGCCAGAAGTAGTAGCTTTAGAAATCGTGGTATTCAACCACCTCATTTTTCCAATCACTGAGATTTCTTGTCAGCCTTGATTTTGTAGCCACTGCCCACTTCAGGGCACAGAGAACCAGACAGGTCTCTTTAAATTCGTGCTTTTATTGATTTAAGCACTTACTGATCATCATGTTGCTTTTTGTTTTAAGCAGTTGATTTTGTTTTCTGTTTGAACCCTGAGAAGCTTTTGTCAGGAAGAAAAAACAATTTTTAAAATTCTAGAAATGCATCAGATACATCAGTGGGAGAGAATCGCCCCATGCTGAGCCTTGTGATAACCCCGCTTCCCAGGTCTGTTCCTCCCTCCTCCCCACTTCCCATTCTCGGTTGTTATGTCTCCCCTGGCCTCCTTGCTCTACTCAAGATCACGTGTAAATTTGCTGGCTCTAAAACCTTGCTCTGCCCAAAGGCCCACATTATCTGTCCACATCTTTTCCACAGCACAGTCCTCAACAGCTGAGCAGATTCCCGGCGTCTTGGGTGTATACAGCACCTTACAGTTTACAAAGAATTTCGGTGCGTGTGATCTTACCTTGTGAGGTTCCAGTGAAGAAACAGTAGCTCAGAGAAGGTAACTTGCTTAAAAGCCCACAGGGGTGAGTGCTGGTTAAATAATGGCTCCCGGTGAGGTGACTCCGGCGCTTCTGGCATTTTCCTTGACAAAGACCATATTTTCCCTTTAAACGCCTCCTTGAGGAAAAGTTACTCAGTCTATATTTGTTACGCTTACCTAGAACTCCTTGTTCTAGGTAAGGGTTCATTTCCCACTCTGTCCTCGGGGGCGGGGGGGGGGGGGAATCAGTTCCCCTTAGGACTCAGTTGTTTTGTCCCCTGCCCCCACCCTGAGAGTTTGATTACCAGGCCAGCAGCCCCAGTTCTGGGCCAGGCACCCCACAGTGGGAGCCCAGCACAGCTGTCCTGGGGGAGAGTGTCACGGAGGTCTGTGGTCTGTTGGAGCTGCCGGCTGCAACGGGTTCACGCGGGGTGTGACTGACTGGAGTCTGGGGGTGGTGCAGAATGTTTGCTGGGGGGCGCTCTGGGCACCAAAGCTATTTGGGAGTCGCTGGGATAACGTTCTTGGAGGAGGTCCTCCTCTTTATTTGCTGAACGCACATCTTCTGTTGCTGCTGCTAGGCACTCTTTCTTGGACCTTTCCTGTATGCAGAGTGCTTTAATTGAGCAGTTCATTTTTATGAAGTGCTTGCTTAAAGTTAACTTAACCCATACTGTTTTAAGTTAACCCGTGTCTGCTTGTTTAAACCTCACAGCCACTGTAAGAGGTAGGTACTGTTCAATGTCTGCCCCTGCCACTTACTAACTGGGCTGTTTTGGGCAAGTTACTTGACATCTCTGTGCCCTAGGCACCTGCCGCCAGCATCACGTGTGAATGGGTGCTTTCTTCTCGGCTGTAGTGTGTACACTGTCCTATTGCGTGGGGCTGTGTGGGGAGTGAGCAGATGCAAGTGAAGGGTCGGGAGCTCCCTGATGGCCTGATCCCCCGGTGCCTCAGCGTGGGACCCAGGACAAGCCACTTCGCCCCTCGGAGCCTGTTTCTCCATCTGGCACATGGGCAGAGTCGGTATTGCAGGGATGGTTGGGAGGCTGGACCGGGATCTGGCTGCTGGGCACCGTATGTGCTGCGTATTGGCACAGCGTAAATGGTAGCTGTAAGCTCAGGCCACCCGGTGGGGAAGCTGTCCTCACCCTTTTATGCGTAGATTAGGTTATAGGTTCATGGGGGTCCTGTTAGCCAGGCTGGCCACTGTTCTAACTGAGGACAGAATGTTTTGGTGAAAGGAGAGTTTTCAGGTTGGGAGCCGGGAAAAGGTAAAAGGTTATTATGAAAAAACAGTTAATACAAGAAAAGAGGTGTTACAGAAGCCCCTAGAGAAGCTGTGGGTAGGGTTCGGGCAGCCTTTAGTACTTTAATTTTCATGGGCTGGAAGGAAACTTCCCACCTACCAGCTCTGTACACGCCCAGCTTTTATCCCCCTACCCATCACTTTTTTTTTGTAAAGTGATCTCTGCACCCAGTGTGGGGCTTGAACTCACAACCTGGAGATTAGGAGTCACATGCTCTACCAACTGAGCCAGCCAGGCGCACCCAGCTTTTATTTCCTGGTAGGACTCTAGTTCTGTCTTAGTTTAAGTTGCTAAAAATACTTTGGACCAGGTGGCTTATAAACTACAGAAAGTTGTTTCTCTTTGTTCTGGAGGCTGGAAGTCCAAGGCCAGGATGCCAGTGTGGTTGGTCTCGTGTGGGCCCTTTTCTGGCTTTGTTGTGGTCTCACGTGGTATAAGGGACGCAGAATTTCTGAGGTCCCTTTTATGTGGCACTAATCCCATTCATGAGGACTCCAGCCTCATGACATAATTATGTCCTAAAGGCCTCCCCTCCTCTAACACCACAATACTGGGGAGTTAGGGTTTCAACATACGAATATGAATTTGGGGCAGGGGGCGGGTTGAGGGTGAGATACAAACTTTTAGTCCATTGCAATAACATTTGGGGGAGTCTGTTAATTAACATGGACATGTTAGGATTTGATTATGTGGAGAGGACTAGCATGCCTAATTAGCATTCAGGATTTATAACAATTTCTCTTTGAAGTGTATTCATTTTGTTATGTGGTACAGAGTTATTTCTGAAAAAGCGGCATGTTGCATTATCACTGAGGGCAATCAGAGGCAAGGGGCTGGTGGTACTGGAAATGAACCCATCTTCTAGTTATTGTAGGAGTTACACCAATTGGTATTTCTTTTTTATTTATTGAATTTTATCTGCAGGGTTTGATCTCACAACCCTGAAGTTAAGACCTGAGCTGAGATCAAGAGTTGGATACTGAACTGACTGAGCCATCCAGGCACCACCCCCTCATTGATATTTGCATAATCTGTTTGCAGCATGCACCATTCATTTGCAGTTAATATGATCATTGTCATAACTAGATGCCAAGTCAAACTTTAAAAAAAATGTGATTTAGCTTGGAAAACACATGAGCGTCTTGTAAAATATTCTGGAATCCGTTTTGTCCTTTTACTGGCCGGTGCCATTATTTCCTGTTGACTGGCCGGGTCTTGCCTTATTTGCTGATACAAGTTTTGGAGGGAATTTGATTGCCAAGCTGTTTGTCCCTGCCCCATTCATAAAGGTTCTCCAAGTACGGTCTTGGGGTCTGTGGTGGTCTTGGAACCTTTTCAGGGACTCCGTGGGGTCAAAACTATTTTCATAACAATACTAAAGGCATTATTTATTTGCCTTTTTGACTTTCATTCTGTCAGAAATGTATAGTAGAATTTTCTAGAGGTCACGTGATATGTGACAGTGTCATCCTCTGACAGCTATTTAAATTGGTGGTTTTGAGTTTGGAATATTTTCTGTTTTAATTTTTACTGCAGCCGATATCAATAGATACAACCTACTTCAGAAGAGTACCAAACTCCTTGGGATTTTTTAATTTTTTTAGGAATGTAAAGGGTCCTAAGACCCAAAAGTTTGAGAACCATTTCTCTGTTGGGCAGAGGCCACTGCGTGGTTCACCGGGCAGCCAGTGAAGGAGGCTCCCACGAATGAGGGGTGTGCCTTGGTCTCAGGTGCCCTCCCTGAGCCCAGAGCATTAAGGCTGTTTCTCCTGGCAGGGGGCACTGGGTATGGCAGTCACTCTGACTTACATGTCCTGTAGAGAACACCAACCCTGTTTTCTTTCCTTTATACCAGGAGGGCTTTTATTTCTGTAGATGAAGTTATTTCGGCTTGTCTTCCTTGAGGCACAGTATCTTTCTTGTGATACGTGTAATTTCAATTAACACATAAAGAATTTGGAGACAAAAGGACAAGGTATAGTGGAGTTGTATCCCTCCTGGCAGCTGTCTTGCAAGGGTTGTTTTCAGAATGAAAATAAATTAGCAATTGTGGAGTTAGCGATTTTCTTCAGAAATTCAGTGATACATCCGTGAGATGAAATGTTGGACATTGCAGTTTTTCTGGTGATTTTCATTTATAGAACTTCAGAATTCTTCCATTGTGTGACTCTCGTGGTCTGCATGGTAGAATTTCAAAGGCACCAACTGCTCTTCCAGACTCTCTTCCCTTTTTTGCCTCCTTCCTTGCAGTGGTTTGCTGTGAGATCATCCCTTCCCCCTGTTTTTTCTGGTGTGAAATTCTTCCTTCTTCTGACACATTAGGGGTGTAGACCATAGAGTAGTGCTAAGTGTCAGCCTCCATCGGATAAGAAGAAAGAATGGTTCGGGATCTCCAAAGCCTCTTCTGTCTGTGACAGCTTATGATCCTTCTTGGTGAAGGCTTGGATACTGAACCCTGTGCCCTAGATAACCATCGAGGCACCTAGCCCCTCCATATTTGTTGATAATTCATAGGCCCATCTTTGTCTAGACAATAAACTAAAGTCTACAGAATAACCATGTCTTGCCAATTTTTTGTTTATACTAGGATACTCAGTGCCCCCCCTTTTTTTTTAAGATTTATTTGAGAGAGAGAGAGAGAGCAAGCGCATGCACATGGGGGGGGGAGGGGCAGAGGGAAAGGGAATCTTCAGCAGACTTCATGCCAAGCTCTAAGCCTGACTTGGGCCTAATACTCTGAACCCAAGATCACTACCTGAGCCAAAACCAAGAGTTGGTTGCTTAACTGACTGTGCCTCCCAAGTGCCTCACTGGGCGCCTTTTTAAAGACCCTACGTGGCTCCTTAAGTATTTGTTGAATGAATAGATCAGTCATTCAGTGGCTTCTTTCTCCATGTGGGGTCAGCCTGAGACCACAGGACCCCCCTCAGCAGCAGGGGCCTCAGAGAAAGAGACAGCTGGTACCAGGACTCCACGTCCTCGCTCTTATTCCAAGCAGTTCTGCTCTGGTCCCAAACTTGCAGGCTTCACTCAGCCAAACAATGGCCCTGCAGGTGGTGAGCTCACCCATATTCGAAAAGGCAGTTCAGTGATGTATGTTGTTAATCTGATGCGCCCCATGGAGCTCTGATCATTTTACCCTGGGAAATTACCGGTAAATTCCTCCCAGTTACACTTAGAACACCTCTCAGGGAGAATACCAGGATGTGTTTTTTTCCATCTAGTTACTGTACAAGTGTATTTTAGCGCTCCGTTTACATGTGTTGTGTGCCCTGAGCGCTGGTCTCGTCGGTGTACACTTGTTTTGGGTTAGTTCCAAGCAGTCTGAGCAGGGTGCCCACTGCCGTGGGTATCTTCGTGTCTCTTCACCTGAGTTCCTTACTGCAGGGCCTCCCAGCCCAGCACGGGTCGTACAGACGAATGGACCACAGTGCAGACCCGGAACGAATGAGTGTGCATGCATGTTGCCTGAGAGCATTGGCCTGCATCCAACATTCAGCTTTTTCTTATTAGCACGTTAATGTTAGGAAGTTGACCTGATTGGGCACCTCGGGGAGACCTTGACCCTGAAGAGAAGAGCTGGGACAAAAGGAGAGGTTTGTGTAGTGGCCCTTGTTTCTGGATGATTCAAGTAGGAAGGGTACAGAAGGATATTTTTGCATTCATGTAGTTCTTTCCCATTTATTCAGGCTCTGGCTCTGTCTCCTTCCTTCTATTACTCTTTCCTTTCTGATCCTGGCTGCACTGTGTAGTTGTTGTCATTGTTAACTGATGAGTAAATTCTAGGACCTGTGCAGACTCAGAGAGCGTTAGTGTAAGTAGTCGAGCTGGACTTAAACTCTTCTTCTCCTGACCCTCGAGCTTTGTTCTCTTTCCGTTACCCAGGACTGAAAGTCAGGAGGGAGAGCAGACCCCTGTGGTGCTTCCTCCCAGTACAAGGAGCGCCTTCTTGGGTGTGGGGGATGCTCTGACCACTGAGTCATTTCCCTAAACAGCAGGCCTTGTGAGTTAAGTTTGCTGCCTTGTGCTTAGTTGTTGGTGGCTTCTATGTGGCTGATTTTTCTGGAAGAATATAACTGTTTTTGTTTATATGTTCTTTCAGGGCTAGTGATTTCATATTAGAAGCATTATGGACTTTTCTTGTTCTGATGCCAAATTGTGGACTTTGGTGAACAGATACGGTATGCGTTTTTTGTCTGCATTGGCTGTTAACAAAAAAAACTCATCCTCTCTGATAACATTTTTCAAGCTTCCCACAAGGCATTTATCAAGCCCCTTGGAGTAAGAGGGAAGCTCCCCCATCGCGGCCCATTTATTGCATTAGTAATTTTAGTTGAGTGCTATTTAATTATTGATGTTTTTTTGAAGGCTAGTTTGGCCAACAGAAGTAAGCAGCCTGACTGGGAAGATATCCTTTTGTCCCTGTTGCCAGGCTAGAACCCTCGGTGTGCTGTGATAGGCAGGCTCAGCGATGCCTCTGGGTGTCGGGGCTAAGTCCAGTCTTTGCTGAAGTCCTCCAGCTGCTTTCTTATGGTGAGACGTGAGGAGATTTTTGCTTCTAACTGGAGCTGTTTGATGGAGAAATAGTTCCTCTTAAATGTTCTCCGGTGGTTTCATTTGGGGTTTAACATCATTCTAGCTGAGTAATGTCTGGTTTGGGTGTAGAGTAAAATTTCCCTTTCTGGCTCTCCAGCATCTTTTACTGAGGATGCAAGTAGGTACTTTTTGGGTTTTTGTTTGTTTGTTTGTTTTTCTAAAAGATTGTATTTATTTAGAGAGAGAAAGAGAGCAAGTGGGGCAGGGGCAGAGGAGAGGGAGAGAGAGAAAATCATAAGCAGACTCCCTGTTGAGCACCAAGCCTCACGTGGGGCTCAGTCTCATGATCCTAAGGTCATGACCTGAGCTGAAATCAAGAGTCGAATATTTAACCAACTGAGCCACCTGGGAGCCCCACACATAGGTACTTTTGGCTTGATAACTAATAAACCACAATGAACTAATACCACAACTGTCAGAAAGTTGTTCCCCCTTGGTTGGCTTTACCATGCTCTGCCCAGATCACGAGAGGATTGCAGGTTTCCTGAATCCTTGTGTTGCATCACATGATAGATGCTGACCTCATCCATCCTGCCTCACTCTTTGTTATTTCTCGTAAATACCAAATTTGGTGCACAGGAGACATTCGTCGCGAGTTGGTCCCTTTCGTTTGTCTTGTTTTTATGCCACTTGCTTTGAGTGTGTCTCCAAGACATAGGCCAGTGTTTCTCAGACTTTTAACATGCACACAAGTCACCTGGGGAGTTTGTTCGAATGCTTCTTCTCATTTAGCAGGTTTGGGGTATTCTGCATGCCTAATGTGCCGTCAAGTGCTGCTGCTGGTCGGCAGACCAGGCTGTGAGTAGCAAGGGTGGGAACCAGTGACCCTTGCGTGTGTACGTGCACGCTCACACACACAGACACACATGCAGGCCCCTGCGGTGGTCAAGTGCGAGGCAAGACTCTGCCTTGGATTGCTGGAACATTCTGTTCTTTCAACACACATTTATCTTGGGTCATGCGAGTGGGAGGCGTGATTGTGTTCAGAGGGCTGCTTCTGAGGCTTCTTATTGTGGTATGGTGGTCGCAGGCATCCGTGTCTGGTGGGCAGTGGTTGGATGGCACATGGGGGCGAGCAGTTTCCATTGCACACGTCTTGTCCCCGTTCTGGGCCTCCAGTTCCCGTACCTCTGTTGGAAGTCTTGTGCTTCCTAATCATTAAAGTGCTTGGAGTTCACACTTACTTTTAGCATCCTGAATACTTCTTGCAAGTCATGCCTGAGACCAGCTGGCCAGCGCCGTAAACGAATTAAGTTTCCTTCACAGTTTTACTGACCTCTTGTTTGGGCTCACACTTGCGAGTAGTTACTCCTGGTGCATTCACAGGGCTTTCTCATGCCTGGGGTGCCCAGCTGACCTCCAGTGTCTCTCCCTGGCTAGCGAGCCCTGGGAGTCACCGGTGGGGTGGGATGGAGAACACATCCTTAGATGTGGGGATTGCTGCACCCCCATCACCACGAGGGGTCCAGTCAGGCCCAGAGTCCTCTTCCCAGCCTTTTCTGTATCCTCTTCCATGTGGGTGGTTATATATGCTCCAGATACTTTGATTTCCGGCTTTGGATCACAGTATCTCCATATGCACTATGCGTGAATAGGACAATTCTTGTCATTTGCTTTGCCATTGATGAGTGGAAGTAAGTGTGGCCAGCCATGGTTTGAATCTGATGGACCGAGGTCTGGGTCCTGCCTGTGTGGCTCACTGTCAGTTTGCTACATCTCTCTATGCCTTCGTTTCTTTGGGCCTTAGTTTCTCCTCTCTGTAAAATGGGGCTCCTACATGGACTTCGTGTGATGGATTGGATGGGATAGGATGAATTGAATTAAGTGTGCGAATGCCTGGTGGACGATCTGCTTCATGACAGGTGTCTGATTAACGGTCCTTCTGGTGGTGATGAAGATGGTCACTTTCTCCAAATGAAAAGGAAGGGAACCACCCTGAGGTCCCCATGTGGGACAGATAATGCTCAGAGTACAGGAGAAAGCCGTGGGCAGGAAGTATGCTTTAATTCTCTGGACCCCACTTCACTCTGAGAGGAGGAGAGAATCAATCGGCCATCTCTTTGCTTCTTGTGTCTGTGATAGAGCAGTGACAAAGAGAATTTTGGAAATGAGAGTGAGCACAGGAAGGTAGTGAGGGAAGGGAGGGAGGCCTGATATTTTGAAAGGGAAGTGTGAACATCTAATATATGCTTGGGTAATCTGAAGGGAAGGTTTATTACTGACAGAGGTACTTTGTCAGTAAGGTGATTGTTCCTAATCATGTTGCTATTTTATATCAGTAAATGGAGAGCTGCTGATATTTGAGAGAGATGCCGAGTTTTTCCAGAGTCTGAAAAGGGATTTTTGTTGATGCTTCAGTATGAAAAGTACTCTGTGATGTGCTACGGGGCTGCCAAGAGTGTGAAAGGAACAGGCAGTCACTACACACATGAAATGTAATAGATCTTTCATTCAGTCTGTGTTTTGTTTGCTCTGAATTGTTAAATGAAAGTTTATTTTGGTCACATGCCACAGCTAGAAGTAATTTTTGTGCCATCGGAGTGGTTTGCTGTATGGCATGAAGTTCTATTCAAATTTGGTGCCTCGTGCTCCAGTTTAAAAGTAAAACACAGACCACATAAGTTGTTCCCTGAACTCTTGCTGAATCTGAGTAGAGTGCAGGCAGAGCCTTGGGAAGGCTAGGGTTTGTAATGAATGAAGAGCTGGGGCTCTGTGGTAGCATTTCATCACATGCACGCCTTTTTCCATTACCCAAGAAGTGTGCTTGATACACCCAGGTTCTGTTACCTGGAGAGGAAGGTGTAATTCTTTACATGTGGGCCTCAGTAGCTTTCTGCCTTCATGGGGTAATGTCCCTCTGCCCTCCTTTTCTGCTGCCCTGAAAAAGCTTCTTGCTATTTCACGTCTCCTTGCCTTCTCCCTCCTAGATGAGCACCTGCTCCTCTTTCTGGACTGAGCTCAGTTGTCACCATCTAGAAGCAACCTTTCCGAACTCTTGTTCTCTGTTCCTCGCCCTTGTGCACACGAGACGCCCTCCCCCCCAACCCGTGCTGCCTCACAGCCCTGCTTGTGGCCGTGCCGTTCCTGCAGTCATTCCTTCTTCGGGATAGCACCATGCCCATTACATAACGGTCCCTCTGGAAGAATTGCCGAATGAATACAAACATCCAGTAGTCTGTGATAGTTTCTTTTTATCAATATGAACAGTGAAAATGTTAATCTTTTGGTATCACAACCATTGGATATACACTTTTCTGCTTCAGGATGGGAAATGCTCTGCTATCACTTTTTTTTTTTTTTAAAGATTTTATTTATTCATTTAACAGAGAGAGAACACAAGCAGGCAGAGAGGCAGGCAGAGGCAGAGAGAGGAGCAGGCTCCCCACGGAGCAAGGAGCCCGATGTGGAACTCGATCCCAAGACGCTGGGATCATGACCTGAGCCAAAGGCAGCTGCTTAACCAACTGAGCCACCCAGGCGTCCCCCTGCTATCACTTTTTGTCTTTTTTATAGCCATGCGTATTTGTGACAGAAATGAAGAAGAATGTGAAAACCACCTATAATCACATCATCTAAATATGACCAAAGTGAATATTTTGGTGTATAACTCTTTAGGGAATTACCTTTTGGATAATCCAGCCGGCTTGGACTGGGAAGAGTATGTAGGAGGTGAGGGTGGGCAAGAGGATAAAGTAGATGCAAAAGTGTCATTTCATTTCCCCTTGAGGTTTGAGAGCCACTTGGCCAAACAGGCATGACATGGCTTGGCCTCCGACTGAAAGTTTAGCATGAAAGATTGAACCGTTTTGTACCAGAATTTCTATAATATGAATGCTTTTTTTTTTTTTTTTGGATAATTCATCACTATATTATTTTCCCTTTTTAAAAAACATTGCTCTTTAACCACTACAAATTCCTTAGATCTTTTTATAAAAATATTTTCTTAAGTATTTGTTATAAAAATGAAATGAAAATTGAGTCTGCCATGCTGTGTGTGCCTTCAAGTTACAGATGGTCATTGGCACGTTCGTGGGCTTCTCATTCCAGGTGGGGTGATTAACCCTTTCACTTGAAAGTAAATTAGGGTGGGATTAATTAGGGAAATAGGCTCTTGCAGCCGTTTAGAAGGAAAAAAAAAACAGTTTTTTAATAAGAGAAAGTTCTTTCTGCATTCTGGAATATTTCCAAACACATTGCTATTGATGTTGAATTCCATTTTGGCTTTGGAATTACAAAGTTTTTGAAGTGTTGGAGCAAAATTACTTGTTCTTTTTGTTATTTTTTATGTGACAGTGTACAAATAGAAATACCATAAACTCAATTACCATGCCACAGTCACAGAAACTAGCATAAAAGTGGGTATTTAATTTGAAATGGGATTGAATATTCAAAAAGTGCAGGTGGTGTGGATGGGTTTACAGACAAACTTGGGTTTCCTTTCTCAGCAGAGGACGAGAGAGCTAGAGCATTTCATTACGCCACCTGCCAGTGGTGATGGGGGTGCAGGCAGACCCGCAGGGGTGCAGACTTCCAGTGTCTTCAGTGGAAGCACCTCACCCAGGTCGAGCAGAAGCAGGACGGTTCACCCAAAGCTCTGACAAATCAGATCGTTCCATCAGAGTTGAGCAGAAATTTCCAGATTTTGATTCTGAATTTTTTTGCTCTATAACCCAAATGAAATAAACAGAGAAGGCCCAAAGAGAGGCTTTCACTCTTGGATTTGAAATAGTAGGCATAGCAATATCTTCTGTTCTCTGTGTAAACCCTGTGATTCATTGTGTCCTATCACACTGTCTGGAATTAGTGGTCCTGAGAAAGCCGACCTAGACCTCAGGGCCACAGAAGTCCCCAGGGACCCACTCCGTGGTTCTCCCCTCCCAGCCTCGGTCTTCTCTCTTTCTGGATTTTGTGGATTCTGATCATTCTTCCCACTTGATGTGCATAGTGTGTGTGTGTGTGTGTGTGTGTGTGTGCGCGCACACACACACATGCATGCCTAGATGCATCATGTATTGGATTGTGGGGAGTGTATGTTTTTAAAATGCCTCGCTTGTACTTAATATTGTTAATAATAAGGACAGATGCACCATCTTGAGAGTTTGGTCTCTCTTGACGAGGTGCCAGCCACTCTGCTCAACGATGTGTTTATCTCGTACTTTCCTCATAACATCTGAGAAGGGCGAGCACACTATTATGTTTTTGCAAGTTCTGTTTTAACAAACTGAAGCTCCGAGGTTAGTAACTCCTCCCATTAAGAAAGGCAGGAAGAGGGCGCCTGGGTGGCTCAGTTGGTTGAGCAACTGCCTTTGGCTCAGGTCATGATCCCGGAGTCCTGGGATCGAGTCCCATATCGGACTCCCGGCTCTGCGGGAAGTCTGCTTCTCCCTCTGACTTTCTCCCCTCTCATTCTCAGTCTCTCGCTCTCTAATAAATAAATAAATAAATCTTAAAGAAAGGCAGGAAGTAAGGTTGGCTCTCCTGGCTACCAGGTCTACAGCCTGTGGGCTTAGCTGCTGTGTTTGCAAGCCTGATTCCCTGACACCTCGGTGTAAGTTGTTGTCAAGGGCTTCCTGGCAAGTTGAGCCTGGGGAGTTGTTGGTGGGCTTTGAATGCTAACTCACTGCGTGACTCTGTTTTGCTGACTGTCTCGGCTCGTTTGCCTCTGCTGGTGCCCCGGGAGGTGAAGTAAACCGACCACGTGGACGTGGTAAGGGACGCTCAGAGCCAGCGTTCTTTCCTCTCCGCAGGCTGCCCCCTGGAATCCTTGCTCTGGGTTTGGCACTTCTGTGGTGGCTCAGGAGGGGTGGGTCTGAGAGCAAGTGACATGGCACTGTCAACTGACCTTCGAGGAAGTGGTCCAGGGGGCGCTAGGGGCCTTCCTTGCCCTTTCCTGTCAGAGTAGCCACAGCCCTCATGTCTTCCTTCACTAAAACATCCCTCCCTTCCTCCTCAGCACTGGAACCCCCCACACTTACTTAGACTGCGGATTAAATGCCGGTGAATGTGTGCCTTCTAGGTTCTAGGTCTTTTTACATTTCTGTCTGTTCTTTACATGGATCTGCTGGGCAGTTGTCTCACCCCGAGTCTGCGGCCAGGGAAGTGGGCATTGGCAAGACTTGTCTGGCCAAGGTCACAGATGAAAAAAAAAAAGGTAGAAACAGATTTGAACCCTGATCTTTCGGATGCCAGAGCTCATTTTTAGCACATCTACCAAGCTACTGCTGAGGGGAAAAGTGAAAGTCAAAGTGGAAGTAGGTTCGTTGGCACCTTCAGGAGCACCCCCACAGGACTGTAGAATATTGGATTCAACATGTTCTTCATGGCTTCGTGTATAATTTTCAACTTCGGGTACCTTTTTAGACTCAAAATGGATGTATATAAAGACAGGCAGAATTCCCAGAAGATGACAAAAAATAAACCATGGATTTATTTGATAGAGCCCTATACTCTCCCCCTCTCCCCCTTGCAGACATATATACACATTTAATGTGGGAGTGGAGACAGTGATCCATCATCAAGCTTACCCACAAGACAGTTTCCTTTTGGCGGTATAAATCTTATATCCTCAGGAAGGCCTCACATCAGACTAAGTTCATTTTAATTTGATTCTGACATCGTGTTGAGCACCTCCTGTATGCCTGGTCTGTGGTAGATGCTGAGGAGGTGACAGGAGTTAGACGTGACATCTGCCCGATCGGTGTTCACAGGTGAATGAGGACCAGGGGAAGGTGCACAGTTAAACAGTGAGCTAGCCTGGGCTGTGCTCGGTGCTGTGATGGCGTACAAGTGGAGCCCCAGCTAGTGCCTCCTGGAGAGATGTTGGAATGTCCTCTCTGACCTACACATGAAGGATAGAGGAGTAGAACATTCCAGACGGAGGATACCTTTGAGCCAAGGCCCGAGATGGGAAAGTCCATCCTGGAATGGAGATTTCCATTATTAGAGGGGCGGTAGGGGTCAGCATCCCCTTGGCAGTGGTGCTAGCTTTATTTCATGCCTATTCAGTTTGATTTGATGAAGCAATCTCTCTCTCTCCCCCTCTCTCTGTCTTTCTCTGTTAAATGCCTTTTATGTTTTATGTTTTGTTGGGATGTGTGTGGGAGAGATTCATTTCCAGCTGGGTCCAGCTGCAATGAAAATGTCCTATTTGACAAATTGTGGAATTAGATTATAGCCATCTCTCCCTGAAAGCTGGGGCACTAGCTGCAACATCAAACATCCCTCCCTTTGGGGGCAGGACAGGAGGGAAGTGGTGATTTAGGGTTGCTGGGTGTGTTGACTTGAAAATTATTTGAAAAAACAGGGTTGTGTTCCTCCATTTGATTAATAAATATGACTCCTCACTAAGCCACGGGGGTTTCCTTCAAGGAGAACTTGAGGATGGCGTGGTCCGAAGCCGCCCCAGTGGAGAAGTACGGCATTATCAGAAGGAATTATTGAAAGAATTAACATACCTATGTGACTTTATTTCGTCCCTATTTCAGAGTTGTTTGTTTTTTTTTTTTTGAAATAGATAGGGCTCTCAACATTGTGAAGTTTGGAAGCACCTGGGGTTTTTAGTTAGCTACACCAATCAGTGGGAGCCAATAACATTTGCTGGGGAGATCTGCAGGCAGCAGATCGGTGTCACCGTGGAACAGGAGCCGGTTGCATGGCACCCACCTGGTGACTTTCTGTGCCTGTCAGAGGAGGACAGATTTAGACCCGCTGACCTCAGAGAGCCTCTTACACGGTAGCCCCTCGGAAGTGGAGTGAGTCAGTCCAGGTCCTGGATCCTTGCTCTGCCCTTGGCAGTGGAGCAGCCATGCGAGTTTGCAGAGTCATGAGTGAAGGCGGCCAAGTCCAAACTGCAGGGCTCTGTAGAGTCCTCCACCAGGGCGGTTCCCAGCCCCGTCTGCCCCACGGCTGGCGTGGTGCTGAGGGAGGAGCCACAAGACACCAGGGTCGTAACGGCGGGACGTTGTTTTGTAGATGTGGCCTAGGGAGCTCTTGTTGTCCCCCAGAGAAGCAGGGACGGTGGGAGTCGGACCGTGTCAGCCTCCAGACGGCTGGGGAGCTCACACACCCCTCGTATTGAGTTCAGTGTGAGCAAGAGGCACCCACCATCTGGGTCTGAACTGAAATGAGGTGTCTCGGCAGCAAGGCCTCAAGGGGACGAGTTAAGTAGATGCCACATTCCAACTATGAGAGATCAGGTCAAGGAAAGTGTTGGCCCGGATTTCTGGCTAGTCTGGGGGGCCCTTCCTCTTCCACCCGTAAGAACCCATACTGAGCCGTAACTGAGTAATTTGGTTTTTACAGCGTTTTGCCTCACTGTTCACCTCCTTCTCGGAAATAGCTTGGTGCAGCGTCACGTGCTCGGAGTGTTCTTGGTGCCCGGGGCCTACCACAGAAGGCAGATGCTTGGGACTTTTTACTTTTACTTGGCTAAATTACAGATCGTTCTTTTTTCTTACTGACTCTGAAAATTAACTCAGGTTTGTTGCAACAAAACTAACAAAGGTTAAGGCACCTGTGCTTTCACTACTTTGGAAACAGCGGGCCACCATGTCGGTTGGCACTGCAGTTAAGAGCACACAGGCTTTGGCCTGCTAGCCGTGGTCTTGAGTGTCTTCTGGCCCGTGCCAGTCGTGTGAACTCAGTCAGGGTTCCTTCTGCTTCCCTGGGGTGTGGTCAGTTCCTCCTCTGCAGTAGCACCAGTCTCTGGGGAAAAGCGTGGATGTTCCATCCAGAAACAGTGGATGAGAAATGCATGCGCTGTGAGATGCTGGGTGAATGTGCACCCGCCGCAGAAGTGGTAGAACTGGAAGTGGGAGCAGTAATGTGAGATGCTCCTGGAGCCTCCGAGGGAGACCAGACCCGAGCCCCGCTGCCGCATCGCGCTGAGGTCCCGCCGTGGCTGGTGAGGGGATGGTAGCAGCAGTCTGCGAGGAATGTGTGACTTCTTGAGCCACAGGTTCACCAGCTCTTAAATAGTCTCCAGCCCAAGGACAAATCCTGGTGGGACCACAGTGCTGGGAGAATGATTTATGACATCCGTGGAGAGAGAGAGCCACTCAGTGCCTGCTTCTGGGGGCATCCTTCTGCTTGTTCCCATCTGAACCGTGTTACCGGATACAAAGGCTGAGACGGGGCGCGAGGCACAGTAGTCTGATGTGCCCGCCACTAACAGGCTGAAGTTCAGATGACTCGGGAAAGGAAGAGATCTGGAAAGAATAGGCCACTCTTCATCTCTGAATCTTTTCTGTGGAATCATTTTCAAGGCCCAGGGCTGGGAACGTGCTGTGGAGAGATGTATGGAGCTCATGCTTTGGTTTTAGACGTCGGGATTATCATAGGACAGAGATTCTGTTTCTGCACATTTGTCATTCGGCGATCCTTGTGTGTTCGGGTTTACAACATTTACATTCATTTGTTGGCTCATTTACACTCCTTGCTGGCCTCCAAATGTTAATTCAGTTTGATTAGCAGTGAGTAGGCTGTTCAGCCATCTTTCGGGGGAGATGGAAATGAAAGTTCTTGCAGCAGAAGCTCAGCAGTGTTGCACTGCCTGCCTTTCACATTCACCAGTCTGTCGATGGTTTGTATGAAAACCTTTATTTTATTTGGGGTGGAAAGTTGCTTGAGACCCTTTACCTTCTTTGTACTTAAAGTGGGAATCCTAGTGCAGTGTTGACTGATAAAATTAAAGAATGAAGTAGAAAAGTATGGACCTTGCAAGGAACTGAATTCTTAGGCTTTGCAAGGAGTAAACCCGGTAGTAGGCCTTCAAAGCAAACTTGACTGCATGTTCTGTCATGCCTTTCTTTCCTCAGTCCCCAGTAACAAAGGATGTGCTCCGGTCGGTCGGCAGTGAGGTCCTGCAGCAGTGTTACCTGCCACCGCCTCCAGCAGCCTTCTGTAATTTCCCACAGCACTCCCACCGTGTAGAAATAGTGGTGGTGACCAAGGGGACGTGCTGTGGAGTCAAGATCTAGGTTCCCATCCCAGCTCTGCCATGCAGGTTACTTTAATTGCGTCCGTCTTATCGTTCATGAGGTGGGGATGATGGTGGACCTTCCCCGAAAGTGTTGTGAAGCTGGAGTGAGAGGATCCCCTGTCAGCTAGCACGGCTTCCGGCGTAGGTGGTGCTCGCCGGCGGCCATGGCCACTGCTGCTGACCCTACGATTTGGAGGCACTTAAATCTCCCTGAGCCTCAGTTTTGTCCCATACCATATGCGGACAAAAATATCTGTCTCAACAGCAGTTTTGTAAAGAGTGGGTGAGACAATGCCGGAGAAGAATTAGTGTCGCTCCCAACTCGTATAGGGCACTTGGCCTCTCAGTGGTTATGACACTTCTTTCTGCTTTATGTTCTATAACCGCGTAGTTATGTGTCAGTCCCCTTGGAGAAACCGTGAGCACAGACGGTGCTCTCCGTCTCCACCCAGAATGCCTTGCTCTGCACAGCGGCTTGTCACCCACTGGTCAGACAGGTGTGTGTGATCCTACGGATCACGTAGTTTAGAAACGAGTATCTCTTAACGCGCTCATAGGGAGAGCAAGTGGGGTTAGTGGTACAGATGTTTTTCTCTTGACGAGGACGCTTGAGGTGTGGTTGCCCAAATTCACACTAAGTACGCACTCGGCAGCATACTTTCTGTGCAGTTGGAAGTTGGCCTCGCTGCTGGAAATCTGTATTACCTGAGCCAGTGTTTGGACATCCAGTTTGCTTTCGGAATACTTCGAAAGAAGAGAGTCCTCCGATATGTCAGATTCTCCTCCCAGTTACAATTTGATCCCAGGAAAGAGCTAAATGTAAACTTGTCTGGGTTTTCAGAAAAGGAAGGGTTGAAAGCCCACACATTAATTTCTACTTCTGCTCTTTCCCCACATCTTCTGCCTACCCCCACATGCCAGTGGAATGCTGGGCCCTGGGTTAATGAGAAAGTCCAGGTGAGGGAGAGACACACTCGCCCCTGGAAGGGCCTGTGCCCAGGGCTACGGGAGGGGGGCAGCCTGGCTGGGCTGTTGGGGGTTTGTGGTCTCAGCATCATCCTGTGTTTGATGGGTTCCCTTACCTTCGCTTTGCAGAGCTGGCTGTCTAGATAACTCTCCGGCGTTTTGCACTGGTTGCCCACTTTCTGCTACCCCTAGCTAAGGAAGCAAGTTGCCACTAGCCGGGGGCTGTTTGCTTTTCAAAGCAATGCTCTGCCAACAGAGGGGTTAGCATGTGGGCCCTGTGAATATTTGTTACAAGAACCTTAAGTAGCTGGATACAGCAGGTGAAATTGTAAGTTCCACTGAAATTTCACAGCCCTGTTCTTCTATCCATAAAATCAGAGGCCTATGTTTTAACTGATGTTATGAATTATGCTTCCTAAATCGATGTAGAGTTAAAGAGAACACAGTTAACTCTCCTGGAGTCCATCTGAGTCATCCAGGGCAAGTGCAGTCAGTTCCTGGTTATCTGATGGCCTCGCCCCATCCAAGTAATTCCCCAAGTCAGTTCATCTTCCTGTGCCTCCATTTCTTCTGTACAACAAAGGGGTCAGACTTTGGAGCCTTTTTGCTAGAGCTTTTTTTTTTTTTTTTTTTAAGATTTTATTTACTTAAGAGAGAGAAGCCAATGCAGGGCTCGATCCCAGCACCCTGGGATCGTGACCTGAGCCAGAGGCAGACGCTTAACCAACTAAGCCACTCAGGTGCCCCTTCACTGGAGCTTTTACAGAATTTCTTTTCTCCCTCCAGTTTGATATGGGATTCAATTTTTTAACCCCTACCTACTCCCAGGACAGACCTATATCTCTCAGCCACTCCCAGAGTCACTGTTTGATCCTTGGTCCTTATTTTCTCATCTCATTCCGGAAAAAGAGAAGCCAGTCTAGTATTTCTGTAAGCAGGAGAAAAGTTAACAGCCTGAGAAGTGGGGCAGTGAGGATCCTTGCTGGACCAGGAGGGCCCCGCCCGTACCGGCCAGATCTTCCTGATAGACGCTCCCAGCCCATTACAGAAAGTTGGATTCTGCTGATTTGTGGATTGACCCTGAGGGTTTAGTTAGTTGGCATCTAACAGAGTGGGCAGAGCAGAAGGGGGGTGGCCCCTGGAGGAAAGACGAGTGTGGAATTGTAAGGAAATTATGGGCATCTCTGGGAGCCCTAGGTGAGAAGGGAGAAGCTCTCCTGTATCCACTCCTCTGTTCAGATACATTGTTTTGTGCCTGTTACTCTGTGAAGCTTGGGATCTAAAGATGGGAGCATGCACGCAAGGACCTCACAGGCTAGAGGGGAGACCACTCATGTTAACATTGTGCGAGATGCTTCACGTACGAGTGTCTGCCTGACTGATAGAGTGTGGTGAGTGGTTCACGGTGCTGTCTGCAAAGGTCATGGGAACATAGAGGAGGGAGGGAAGCCCGGTGGCTGGAGATGAGGGATAGGGACACGTGGAGAGCAGAGGGAAGGAAGAGGGGTGGAACATGGCTTTTTAAACGAGGTGGGGATCTCATCTGGGCCACAAACGGAGTTGGAATGGTGTTCGCTTTCTCACCCAGCAGTACAGGGACTAACAAGTAGAAACCTGTTTCTTAGAAGACATGTATTTGTCTGGAAGAGCCCGGACAGTTTAATGCTGTCTCTTCCCGTGTCTCGGGAGTTGCTTGTAGCTTCTGAAGGCTCCCTTGTTTGTAGGAAAGTTGACTGAGAAAAATATGTTCTCTCTTGCTTCTCTGTGCCAGTGTTTAAAAACACCAAGAGTTTCTACTCCTCTTTCTCAGTGTCCATAGTGTCGTCTGGTTGCTTCTGCTGGCTTCAGTGTTGGGAGGCGTGGTCTCCAGCGCATGGTGATGAGCCACCACAGGCTGGGGACTGCCTCACCCCCAGGAAGAGTCGCTGGTTCCCGGTGCTGTAGGGGCCTCGGGTTCTCTTCCATCTCTGGACGGCATCGTCATTAGTGATGGGGACTCTCCTTTGCGCAGGCGCATCGATACTTCGTGTTGCCCATTTGCCTCTTGGTCTTTCTCATCCGGCTTGAGTCCCCAGATGCCAGTGGTGTCATGAAGCCTGGGAAGAGGCCGTCCCGTGCAGATGACCATAAGAAACCCCCACCTGTGCGCTGTCTTCTTTAGGAAGCTTTCTGTCTCCCTCGCCTGAAAATGACCTGTCCCCACTTCTCTGCAGCACCGGTCTTTGTATCTCTTTTGTCCTTATCACATCCTACCCCTCATTAGTTATTTATGTGTTCATCTTGTCTCTCCTACCAGATTGTAAACTCACCTTGGCAAGGACTATGTGTTCAGTGCATTCTTCACAGTCTCTAGCATGAGGATTTGCTGTAATCACTTGGTAAATGTTTGTTGAACTGCATCCAGATAGCATTATTTATTTTGTGCTGTGGGTCCTCATCAGAGTACAACAGAAATTGTTTTTAGAAAGGTCAATGATATTTATTTTCCCTTATCCAATTCCTTGCCCTCAGTTCTTTATTTAGTGAGTTATTTAAAATATGTGTCCCATCTGCATCCTAAAGAATATGGAAACCTAAAGATGAGAATACAGGGTAAAATGAGGCAGCTTGGGATAAGATCAATATAACACGTCTGTGGGGAACTGCAGGGACTCAGAATGAATTCAGCAGATTATAGTAACTCCCTCCTTTATTTGCATCTAAGACAGAGAAGGAATCATGGTTAGTTACAGCATTTTAGTTTTTTTTACCACAGATGGCATGAAATTCATCTGCAAAGAGACTTCTCTCTGGAAGCAGAGTATGGATTTTTCTCTCTCAGCTCCTCATGCAGTCAGTCCGAGAATGTACTTACCTGGTCAGCCTTCCTTCCCATATTGTTGCTTTGAAATTTTTTTTCTTGTGTGTGTTTTGTTTGCTGTTTCTCTTGTCCTCCCCACACCTCATTCTTCTCAGTAAGAAATTCTAGAGATTAGGAACTGTGTTGGCAGTAGCATCCTTGATGCAATATTTATGATTTGTTCTCCCAGCCCAGGACTCTTGGCTGAACGTTTTCAAAGCAGGTTCAGTAAGATAAAGAAAGCAAGCCTGTAAGATTCAGAGTTAGCTTTTCTCTTCTAACCGTCTCTTAGGAGCCAGGCACTTGCACCTCCATTATTTTACTTTATCATAGAAAATTCCAGCAGGGTGAAAATGTTTCTGATTATTAGGAACCCTGCATCTCGTACTTAGGATGAGGTCTCTGGGGGGTTCGTGTGGTGTCCTGGGGCGGGAGGAATGCTGTTACAAGGACAGGCGTCGTGTGTCTGCTGGGAGCACGCGTTACTCAGAGATGGGACGGGCGAGGGGATGGGTGAACTTAGGCCAGCAACCAATGTATATTTAAACAATCATGATTAGAAGTCTATAAAAATATGGAGGAAATAACAGAGAAGAAAGCGAAATATACATGAGTATTGGTGCTAAACCAGATTTCTGAGGGTCGTGTATTTAGAGTAGAGTGCTCGAAGATGCACCGTCTGACTTCTAGGGGCACTTTGTGGAAGAGCTGGAGAGCGGCCCTGAACCAGTGGGTCCATCTCTCTTCTTGTGGACATAGAAACCGGTCCCAGGGTTTACATCCCCGTTGGCCGAGGTGGGACTTGAACTCCTAGTTCCTTGGTTGCCATGTTGCCTGTTTCTCCTTGCCCTTCAGAAGCTTCGGCACTGGACCAGGTCCATGTGCGGAGACTCAGATGGTTGTACGCGGCCGCACTTGGACGTAGCGCTCACAGAGGTGACAAAGTGAGGCTCTGCGGTGGATGGTAAAGGCCAGGCCTGCCTCTCCGCAGTCCCCGGTCTCTGGAGCCCCCGGGACCGTACTCTGCTCCACTGTGTCTATGCGTTTGTGCAGGAAACGGACTGCCTTCTGGATCTTCTGGAAGATTTCATTAGCTGCTCTTCAAAGACAAAAATGGCTTAACATGCCCAAGATCAAGTATGTGTCTTGGAATCACAGAATTTAAAAATTGAGAAGCTCTTTAGGTCTCGTAGACCAGCATTTTGGTTTTATGTGGGATGGGATGGGAAGGTTTCCTTACATTTCTTGTTTTCTCTATTTGGAGTTAGGTGGCTAGCAGTTGTTTACTTGTTTTACTGCCTTTACCTGAATGCAGATTAGGGGTATTGCTCTCACTGGGGAAGTGAACTAGGGCAGTGGTGTTGATGTCTGTGGGCCTGATCGCTGTCTCTGGGTAGATAATTTTACTCGTCTCCACAGGTAAGTTCCACTTTCAGAAGGGCCTCCTAGAAACGAGAAGAAGCTGTGAGTTTTCTCCATTGTTTTATTAGCTGACCCTGAAAGGAAGATACTTGTCCCTGGGAATGTGAAAAGCTTAGAACTAGATTGATTATAATTTTCTTTTGAACTCTTCCTGCCTCTTACAGCTTTGGTCTTCTCAGTGTCTAAATTCTCAATCGAGGTATGAGCACTGACTTCTCTATTGCTCGTGTTCACAGATCCTAGAAGCAGGTGACATATCCTTGTGAGTATTCCATTTTGGCAGTGAAACCAGACTGCTTGGTAGGCATGATAAGTTTGGCCTCTTCATTAAAATATGTTGTCTTTTCTGATTTTAAAAGTAATGTGTCCTTGGGGTGCCTGGGTGGCTCAGTGGGTTGAGCCTCTACCTTCGGCTCAGGTCATGATCTCAGGGTCCTGGGATCGAGCCCCGCATCTGGCTCTCTGCCCAGCAGGGAGCCTGCTTCCTCCTCTCTCTCTGCCTACTTGCGATCTCTCTCTCTGTCGAATAAATAAATAAAATCTTTAAAAAACAAACAAACAAACAAACAAAAAGTAATGCGTCCTTATCATAAAAATACGGAAAACACAGAAAAATATTTTTTAAATTGCATACCACAATTTTGAGAATTGTAGACAGAAATACATTAAAGTTTACTTTTCTAAAGTAACTATTGTGCCAGGTTGTAAATATGGCCTTATGTTCTGCCTTTTTTTCACTTGAAAAGTTTTTTCCTTATTAAAAATTTTACCCTGTTGTCGGGGCGCCTCCGTGGCCCAGTGGGTTAAAGCCTCTGCCTTCAGCTCAGGTCATGATCTCAGGGTCCTGGGATCAAGCCCCGCATCGGGCTTTCTGCTCAGCGGGGAGCCTGCTTCCCTCTCTCTCTCTGCCTGCCTCTCTGCCTACTTGTGATCTCTTCTCTCTGTCAAATTAATAAATAAAATCTTTAAAAAAAAATTTTACCCTGTTTTAGTGGCTACATGATACTCCATTTTATGGACTTACCTACTTTATTATTCATATTCCTGTCACTGGTGTTTTTTTTGCCCTTTGTTTACTATTTTAATTGACACCTTTCTCTACTCATCATTCCGACAACTACTTTAGGACTCTGGATTTCAGTTGCTCAGGTGAAGACTGTTTTGGCACATTGCCAAGTGCTTCCCAGAAATGTAACATCAATTGATGTTCCCACCAGTGGAGTGTGAGTGTGGCCCCAGGCCAGGGAGGTCCTGGCTCCCATTCTTAGGGTGCACATATTTGCTCCATTGGGACTGCCTGGGTGTCTCCTCACCGCTGCATCCAGGGCCCTGGGGCAAGTCCTCATCCCCCTAAGAGCTGGCTCCTTCCTACCTGTTCACCTTTAGTCTTTGTTCACCTATAGCATAATCTGTGTGGGAAGTGTGAGGATTTTTCTCAGCATACTTTCCTTCCTTCCTTCCTCTCTCTCTCTCTCTCTCTCCCTCTTTTTCTTTCTATTTTCTAAGGACAGAAATGGCTCTTAAAATGAGCAGCAGTTGGGGTTGCTTCTGGCTACGTAACGCAACACGACCGGTGACTTAAATGAGGGAGCCATTCTATTTCTGGTGTCGCCAGCTTCCTTGCCGACGACTTTGCATTCTTCACCAAGGTGCTCAGCTCCTGTGCAGCAGCTTCTCCAAGTAACCAGCGCCGTTGCTACACAGGAAGTGAAGTTGTAGAAACACTTCAGAAGACTGGCAGCCGAGCTGATTGTAGGAGTGACTGCTCTTAAGTTCTAATAAATTGTGTTCATTTTCTTGTAAGTTCCATTCAGATGCAACAGAGGCTTTTATTTTCTCAGGCGTTAGGGTGGCCAGACATCTTCCCTCCAGGGGCCAGAGCTACTGGGAAGACGCCCCACTGCTCTCCACGGACCTGTTCTCTCTCCTTTTGGTTTGACTCAGCATCCTATTTCCAAAGTGGAGGAAAAAAGGTTTCTTTAAGTATTTGGTCCTCCTTTGAACTTAGACAAACATGGGCTGAACCCCAGCTCTCTCATCCATCCGGGTTTGGTCGTTGTTGTTGTTTTGTTTTGTTTTGTTTGTTATGTTAGGTCACTTATCCCACCATCCTAAGACCTTGGGAAATGGACCCAATGTTCCCTTGCAGCAGGTGGCCAGGCTGTGGGAGGGAGCTGGGGGGTCTGTCGGAAGTGCAGGGAGAGTGCTCGAGCACGCTGGAATTCACCCTGGTGTCCTCGCCCTCAGTTAGGGTGCAGGGCCCACTGCTCAGTTCTCCTCGTGTTTGGAGGAGGCTGGAGGGAGTGCCCGGCACATAGCACTTCCCACACCTGCCGCTCCAGGCCCCTTGCACCCCACCGCAGGCAAGTGCTCCCCTTCGGAAAAGCGTCGTCTATACTGTCAGTGCCTTCCCTTCTTGCCTTGTCATAGGACATTATCAGTGGGTACTTCCTGCACACCCATTTGCAAACAGTTTCCTGTTCCTTATTTTAGCCATTTCTGTAAAAGTAACTAGCAATGCAGCAACCATTTCTTCACCAGTCTTCCTCAGCATCCCGCCCCCCATGCTGCAGCTTTAGTGGGTCTTTCTTGCTTCTGTGTCAGTGGGCAGCCCGTTAGTCCTTTGAGGGAAGGGCCTCCCGTCTCATGTTCATCTCTTCAGCCGTTGTTACTAGGTTAGCAGTTGTTACCGGTAGACGGAGTGATGAGAAATACAGGACGGTGGGAAAGGTCCCAGGAGCATGTGTACAGCTCCCTGGCTGGCTCACTGATTTATTCATACTTTAATCCATTTACTTAACGACCATTTCCTGAACTGTGTCCACTTTTAGCACCAGTAACACAAACAGGATATAGCAACACAGCCAGGGCCTCCAAAGCTCCCGGTGAAGTTAACCATTTTCTTGGTTAAGTGCCATCAGCTGTGGGAGGTGCTGTGCGAGTACTCGGATGGGCTTGTGGAGGCATACATGATGGACTCGACTGTTCCATTTGGGGGCAGAAGCTATAAAAGGCCTTCAAGTAGGATGTGGGCTCATCCTGATTCACACAGAAGGTCCAGCCCCTTCACTCCTTACTTTGAATTACTCCACGGCAGAATCCTAGAAACTCGGGGACAGCTCAGGGAATCCTAGAATTCAGCCCTCTTCCTACAGTAACTGAAACCCTGACACTGTGTTCTGGTGTATCACAGGGTTGTCTTTTCCCTGCCAGGGCCATTCCCTCTTGCCAGATTTTGGCTGACCTGGGGGGGTTTCATGACCGTTTGGGGCTGTATGAGGTGAGCGTGTAATGTGTGTCACGATGTGTAGGGGTGGGTGAGTGAAGAATATTTTCTTGGGTACCACTCTTCTGAATTTTATACGAGAAGAAACAAGTCTGTGCACACTTTTTTTGAGATTTTTTTTCTCTTTAACATATTTATGGTCCTTTCCTCAAAGGTTATGATACAGACAACTACAGAGATTAAAATGAAAAAATGAGAGATGAGAAATTAAAGGCAAAGTAGAGAGAAGTCTAAAGGTATGTGATGGATCAAATGATATTAGGACCTGGAATATTCAGTAGGATGTCCCAGACTGACACAAGGGGAGCAAACACTGGCCTTTGATCTCTTTGGACCCCTGTTAATGGGTTGCCATGTTACAGACTGTGCACCTGTCCATTTCACTGCTTGCCATTTGATCATTGGCCTGTAATAGTTGGAATAAGGTTGAGCTACATATTATACGCAAAACAAAAAGATGTATAAATATGATTATTTATTTCTCTGTCACCTAACATGAGCTTGGACATAGGCCTGGAATGCCAGGTCTGTGGTGTGATGCCATCGGAGATTCAGGCTTCTTTTTCTATCCCACCTTCCTCAGCACATGGTTTCTGCCCACAAGGTCACATCTTGGCTCAAGATGGATGCTGGAGCTCCAGCTATCACTTCTGAGCTGTACATACTCAAAAAGAAAGGCAAAATTGAGCCCTCTCAAGTGAATCCCTTCTCTTCCAGAACCCATGTAATGATACAATGTACTGGCTAATCTGGCTGCAAGAAAGACTGAGAAATGGATTCTTTTGTTTCCAGTGGCAAAATGTCCTGCTAAAAACTGGAAGTCTGCTACTCCAGAGATGGGAACGCGTGTAGACAGTGAGCAGTGTCTGTCCTAGGACCGCGTCAGAGGGGCCTCGAGGTAGAAAGGAGACAGAGGTCAGTGCAGCAGTACAACAGTGCTGTGGGCTGAATGTCATCCATGCAGATGCTGAAGTCGCCGAGGGTGATGTTGGGGTGTAACAGTTGGAGTCAGATGGCAGAGTCATCGAAGAATTAGTGACCTGGAGCCCAGGAACGGGAGGTGGTTGCATGAACCTGAAAGGAGGAGGCTCCATTGAAACCTCAATTCTGGAAGGCCAACTGCTGGCAGGAGGCACGTCTGTCTATCCAGCCAAACTTGGGAGTTGGGAGCCCTGCTAACGGACGCATTTCCTATGGACTCCATGGGAGCATAGGACTGGGGAGCGCAGAGCGACCTGTTTCTTAGCTCGACTTCACGTAGGGTGGGACCTCTGCTCTGTGGAGAAAAGAAAGGAAGAGCCTCTTCTTTGTGCTCAGCTCACCTTGTAGATTTCTCTTCCCACTTGTTTGCATGTGTCTTCATTATGAACCTCATTTGTGGATAGCTTGGTTTTGAGACTCGCCACCCTGCCTCAGACCTCAGTTCCTGGCTCTTACCTCATGTGACCCAGTTTCACTTTTCTGCTTCTAGCTCTCAACTTGGATCCTGGACAGGGCATAGTAATTATTTTACATGATCTCTCTTGCTTTTATGCAAAGGGAGTAGCCATTTTGTGGAGTATTCACAAGCATTTTTTGGTTTTGTTCCTTCTTTATTTAAAATCCTTGAATGACTTCCCTGTGCCACTAGCATGATTAGGGGCTGCACCCAATGCTTCCTTATAAAACTCGCTACCTGTCCAGCTGATATATAATATTCTTTCCTTTTGTGTAGTGCTCTGTGGTTTGCAGACATTCTTCACACGTTTGCTGCTCCGATCCTCACAATATAAAACGGTGTTGGAGGCAGACATTACTTATTTCTAATCGCAAGCCTAGTCCCAGAGGTCACCCAGCCAGTTTGTGGAAGACTTGGGTTTGAACCCAGGTTGTCTGTCTCCCTCTCAAGCTTAGAAGTTCGGAGTAAGCAAATGAATGTTAACTCTTGGCCCCAACAAAATCTAGTTAGTTGATCTGCTGTGGCTGAAACAGTTGTCTTCATATCCGACCACATCTGAACGAGCCCTTGATTGTTAATGTTTGGTATCATCTGTGGCTCATTTCCTTTCTGTTGGCATCGCTTAGTGTTTTCACTGTTCTGCTATATGCAGGTCCTTTCTGGTTGGATGAGGCAGGTTTGTGCAGCTCCCAGCCTCACAGGCGTCCCCGCGAGTGTCGCATGCTGTAGTCCAGAAAGCTGGCCCGGGCGCTGGGAGGGTGCAGGCCTTGGTGAGTGTGGTTCCTGGCCTGGCCGTTAGCTCTGTTACCCTGGGCACACCACTGAATATTGCTGGGCCTCTTACCTTGCCAGTTATGCAGTTCTGATAGAAACATGTCGTTCTTGGACCTTTTGTTCCCTCTACAAACGTCACTTCTCTCATCTGAAAATGGGGATATTGATACCCAATGCTCTGTGTTGCAAAGATTAAATGAATTAGAGGTCAGCATCAGTGCCTGGCAAGATAGCTGGAACTTAGCATAGGCTCCATCTTCTTCCCCTTTCTCTTTCTCTTCATCTTTTCAAAGCGTCTGGAGAGTCTCATAAAAAGTGACGAGGTTTAAAAATCAAGTCAGGGATGTCACAGTCTGAAGGCCTTGCACACTCAGTACAGTGTGTGTGTGTGTGTGTGTGAGGTTTGCATATGGGGAGCAAGCTTACCATTTTGACCCAGAGCCACGGCTGTGTAAATGACTCTTTTCTGAACAGTGGCCTTTTCTGACCAACTTGAGATGCCACTGACGGTGACTCGCTCTAGCTCTTCATTGAGAATGCTCATTCATATGCAGTACTTTTATTTCCGGTTTGACTTCCTGTCACCCTGCGTTCGCAGTGAGTGGGCTTCCTGCCAGCGCAGGGGTGGACCGTGAAAAGTGTGTGCAGAGGAAGCCAGCGGCCCCCACGGCTGCCCTGGGGCAGGGAGAGGGAGAGCACAGGGACATCACAGCTGGGGGCCCCGGGAAGTGCAGACAGGGAGCCTTCTTCCCGGGGGACGGTCCTGCCCCTTCCGCTCTGCAGGGACGACAAGAAGTCTTGAGTTGTTTCGTTTACTCCGAATGTAGACAGTGTTGAAGGTGAAAATGCATGAGCTTTCGGGACTCTGGGGCGGATGGCTTCAGGCAGTGATGCTGATTTCTTTTCCTTAAGTGAAACCTCTGGCGTCTGTGGGGACCTCAGGTGTTCTGCCCCTCACGGAGTCTCCCGCTTTCGGACCGCGCCGCCGCCGTCTGAACGGTGCGCTTCTCTTTAATTGACGAAAGCACCAGAGCTGTAACTGGGGACTACCACCGGCCGGGTGCCCCTCCGCAGGTAGCCGCCCGCAAATCCGCACGAAGGTGCTCCTTCGAAACTGTCGTCGCCTGCAGTCCAGGATGGCAGAGCAGCGGTTTCCTTCCTGAGGCGAGAGATTCGGAAGGACGGTTACGTGTACATGTGCCCTCCCTGAGAAGGGAGGGCAGCAAGGCGAGGACAGGCAGTGCGCCTTGGACATTTTTTCCTGTAAGGTTATTTTATTTTTGTTGATGGTGGCAGTAGGTGGGTATGATGACTAGATTTTATTTTGGGGACCCACCAAGTTGACTTAAAAACGGTCCGGAGGCCTCCTCAGTCATTTGCTTGGCGCCTGTGTGGTACTCGGCTCTGCCTGCCTCCCCGGCTCGCTAGCTTGTAAGTGAGCGGTCGTGCCAGGTCCATCCAGTTTTAACTTTGAAGAAAGGCCTTTTTCGAACAGATGGAGTATGTCCACGGTTCCCAAACTTTGCATCACCTGGACGGCCTTTTAGTATCCCCAGAATTTCTGAGTCAGGGGCTCTGGGATGGGGCCTGAGCACCAGCCTTTCTAACGAGTACCCAGGTGATGCTCACGTTGCTGGTCCGGGCACCACACTGTGAGGGCCGCAGAAATAAGCAAAGCAGAAGTTCAAGAGCCTGTTCCACTTGTGAAGCCATCGCTGTCTTCGCGGACCATTTAGGAGGATTGATTCTTAAAGCCTAGAAATAGCAGTGAGCTGAATGTTTAAAAAAATGAAGAGGGAGGGAGGGAGATAGAATAGGAATTCTGTGGGAGCGGCCACATGGCTCTGATCTTTATCCTCATTTTGGGGATTTGTCCACCTGTGTATGTTAATGGCCTGTGAGTTTCTTGGTTTTCACTCCCCTTGTGATTTTGGCAGAACTTATATATCTGAACTTATGTCTGTAATTTAAAAACAAACAACTTTTTATTCTGGAAAATGTCAAAATATAGAAAAGGCAGAAGGGGATGGCAAGCGCCCCTGTGTTCAGCACGTGGCTTCAGCAACAACCAGTCTGTGGTCACCCTTGCTTCGTTGCTGTCCCACTAGCTTCCTGGCTGGGCTGTTCCCCACTGGATTATCCCTTATGTCGCAGAAAGATCATTTCTTTCACTGATGGTGTAGCTCAGGATAGATCTCTAAAAGATACGGACTCTTTTAAAAAAATAACCACAATATTATGATCACATTTAAAAATCCCTTAAGCATCATTAAATATTCACCTAGTATTTACATTTCTTCGTTGGTCTCAAACGGTTTGTTCAACAGCATTCAAGTAAAAGCCGTACAGTCTGTTTAGATTGATGTGTCCTTTGCCCTCTGCACCCACCCCACCTTTTTCTCCTTAGTTTATTTGTCAAAGCAACTATTCACTTGTCCTATAGGGTTTCCCATATTCTTTGCTGGGATGTTGCTGATTGCATCCCTGTGACGGTCAGTGGGTTCCACTGCTCCTAGATTTCCTGGAAACAGATGAGGAGGTCTGCTTTGGAATCAGCTTCAAGTTGGATAAGTCTTTGGTGAAGCAAAAGTACCACCTTCCTGATGAGAGCTTAGAGGTGCTGTTTACTTACATCCAGAGGCTTATGGTACCTGCTGTGCTCCTTTTCATTGCCTCCCTTTCTCTCTCAGATGCTAAGATTGACTGGTCAGTTCAGGTGTGGGAAAAACCAGCTTTTTAATCAAATATATCTTTTGGGTTAGCATCTTTCAGGAGGAACAAAATACAGGGAAGTGTGAAAGGCATCATCTGATGATTTAACTTTTGGTGAGTACTCTTCTTACCCCACTGTGTTAGTTTACTCTCAGTGCTCTTCTGTTTAATTGATGAAGGCTTTATTCTTACTTTTGATTCATATTAGTATTCTGTACCTGTGATAGCTACTTTCTTGGAGTGGCTCCCAAGAGCCATTTCGGGTTTATTTTTTTTATTTCGGGTACATTGTTCCAGAACTACAAACTATGGCCGTGGCACATATGCCTAGAATAGGGCTTTTGGGGAAACAAGGACATGGCAGGAATCAGGAACTTATGGATTGAGTTCCTGGCTAATAACACATGCACATAGTTTAGGCAGTATTCATTCAATTTGTGGCTGTCCAGGACCAACCAAGTTAATAGCATTTTTTTTTTTTTTTTTAGGATTTTATTTATCCATTTGAGAGAGCAGGAGAGAGAAATCACGAGCGGGAGGGAGGTGCAGAGTGAAAGGGAGAAGGACAAGCAGACTCCCCACTGAGCACAGAGCCTGACTTGGGGCCCGATCCCAAAACCCCTAGATCATGACCTGAGCTGAAGGCAGACACTCAACCGACTGAGCCACCCAGGTGCCCCCGGGTTAATATCTTTATATTCTCGAAATGAAGGTAAAAACAGACCAGTTCAATCTAAACCAAAGGCAGAAGACCAAGGCGTATTTCCGTGTAGAATTTGACGTAGATGTTGATGTACAAACGTCACACTGTATTAGAGTGAATACCATTGCTTTCCCAGGATAATAAAATATTGTCTGTTCAGGACAGAGCTTGAATGATCACCTAACCCAGTCCCTGAGGCCCTGAGAGAAGAAGGGACTTCTCCAGATCACACATTGAATTAAGGCGCCATGCTATACAGTGGCAAAACTGGATTGGCCCAGAAGGTGTCCGGTAATTAACACCTATTTATTCTTGCCAAGGAAAAGACCATTTCCTTTTCCACAGGGACTGAAAAGATCCTGGCGCTTAGAGCCCCAGAGGTCGGTGTCCTTAAGCCATCTGAACTTGACCCATGCCATTTGAAGGGTAAGGCATTTTTGGCCAGTGCACTCTCGTGGTGGTAGCATCCCAGAACATTTGAAGACAAACAATCTTTAACAGTGGGCACCCTTTTCCATGCCCCCAAGCATAGAAAAAGAAGGTCGTCCACTTTGCTGGGCCTGTCTCTTCATATGCAAAACCTAGTGGGTTGGGCTGATTGTTGTTTAAACTTTTCTGTCCCGGCGCTCTGTGACCTCCAATACATTGTTTAACCTCTCTGAAGTAGTTTTCTCACGCACAGGAGTTAGATTGGACTGACTTTTTCCTGCGCCAACATTCTGGAACTCCATTTCATTCACACACACATACACACCGACAAAGAAAGAAGGAAACAGAGTCTGGGAAGCTGAGTGTGCCCCCCCTCCCCCCCGACTGCCCCTTGTTAATTCTCTGTCTTTGGCTCCAGGATTCCTTATTCCTTGTAATGGATCCTCAGGTTAGAAGTAAAAAATCAAAACTACAAAAATGACTGTAAGTTAGAACATTTGCTTTTATCATGATTTTTCAGTAAGAGTGTGAAAAATCATCTCACAAACCGGGAGGAAGGGATGACACATTGGTTGGAACTGGAGGAGGCCCATGAAGTTGTCCCCTGTAGAAGTTCTGGATGCTTCGTGAAAGAAGACCGGGAATGAGGCTAGCGGAAGTCAGCTAGTCCATCTTGGACCCTGGTGCAGCCTGTACTGGTCAGCCGGGCTCCTGTCTGTAAGCCAGCTCTGAAAGAGTGCCCTGCTGGGCAGGAAGTGAGTGCCCCACTCACTCGAGAGATGCGAGGAGGTGGCTGGGCCCTGCAGTGCTCAGGGTCTCCTCCCGTCTTGCCAGGGTCTGTGTCTCCGCTAGGATCTAGTGAGTGTGGGAGCGGGAGACAGGCAGGGTGTCACACCAGGGGGGTGCTCTTGCAGGGGACATCTGACCAGAGTGGGAAAGAAGCAAGACCCACAGCAGCGCTCGTGTGGGAAGATGTGACCATTCTCTTGCAGGGCTGTCACTCGGTCACCTGATTGGCATCCTGTTCACAGATCTGTATTTTCCTAGCGTGGTGATTTTAAGTCCTGGGGAGCACAGTGTTCACAAGGCTGCCTGTGCTAGAGTAACGTCTACCTTTTCTTGGGCACTTTCTCTGGGCCAGCCCCTGCACTGAGCATTCTGGACTTGCATGTTCTCCTCTGACCATCACTTGTCCAAAACAAGTAAATGGGTGCCACCGTTACCTCCACTTTGTAGATGAGGGAACTGAGGCTTAGCGAGGGAAAGCCCATGCCTGTGGATGATACAACAGTGCAGATTAAGGACGTCAAGTCACTTTATTCGATCCTGACTCTGTACAGTATGTTTGTGTCGCCGTGCTCCAGGTGGCTCCAGGAAGGTGGTTGGAGTAGCACGGTGCTAAGGGAAAGCTTTAGCACCTTGGCTAACAAGAAGCAGTTGGAAGAGAGGATCTGTGGTATCATCCTCATACATGAGCAACTCGGGCTTTTTGAGGCTGGGACATAGAGATGCTGGTGCAGACATATACTTGATAGCCATCTCCCCTTACTGATGGCACTGTGAGGTGCCAAGATCTGTGCCAGGTGTTCTGTACGTACAGGGCTCTGGGAAGCTTTAATGCAGCAATCTGTTTTAAAGGGACTAGTGAGAACTGCAGCCAGTCTTTCACAAGGCCCCTTTTACCTGCCCTTAAACCTCTAACCATGTATAGGCGGCCCTTCTGGACTGAAGCCCCGTGTGCTGTGATCATCTAAGACAACTGGTATCCTCAGGACTAGAAAGGTCCCCACCCAGAGGATGTTCACCAGCTCCTCGGGGAGCTGGTACCGCTTGCAGGATTGCTTTTTAAACCAGAATTCCAAATGTTTTCTTTTTCTTCTTCCTTTTCATGATGTCATGCTCTGTTTAAGCATGTTAGGTGAGGTTTCATTCTGGTCTCAGTCGTGTTCAGGCTCCGTTTCAAAGGCACCAGCAGCGTCGCAGGCCAGGGCCTCCGCTACAGGGATCCACAGTGATGGTGGCAGCTCCCTCAGACACATCACTTCCAACCTGAAGGTGTTCGTTTAGAGTGTCGTAAGGCGAATAAGCAAGGATGTACTTGCACATAGATACTCCAGGCTCAGTTCAGATCACTTCATTTAGAGGAACTATAAATAATAGCAGCTCGTTTGGGGCCATATTTAAATTACTACCATTTTAAAAATTTCCCATTGTTAGCTAGAGTTGTTTTTTAATTTAAAAATGGAATTTTTTCTTTTCAAAGATTTATTTATTTTTGGAGAGAGCACAAGCGGGAGGGGCAGAGGAAGAGGGAGACAGAATCTCAAGCAGACTCTGCACTGAGCGTGGAACCCGACACTGGGCTCGGTCTCATGACCCTGAGATCATGACCCGAGTTAAAGCCAAGAATCAAACACTTAACTGACTGCGCCACCCATGCACCCCCCAAAAATAGAATTTTAATCAGTCTCACTTGGCTTATGATCGTATTGCTTTCCATAACTGTAGGTAACTATACAGATATTGCTTATTTTGCCCTTTTAAGATAATGGTTTAGCAAATGAAAAAAAAAATGCATGTGCATTGAAAAAAGACTTGGAGGAGATAGAATTCAGGGTTCATAGAGATTATCTCTAGGACAGAATTGGCCATTGCTGTTTGAGTCTTAGATTGTCCATACTTTGCAAAATTGCCATCTAAATAAGTATTTTTTCTTAATTTTACAAAATATGACCCCTGGGAAAAAGCTGAAAATAGAGTAAAATATAGGGAAGAGAATGTAAAATTCACCCAGCGCTCAGATCACCACAGCTAGCTTTTGGTGTCCTGCCCTCGTCCCTTATAGTCTGACTAGCAGCTGTGCTTCATTCCCCAGACCCGCAGTTTGCCCCCTTTGCACAGGTTCCTGATCGTCAGCCCAAGTCTGTATTTTCACAGAATGACTCTCTCCCCTTCAGTAGCAGCCCCTGCTGAGTGTCTGACAGATAAGCTGCCTTCACAATGAGCCCAAACGAGAACCTTGCAGAGGAAACTCTGTCCCCCCACAGTTGGTCTTTTGCCCCAAACTAGTACAGTGTGTTCTCTAGTAAAGTGTAATCTACATACTGTTGGCATTGTGTGAAGCTTGTTCATTTATAGTAAAGCTCAAATGTATAGTGAATCTAGGACACTTTCTGCATTGAGCCCATTAAGAAAATTTTCTGTTGAGTGTGGGCAGAATTTAAACGGATTATTTCCTTATTTCCTTTAACAGGCATGAAGCAGGCTTGTTGAACCTGCCTGTTCAAAGACAGTTTTCAGAGACATGTTTTTTTTTTTTAATCAAGGCATATGTGATTTGGTGATGGAATCTATAAATAAAGTGACCCATTTTAACTAGATTGCTGGTGTGCTTTTCAGTAGGACTTTGTGGTTTAGCTAATGAAATCTTTCGCAGATGATCCTCTGAACCTTGTGTCTGGTTCTATCACTGCCGCTTTTATGATGTAATTGCCTTTGTGGTTTAATTCACTTCATGACACATCCATCACCGTGAAGTTGTACCGTGTTCATCTGCCTCTGTCCTAGTATTTGCTTGATGACTCTTGGGGGTCAAGGAGAGGTCGAGAGGTGGTTTTATGCTATTAAAAATAAGCGGTTGCTTGCATAGGCTAGTCTGTCTTCTTTCATTAAAACAGTCTTTGAAATTTTGACCAGTGCCTCAAATCTACTTCCTTCTGATAATTTTCTGTTCCATAATGCTATTGGTTGAGCCTCTAATAAGTTGTTTCTACTATTTGTAGAGAATCAGAGTTTATAAAGTCCTTTCATATTTATTCTATCATTTCATCATTCCCACATTCCTCTCCCAAAAGCCCCACTATGGCAGATATTATTATCCTTGGATTTTGCAGGTTGGGAAACCAAGGCAAAGAAAAGATAGGGAGAGTATGCCGAGTCGTTATGGCGGGTAGATGACGGAACTGGGGCGCTCCCACTGTAGAAACTGAACAGTTGGGATATTACAATTTTTAAAAAGCTTCTGTCGCATTGTCGTCTGTTAGCGTCAGGATGGCCCTGGTGTTGATGCATATGTCAGGAGGCGCCTGTGGACTACTGGACTTTGAGAGGTTCAGCCAAACGTAGGAAGCTGGCTTGGTCGCATCTTCCATCTTTGTGGCCACGGCCCTGAGTTCAGGTGGCAGCACAACCTCGGACTGACTAGCACTGAAGCTTTTGCAGGAACCAGGAACTCCTCTTACTTGCTTCCTTAGGAGGCAGTCTTTATTTGCATAGGGTTTTTCCACTTTCTCCCAGTTGTGAGTGAGGTATCTACAGTTTCCGAATGCATCCAAGTGTAGGTCTTGCTGACTATGCCACTCTACTACATAGAGAGTGTGACGAGAGTCACACCCCTGCCACAGGGGTGTGCCCATACAGCCTTCCTGGCCAAGCGCCTGTCCCTCCCCACACCTGTCTGCTTATTTCCCCTCCTTCCCAGGAGTTCCTCCCGGATATGTTTGTGCACTTCAGCCCCCTGTCTGCGCGTTCGCCCGATTCGTTCTCCTCGCTGTGAGTGGCGGTCTGAGAACCCTGTCACCCGAAGTCTGCCCTTTTTATGACTTCTGGCCATCAGACTGGCTGGGCTAGCTTTTTCCTCTGCCACTTCAGAGCAACTTGGACACCTGTGGTTAATACTCATTCAACCCCCCCTCATCCCACAAAATCGAAATTTTTTTTTAAAGTAGGGTTTCTCCAAAAGCAAGCCCTGTTTTTTTAAATAGTAGGCACTGCAAGAATGGATAATCCCACTACTTTTAACTCCTTGATGCCTAGTAGGTGCTGCAGTCCCTGTTTGCTGAAGGTGATCTCCTCAGAGGTATCTCCATGCAGTATCGCTTCCCAAAGCCTCCCACCCTTGGCTCCATCAAGGGTTATCCTATTTGTTTTCTTCTTAGCAGTTATCAGGACCCTAACTTACCTCTACTTCTGTTTGTCTCCCCCTAAAATGTACTCTGAGAAGACAGGGATTTTGTCTGTGTTTTTCTACTGCTGTACTGTTCGGCACCTGAACCAACTTACTATCACATCATAGATGCTCAGTTGACCATTTCTCAGATAAATGGATATATTGAGTGTTTAAGAAATAACATTTCTCTAAAGGTCACAAATTTGTAAATAATTCTGTTAAAAAAAAAAAGAATCCAAAATGGGGGCTGCTGACCTGTGGTGGGTACAAGTGATAGTAGTAGGTCAGTAGATTCAGGTCTAAGCCACACCAGGTAGACCTCTGATTGGATTGTAAAAGTAGATTCTCAACTCCAAACTCGGATGACCAACCCCATGTTATGATCAAAATGAGAAGTCTTGAGTATGGGTAGACTTGAGAGATGCATTGAACTGCCCAAAAAATAAACTATAAATCAAAAAGAATAAAATCAAGTAGTCCATTTTTTTTAAGAGAGAGAGTGTGTGTGCCCCTCAGCAGGGAGTGGGGCAAACGGGCAGAGGGAGAGGAGAGAGAATCCCAAGCGGACTCCATGCCCAGCGCAGAGCCTGACAAAGGGCTTGACCCCATGACCCTGAGATCATGACCTGAGCTGAAATCAGGAGTCCGACACTTAACCAGCTGAGCCATCCATCCAGGCGCCCCAGGACATTTATGACTCTATGCATCTGCATGCAAAAATAACTCAGCGCCTTCAAGAGTGAGGTACATGTGTTCTTTTAAAAATTATTACAGATCATAAGCAAAAATGCAGCAAGTGCAAGAACTTTTGATAAAACCACATGATGGAGTCAAATTTATTTCCATTAGTGTCAGGGAAGAAAGGGAGAAAGAAAATCCCAAATATGGATAATTCACGGGTCATTTTTGTGGTCTTTTTGGCAATAGATACAGTTTACTCAACATGTATGCTATGTTTTTGACAGAAATAAAAAATAATTTCAATTCCCTCAGTACATATTAGCTAAGAAGGAGTGAGTATGCACAACGAGAAAACAGTCACAGGTAGTCAAAGGAAAGGGGCCAGTTGGAGCTTGAATTTAACCCATACCATGCAACCCACATGCAGATAATCACATTTTTTGTACTTCATCCTTCAGCAAACATGTACTGAAGTACTTACTATGCATCAGGGGTTCTAAGTACAGGCCACAGGAGCTCCAGGCTAAGGGAGCATCTAGTCGGAGGCTCTGAACTAGGGTGGCTGGGCATAGTGAACTCCAGGTTTCTAGTTTTGTTTCACTCCGCGGTCCCTGCCCTGAAAGGCTTCCATGTTTAATTGGAGGAGAAAAAGCACTGTAGAGATAAAGCATCGAGATGGAGAATATAAATGTTAAGAATATAAGGAAATATATTGGGGCGCCTGGGTGGCTCAGTCGTTAAGCGTCTGCCTTCAGCTCAGGTCATGATCCCAGGGTCCTTGGATTAAGCCCCACATCGGGCTTCCTGCTCTATGGGAAGTCTGCTTCTCCCCCTCCCACTGCCCCTGCTTGTGTTCCCTCCCTCGATGTGTCTCTCTGTCAAATAAATAAATAAAATCTTTAAAAAAAAAAAGAATATAAATATAAATGCTAAATGTACCAGCATGGTTGGTGCATTATGAGTGCTAACAGGTTTATGTGGTCTATTGGAATTGACTTCAGCAGTGTACCCTAAATATATGTATGGATAGCTTTCCAGCTCCATCCCTTTCATCTTTACATCTGCTGATCTTGCCCTAAGAGCTGGGTTTGTTCCTCCTTGTGCCCTAAGGTTATTGGCCTCTATCCCTGAGTCTCTCTTGTAAAAAGTTTAAAAGGAGATGAAGGACCAGCTCCCCCTAGGACCTTTGACCAGTTGATCACGTGACCCCTCAGGGGGTTTGTACTAATGACAATGGATAAGGTTTTCACTTTGTTTCTTAATTGATTTTGTGGCTTTAAAAAAAAAAGACATTTATCAAAGGCTAAAGGGATTGTCAATGTAGGCAGAGGGGCATTAACAAAGAAGCCATTATCCAAATGACTGGTGGAAGGGGAGTCACTTAGGATGTACACTTGTAATGATTTGCATAAACTGAATGTAAGTGAATGAGTGAATGATTTGCTAGATAATAATACTTACTACAGAAGCTACTACGTGGGAAGTGGTTGCTCCTTGCTGGATTACCTGCAGTACTGAGGCCTTCTATACCTAACTCCTGACTCCTCCCAAGAGTCCCACAGGGCTGTTTTTCAGGTGAGAAACCTAAGGCTTTAGGAAGTTAAACCTGTGGAAGGTTTCATGATCAACCGGTCAGTGGTTGAATGGAACTTAGAACCAGGTCTTTCTAACCTCAGAGTCCACTTAATCGTGACAAGTCTTAGCTTCTTCCCCTGATGATGTCAGGACTGTAAGCAAAGGACATGGTGGGAATGCTGCCTGGAGATAAGTGATGAGTATGATGAAGGAGACCTCAGAATGCCAAGAACCCTAATAGCTAATACAGTGCATTGGGATAGTTACCGAGAGACGACCGGATGTGAAGCTCTTGGTATGAACCTTATGATACCTCTCGTCTGGCCTGTTGTGAGGTCTGGTGCAATGCCCGTAGAGAAGTCCATTTGAACAGTGGAGTTTGGGAGTTGCTTGATCCACAAATCACTTGCTAATTGTGACTTGAGGCTAGTGTAACTTGTCTGATCTTTAGTTTCCTCACTAATAAAATGGGGGTGATTGATTATAAGAAGGAAAGAAATCCATCATTAGTAAGTGCCTACAATGCAGCAGGAATTTTTTAAGCACTATATATAAAGCAGTGAAAACAGAGCAAGGAGTGCACTCATCGAGCTTATTTCCTAAAAGAGGCAGACAGGAGAGAAGCAGATACACAGTTTGTTAGGTGGTGATCAGTGCTATGAAGGAAGAACAAAAAGAGGTACAGGAGCCTTGAGGGTAGGCTTCAAGATCAGACACCGTGTAGATAGGAGGGCAGGGCAGGGCAGAGGTAATCAGGAGCATGCCTGGTGTGTTCCAGAAGCAGTGAGGGGGTCACACGTGGCCGAGGGGAAAAGATGGAAGGAGAGGTTGGGATGGGGGTTCCTGTGGCCATGGTAAGAACTTTGGCCTTTACTCTGAATGAATAGGGAGCCTTTGGAGAACTTTTGAGTAGAACAAAACAACCTAAATTGACTTCCCTTTAAAAAGGATCCCTCTGGCTACTGTGGAAGATAGTCGTCTGTGAGTACAGAGTAGAGGAGGGAGCCGGGTTAGGAGGCGGTAGGAGTAGTTCAGGTGAAGTTATCATCCAGTGGATCATATACATCCTCTATTGAGCTGAAAACATATGCAGACATTTGAACAAGCTGGAGAAAAAACTAAGATTGTCGGTGGCAACCACTGAGGTGGGCAGGTGCCTTCAAGACCTTCGGTTGTCTGACTATAAATTGCACTTGGTGCTTCAGAACGGCTGATTTGTGAAAGTCGCTGTGGCCCTGCCCCATTGTGACATGAGACTGTTGGACGTGATCAGAATCATAGAATAAAACTGTTTTTATCTTTATTCATCTCATCTGTTAATGTTATAAGTAGTAGTAATATTAGTCTAAGAGCAGATATAGAGAAGAAATTGAGGGGAGTGATATTCCTTTTTAGGGTGAAGGGGCCGGATTTTCCAATATGACTTCCTTTGAAGATTAGATATTTGTTTCTACTTAGAACTGGTGCAGAGAAATAATAATGTAAGATATTTTTTTTCCTGAACACCGTAAAAGATGTTTTATCATAAGCCCTAAGAATCATTGTCTTAGCAAAAAGGGGGGCTATATCCTAAATCAGTGGCTCTTAATGGGTGTGAAGGTGATTTTACCTTTCCCCCCTCCAGGACATTCAGCAATGTCTGAAGGTAGTTTTTCTTTTTTTTTCCTTGTCCATAAACTTTTTTTTTAATTAATAGACTTTTTTAAAGATTTTATTTATTTATTTGACACAGAGAGATCACAGGTAGGCAGAGAGGCAGGCAGAGAGAGAGGGGGAAGTAGGCTCCCTGCTGAGCAGAGACCCCGATGCAGGACTTGATCCCAGGATCCTGAGATCATGACCTGAACCAAAGGCAGAGGCTTTGACCCACTGAGCCACCCAAGTGCCCTAGATTTTTTTTTTTTTTTTCAAAGAACAACTTCAGGTTTATAGAAAAATTGAGTTGATGGTACAGAGCTCTATTACTCCCTCACCTACTCTTTCCCCTGGTTTCACTCTATCGTTAACATTTTGCATTAGTGTCGTACATTTTATTTCAGTTAATGAGTCCACATTAATACATTATTATTAACCAAAGCCCATGGTTTACATTAGAGTTCACTCTTTGTATTGCACATTCTCTGGGTTCTGACAAATGTATAATATGTATCCAGTATTACTGTATTATAGACAGTAGTTGGACTGCCCTGAAAGTCCCCTTGTGCTCCACGATTGATCCCGCCTGTCCTCCTTCTCAGCCCCTGAGAACCACTGATCTTTTTCCTGTTTCCATAGTTTTGCCTGTCTCAGAGTGCCATGTGCTCAGACTGCACAGTATGTGGCCTTTTCCAGGCTTCTTTCACTTAGCAGCACGCATGTAAGGCGCCTCCATGTCTTTTGCTAGCTTGCTAGCTTGGGTCTTTTTAGCACTGAATAATGTTCATTGTCTGGATGGACCACAGTGTGTCTGTCCCTTCAGACAGATGAAGGATGTCTTGGTTGCTTCTCTGGAGATGGTTTTGATTGTTACCTCCTTGGAAGAAGCCAGGGAGCATCCTCCAAGGCACCCCCACGGGACACCCCCACAGCAAAGAATTACCCAACTCAGAATGTCACTAGCACAGAGGTGGAGAAGCGCTGTTCAAAATACATCCTGAATCAGATAAGACAGAGTGTTTTAATCACACAGTGTTTTGCCGTGCTGGAGCATAGTTTGAGAACCTCAGCCTTACAGCAATCCCGGCGACACTAGTCCCATTTTGTGGAAGAAGAAAAAGGCTAAGAGATGTTGGTAACATGCCTCTGGTCATTCTGCCGGTAAACGGCCGAAGCCAGGATTCAGACCCGCAGCCTCGGTCTCTGTGCCCAAGTATGACACTAGCCACCACCCCCCTTGGTGTTTTTTTGGTCTTTCCCACTGCATTACTTATGGATTATTTTGCTTTTGTTTTTAACCACAATGATCTTCCTCTCTTTTCCCCCCTTGGTGACATAAACGTCTTGTAATCTCACTTGAATTCCGTGGAAGTTCTTTGAGTACACTGCCTCAGTGTTGCAGAAGCAGCAAGATGAAGAAGCCATGGTCTTCAGGGGACTTTCAATCTAGTTGCCTTCAGTTCCTTCTTTCTTCATTGTCTTCTCCCCTTTGATGTGGATGCCCCAGATGGTAAAGATACAGGGATACAAGTCGTCTGATGACCTAACTCTTCTTAGTTCCTGAACCAAAACCCTGTTTTCTCAAGAAAGCCATTTACCTAATGAAGGGTGAAACTTTAGGCATCCACTCCCCCCCCAACACCCCAGGTGTTCTCTGTCTCAGGGCTTGGCTGCCATCTCTGGCCTTCCTCCTGTGGCTGTGAATCCAGTTCCCTGGCTCATGGCAGCTGATCTGGATAGAGAAGTTGGTGTTCTTTTTCAGTGACCATCAGAGCCCTGCCCTCTCGATCTGTTCTTCCTGTTTGCTGTGAAGAACAGCTGCCAGTATTGGTTTAAAAGCCAGCATTTTTATTTGTTTGGGATTTTTGCCTATTCATTTTTAGCATTTCTCTCTCATCGGTTTCAGCCGTGGGGATGGCTGTTGATAGTGGCCCATTTCCTGGATGTGGGAAAAATGAACGTCGTCCGTCCCACCCCCGCCCCCAAGACACTACACAAACACACATCCCATAAAATATTTGTTTGGTTTTTAGCAACTCGGGCCGGGCTGGTTTCCATTATGTTCATGTAATTATCAGAGAAATTTCTTCAATAGAAGGTTGGTACAGGAAAAAAAAAAAAAAAGGTTGGTACAGTGCCTTTTTATTGGTTAAGATGAAAAGCTGGATGTGGTTTTTCAAGTCTTTGTACAGATGCGTGAGCCTCAGTCTGTGGGTGCATGCACACGTTACGTACCTGTGAGACGGCAGCCGTGGCCAGAGTCTTTGTTCATGTGCCTTTCGCTCCTTTTGGATTGCCCGCTCCTGGAGCGTAAAGATCACCAGTAAGTGTTGGAGTACCTCCTTCGTAGCAGGCCCTGGGCTCCGCGTGTTGGGGAATCTCTGCCTTCATGGAGGTTGCAATCTTGTCATTGCATGTGTCACCTGGTCATTCTGCTTCTGAAAATTTTATCCTCATTTTTTTCATAGTGAATGTGTGATACAGATTTCATTGAATAACCAAAGAAACAGAGCAAGAAGAAACCATTCATTGAACCTGTGCTCCTGCCCGGGACAGACCCACGTAAATAGCAGTGACCGTTCGGTGTAGCAGATGCTCGTCATTCCTTCCGCAGCAGTTGAGTGCCAGCTCTCTGCTGGGCACTGTTCTAGGAGCTCAGACTACGGCTGTGAACACAGCGGACAAAAGTCCTTGCCTCCTTAGAATGTCATTCTAGAACACGATTCATATTCATCTCTGTTCCATTATGGAGATGTGTATAAAATGCTACCTGACATCTGGGAAGGAGCAGCAGTGTACATGGATTAGAGTCACCCAGGAATTTCACCGTTTTGCAGAACACACTCTTTTGTTTGTGGGTGTAATAAAGGAAGGCACCATGTTCATTATACTGACTGAAAGAATGAGGGTTTCTCCGAGAGTAAGCGTTGGTATGTGTCATTTCATGGTTAGGAGGTGGAGGCAGGTAGCCTGATTAATTATGCAAGCCACTTATCATTAGGATAGTCTGGATAAAATATAAGGTACTCTTTCTTGTCATGTCCTGTGTTTATGCTGGTTCCCCACACACTCATCCAAACTAATGGGCTTTTTGGCATCATCTCCTCAAATGCATCGTAGGGAATGAATTTCTCTACCAAGAACCCCCATTATAGCTTGTCAGACAGGGTTTTGATTTAGCGATAACAGCGTGTGCTCTCCAAGCACAGGATGGCAAGGGAGGGGAGGGTCCCTGTCGGTCCTTAATTGCATGCAGCCCCCTTCTTAGGGCTGAGCCATCACTCTCAGCAGCAGACAGATGCTGTTCTGCTGAAACACGGCCTGAGCTGGAGGTGAAGGTCTGACAGTGTCTCTCCTTCCCGATCTTGGCCAAGGGGGCCAGCTGAGCGGTGGGCGTTATTTGAAGGATCCCGTTGTTCAAAAAGGGGATGAGGGAAGCAGGAAAAGATGTCTTCTTTCTAGAAATCATAGGTTTTCTGATGGAAAGGTCAAGTGCCGGCTGCCTCGACTTCATTACCTGTTCTAGAAATGGAGAACTTGCCACACTACTCTACCTTGTGTGCACATTAGAACCATGCTGGGAGCTGTTAAAAGTCCCAGGCCACACCCCAGACCAATTAAATCAGAAACTTAGGGGAGGGCCTAGGTGACGCTGGGTGATCGTGCCATGCTGCCCACGCTGAGAACATCTGCAGCATGGTTGTACCAGCCACACAAGGCATTTACGTTCTGAAAATCAGGAAATGGGGGTAATGTAAAGATGTTATCCTTTCCTTAAAAGGAGAAACATACCAGAGGGTGAGTTCATGTAGATACCATAACTTGGTTTGACTTTAAACTCCCGCATTTAGTTAAGGCTGAAAGCCACATGTGCGGTTTCATGGCCTGGTCAGTGGGAAATTCTGGGAACTTCTAACTCTTGTGTATAGACTTTGCAGTGTGTGTGTGTGTGTATGTGTGTGAGAGAGAGAGAGGAAGAGAGAATTGTTCTTTTTCTTCTTACTTGGGCACAAAACTGTATGTGTTATAGCTTGTTTATTTCTCATTCCTTGTTTTGGCTAAATTATTTCTCAGGGAACTGCCTGACTTCTCATTTAATTACCTTCCATCTCCTGCACATGGTGCTCATTTCACACTCCACCCTCTCTGTTAGTGGCTTGCTTTTCCACTGCAGAGGTTCATATGAAAAACTACCTAGCCTGTTTATAGTGTTGGTTTCTCTGAGGCACATTATTTCTGACCCTGAAACGCAGTGTTTTTAAATGTGTTTTTTAATAGGAATTTGTTCTCTGAACTGCTTTTGCTGCTGCTGCTGCTGTGGTTCCGTCTGGTTTTGAACTTACTTGTCTCTGTTCTGGAAAGGTCCTGCTATGTTTCTGTCTTCTGCATTACCATCTCTTTAAACCCGTAGTCCCTTTGTGTGTGTGTGTGTGTGTGTCCCCCACTGTAGAACCGCAACGCTTGGTCCGCCTTTCTGTCTTGTCACAATTTAGGGGGAGTGACAGCAATGTGCACTTCAGTAGTTTAACGACCAAGCCCATATATCCCTGTGTTCCAGCAAACGTCCTGTCTGGATCTGCATCCTTCAGGGGACTGGGGACAGGGGGACGGCAGACAGTGCTGGCACACGACACAGTGGGCAGCAGACTTGACTTGGGAGTGAGGTCCGGTTACTAGCTCTGCTGAGTTTATTGGTGACCTACTTTTACATCATCAGTCCCCATGCACACGTGCTGTGCTAAAGCCGTGTGGTCGTTGCCAGAGCCTCCAAATGTTGGAGAGATGACCAGCCGGTTTCCCAGTGTCCCTGGGCTCCACGGCGTGGAACGTGGGCTCCTCTGCACACAGCACAGGGCACAGCTGGCCCGGGAGCGGTTCACAGCCTCTCCTGTTGCCGCCACGCACAGACACACCCTGGTGGGCACCCAGCCCACCCCAACCCCTTCTCAGTCTCTCCTTTAATCTTACCCTTTATCTTACCCTCTGTCCCCACCTTCAACAGCCCTCGCAGTTATGAGGCCATTTGTTTCATCTGTAAAGATTTTTGTTTGTTTCCAAGTTCATAGCATGTGCCAAGTACTGTGCTAGGTGCTAAGATGCAGCAGAGCGTGTGACACATGGTTTCCGGCTCCCTCAGGCCTGTGTCTGGTGGGCGACACAGACAAGTAAACAGGAATTTACAGTGACGTGCATGGGGAGAGGGGTGGGCGTCCAGGGCAGAGGAGCACCTGAGCTACTGGGTCACAGGAGGATTTCCAGAGGAAGTGACACCTCAGCTAGGACCCAGAGAATAGAGGCGGGACAGAACTTACCAGTTCTGAGAAACCATATCGGGAACATGTTGGGGAGAGAGGATGGAACTGAAGCTGGAAAAACAGCAGGGCAGCCGAAAGCTTTTAGGGTTTGCAGCCAGGGGTTGGTGTGATTTCCCTTTAGGAAGGACTTCTCTCTCCAGCTGCAGTATGGAGAATGGGTTGGGAAGGACAAGAATAAAAGAAGGTGACCCAGCAAGAGCTGCTGGGGGCCTAGTCCAGGAGGGGAAATGGCAGAAGGCCGGAGAAGGGAGCTGGGTAATATTGAACCCAGCACTGCCCTGTGGGGACACAGTCGATGCTTGGTCCCTGAACACGAGGGCTTCTCCTGCCCACCTGTTATCTCAGGTCTCCATCTGTGTCCCACATCACTTTGAGAAGAAGATGCCCATTAGCTTCTTGCTAATCAAGACCTCTTCATGGATGCAAGTTTCCTGTCCCTTTCTGGGTTTCCAGATCCTTGGGCTAAAGCGTGGGATTGGTTAGGCAACGTCCATAATCATTAGCTAGCTCTCTGTTATCTCCATAGAACCCTAGAGTCCAGAAAGAGCGGAATGATTCCTTAAGGTTCATGCTGGCCAGCCCTCCATGTTTTAGCAGTGAATACTTGGTGGCCCAGAGAAGGGAACTTGCTCAGACCCTCTCCAAGAATTAGGACTGGAACCAGATGTTTCCCGCTCCCAGTTCAGCTCCCGGACAACAGCTTCTCAGACTGTTTGAACTCACAAGTGTGTTTCTTTGTTCATTCTGTGTCCCCCACGCCTTCTCAGCTGCAGTGAACCGCTCTGAAGATGTGGGGCTGGTCAGTAAATCAAGGCGGGTCTTGGGCATGCACGTCTAAGGCCCTGGGCTTCTCCTGAAGGGATACTGTGTTTTCTCCTAGCTCCTGTCACTTTTTTTACTTCTTGTTTTCTTCACCTCTGACAGCAGTGAATTCAGATCCTGGATTCCCCTTTCTTGAGCCACTTGGTGGGTGGCAGGCATCGGAAGGACTCTGGGGGCTTCTTTAGGGCTTTATTGTGGTGAGAGGTGGTCTTGCTGCATTTCTGTTCTTTGCAGCCTGGCAGCCGGGAGCCTGGGCTTGGGAATCAGACTGTGTGTGAGTCCCAGCTCTGCTGCTTGCCCACTAGGCAAGTTTCTCATCAATGAAATCCGGGCATTCCAACTACAGATTTAAAACGATAGTATATGTTGGGACGCCTGGGTGGCTCAGTCGATTAAGCATCTCACTTCAGCTCAGGCCATGATCTCCGTCTCAGGTCCTGGAATTGAGCCCCACACCGGGCTCCCTGCTCCATGGGGAGAGTCTGCTTGTCCCTCTGCCCCTCCCCCCGCTCCTGCTGGCACATTCTCTCCAATAAGTAAATAAAGTCTTTTTTAAAAAGGTAATCTATTCAGAAATGCAGGACAGTGCCTGGCAGTTAGCTGATGCTCAAGAAATGGTGACTGTGTTTATACTAGATTATTGTTCTCTGTCCCTTTATTACAGTTTGCCAAACCGTAGATTTAACCACCATATACCTACTGAGCACCATTTGTCCCATATCAATTTCTTGATAAGAGTTCAGGAGTATGAGATCTTTGCTTCTAACTTTCTGAGTGACAGATTATAAATTCTTGTCTCTCTCACCCTCCCTGAACCATGTCAAGTAACGTGAAAGCTACCGGACTCTGGAAACAGTAGGAACCAGGGGGCAGTGAGAGTCTTCAGCCTTCGGGACAAGTGCCTGAAGTAGGAGGACAGATAGAATATATGTGGGGACAAGTGTTCCCTGCTTTGGAAGCTAGCTGAGTTTTTTTTTCTTTGAAACTTTTTGTGTAGTCCCCCTTGTACTCTGAAGAAATACAGGAATGATTACAAAGAAAGGTGGTACAAAGCCTCCCTTCCTCAATGCAGGATTGGAGAGTGACAGGAGGATAATATTTGAACAGGGAAATGTAATGAGCCATCATCTTCTAGCTTCTGCTCAGCAGGGTAACAACATGGGTTTAGGAAAAGAAAAGAGGAAAGTGAAGGTGGGAAGAATAATTTATATAATGCAGGCGAGCCTGCTGACCATTTCCCTTAAGAACTCTGCCCTGGGGTGAGCACAAGGCTCTTGCGGAAGGTTTTCCTGGAGCTAAAGGCAAATCTCGTGAACTGAGAACCTATTTTGTTACAAGAAAGCATCCAGAGGCAAACATCACCCTTTATCTGGTATTCTCTCAGATAAACCTCTGCTTGTGGGAAGTGCCATCCTCAGAGTGGGAAGTCTTTTCCTTTGAGAAATCAGTACCCTGAGCAAGACTGCGTCCAGAAAAGAAGGCTGGGTTTCAATAGGTCTGTGATTTCTTCTGAGAAGAGATGAGCTGAGCCATTAAAGTCTGACCAGCTCTTGGGAAAGCCCTGGGTTGGAGTTTTCAGAGGTAAGCAAGGTGGCCCTTTGGCTCATTACAGGAGAATCCAGCAGTCTCTTTGATGGGTGGTATTTTGGGAACTAAAAGGAAGGGCTTTGGAAGCAAAGATGGAATTGATAAAAGAAAAAAATTTTTTCTGTTTAATACAGCCCAGCACCTAAACTTAATATATTTCACTTTGCAATGTAGCGCAGCTGGGGCCTGGTCCAAAAAGGTTCCTGAAATCTCTGTGAAACCTAGTTAAGGACAAATGATTACAAATCTTCTTGTGCCACAGCTTCATGGTATTTTAGGAACCACTCTGGAGACCAGAGGCAGCACAGACTAGCCCAGCCTCAAGCTCGCCTCATGCCCGGCAGCCAGTTTGCAGCTTGTTACAAAAGCCTGCCGCTGCTGGCTCAGGCCTTCCAGGGACCAGGCACGGGTAATTAACAGCTGCATTCATTGTGTGCTTACTTTCTGCTAGATGTTCTGTATACATTATCTCTTTTAAACCTCATGGTAGCTCTAGGGCAGGCATTGTTTTTCCTGTTTTATAGGTGAGGACCGTGCAGCTACTAAGGATTTTTTATAGAGCTTGCCTAGGGTCCCACTGCTCGTAAGTGTCAGAACTTCACGGAATCCAGCTCTATGTGATTCAGGAACCGCTGCTCTTTCCACAGTAGTTCCTGGGTAATCACTCTGGTACGGTCTTTGCAGAAAAATGAGTTAGCGTCAGGGCTTTAAATCCTGGGAGAAAATTTAGGACATCTTTATTATTCCCCTCTCTGCTCTATGCTAGGCCCTATCGACATTTCCGGAAATTGGCTTTGTTCATCTTCTTGACTTCCAGATATGCTAATTTTAAAAAGAAGGCATCTCATCGTCTTTTTAATGGCTTCCGTTGTCTTCCAAGTTAAAACAAAGTGTCACTTGTCATTTGCCTCAGTAACTGGACTGACTTTCAGTGGCTGCTAGAGCTGGCCTTCTGCTGGCTTGACTTGTGTTAGAGTGGTTCTCTGCTCTCATGGCCAGGTGGGGACACATGACTCTTGACCCTCCCGCGCCCCCCACCCCACGCGGGAGCGAAACAACGGCCCTGGTAGGAGAGCAGAGCAGAGCACCTGGGTCTGCGGGAAGGCCACTGTGTGCTGGACACTGCCGTCACGTTGAACACATGGTCTCGTGGACTCTCTCCAACAGTCTCAGGAAGGCACTGTCGCTGTTCCCAAGGTGCAGGCGCTCCTGATCCATGGTGGGTTTGGGTTTCAAACCCGGCTCTGACTCGCTCCTGTAATGACCATATCATGGGGGAGGGCTGGGGTGGCTTAAGAAGGTGGGCTTCACGGGATGCAGGGGACATAACTAGGGCACCGGGAGAACCGCTGTGTCTCTGCCACCTGTTTTCACTCTCGTTCAGGACCTGTCACCGGGGGTTGCACACTCATACTATGAAAATCGTGAGAGATCCTACTCCCAGAACTCTTTAGGGTGGACAAAGGCAGTTGTTTCGGTTATTGGGTAGAAAACCCTCTGTGGTTGATTGAGAGAAGAGTTACTTCTAATAGCAACTGACATTTCCTCACACAGAGCGTTGCTTGTGTGGTCCCATTTCCTCCTCTAGAACATGCGGATGTTAATACGTGTTATGGGATGGAGAAGTGAGATCCTGACCCAAAGTATTAGCAGGGAGCCCGGCACTCTCGGAGGAGCTCCTGTAGCGTTAGTGGGGCTGTGGCCTCACGCTGCTCAGCATTGCTTCCCTCGACACTTGGGCCATCAAGAGGCACATGCGTGGCGCACGGTCAGTAAATGTCGGTGAGGTACTTTGTCTTACGCCTTCACTTACTACACAGATACTTGAGCACCTAGTGTTGTGCCAAACAAAGGAGGCCGTAGGCATTTAACACAGAAGGCATTTTATAGTCTTGTGAGATAAGATCATTTACCAAATTAATCCAAGGAAAGTGACTCAGCGGTGAGTGGTGGTCAGGCGGTGACTTGAGGTTATGGAGCACAAAGCTGATTTTGAAATCCCTCCCCAGCTCTGTGGTTCATTATGCCACAGCTGGGGAGGTCCCTACTACTTGTGACTTTGCTGTCAGAATGGGACCTGGAGCTGTCATTCTAAGCTGCTTGGACCTGAGAATGTCTCGTCACTGCTCTGTGACTGAAGGATGATTAATGTGTGTGGTGAGGCCATTTGGTTTCAAGAGATAGTGTTTTGCTGGGGCCCAGGGGATGGATATTGGAAGTTAGGGAAGAGCTAAAAATTCAAGTGCTGCCTCAGGTGACTGAAACTACTGTCGCCTGCCTGGTGGGGCAGCCACTTGTGGTTTGAAAGGGTCTTGGTGAATCCCTCAGTTTCTTGTACTCGCTCTGGGGCCTGGGGACCCGTGACATCCACATCACCTGCTTGCTTCTTAGAAATGCTGGTCTCCACTCTGGACGTGTTGGATCAGTTCTGGATTTCAAACTAGATCCCCAGGTGTTTGTGTGCCGTGTGGGAAACAAACCTGGGGGAAGGAAAGGCCATTCTGTAGATGCTGACCCCAGGAACGAAAATATAGTTGTAGTCCTCGTCACTTGTTGAGCAGCGCTGCCCATTGGGGCAACTTTTCCTCACTTTCTAGTACTTGCCAAGTGTTGTGACCAACAGAAAATTCCAGACCGAGCTGCTGGCCGCTTGAAGGAGGCACGACCGCTGATGAAAGCAGTCGTACCTCAGAGTTAAAAGCCATTGCTATGGGCATCCTCTCCTCCAATCCCACAGCAGCCCTGTGACAGTCTCATTGCTGCTTTATAGGTAATAAAAGTGAAGCACAGAGAGATGATGTCACATGCCTGAAGTCACACAGTGAAATGCTGTCGTACTCTTTGGACCCAAGTCTTGAAACTCCAAATTCAGAGCTTGCTTTGTTTTTGTGTTTGTTTTAAATCATCTAATGTTTCCCTATTGAGATATCAGAAATCTTCTATCAGTGCCATTGCTTTTGGGTTGGTGCACACAGGGTACATGAGACGGTTTTAGGTGGAGAAGAATCTGGGCCAGGAATGGAATTCTGCAGTAATTGACTTTTGAAAAGTTGTGTGGCTGTTTCTGATTTAGAGCCTGGAACAGCAAACCATTCCCCTTGTAGCCCAGCTCAGAGGGCCTTGCTCTGTAAAACCTCCGGTGGGAGGAGGAGACAGATAGTAGTTTGCCCCATTAGTATATTTTTACTCATGCTCCTGTTAGAAAGCTGATCACTACATCTTAACTACCTGACTTATTACCCACCTACCCAGCCAGCAGGTAAGCTCCCAGGGGAACCTAGGAAGAATCCTGTTGACTGTCGTAGCCCGGGAGCCTGGCTTGTTTTGGCCCTGCATAATGTTAAATGTATGAATGCGTGCTTGCCCGATCCCAACTGACTCTCTTTTGCCCTTCTCCCCCTACCCCCATGTCTGCTCTTTGTGGATTTTTTGATAGAATCTAAAAGGGGGGAGCAGGAAGCATAAGTATGGCAGATAAAATTTTTAGTTTGGCTCCTCTTCAGTAGCTTTTGGGAAAGCGTTTTAAGGAAAGGGAGTCTCACTTGGGTCTGGGAGGGCCGTGTGGTCCATTACAGGGACTAAGCAAGCATGAACCGTGGCCACTGTTTATGTGCAATGCTAGCACATTATCTTTCCTCAGTGTCCCCTTGTAACCGGAGGACTGTAACAGGTGCCATTCTAGGAAGCCCAGGAGTGACCAAGCTTTTCCACAGTTTAGAGAACTTGAACATACGGTGGCTTGGAATCTAATGAATTCATTTATGTCTGGAAATGTAAGTGGGAGTGAATCTTACCCCGGGCTAAGTGAATGGGGGCTTCAGTTGCTTTTTTCAAGGCGTGAATGAAACATTCATTTGTTCACTGCACTAATTCACATCATTCAAAGTGTTTCTGTGGATTTTTCCTGAATTTGGACAGTAAGTCCTAGGTTATAGGTGGAGGCAGAGGTGAGGGGGTAGATGAACAAAAAACTGTTTGGCCTACGTCTTATATAATTTTTTTCCTCTGGAATTAATTCACTTGGAATATATACTCTAGCAACTGTCTGTTTCTGGCTCCAGCATTCTTCTTGGGGTGTCAATCTTGGTCTCATCTCTGAGTTTTTTCAACAGGAGAATTTGACATTCACATTCTGAGAGTGTCCAGTGGTATTTCCAAGTACATGCTAGTTTCCCTCGTTTGTTTGGCTGGAGGGGGATGTGAGTACATACAAGAATCTGAGGTTCAGTTTTAGCTGTGGCAGAGGCAAGCCCCAGGGGAAAAGCCAAGCTAACTGGATTCCTGAAATGTTAACTTGGCAACTCTCTTTTCTGTTTCTGAGCCTGCAAAATGTTCTTTAGTTTTAGAAGTAGCTCCTGTTTGGAAAGGTCTTCGTTAAAATGCTGCATTGACTACATCAAGAGCCCTTATAATCCTTTTTCCCTTTAACCCAAAGTACACGTGATCGGCTTGAAAGCGTGCCGGAGCAAGGTGGGACAGGGTATTAAGATTGGTTGTGCCTTCCTGGCACCAGGAAAGGAGAAGTGCTGTCGTGTGTATTAAAATGTAAGGTTTTGTGGTGGTTCAGAGCACCTACCAGCACGTCGTCTCGAGGTAAAGATCAGCAAGGTTTGGGATTGGTGGAAGGGATTTGACATTTTGAAAGGCCTCATAGACGGGACCACAGCCTGGGAGGAAGGACCACCACTGCAGTGAGGCGTAGCCAGAAGGACTTAGGCGGTTCTTTATGAAGTCAGCCACAGATCCCCAGGTGGGCTAGGTGGGACTCGGACATATGAAACCCTGGTTCAGGGATGCACCTTTTTTTTTTTTTTTTAAGACTTATTTATCTATTTTAGAGAGCGAGAGAGCAGGGTGAGAGGTAGAAAGAAAAAATCTTGAAGCAGACTCTCCTCTGAGCATGGAGCCTGACTCAGGGCTCGACCCCAGGATCCTGAGATCATGATCTGAGCCGAAATCAAGAGTTAGAAGCTCAACAAACTGTGCCACTCAGGCGCCCCAGTATGCACCCAAAGAAGGCTTCTTCAGCTACGCCATGAAGCCCCGTGGTTAAATCTAGGTGACCTGGCTCTCTAGGTGAAAGTTGATGCCTGTCTGTTGAGTTGTATGCAGACTAGCCTCTTGAACGCCCTTTCCCCTGCTTAGTCTCCGAGCGAGTGTGTAACTGGGGCTGAACTCGGTAAAGGCATGGCAAAGGCACCTACTAGTAGGTGTTTCAGCAGGGGATGTTTTTCTGTAGCAGCTGTTGCAAAACAATGGGATTATTTCGGTGAGTAAATTTTGGGGAACTAAATTGAGGAATGATGCCTTTGAAGTCAGATAACAAGAACCCAAAGGCTAAAAAATACATTAAAAGTCCCAGTCTTACCAAAAAAAAAAAAAGAAAGAAAGTTTCAGATGAAGTCTCAAGCAGTTTCCAGCTTGAAGAGATAAGCTTTCCACATTGGCCTTAATTAGACGGGAGAGTCATCTCATGCTGATTGAGGGAGCTGTATGCCTGTGGCTCCACGAAGGGGGACGGTTCCGTGGCGCACTCCTGCAGGGGGACTGCAGCAGAGCTTGAAGGCCGGGCTTTGGGATGCCTTCTCTGCTGCTTGCTGCCTCATTGACTGCGTGGGGAGCCTTCCAGGGAGAGGGGCCTGAGCCAGAGGGGAGGGTCGCTGTAGGGACCTGATGGGCAACAGAGTGCACATGTGAAATTTTAGAGAGATGTCAGGTCAATTTATCACACCTTTCCCCGGCCCCTCCTATGTGCTCGGCCGAGGGCTAGGGATACGGAGTTGACAAAACCCAGGCCCCATGGGAGTTTCCCGTATTAAAGGACCCAGTAATAATGTTCTGTAAACTGTGACACAGTCATGGTCCCTAACCTAATCTAGCCCTGCTAGTTTGCACACCAGCCGTGTGAGACTGGCCTTATTCCTAGTTTGCAGATGCATACAGTTTGGGTGCATACAGTTTGGGTGATTTGCCGCCAGTGCTGGCTTTCATTCCCTGGCCCTCAGGGTTTATAGCCTCATCACACTGTTTCCCTGGGGCTGGAAAAAGTAGCCTAAGTAGGCCTGCCCTACAGATCATCTTACTGCTCCTCACAGATAGATGGGCGGATAGGGAGAGATTAGCTGGACAGATTGATTGACTAGACAGGATGCTCAGCGGTATCCCAGGAGGGTCTGGCTGAATGGTGCGTGCTGGCCACCTGTGTGTTGGCACTGGTTCCGCTGGTTCCGGGTCTTCCTGATCTGCAGTGACCTCACCTACCCTATCAGTACCCCTGTTACTCCCCACCATCCTTCAAGTGGTCCTTCCATCCCTCTATTCAGTATTTTTCTGTCCACGCACAGGCCTTGGGCGGGAATGTGCGAACACCTGTGAGTCTCAGCCCCTCACCTGGAGGTGAGTATGCAGTCAGGTGTTTGATTAGAATAATTTTTCACAGCCTCTGGGGTTCCCTTTTCCTACCACCCTCCTCCTCGTTCCTCCTCTTTGTTCTCAGGCTGCATTACCGGGCTGGGGGCGCTCAGCCCTTTTTCCGCCTGGGCCACCTCCCTTTGACGTGAAGGTCTGTGCCCTCCTGAGCGTGTCCTCCAGTGTCAGTCTGTCTTACCTTGTTCGAGAACCGGTGCCTGGGTTAATGTTACCCAAGGGCGAGGATATTTGCTTCCCTATCATTTGCTCATGATGCACGCACGGACTGTAAGGGCATCTGCTCCCCTGTGCGTTCTCGCAGACAGCCAAACGCTCTGTGAAGGTCCGCACACTTGTCGGACACTCTGCCCTGTGAACGGCCGCCTCATTCCCAGTGCAACTAGAAACATGCAGGTGACGGTGGCGGCTTCCTGCACGCTAACTGGGGGTCAGGCAGATGCTGAGTGCTTTTCCTGCCCCAACTCCTGTAAGCCCTCGCAGTAGCCCTCAGTTTACCGAGGAGTTAGCTGAAGCGCACAGTGGGAAGGCTCTTGCTCAGGTGGGATGAAAGCCTCAGGGGTTCTGGTCCCCAGATGTTCTGTGGAACCCGCAGCACCTTCGGTACACGAAGGCTCTCTCCCACCTGCCGGGACTCTCAGTTTTGTGAATGGTATTTTTTTTTTTTTTAAATATCAAACTAAGCGATGGGCTTATACTGTGAATGGAAATAGAATCTCATAAAAATGTGACATAAACATCAACAAAACAAATGCCAACTTTGTTTTTAGTTAATTGAAAGTAATTTTATCAATTCGTGTTCTAGCAGTTTTTTATCATGGTCCCATTTTTACCAAAGCTCATCGTTAGTGTTGGACAGGAGGTGGTACACCGCAGCACACGCCGCCCTGCTTTCCGAGACTTGCTCTGAGACGCGGAGCAAAAACACTGCTTCTCCAAGCCTTGTTTTCCTCGTCTGGGAAATAGTCATTCTTCCTGGCGAGTCTCTTGTGAGGCTTAACGGAGGCAACACACATTCTCTCCCGATCCCATACCTGCCACTACCAGGTTTAACCGACGGCTAAAAAGAAGAGATATTTCAGAAATCTGTTGTTATTTGGCGCTGATTTTCTAATGGAGGACAGGCGCTGGAGTATTCATTGTATCTGCCACTGAGGCCTTGTCTACTTATTTTTTGTTTATTTTTAGTCCATCTGTGAAGCGCTGCAGGTGCTTTTCTCAGCAGAGTTAAAACAGGACCGGTACAGCAGAAACCAGAGGCACCAAACCTTCCAGTATGATACGCATAAAAAAACTTTTTTTCGTGTTTTTAAAGAAAATCTGGCTGTTGCCTGTGGAACACAAAAACTGATACCAGCTTCTATTCCAACTGTATCTGAAAGCCAGATTGACACTGATCATGGGTGTCTTCCCAGAGCTCTCAGAAAAACAAAACCAACCTGTTGTGTTTGTTTCATTTCCCAAAGATACCAGGCTTATCATCGGCCGGGTATTTTCGCTGCTGCACATATGAGGACTCTTTCCATTTCAGTAATTAAAACAAAACAATTTTTAAAGCTTGCTCTTGAATGGGTAAATATGATTATAATTACATTTTTCCTTGGTTTTATTTAGACCACCAAAAATGATTCTAGTGATAAGATCATTTTGTTTTGGCCGACATACATAAAATTCTCTTCATTCATGAGATTCCATGTTCAGTAGTGCTCGCAGGTTGGCACTAAGGTTTTTTTTTTCCTTTTTCTCTCTTTCTCTCTCTCTTTTTTTTAATTTAATGGTTAAAAATTCCTTGAGTATTACCTTTTTATTTGTGTGTGTTTCTGGAAATTCCATGAGGAAGGTAGACTATTTAAAGTCATTACTGGTGTGTCCTAGTATTTTTTTTTCCTAATCCTTTCTCTTCATGCTTCCTGTCAGAAAGTGAGTGTGGGTTGCCAGGCCCTTTTCTCGGTGGTCTAGTGTTTCCTGAGTAATTCACTCCAAATTTGTTGTCAAGGAAGACTCTGGTGTTAAGGAACCACCGGGACTGTCATTGTTAGTCACAGGTGCTGACTTCCGTGGGCCGTGAGTTGACTGTGGGACAGGGAGGTTTCCAGTTCCTCTTTCACTGGCATCAGGCCCATGCGTTGTGGGCAGTCACCCACTCAGGATGAGCGGGAAGAGGACGTAGAAAGGAACGAGCAGTTTCATTACCTCCTGAGGAGACCGATCACAGTTTCTTTATGGGCGGAGGGGGTCTCAGGAAAGACATTTTCTTTGCAGAGCTGACCTGCTCTGTCCGTGGCTGCTGAGACACTTAGAACTGCACTGCTAAATTGCCTCTCACCCCCACCGGCTGCAGCTTACTGTCACAGTCCACGCGTGGTCCATTATCAGTGACTCCCAGACATAACGAGAAGAAGCCATTGGTCTCGACGAGTGGTGACACTTGTCTTCACAGTTCCCAGCTGTCCCCTGGCTCATTCCCTTTTATTTTCAGCTCAGCCCCCTTAGCACTTGCTCTTCATAAAATACAGCTCACCCTGCTTAAAATATTTCTTGGGCTCCCTTATCACCTTCACAGAAAAAAATGTAGTTCCCACAGTTTGGCTTCTGTTTGTACCTTTCTGGCCTTCAGTTGAGCCTCACACCCTGTGGGTTGAATCGCACTGGATGTAATCACTTTAATCCAGTTATATATCCAATTTATGGATGGGGTGTGGCTATTTTTAGAATGCTTGTTTGCCTAGTATTCATTTTCCTGTTCCCATTGCCCCAGTGTTTGAGATCTGGGATTATAATTACTGAGTTTCTTAGTTTTGTGTACAGGAATTTTTTTTTAAGGATTTTACTTACATATTTGACAGAGAGAGACACAATGAGAGAGGGAACACAAGCAGAGGGAGTGGGAGAGGGCAAAGCCGGCTTCCCACTGAACAGGGAGCCCGATGTGAGGCTCAGTCCCAGGACCCTGGGATCATGACCTGAGCTGAAGGCAGACACTTAACGACTGAGCCACCCAGGCGCCCCAAGAGTGCCTTTAAAAAAAAAATTTCTGGCCTCACCTCCTGGTCTTCACTTGGCCTCACCTCCTGGCCTTCACTGTCCTTCCCTCTTGGCCTTCACTTGGCCTCTCCGTTCTTCTCCAGCTGCCCACTCCCAACCATCCGTGAGAGCTGCTCCCAGATCCTGTGTTCTCTGCAGAGTAGTCCTGACTACTCGAGGCTGCGTGGACATTGTTTCGTTCCTTCCTGCAGTAGTCACTGCAGAGTTCACCAACGAGTGCCGCCAGCGGCGTCCAGCCCATAGACGTTCTGTGTGTTCAACCACATTTGACCTGGTTGCTGTCATTTAAGAGTCCAGAAACTTCACAGAGATAGTGGGTGTCCGGTTTGTTTTGAAAAATCAGACAATTTGATGGTAACACGACTCTCTTAACCTAGTAGTTACCTTTCGTAAGTGGTGAATGTTGTTCCCATGTTGCCCCAGTCATACCCTCTTCCTGTGACAGACCTTATTAAGATCTGATAATACATCCTATTAACATTATCTTTCAGTCTCCAGGAAGCATCTGCATTTGTGACCCCCTGGTTTCCAGTCTGTATCACCCTCTACCCCTACCCTCTTTCTGTTTTCAAAGTATTTGTGTGATTTTTGTGAGAATAGAGATAGAAGCTTTTTTTTTTAAAAATATAATTTCCCCAAGAGTGTCCATACTCTGATGGGTACCTCTTCTACCAAACTGATCATTAGTTTTGATATTTTAGCTTGAATTTTAGTTGATGTACACATGACAGGTTTTTTTTTTTTCTTATTTAATATACCCTACCTGGCATTAGCAGCATTTGAAAACCTTCGCACCTTAATACCGTCATGAGCAGATTCCATGCCGCATACTTCCACGTCCCTGAGGGCAGTAGGCCGGGGCACAGAGCCCTGGAGTGTGACTCCCAGCTGGAAGGGAGAGTGCCAGAGAGACTGCTCTTTTGTCTTTAAGTCTGTGCCAGCATCAGCGTCTCCAGGAAGTTCTCTGGTTCCATTTAGACGTGTCCCTGGTGCATCCCCTTGGCATTTCTTGAGCTCTTCCTGTTCTATTAAGTGCCTATGCACACATTACTTCATTTGATCATTGTAATAGTCTTGTTGAAGTGACAACTCTTCTCCTGTTCAACAGAGAGAAACTGAGGCAAGAAGTTATGTGAGAAGTTTCCTGACAAGTGGTTTGAGACCAGATCTGAGGCTCTGACCACCCTCATAAACTTGCTCTCCTGCAGGGCATACACCTCTGCACTCCTGTGATTGGTGCTATGCCTTTGCTTTCCTGTCTGAACTCACCGAGGTCAGGGAATGTGTTGACTTATTTTTGTACTCTTGGTGCCTAAAACAAGGCAGGCACTTAGGAAGTGTCTGATAAAGGACGTAGACGTGTTTCATTTTCCGCCCAGCTTATTCGTAGATTTTATTTTATTTTTTTATCTTATTTTATTTTATTGCCTCTTTCTAGTTAAATTCTCATGTGGTCCTATTTGGGAATAAGGTTTTTTTCTCTTTGGGTAGCCATTTGTATTATAGAAAGAGGAAAGGCACTTAAAATATTTAGCCTTTCAAATTGCCAAAGGGGATCTTATTAAGTATTCGTAATTACATTCGCGAGTCAGGATGGGTACTGGATCTCCATGCGGAGCGCAGATGGCATTGGCTTGATTGCAGTTGGTAGACCTTAAGCAGTTTCAGACGGGATTTTTAAAATGTTTTGATTCCATTGTTTTTGCAAGTAGACTGATAATAATTAAGCCATTTTTCAAAAAGGAAGGATAGATAATACAAATACAAAATGAAATTTATAGTTTTGACTAAGACATCTGCAATATGGACTCGTAATATCATTTTGTTTGTTTCTCCTTTTTTCCTTATTTGGTACAATAAGTAGAGAAGTGATTATTTGCTAGATAGGTTCTTGAATTCCTGGAACACTAGATAATTGCAGAGTCTTAGATACTTCTGTGTTGATAGTGTGATCAAAGCAAATTGGATTATAATTAACCCAAAGCGCCAAATGTAGAACATGTATAAGATGCAGAGTCTCTTAGAGGAAAATGAACTAATGTGTGTCGTGGCTGTGATCTTGATTCCTGGGTTCCCCCCATATCATCGTAGAGATGAGTCTCAGAACAGAATGAGTGAAGTTGCTTTAAAAAAAAAAAGAATTTAACTTTTGAAAAATACTCCAGTCTGAAAAACTGAACCAGGACATTAGTTGTAGCATCATAGTCCCCAGACATCGAGCCTCTGTTCTCAGAAAGCTCTGGCATAGTTAAGAAATCAAGAACCAAAGAATGTCTCCCTTCCCCTGAAAGTCAAGTTTCAAGTCCAGTTAATAAGTATACATCAGTCTTTCTGTAGAAAAAATCCAGCAGTCGTGATGGCATTGACCATAAAGAGATTTGTAAAAACCTAAAAGCGGGGGGACAAGCCATAAATGATAGGGAATCATTGTTTCTGTGGGTCCGCAGGGCTCTACTACTGTCAGCTACCTTTTATTGAGTGCCAGGCTTATTGGTTCCTTCCAACAGCCCTCTGGGCTACATGCCACTCCCGGTTTTACAACAAGGTAATTGAGTCACTGAGATGGAATAACCTCTCCAGTGTTTCACGCCTCAGGTCGTCTGACCCCAAACCTCTATTCACCCGTCCAACAGTGCCACCCCAAGTACGATGCCTTTTCTGCACGTATACACGTACACACATAGTCCGAACCTACTTGTTATTTGGAAAAATAAGATGTTGTTTGTTATATGTTACTCGGAAAAAGTGATTCTATAAACGCATTCCTTCAGCCATTCCTAGACAAACCAGTGACTGTTAACACTGCATGTGTTCTTGGGCTACTTTAAGTGGAAGGAGGCTATTAATGCCCAAGAAGGACAGTAGACGCACATTCACATCTCCTTGTTTGTTTGTAAATTTCAGTAAAAATTGAAATGTGGTTGAATTCTAATGTCGAAAATTAAATTCGCTTTTGATACGCTTCCCAGCTCCTGATAAATAATTGTTCTGAATTTTAAGTAACAGGATGATTTTTGTTATTTCATTACAAATTTTCGTTCTTAAACAGAATGTCTGATGAATGTTTATGTACCTCCCTCCCACTTTTCTATTGCCTTTTATTGGCTTGGATAAATAACTCTACGACTCCAAGCTGGAAGAGTTCATTGTAGTGACTAAATTATATTGCATGAGTCATGCTTTAAGAACAGTCTAGTCCTGATACCCATGGTGCTGACATGATTGGCTCCTGTCCGTCACAGGAGACTGTATGGCAAGAATTCCTTCCAGCCCTAGTGCTGGTTGGTGAAGCTGTAGCTGTCAAAAATGCTGTAACCGTTATCACAATTAGACTCTATTCCATTAACGTGCTCAGGGTTTCAGGGAAGTATAATCACAGTGAATACAAAGCACACTACTTTTCTAAATTTGCATTCTAGGCCAGCGGTCGGTCACCAGTTTTATGAGGGTGGATTTCTCTGATAGCTATAGATGAGAAATAAAGAAGGTTCTGGAAAGGGACGAATAGTAGGAAGAGTACTGGTAAAACAGTCCTTGTTCAGGTCCAGCTGCACTGCTCACCTGTGTTGCGACCTTCTTTTAAGGCCCCGTGATCCCTCGGAGCCATGGTTTCCTTATCAGCAAAACGAAGGCAGGAACTTCTGCGCTGCCCGTCTCTTGTTGAGGACCACATACAGTGAGTGTTCGGGGGGCGGTTTGAGAAATTCTGTAAGAGCAGAAAGGCGCCCTGAGACCCAGACCCAGGTTTCTAGTCTGGTTCATAATCAGTGTTCACTCAGAGATAGATCCGATCTCTTTTTCAGCCTCAGGTTTGATAGTGGTTATTGGTTCAAGGGGGGGCGATGGGTTCCGCACAGAGCAGCGTCACTCTCGGCTGTGGATGCCCCAGACCACTCCATGGACCAGCTCCCCAAATTAGCACCATATGCTCTTCCTCCCTGCTTTCACTTGTCTTTCTCCACTACAATACCTTTTACTCTTTCTGATGTCTCTTCTAGAAATTAGTGAATATTTTTAGAGTTGAGAGACCTAGAAATCATCTAGTCAAATCTGTTTATTTTTTAGATGAGGGAATGAAGGCGGAGAGGTTAGAGTATTGCTCAAGAGCACTCAGCGAGTAAGCAGCCAAGCTGGTGAGCCCCGTATGCTCAGTTTCGAAAGCAGATCTGTTTTCCCCAAACCATGCTGATTTTAAAATTTGGTTCCCATGGAATGGGGCTCCCCCACCCCCATTTAAAAATGTGGTTGCATATCTCTGCAGAAGTGGGTTTCTAACACCTGCCATTCACTTTCGGTGTGGCATGAGCGAGGTCCTCCTATTTCCTGGTTTTCGTGTTCAAGGCTCCATGCGAGACCGCCGATCCATGTTGCAGAGGAGCAGATTGTGGCAGAAGGTGTGGGTAACTTCAGAAGCCCCAACACTGGTGTATGATTCAGACCTTACATGAGAAAAGAGTAATTTCCTTTGCCTCCCCCATATATTTCCGGGCTAAAGCAACCACAAAGTTCAGAGGAAAGTGTAGGATTTGTGTACTTCTGTTAATTTTTTTTTCTCTCACAGTCTCATCGAAAATGAAAGTGGTGGAGGTTTGGGGGTTCTGCTTTTACCTGACAGGCAGGTAGGCTAAGAGTCAGAAACCAGGATCTGTTGTCCGTATTAGCTGTGTGAACTTCTAGAACTCCCCTCACTTTGGCTTTCTCATCTGTGAAATGCATTTGATGGCTCCTGCCTTGTTTGTCCCCTTGTTTGTCTCGGTTCTGTCCCCAGCATGGTTCCTGGGTAGGGTCAAAGGATGCTGGGTGGTCCAAAAGCAACTGTGGTTTCTCCTGTAGCCCACCCTGTGTTAGATTTAGATGTAACTAGGATATCTAGTGCATGTGGATTAACTACCCGAGGAATTATTTGGGGTATTTTTGTCTTTTATCATGAGTATGTGTATCCCCCAGCCTAGAGCATCTGGTGGTATGTATTGAAAAGAAAGAAAAGACAAAAGAAACATTGATTTGCATGGAAGACATTTGCAGAGAAAGAAGAATGTTTTCTCATTGGCAGATATTGTCTTCATGTGTTTCTAATGAAACAGAAGCCAGTGGGTCTCTGGTTTATTTCTTTGTTTCCACTTTGACATTGTTGATGTCAGCAAAAAATGTGGGTTTGTTTTTTTGGAGAGGGTCATGTTTTCTTTTTCCATTTAGCATAGGAATGGTGGATCCCACCTGCCACACCCCTCTAAAATAATAAAATATGTCTAGAATATGGAATGTGGCTACAGCTTTCTGAGGTTGGTTAGATTCAGTCTGAGGATCTGGACTCAGAAAGTTCTTTTGGAAATGCTTATGTAACTACACTGACAAACGTGCATAACACTGCCTAATAATTATTTACTATGCTAGTTCTCTTCTTGCTAGCTACTTAACGTGGTATGAAATTGAGGAGTCCACAGTCTTAGAATGTTGGTGCTAATTTACTTAAGTTATTTTGAACATGGCCCTTGGATTTTCTTCAGCACAGGGAAAATAAATGTTCGGCCTCACGAGAGTCTACTCAGGATTTCTTCCTTTCCTTGCTAAGCGTCCCTTTTTTTGCCCAGCTGAGCTCCACCCCAATGGGGCAGGCTTCCTGCACTCTGGACATCTCTGTGGATGCCACTTGTGGGTAGAGAGACGGCCTGCCAATTCCAGCAAGTGGGGCGCACAGATGCCCGCAGCTCTCAGGCAGCAGACACGTTCAGATCCGAAGACGACATTTATGTAATCAGGGGACAAATTTGGAAACTCCTGTGAGAAATCTCACAGAAATCATTTCCAAATGTGAGCTAATGGCTGCCTTTTGTGATGTTTTCCAAAGCATTTGAAAACCATTTCTATATCTGTACTTCCTTTATTCCCACCCATCAGACTCTCCTTTCTGGTGCCGTGTTGTCAGATTTTGAGTACTGTGACACCAGTTTTGGATTTCTGTCGTGAGAACACTGAAGTATCCTGTTGCTTACTTTGTGTCTGCGTTTCTGGCTTTAAAATTTTTTGGTTTTGCTTATATTTTTAAAGACGGGATTGTCTAAACATTTTTCCATGTGGCAGAAATGGAATCAATACTCTGAATTTGTTTTTGTTGTATTGAATTGAATTTTCTGGTTCTTTGACCTCACCTCAACTTTGCTTCATTTTTCTTGTTGTCTTAAACGCACTGAGCATAGAGAACTAGCGTGACTTATGGTCATTGGTGTGTTTCCCTTGTTGCCTGTGGACATGACCTCGCTGCCTCCTTCCGTCCCTGCTGCAGAGTCGTCGTCACCTGGGAGGTGAGGGGCCGGGCTCCATGACACAGAGGTAGTGCGGTTCCTCTTGCGCCCTGATCCTGTGGGGCACTGGCTTTCTTCTCGGTCTTATTCGGGTTCTCAGGGCCTGAGGGCCTCAGCTAGAGCGTGTATCGGAACTCCTCCCTCCTGGAGGTTCTCATCTGGTCGGGCTGGTGTGGGGTCCCGGTGTCTGCACAGAAGAGCACTCACAGGCGAGTCTGATGTGGCCGGTGCCCTGTTAACCAGGCCTCATCAACCAGCTGGGCCTCGCAAAGGTGAGGAGTTGGGAGCATTCTTTCTACGCTCAGGATGGTCCTCCCTCAGCAGCAGGCCGAATCAGCCCTTCCGCCCTCTGCACAGACTCGTGTAGTTCCCTCTCTCGGCCACTGCCCTTCTGGCACCATCCATGAGCTAGCCTCTCCTGCTGCTGCTTGCCTTCCCTTGACTCCATTTCTGCCTCATGGTTGAAGGTCACTCGTGATGCCACAGAGCTTTTTCTCGAGCGTGAGCCTTTCCACCTTTGGCTCCCATACACAAGTGCCTTATTCGTTTGCTCGGTTTGGGTTGGGCCTGCAAATCACGCTTCCCTCCACTTGGTAAGAATTGAGGTCAGGTGCTCCCCCCGATCTGCCGGGCTACTGTCGCGGGAGGCCCTGTGGTGCACCTGTCCGGGACTCTCCTGCCGCCTTTTCATTTTCAGGGTGCCTGTCAGCAACGGGGACCATCTGGTGTCTTACCAGTCCACCCGTGGTATTCCACCCATTTCATGATGGGGTGTGGTAGACAAGACCCCAAATTTTGAGTTAAGAGTTATGAATTCCGGTCCTAGCTCATCCCCTTGTTGGTATGATGTGGGGCAAGTCGTTCAGCCTCTTCAGGTTCAGCTTCCTCCTTTATAAAATGGGGGCTAATACAACTTTTCTCACAGGAATAACGTGGAACGCACGTGAAGTTGCTTTATAAATTGCCACAGAAATAGAGAAGGAGACCGTTGTTAACCGCTGTGGCGTACAGTACCCCACCTTTGTTTTCTGAGGACTTCCCGCACCCCTACCCTGCTTTATTGAGATGGAATTGACATGTAACACTCGGTAAGTTGAAGGCGTACAACACAGTGATTTTATATCATGATCGCCACAGTAAGGTTAGTTAACACATCCATCACCTCACATAATTACAATTCTGTCTGTGTGTGTGGCGAGAACTTTGAAATCTACTCTTAGCAACTTTCAAATAAAAGTCAGTATTATTAACTACAGGCACCCTGCTGTACATTACGTGCCCAGAACTTAGTCATCTTAACAGCTGCGAGTTTGTGCCCTTTGATCCCTCCCCACCCCCACCCGTGTGTGTGTGTGTGTGTGTGTGTGTGTGTGTGTGTGTGTGTTTAAGGGATGAGGGGCTGGGCTCTGTGCTACGCTTAGGACACCATACCTTATTAATAGCAGTGCCAGACCTAGAAGCCAGGCCCTTGGGGGTCTTTTTATATCTTTTTTCAGTGCAGAGCATTCATTCATTCATAGAGGGTCCTAAGTCTGAATCTTTTTTTTTTTTCTTCAAAGAGGCTTGCTTGGTTGACTCTTTCCTTGATCACTGTATCTTGCAATCTGTTTCTGGAGCCTCTGATGAAGCCCAGATATTATCAGGGCATTGACTTCTATAAAATGTAGCCTTAGCTACATTTAGCTTGATTTTAAGTACCTATGTCCCTTTTCAGTTGTTCTAGAACTATTATCTGAAACTATTCATATTCTAAAAATGTATATATATGGAATATATATAAATATATATTATCTGGAATATTGTATGGAATATATAATATATATTATATATATTTAGAATATATATGGAATATATATGTATGGACTATAAATACCATATACTATTTATGGAATATAAATAGTTTTCCACATGCCTTTCCTGTTGTAAAGTTAGAACAAAGAAGCAACTGGTAGATCTATGTAGCCTCTGATATGGTTCTTTGGTCACCATTTTATTTCTCAGAGTGAACACTTAGCTCTGTGCCTTCCCATGTTTCCAAAGTGCTTTCTGGCTCCCGTGCTGGTCATGAGGAGAGCTTTTACACACAAGCAAGCCAGGATGTCTCAGGGGGACTGGTAATTGAGAGAGGGGTATTGACCCTGTGGTCATCAGTCTGAATGTGCCTGAGTAGCAGCCCAAAGCCATTACTGCAGCCTTCCAGGAATCTTTAATAAGTGAATTAGTGGGCTTTCTGTAGCTCTTGATGACCTGGAGAAAGCCTCATACAGGCCTCATTTGTTCACCCATTTATTTTCTTCTATTGGGGCCAGAAATCTAACTCCATATGCGGAAATCTCCTAGCTATGGGTTTCAAAGCACTTGGAAGAGGAGAAGGAGTTGCTGTTTGTTGGCTGTCTTCTTAGTGCTGGGAGCTTTGTATACTTTCTGATTTCATTCTCTCTAAACCTCTACATGGTTATGATTATACCTTCTTGTTTTACAGATGAAGCCACAGAGTTTAGGAAAGTTTTTTAAAAGTAGCCGAAGGTCACCCAGAGACAAAGTACACAGTATTTTTTTTTTAAACATTTCCTACTCTTTCTCAACTTTTTATTTTTTTAAAGGTTTTTATTCATTAATTTGACAGAGAGAGAGAGATCACAATAGGCATAGAGGCAGACGGAGAGAGAGGGGGAAGCAGGATCCCCACCGAGCTGAGAGCCTGATGTGGGGCTCAATCCCGGGACCCTGAGATCATGACCTGAGCCGAAGGCAGAGGCTTTAACCCACTGAGCCACCCAGGCACCCCAAAGTACACAGTATCTTAACAGGGAGCAATAGTGTGAAGAGTGCTCCTGCGCCTCACCAAGGGGTCCCTCTTCCCAGTTAAGGGCAGGGAACTATGGGGTAAAGAGAGGTTCACTGTCCATTCCCACTTACAAGCATGGGGGAGATAAGAACTACGGTAGGCCATTGAGGAGGACTTAAGAGCTGCATTTGACTCCTTTGGTTCACTTCACATATCGGCTCTGTGCCTGGTACTGTGCTAATAACGAAAAGGAGTCTATTGCCTTTTGCTCCTCTTGCTCCCAAGGAAATGGACTCTTATTGATCAGATTTGAATGAAATAAAATAGTATATCATCAGGTATTAATTCCCAAGGTACATCCCTGATAGTGAATGCTTTGGCAGGTAGGGGGAAAAGAGAAGTTGCTATATCATATTGATATTCTTTGGCACAAGTAGGAGGTTAAGCATCCCTTTTACTTGGGTATATTTAAAGGTAAATGGCGGTTCAAGATAGATTGAATGATCCAGTGCAGGGGTCTAGACCAGAGACCATAGCTTCCCGATTCTTCAGCCTTGTTCTCTGTCAACTAGATATTATCTTCTCTCTACCAAAGCAAACTCAGCCTCTCCATTTCTGCACTGTCAGCCCATAAAACAGTTATGCCGCCTTGTGCAGAGTGAGTAAAGACATGGCCCCTCTAAAAGGAGCTCAGGATGCCATAGGGCCCATCTTCCGCGCATTGGTGACGGGCAGGTCACTCCGTGCACCGGCAGAGGCATAGCAGTCTGGCTCCCTGTCCAAGTCTCAGGGCCTGCCTTTCTGACACGGCGCTTTTCAAGGGGAAGCCGCGCAGGCAGGGACGTGCACATCAGCACGAGAAGAATGAAACAAGGATCGCGCATGAGATGCTCTGGGTTATGGCGTTTTGTGCACAAAAGGAATTTACTGCAGCATTTCCCTTTCTCAGATGGAGAAACTCAGGACCCACACAGACGGAGGCCTGCCAGGTCATCAGAGCCAGCTAGCGGCTGAGCCAGGACCAGAGCCGAGGCCTCTTCACTCGAAGGCCCCCTGTGTCCCTGCCCCACCTCCTTCATCCCACGGAGGGTGCTGGGGCCACTGGGATTTTGAACAAGTCTTAGGGGTCGGAATAACGAGCTATGTGATCAGAGCCGATGAAATGTTCAGTTTCATCTCTGCCTTCTGCGCCGATCCGGGCTGCGTGCACCTGCCTGGCCACACGTTACAGCACCTGGGGACCTTTAAACACCCGCCTGGGCCCCACCACAGGCCAGCTGAAGCCCCTCCCTGTCCTCCCGCAAGTGCGATCTGTCTCTCCGAAGGTTGTCATCTCAGTGTGACACTGCAAGGTGTTCACGTGCCATCAGGATCCCCAGGGGTGCCAGTTCAGAAACTGATCCAGGGTCCTGTCTTTTTCTCCTTAGTACAGTCTCCTGGTGTCAGTGGGCTCCCCGCATTTATAGCAAGTTCTCCACGTGCTTCTGCTGCAAAGCAGTGTTCTGGACTTGGTTTGTTTTTCTAGTCCACGGCGCCGCCACCCGACGGACCCCTGCGGACCCCTCCCGCGACTCTACTTCTCCTCCTTTCCCTTCTGCATAGCCACGTCTGGAGTGGAGGAAAGCAGGCATGACCCTGCCTTGGCAGGGGCCTCTGAACTTCAGGGTTTTAGATTGGCTTGGCTTTTCTCCTTCGTAAGGGAAAGACTAGAGACTTTCTTCATAGTAATTTTAAAACGATGAACGATGATCACAACACTATAATGAACCTTTTTTTTTTTTAAGAAACTATATATGGAGCCATTGGTCAATAAGTAGTGGGATCATATCTTTCTCCATTAGCCCATCATTTTTTTGAGCTTCGTTTGTGAAGTTACCCTTTGCAGCATCATCGAAACATAACTATCACCTGGCACTCAACACGGACTTCGTATCAGAAAACGTGTTTCTCACTTTCCTCTCAAATATGCTGGGATCCAACAAAGCAGTGAGTGATACTAGAAGAATAGACTAGGAGTTATTAGCAATATTCTCAAAAAGTAAAGTGATAGGGGCGACTGGGTGGCTCAGTGGGTTAAAGCCTCTGGCTTCGGCTCAGGTCATGATCTCAGGGTCCTGGGATCGAGCCCCACTTCGGGCTCTCTGCTCAGCAGGGAGCCTGCTTCCCTCTCTCTCTCTCTCTGCCTGCCTCTCTGGCTACTTGTGATCTCTCTCTCTGTCAAATAAATAAATAAAATCTTTAAAAGAAAAAAAAAAAAAAGGAAAGTGACAGTATTTCTCCCTTCTCAGTTTATAACTCTACTGACTTTTCTTCCTGGCTCTAGGATTTCGTATTGTGCTTATTACAAAGCAAACAAAATGGGTGTAGAGTACTCTTGCTCTGTGTAATGGTATTCTATGGATAAAGAAAACAATTTAAATGAAGGACAAAAAACCTCCCTCAGGAATGCGCAACTGCAAAATGCATTTCCGTCTGACACCTTTTGAAACTTTCACATTTTTAAGGAAAATACTGCTTATTTCCCTGCTTCAAATTTATCCTCATAGAAATGGGGATTCCCTTAGTGTTTGTGCAAATGTCTTCTGCTTGCTTACTGTATTTTGTCTTCATATCATTAATTTTGTGCAAGCTAGTAAGATCAGAGATGTGCTTGGGGAAACAGTTTTTAGATCTGTGGACTTGGGGAAAGTTTCCTTCTTTTCCCAACCCTGCCACCATAAATGACCCTTGTTATTGTGATCTGTAACCATTAATTCAGTTTTGTTTTTACACTGCTCTGGTATTATATAAAGGTTTTGTGATATCTGTTCTAAAATCTGTGCAATATTGAAAAACAAACAGATTTATTATAGCAAGATACAGTGCACATCATGATTTAGTTGGATTTTCTGAACGTTGAGGACTGAAGGAAAGATGAACAGGCCTGGAGAACAAATGGAAAAGTGATATTTGTATTTTCAGATGACTTTTATCAAGTTACTTAATTTTTCTAACTCTGTTTCTTCACTGTAAAACAAATCTAGCATCATTACTTCATCAGGAGGACTATTTAGGGATTGAGAATATTCATGTAAAGTGCTTGGCTCATAAGATTGAGGGTAGGAAGAGCAAGATGAGCCTAACAAATCTTGGTTGAATATGAATCACCATCTGGAAACAGCTCTAAACCTTTCTAACACAGACCACACTGTGACCAATGGTCTGAATTTGTTCCTTGGGCGGAGGTGTCCTTGTTTTTGTCATTGTTCTTCTGAAATATATCAACTGGTTGTATAATGCACATTCAGATGGGAAAGAGGCTATCCCAAAACACTCAAGCACTCACCTGCCTCCAACCAACTAAAGCAAGCGAAGGACAACAAAATAAAGAATATAAAATTGGGCCTGAAGTATATGGGTAATTAAAGATCCGTTCATTCAACCTATTAGTAACTTAGTAATTCATGCTTTTTTTTCCTTCCAGAATAAAGATCTGCAGTTTTTATTCCCACAAAGATTTTATGCATTATAAAAATAAGAAAGTGGGAAAAAAAAATGAAAACCAGACAAAGTGGCACACAGTTGCTGTAAATAAGAAGCAAGAGAATGGTAAACTAAATTTAGTAATTCAGGAGTGGAGATGATCATTTAAAAAATAGGTAGTTTCAATGGGGACCATTTTAAAATAATGAAATTTCAATAGAGAAGGCAAGTTTAACTTAGTGGCTGATCAACCCAGTAGTTTGTTCCATTTAAAAAAATCTCGTGGCTTCTATCATGTTTCTGAAGGATGCAAAAATAGAAGACCAAGAAATATGGTGATGTGGGTTGGTAGGTGTTGGAAGCTCAATTTCAAAGTTAGATGAGTAGCCTAAGCCTCTGAGCTCTGCATGTAGAAATGGCAGAAATGCTACTGATTTTGTTCCTTTCACTCCTTTCTCCTTGAGGTATAAATATCCTTTTCATCAGAACTCTGTAAGGTATAACTTCTGGGTAGAGAAGAACAAATACTTTGGAATCATGTGACATACAAGCAATGCAGTTATCTCCTCCCTTTTTTTTTAAAGAGCAGAGTCAGGTTAAAAAAAAAAAAATTACCTCCTTTTTTTTTTTTTTTAAGAGCAGAGTGAGACTGAGGCTATGTAGGGGGAAAACTGCCCCTTTAAGACATGTGCTGGGTCTGGGGCACTTGCCAGTAGGTAGCTCCTTCGTCCTGTTGAGTCTTAAGGGCAACCTCACTCCAGTTGGAAGAACGAGGCCTGGGGAGTGAGGAGGTTTGCTGCTTACAGAGCAGGTGAGACAAGTTCAAACAACCTGGCAGCCGGCTCTGCGGGTCAGTGAGGGTGTCGCTGGGGACACGGTAAAGCAGTTCCTGCAGGTGGATGGTGTGGTCCTCCAATGGCTGTCAGGTGGCCCAGGAGCCTGTGGAAGAGACCGTCATTTGTTTGGCCAAGCAGCTTGTTGAACATTTTGTTCCTGTGTTGGTGACTTATCTGAAGCCGTGAGATGAAGGACTCCTTGGGTTTTGGTTATAGGAAAGACTTCTCTTTCAGACCAGGAAGACGAATGTCAGTCACTAGGAAGTATTAACTTGAATAGACCAGAGAAGTGGCTTTTAAAGGTAGAGGGAGACACCAGAATAAAGTCTGTAGCTCTAGTTTAATTCAGCATTGTTACTGTTTGCCTTTCTCTCTGTTTTCCTCTTATTTTTCCTTCCCTTCCCCTATGTTCATCTGTTTGGTTTCTTAAATTCCACAGAAGAGTGAAATCATATGGTAATTGTCTTTCTCTGACTCTTAACTCTGGGAAACTAACTGGGGGTTGCTGGAGGGGAGGGGGGACTGGGTGATGGGCATGAAGGAGGGCACTTGATGGAATGAGCACTGGGTGTTGTATTCAACTGATGAAATCACTCAATTCTACCTCTGAAACTAATAATACAATATGTGCTAATTAAATTGAATTTAAATAAAAATTTTTAAAATTAATTAAGTCCAGCTTCTACCTGCTGGACAGAAATTACCTTACTAAGGTAACTCTGTGTTTTGGAGGGGTTTTGTGTGTTTCTTTTGTTTTTTAAACTCAGATGTGAAGACCAAATTGCCTCCTCCCAAAGAAATATACAGGGTGAAGATCTGGCCTAGTCTGTTTAGTTTTTATGCATGTTTGAGTTGAAAGAATATCTTTATTCACATAAAGCACGATATCAAAATTAAAAGCTCTTTTACTTATAGAAGAAACTTTCTGTAAAACTAGTTATCCAATTAACCTTTTTACCAAGGAAAGTCATTTCCTTATACTTCTACACACAGAGCTGTTTCTGTGTTAAAGATCACAAAGAATTGCATGTCAGGATCAGGCAGCATTCAGAGTATAAGAGACTTCAGAAATATACTAGTCAGACTGCAGATCATAATGCATTAGTGGGTCATGAAATGAATTTAGTGCTCTTTACTGAAAAATAGTTCGATCTTATGGGAGGAGAAAGCGTGGGTCCGAATAGGTGAGTGATTTCGTTTAGACCTTTTGTCTTAGATGTTTGGTAACTACTTACACTTTGAGGTAATGCCACAAAATACCGAGTCTTGAGTACTAGGAGCCCGTATTTGCCCTCCTTATCTAATCCAGAGAACAAATGATGCAATAGTGAAAAATAACCCTACTGTGACATGGCTGCAGAGGCCTGCTCTTTTTTTTTCTTTTTTTTTTAAGATTTATTTATTTATTTTATTAACATATAATGTATTATTTGTTTCAGGGGTACAGGTCTGTGATTCATCAATCTTACACAATTCACAGCGCTCACCATAGCACGTACCCCCCCAATGTCCATCACCCAGCCACCCCATCTTTCCCACCCACCTCCCCTTCAGCAACCCTCAGTTTGTTTCCTGAGACTGAGTCTCTTATGGTTTGTCTCCCTCTCCGATTTCATCTTGTTTCATTTTTCCCTCCCTTCCCTCTGATCCTCTGTCTTTTTCTCAAATTTTCATATCAGTGAGATCATATGATAATCGTCTTTCTCTGATTGATTTATTTCGCTTAGCATAATACCCTCTAGTTTCATTCACATTGTTACAAATGGCAAGATTTCGGGGGTTTTGGTGACTGCGTTAATATTCCATTGTGTATATATACCACTTCTTCTTTATCTATTCATCTGTTGATGGACATCTGGGCTCTTTCCATAGTTTGTCTATTGTGGACATTGCTGTTATCAACATTGAGCTGCACGTGCCCCTTCGGATCACTACATTTGTATTTTTAGGGTAAATACCCAGTAGTGCAATTGCTGGGTCATAGGGTAGCTCTATTTTCAACTTTTTGAGGAACCTCCATACTGTTTTCCAGAGTGACTGCACCAGCTTGCATTCCCACGAACAGTGTAGATGGCTTCCCCTTTCTCCACATCCTCGCCAATATCTGTCGTTTCCTGACTTGTTAATTTTAGCCATTCTGACTGGTGTGAGGTGGTATCTCACTGTGTTTTTGATTTGTATTTCTCTGATGGCAAGTGATGTTGAGCACTTTTTCATGTGTCTGTTGGCCGTTTGGATGTCTTCTTTGCAGAAACGTCTGTTCATGTCTTCTTCCCATTTCTTGATTGGATTATTCGTTCTTTGGGTGTTGAGGTTGATAAATTTTAGATTTTGGATACTAGCCCTTTATCTGATAGTCATTTGCAAATATCTTCTCCCATTCTGTCAGTTGTCTTTTGGTTTTGTTGACTGTTTGTTTTGCTGTGCAAAAGCTTTTGATGTTGATGAAGTCCCGATAGTTCATTTGTGGCCTTGCTTCCCTTGCTTTTAGTAATGTTTCTAGGAAGAAGTTGCTGCTGCTCAGGTCGAAGAGGTTGCTGTCTGTGTTCTCTCTAAGGATTTTGATGGATTCCTGTCTCACATTGAGGTCTTTCATTGTTTTTGAGCCTATTTTTGTGTGTGGCGTAAGGAAATGGTCGTTTCATTCTTCTGCATGTGTCTGTCCAATGTTCCCAACACCATTTATTGAAGATACTTTTTTCCATTGGACATTCTTTCCTGCTTTCTCAAAGATTAGTTGGCCATAGAGTTGAGGGTCCATTTCTGGGCTCTCTATGGTGTTCCATTGATCTATGTGTCTGTTTTTGTGCCAGTACCATACTGCCCTGATGATTACAGCTTTGTAATAAAGCTTGAAGCCTAGAATTGTGATGCTGCCAGCTTTGATTTTCTTTTTCAACATTCCTCTGGCTATTTGGGGTCCTTTCTGGTTCCATATAAATTTTAGGATTATTTGTTCCATTTCTTTGAAAAAAGTTGATGGTATTTTGATAGGGGTTGCATTAAATGTGTAAATTGCTCTAGGTAGCGTAGACATTTTCACAATATTTATTCTTCCAATCCGTGAGCAGGGCACATTTTTCCCTTTCTTTGTGTCTTCCTCAGTTTCTTTCATGAGTATTCTATACAGTTTTCTGAGTACAGAATCTTTGCCTCTTTCATTAGATATATTCCTAGGTATCTTATGGTTTTGGGTGCAATGTAAATGGAATCAACTCCTTAATTTCTCTTTCTTCTGTCTTGTTGGTGTATAGAAATGGAACTGATTTCTGTGCATTGATTTTATATTGTGACACATTACTGAATTCCTGTATGAGTTTTAGCAGTTTTGAAGTAGAGTCTTTTGGGTTTTCCACTTAGAGTATCATATCATCTGCAGAGAGTGAGAGTTTGACTTCTTTGCAGATTCGGATACCTTTTATTTCTTTTTGTTGTCTGATTGCTGAGGCTAGGACTTCTAGGACTATACTGAATAGCAGTGGTGATAGTGGACATCCCTGCTGTGTTCCTGACCTTAGGGGAAAAGCTCTCAGCTTTTCCCCATTGAGAATGATACTCACTGTGGGTTTTTCATAGATGGCTTTGATGATGTTGAGGAATGTACCCTCTATGCCTACACTGTGAAGAGTTTTGATCAAGAAAGGATGTTGTACTTTGTCAAATGCTTTTTCAGCATCTATTAGGAGTATCATATGGTTCTTGTTCTTTCTTTTATTAATGTATTGTATCACATTGGTTGATTTATGGATGTTGAACCAACCTTGCAGCCCAGGAATAAATCCCACTTGGTCGTAGTGAATAATCCTCTTAATGTACTATTTGATCCTTTTGGCTAGTATTATGGTGAGAATTTTTACATCTGTGTTCATCAGAGATATGGGTCTGTAATTCTCCTTTTTGATGGGGTCTTTGTCTGGTTTTGGGATCAAGGCAATGCTCAGAGGCCTGCTCTGCTCACCCTAGACAGGGACCCAGCAGACAGTGATCCTGAGGCTGCCACCCACCATCTAGGTGGAGGCCCGTCTACAGTTAGGAAGCAGATCCCTCTGGTGCCCCCAGAGAGAGCCAGCTTCACACAGTTACCAGAACCCCTCAAGGCTGAGTTGATCCCCACGTCTAGGTGAAACTCAGAGAGAACTTCCGTAGACAGCATGCATTACCTGAGCTGCAGTTTTGCGTTGGGCACACATTTACCAGCCTTGTTTCCCTCCCACTGTTGCCTCTCCGAGCATACGTAAACAGCCATTAGAACAGTCGCTACCTATTCCCAGGACATCCTCTTGGCAATTTTTTTGTTCACTTCCTTGCAGCTAGAGGTACAGTCAGGGTCACACAGTGGCTCTTTTATTTGGAAACCGTATCACAGAAATGTGCACTGGCATTCTGTCTCTGGCTGTGTGGGTAATTCTGAAAACCTTGGATTTTACTTTCAAATTCATCCACAGCTTCACCAAGTGCTGCCTTTTTCCTAAGTCTGAAGAATGCATCCCAGACAAAAGGCCAATTTCAGTTGACCTTAATTCTCCCTCTGCGGCATTCTTTTAGTTCTCTGTGTTTGAAATTCAAGGCCTGTGCTGGTTTCAAGTACACTTTTTTAAAAGTCTAAAACAGAAATGTATTATTGGACTGATAATGCCTCATGGAGGCCAATAATGGTTTTATGTACAAGCCACAGTACTTTTTTTGTTAGCAGTTTAAGTGCCTTTGACTGTTCCTTCTCCTCCTCCCCCCCTTCTCCTCCCTCAGGTTTCTTGAATCATGCTAAGTAACTCGATATTACTCTTGTCCTGCATAATGTCAGCTAACATTGGCAAAATTGTTGGGGGAATGCTTTGGGGGAAAGCATTGGGTTTAACAAACAGTAGGAGAATTTTGTGGACACTGCAAATGATTCTTGAACTGCAGAATTGTCAAGAAGCCTGAATGCTTCCCTCTTCCTCCCAAATTTAGTATACTATGCAACAAGAATTATTTTTTTTTAATATTCGAAGAGTAAAGATCACCCATGATCCCACTACCCTGCCCAAACTATGTTTAGTTACTAATTTTCAGTCTTTGTTGCTCATGTACTTTTTAAACATTTGCCACATCTGATTTTTCTTTTTCACTTTATCAACTAGCACAAATACTGCTCTATAGCTTTTGTGTTCATTATTTCAAGGGCCATATAATAACATCACATAGATTTTTCTTTAATTTACTAAAGCTATTTCAATATTATCAGTCTCCAGAGATTGCCTGCATTTTGGCTGACACCACGAATGTAGTAATCCACGTCTTTGAGTCTTTAGCCAGTTGTCGCCTATTGAGTGATCTCCCTGGGATGCTTTCCCAGAAGTGAGGTTCTTGGGCACAGGGGATGGAGCGCCACCTTTTGGAACTTGAGCTACCATATTGCCACATCAAAGAGTTGTGTAGCCCCACTAACCACAAAGAAGGGCCATGGTTTTTGGAGCGACTACTCTCACAGCTCTTCCGGCAGGCTCTCAGCCAGTGGCTTACTGGGTCTCTCTAGAGAAAGGACCTCACCTTTAACAGACTCCCTAGGAGGTGGTTGTCCCCAAGGCGAAAATTTGTCTGAGTTCACTGCTCTTGTAAAGAAGTATATCCTACCTAACGGGCATAAGAGGTCTGGCCCCTGCCCCCACCTCCCACCAACCTCATGGTTTCTCTAAGGATGGGGTAAAGGAGTTCCTTCAATATGCAATTCATTTATTAATGTCAAATTAGATTTTCATTGAGGGAGAGAGGCTTCTGCCTAGATATCAGAATAATTAAGGGCCGGGCTGTGGAGTTAGACTGTCTAGGTTCGATTTCAGCTCCGCATGACCTGCAGGGTGGCTGTGGGCAAGGCCCTCAGCCTTTCTCATCTGTAACATTGATGTTCTGATCTAATCATCCCCATCACCTTGGGTTAGCGGGAGGATTTGATCTGGTCCTCTATCCAAAGTGTTTTGCACAGGCTCTTACATAGAGTCTCAGTAAGTGTTCGCTGACATATCATGGCATGCCATTTCTTTCCCTGCTCTCCAGAGTCCGTGAATTACTTGAGTACTAGAGCTATTATGAACTCTTTTTCCTTAAATTCCAGTAGTCCCAGGAACTGGTATGGGGGTTAATGGTGGGCTTGGGTTTAGCAGTGGACTCTGTGCTCTCTGCTTGTTTTATACGGGCTTCCCCAAACCAGACTATATGGAAGGGGCTGGCTGTACTTCTTTTGTGTCAGAAGATTGGTTGATAAGAGATATATTCTGAAAGATCAGGGAACTCTGGTGCTTAGCTTTTTCTGTTCCATTGTTTACCCTTCCACTCCCTCCCTCTAGTCTCTCCTTCGGATTAGCATTGGACTCTCCCGTTCTGTCTTCATTGTCTCTGATTATCCTACTTATTCTGTGCCGCATTCTTGGAATAATTTCATCAGGTATACCTTCCACTTCACTAATTCTCTTATCAGCTATGGATAATGTTAACCATTCCTTTGATCTGTTTAGTATTTTTCACAAGCGTCTGTTGTTCATATTATCTTGTTCTTTTCTCATTTTTATTCTTATTTTAGATCTTTTTACAAATTGTGTAATCGATTCAATAATTATATACATTAATTTTTAGGGAAATGTTGGGGTTTTTTTTCCTGTTTTTCACATCTTGTTGATTATCACTCATGGTAGATTGTTTTCTTTTACATTGTCATGTTTGGGAAAGATAATGGCATTATCAAGAAGGCTTTCTCGGTGGGCAATTCGTATGGCCTGACTGGAATCCGTACCCTTGAGAGTGGTTTTACACTGGATTCCCCCTGGGGTGCTTCCAGCTCCAGACCATTTTTGTTTTATTTAATTCTAAAACATTCTTTAAGAACTCAGACTTACTGAGAGTAGTAGGCACAGTTCACAGAGCTCCGCACCACCACTGTCTGAGATGAAATTTTCAACGTGAAACTCACCACCCCGAATCACCTTTCAGCTTGAGAGCCCCCATAACACACAGGCGGACTCACTCGCCAGTTGTGTCACTTCAGGAGAGACTTCCCTCCCACCGCAGCCTAGACACAAAGCAGCCCTCTTCCATCTCCCTGTGCCAGGGGGTACTCTTTCCTTTTCCCCAGTTCATCCCTTCATTGAAATTAGAACTCCTCAAGGGGCCCAGCTTTGAGAGGGAATACACCTCCCTACCTGTGAGTTATCTTTCCCCTCTGCGTAGGTGTTAAAAGGTTACCAAGAAACGGAGAAGGCTCCCAGGCCCGTGGCAAGATGGTCTTAGGCTCTTACTGCTCCATCCTTCCTCTGTCTTCGTTTCCTCTTTTCTTGCAGGTTCACGGTAGATGTTAATCATACTTGATCCAGAAGCTGTACTGTAAGAAGTCCTCCTTTCCTTTTTTATTTGCTGTTGGGGAAAGTAGAGGGAACTCCCTCCCAAATCCTGATTGCTTATTTGATTGTTCACATCTAGAAACATGAACATCTCCTGTTGAACATCTTCCTGTGGTAGGTGCTCTGGGGAACCATGGAGGAAACAAGACTTGACCCCTGTCACAATTCTTATTTAAAGCCACCAGTGGTTTTCTTTTGCCCTGAGAAAAGGGCCAGGTCCTCGACCGGGTTCACGATGTTCTTTTTAAGATCCCTCCCAGCTTTTTTAACCCTTCCCCGTGCACTCCAGGGATGCTAATCCATGTGGCTTCTCCTTGCCTGTGCTCGCCCCTCTTTCTTAAAATGTCCTTGCTTTCCTTTGCTCCTTAGAGAACATTTACTCTCCAAAGCCAGGTGAGAACTACCTCCTCTGAGACAGTCTCCCTGACCTCCCAGGCAGGGCTTCTAGACCATTTGTGTATAGTTATTATCTTAAGCCAACATACGGTTCATTTGTGCTGTCAGCGCCTGGCGTGTTTCTGGAAGGAAAGGATTTATGTTTTATCATGTTGGTACTCACAGGAAGGGACAGGCACATTGCTTAACATATACTAAGCAACTAATACATTCCTGAATGAAATGCAATATTCGTGTGCTGGAATAGCTAAGTAACAATTCAAGAATTACGATTATTAACAGTAAAAAAAAAAAAAAAAAGTGGTTTAGATAACCACTGTTTTCCATTATTGAGAAGGGAGGAACTACTGAGGTTGGTGGACCAAGGGTGCTGTTTGGCCCAGTTCTCCAAGCCCCGGCGGGCCCCCCCTGAGGGTTGCAAGGAGAGGGTCTGGTCACCGTTAGGGGCAGCACTGCCTTGCCAACTGAGGGGACGGGGCCGGCCTGGGAGCCGTGTCTCCCGGGTGAGGTGCTGGTGCCGGCGGGATTGTGGCAGGCCCTGCAGCTTCTGCCCACAGGGGAAACATGGAAGGAGCCAGGGACATGAGGCCTCGGCAGTTTTCTCCCACAAGTTAAGAGAGTTAAGGTTGTTTAATCTTGCCGTCTGGCTGGCATTCCTGATTTGATTTGCCTTTAGGTTGAGCCCAACCCCAGTGTCCTCAAGTCTCATTGTCTTCCCTCCCCGAATCTGGAGGAGCACTCAAGAAATGATGTATGTGTCTCTCTGTTTACCCCGCACCACCGCATGTCCCGGTCACAGTTAGGAATCCCCTGCCTTTTCCAGTAGTTGTGGGTTTTTTTTCTTCCCTCTGGTTTTAACAGGGGCTGGAATTTCACAGATGTCAGTGTCTACAACACAGAGGTATGTTGCAAGAAGAGCGGGAATGAAAATTCTAGGACTGCCGTGTTTTACCCATGCGGCAGTAAACAAGCTGCTTTAGCTTCTCTGAACCTATTTCTTTGCATATGAAATCATGAATAATGTCTACCTTGCAGGGCTGTTAAGAAAAAAAAAAAAAGATTTATGACCTGTGGCAGGTGTCTTTACGTGCCTAGTTCATAGAAGGCACTCAAAATTGATAGTTATTATTTACATGTAATGCACGGAGCTCAGTGAATAAGCCCTAGGCTCTGGAGCAAGACAGTGCCGAACTTGGTTCTCTGATCATGCTACTTCATAGCTCTGTGGCCCGTAGAGGTTAATACTTCCGGGCTTGTTCCGAGACATAACTGAAATAACAAAGAGCAGCCTTTCTCTCAGGCCCTGGTGAGCAGAGGCTCACTTCAATTTACTCAGAAGTGGTGATGGTGGAGTTAGTTCCAGACCACCGCATGATCTCTCTCAGTGATGTCTCCTGTTTTGCATTTCTGTGTTTCCTTCTTCTCACACTCCTGCCTGGCCAGAACTTGCCTGTGCTTTGTTTATCTTTTCTCAGTTGCTCAGCCAAAGTTTGGGCTTGTGTACCTAGCCTATCACAGCTTCTCTTCTGTCACCTTTTCTTTTCTCTTTTCTAGTTCAGATTCCTTGCAGGGTCATATCTGATTGGCCCAGCCTACCTTCCTTTTCCCCAACCACATCATGGATCGCTAGGAAGTCTATGGGTCAAGCTACCTTCCCAGATCCAGTCAGCAATGCTGGAGGAAGAGTGTCCTTTGCTGCAAAACCTGGCAATCTCATGCCTAATCTTTGAGTTGGGGCTTTTTGAGGATAGGTGTTATAATCACCACACGTAATCAGGCACTATATGCCAAGTAAATGGGAGCTACTCATATTAATAAATGTGTTGAGTATTTGGAGGGGGTGTCTTTTTCTGTGTTTCCATGTTATATACAAGTGGAAATATTCCTGAGGCAAAGGGTTAAGGATAACTTTTGGTTTCAGAAGCTATTTCTTCTCTCTTGATGCAAGGCAGACCTTTGGTTGGAATGTAACAAACTCGGGTACAATGAGTCAAGACTTCCACTGGTTTGCATTTTTCATTAGTGTGTCATTCAAGGAAATCCTGGCTTTTGGGTCATGGAACAGGCCTCTCTGTTTATCCTGCTGCAGAAGTAAAATATTCAAAGCATTTAATAATACCTCCGAAGATAAACTTGTATTTGAGGTCTGTTCTAGAACTTTTTTGGGGAATTTTCAATGGAGCCTATTTTATAAACATTTTCAAAATTTTGTGATAGCCTTTATTCCAACATGGATCATGGAACAGGAGGGGTTCTTACAGTCTAAATATTAGTTAAAGGCATTTGAGAAACTAGGAATTCCAACCAACATTCAAAGACTGCTTTCTTCATACTGAATAAAGAATCATTTTCCATCCCAAGTGTTTTCTGAAAAGGACAGTGAATAAACCTTCTGTAACCACATGTCTGAAATCCCGCATGTACTCTTATTTCTTCTAGGGACGTGAAGACGATCTGTGAAGTACATGTTTTTCTCACATGCTGGTTGTTAGCTAATGAGAATAGTATGAATTAGTGTGTATCTCCCATATATGGTGGCTACTTTTATTTTTAGAGCCTATAGTGTTTTAATTTTTGCTGTAATTGTGAAATCCATTGGTTTTTGTCTCCCTTTTATCCCTGTTAGCCATACTCACGTACTCACTGCGCAAGTGTTTCTTGTGTACACACAAGATGTCAGGTGCCCCGTGCTGGGGCTTGGATGCCAGGGCTGCCAATAGTAGTTCCAGGGCCAGGGAAAGAACGAAAATTGGGAGAGGGAGATCCTTGATCGTAACCCCCGCCCTCCAGAATCTCCACCCCCCCCCCAAGTCCTGGCATCCTCTGCACGTGCCATTTGCGTGATCATGTGAGGTGTCAGATTATTCTTCTGGGTCAGCCGTGGGGTTGCCTCAGGGTACTTCCACCTGAGGGGGTTATTAGCCCTTAACTCAGACTGGAGTGGGTTGGACATCACACGTACCACGTCTTACTGGCAGGAATTTCTCACAGTCAGGCTCCCACACACCTTCCCTGACCCCCAGGCTTACAGACCTCCCCCTCCCCCATCCTAGTATTTCTCAAGCATCCCGCCATTCAGCACCTCTCTTCTTGATCCTCCTCAAACTTACTCCTGGGGGAAGGGTTCAGTTTTATGGGGTGGTTAAGTCATCATGTTAAGGCAAAGTGGCATGAAGGCAGGAGAATACCCTTGAAAATTGCTTAGAAAGACCCGTGTTCTTAGCATCAACTGTCATATGTTTTCCCTCAGTTTGTTCATTTGAACCCAGAACAAAGTGGTTGGCTCGCATTTCGGAGCTATGATGTCGTAAGTGCACATATGCAAACATACACGTGTTTAAACACTAGACTCACTTCCAAGCTGGTGAGATCCTTGGGATCCACAAGGCTGCAGGAAGTAAGGGGTCTGGCTGCCATGGTCTCAGTGGTATGATCTCTTCCCAGTGGAGTTTATGTGGGTAGAAGTACACTTTTTAACTGGTAATTCCTCTCCCACTCCCACACTTTTTTCTAAGTACATGTAATTGAATCAGTGTGGGTTACATTTCTGCATCACTTTCCTTGAGGAGAGGGAGACCCTAAGAGGCCTTGAATTTTCCTGAAAATATCATGTTTTATCTTGAGGGGGTAAAAGCAAATTTGGTTTGATGTGCCACGATATAGTTTATATTTGCTTTAATGTGGAACTGTTTCCCCCCACAAATCTTCAGTGCCTTGGAAAGAGGCCCCGTGTTCATCCTGCAGCCTGTGCCCTGGCATACCTCTTCTCATAATGTAGTCCACTCGTTGGTGGAAGTGGGTGGTTCAGCACATAGAGACCCAGTGGGTTCCCTTACAGGTCGAATTGACCCGTGTTTCCTAAACACATGAGGTCATCCTGGCAACTTCCATACCACTGGGCTTCCAAGCTGAGGACCATAGGTGGCATCATCCCGGGACCATTCTGGAGCTCCAGTTGCATTGTGATGAAAAGAAAATCGTGGGAATAGTAGACAGACCTGGGTTTAGTCCTGGTGTTAAACGGTCTTGTGTGAACTTGGGCAAGTCATTTAACCGCTCAGGATTTCAGTTTTTCCTTTGGTTTTAACATACCATATGAAATCTCTAAGGCCTTCCCCGCTCTACAGTCAAGTGAAATATGAACTAACTTCAGGCTGTTGGAAATAGAGAAAAGTGGCAGAAGCACCTCCGCTACACTAGCATCTGTGCTAACAAGCGTAGAGATGTAGAAGACCCAACGCCTTTTACACAAAGTTCATGTTCTAGTAGCCCAGCAAGTTGAACGACCCTTTAAAATCATCAGAGATGGTCAGTGATTTGGCAGGAAGAGACTGGTGGTGCGGAATATGTTACATGTCTTCCAATTTTACTTTATTTAACCAAGTCATCCTTATACTTGCATTGTAAATACATCGTCACAGAAATAACAAGAAACATTAGGAATACCTACTGAACGGAAAGAAAATAATGAATTCTTTCATTTTTCCCCCCACTAACTGGACAATATATAAATAGTATTGGTTGGCCTTTTCTCTTCCTTCCAAAAGCAAAAAAAAAAAAAAGAAAGAAAGAATAATAGATAAATGCAATTAATTTGAAAGCCGTACTGTTTCTTAATCCTCACACAAGAAGTAGCCAGATCTATAGTTTGCTTGTCTTGGAATTCACACTTTGTAAGTGTGAGGTTCATTTCCAGTCCAACCTTCTATAATTTCTTTCTCAAATGAACACATTGCAGAATTGCAAGTACTTCCCACCTCCGTTTCCATTTTCCTGTCCATGATAAGAAACTGAAATGTGTGGAGGCCATGTGAGGCGATGTGGTATAGCCAGTTCGTGAGTGAGCGTGACAACATAATGATGCCTCATTAAGTTTGATTTTAAGAACAGCATTCCTAATTTATGCTAATTTCACTTGAAAATTCGCTGTAGTCATAACCCAACCCATAAAAGGCCCTTGATGGATCAGAGCCCCGCTGTCCTTTGATTTGTTTTGTCCGTCTATTCCTTCAATATCAGCCTTGGACTTGAGAGGAAAGTCAGACAGCGGGAGAGACCCTGCGTCCAGGGCCACTCGGTGTAGCCTCACAAAGGAGGTCTGGCAAGGGTTTAAAGTGAATTTGAAACATCTAAGCATCCACTTTGAGGTTCTCTTTCCATAGCAGTAACTCGTGAGAAATTACTTCGGTTATTAGCTGAAATGAAAGGGGACACATTTAAAAGAAGTGGAAAATAGAATGTTTGAAGTTTTTTGGGAACAAATAGTTTGGGGAAATTCCCAAGGGAGAGTGCTTTGCTATTTAGTAATCCCAAGGCATGGAGGGAAAAAAAATCAGCCCGTGTCAGTGAGTGAGTCATCATTTTATTCCTCTCACAGGCAGATTGTTATTTCCTAAATCATGCAGGTCATGAATTTTGTGAACCGTTCTGTGGGGGGAATTTCTTTTCCAACTTCTTACCCCTAGCTTTTAAAACATTAAAAAAAAAAATTCCATAAATAAGTGGACAGATTCCCTTCTGGAACTTATTTTTTAAATTGATGGGATAGGGAAAATGTTCCTGTGCCACCTACCCCAAAATTGGGAAAAAAAGAAAAAAGAAAGAAACATGAGAATTGAGATAAGGACGTTTTCTGGGATTTTGTAAAGAAAGATATCAGCAAATCAGTCCTAATCATATACTATGTATCTACCACGAGAACCCAAAGCTATTGCATTTGGAATATAATAGTTATGAGACAGATAGCCATAACTGCATGGAGTTCTATTCTCAGAACTAAGAGTACTGTTTGTAGAACACCTGCTGTGTACCAGGCACTTGCTGCGTTTCTGAACCTTCCTGCTAGCCCTGTCAAACACCCGGATGCAGGTCCCAAACCCGAGAGGCATCTGGGGACTTGCCTGTACTCTCCGAGCGACTCAGAAGGAGAGCCCGAAGTCAGACCGAGGTCATCTGGGCTCTGATGTCCACCGTGTTTCTACAGCACTCACATGAAACAGTTGGAAAGTAGTAAGGGCATCCTCAAGTGCTGAAATATGTCCGTGAGACTTGAGGGTGGAGGATGGGAGTGAGTATCAGGGAGGCCTGGGAAGGCTCCAATGACCATATAACTTCTCCAGATGGGGCAGGAGTGGGGGTGGCTCTGTTACTCACACCAGGGCCACGCATGTAAAAGGGGAATGTCCTCGGCACCCCAGCTGGGCCGTGCATTTCATGGAGGAGAAAGACTGAGGGGGTTGGGCGGAGTGACGCTGACTTTCTCCGCAAGCATCCTAAGCATGCCCTAACAACTCGCATCCCAGAGCCAGTGCCCAGAACACAGGTAGGATCCGTAGGAGACCTTGGCGCCAGGGCCGGGCAAGAGTGCCTGGTCCAGATCCTTCTCGTTCCTGGGAAAAGTGAACTCCCCTCAACCAAGGCATTTTATAGGGAAAGTTGGACTTCTGACTTTTTATTTTAAATCTCCCAAGTTTTAAATGTTTGGAAGCTAATTCAGAATTTACGAAAGATAATTATGCAAGCTATGTAAAATAAACTCAGGCAAGTTGAATTTAGACTGTGAGCCACCCATTTGCTTTCTCTGATCTAAATTACAACAGATTTTTCTGGAATATTATGATCCGAGTCTGTGTTGCCCAAAGTGTATTGTGAGGAGAATTGGTTCTAAGACGTTAGTAGGCACTTCTAAAAAAGGGTAGAGGTGGGAAGGATGCTTTTGAGGCCAAATAAGTTTGGAAACTACTTTGTTGAAGTTTAAATTTAAAAAAAAAAATTTTAAACAGGAATCTCATGGTATTTTAATGTATTAATTCTCTGTGAATTTTCAGAGGGTGTGTAACGGGGCCGAGGGGTGGGGGGAGGAATTCCCAAACTTACTGACTATGGATACTTTTTGTCTCATAGGTTAATTGGGCTCAGGTTTCAGGAAATTCTGATCTAGGTGAAGAGTTCTCAAGTTTAAGGATATTCTAAATATGCAAAAGCCCTAGAACCACCCTGTACTTGACCACACTTCTGTCAGACGAAAGCTCCTGGAAGAAAGTACCACGTCACCAAGTCCTCCAGAGCTGTGCCCCCTGAACCGTTATGGGGTTCGCCCAGGTCTGGGTTTGAACCACTCGTCTCTTCCTAGTGGGCCTTGTCATTGGAGAGTGGGACAGCTGTTTGTTCCCTTTTGAGAAGCAGAGTCAGTGGGAATCTCTGGGGTACCTAGATCGCAGACGGTCACTGGGCATTGTTCTGGGTGGCACCACAGCGGCTAGAAGGTATTTGGAGGGTAAGCTTCCCTTGAGGGTGTCCACATCGTAGTCACCAAACAGTGTCCACTAAACATGTGACCGTAGTAAAGAATCCGAACGAACATTTGGAAAACAGCTGCGAGTATATAAAACCATCGATCATAAGCCGGGGTGGTTTCTCAGAGCCCTTAGTGCTGCACCTCCATTTTCTAATTTTGATGTTTGAAACAAACTACTTTTTAGCAAATCATTCACGGGAAATTTGCCCCTTCCTTTACATTACAGTTCACGCCACAAAATGTCATTTAATAAAAGTTTTTAGGTGTATTTATCAAGAAGACTTGGAATTATCTTTATCATTCTCTCAAGTTATATTTTTTCTTGAATGTTTTCTGAAATTTTCTACATGCTTCACTTCTAGGTGAATACATTTTTGCCTTGGCAGACTTATTCCCAAATATCATATTACAGGGAAGCATTCATACTTAAAAACATTCTGTGTCCAGCTCCCTAATAAATGTGATTGAGGTATTTCATCACGATCCCTGAGGTCAGGGGTCATCTCTGTATTTCCTGACTCTGGGACATGGTTCCCACTGGATATTTGTCAGATCAGTGAATTCAGAGTGGAGATTGAGGTTTTTTCCCCAAATATTCAGTCGATACATCCCCCTTTCAATCAAGTTTGGTTTACCAAAGTCTCAGTGCGGGCGGGTGATGATTTACATTACAAAAGGACTCCTTGTGATAAAATAACATCACAACTTGACACCGCTTGGAGAAAGTCCCTCTGAAATGTTAATGTGCATCTTTGAGGAAATAAGATTTAATTTCAAAGGCTTGATTTATAGAAAACTACTTCAACTCTTGTCAGCAGGAAGATTTACCTTTATGGAAACAATACCCAGTGGAGCATAATATTCATCTGTGCTTCAGAGCAGACTCTGTACCAACCTCATGCCTGTTTTCCTCAAGTAGTATTTCATCAATAGGCCCCCGTCTCTGAGCATTCCTCTGCTAATGACGTTCTATCTGAATGGGCTTCCCTAGGAAGCTTTATTTGAAAGGGTGCACGTTAAGGACCAGCTATTGTGTGTGAGGGTAGGGGTGTAACGGTGGGGGGAGGTGTTAGCCCTCTGTGCTAGCCCTAGCTCCCTGCTCCTTGCACATCGAGTTAACCACTCTCCTAAATTGCACTCAGCGGTAATTTGCAAGGGGGTTATTAGTTCGATCTTTGTGACATTTCTGGTACATCACAGCTTTTTAGAAGTCAAAGACTTAAGACCTTTTGTCAGTGTTGTGACTTAGTGGTGTGTGAATTTATTAATACAGTAGGAGATTATCATTAGTGCCTGGTGGTACTTCATAATCATGTTTAAAAACACACAACTGAAAATTACCCTTATTAAAAGAAGCTTCATTATTTGACAACCGTGCTGACAAGTAGGTCTTAAGAATAAATACATTTATATATGGAAGTAAAAACACTTGACTCTTCACTCAGCAACAGGAGTCAGAGGGGAGACAAAGGACAACATACGGATCAGGGTGATCCAAAGCCGTGCAGCCACTGCAGTGGTAATGGCTCTATGCCCGTGCAGAAAAATAACCAAAAATGTTTGCAATATATGAAGTGGGAAAAGCAGAATACAAACTGCATGTAAAACAGTTTGTTTACATCGAGTAAACATGAACTGAGTCGTCCATGAGCAAGGTTTGGAAGTCAAGAAAAAAGAAAAGAGTGTTTTAGAGTTGTGGAGTTAGGTGAAATTTAAAATGTTTATTTCCGATTTGTTCAGTATTATGTTCAAAGACAAAACCAAAGTTTCCTGAAGTGTTTTGTTTTAGTTTTTGCTGGTAAAGTGTGTATTCTACGTGCATTACGGTAGGAAACGGCAGACTTGGGAGAAACACCTATTTTTATTTGCTTTTAGCAATATAATATCTTTAAGGTCATGGAACATCTGTGAACAGGATCCTTTTTTTAAATTAAATTTTGATTTGGGAGACTTGAGTTTTAAAGCAGCGTTTATTACCCGGGTGGGCTTAGGAAAAGTCACCTAGGCTCTCTGAGTCTTCATTTCCTCAGAAAGGAAAGTCTGTGATAATATTTGGGCAGTTGGGGAAAGCAGATGCAAAATAGTAAAAATGACAGGAAAATATAAAGTCTGGCTCTATTTCGGAACAATGTGAGTGCCATTGATCCCATCTGTTCTAAGTAACCATCCTTAAAGTGGTTGCTGCTACTTAAGGAAAACCTTTTCCACAGTGTGTCCTTTCAATACACAGGACGGTGGAATCTTCTACTCTGTATACAGACGGCACACAGCCCTCGAGCTGCATTCTGGGCAGCTCTTCCTCCGCATTTCCCACGGCGCAGTTCTTACTTCAGAGGAGTAAAATGTAGTGTCCATTAACAGATCCGTGGTTTCTAAACTTTGGGCACGTCCGTCGTAAAACCTTCTTGCGCATGCATTCCATATGCACGTGTATCGACGCACATACATCATACATATTCTTCCGTGCTGGGACTATATAGTTCTCTGTGACATTGAACAATATCAATACAGTGCTAATATTTTTCTTCCCACACCACAGTGGAAATTCTCATGTGCCTTCTTGGGAGATCACTGATCTAAAGAGCTCATCTGAGTGGAAGGTTTATATCTGCATCTCCGTGTTCTTTTCCTTCTATAGTAGCACCACCAGCCATGTAAAAATTGTCCCTGCTAATTATATGTCTCGTAGGAGCCTGACAAAAAATAAATCAGAGTACTGTCTCTGCAAATCCTAGCTAACATTTGTCGAGGGCTTCCTCTGTGCCAAGCACCACTCAGAGCAGTTCCTTTACTTAGATCGCCTCACTTAATCCACTTAACTCTGTCAGGTGGGTTACTGATGAAGAAACTGAGGCACAGCTGGGTTAAGGAATTGGGCCCCAGTTGCATAGTTAGTGGTGGGGCTAGGATGTGACCCCAGGCAGTCTGGCTCCCATCCTGTGCTCTTAGCTGCCAGGTTTAAATTCCAGCATCTGGTCAGCTTTTACGTGACTCTCCATTTTAGCTAAAATTGTGTGACCCTGCCTAAATGACTGGGAGCCATCAACAGCGTGTTTTGCATCACCGAGTCAGGACCCAGCCATGCAGTTGAGGAGGGCACTGTAGAACTTCAGAACTGGTAGGATGTTAAAAGGCTCTCGCTAGCCCCGTGGTTCCTAATCTGTTCACCAACAAAGACTCCTATTCTGAGGTAGGATCCTGAGAAGATGTGACTCAGGAAATGCCTTTCTGGTCTAGGTTTTAATTCTTTTAAGGAACTCTCATTATGTTATAACGTGGAAATGGTGTTTGCATGACTATTTTTTGGTCTTTAAATACCTTGTTGTACCTATAATTATTATTTTCCCAAGAATGGAGCTGAAATTGCTTCAAGATGAAAGCATGGTGCTTGTGGGTGGATGTGCTACTCCGAACTTTAGAACTACAACAGAAATTAGAGGTTCACAAGGTAATTGCTGTGATTATAGTTTTCTTTTTGGCCCCAGACAGGAGCTCTGGAAACACAATATTCTACTAATTTTTTAAATGTACAGTTTGCAAGGCAATACGGAAATTACTGAGAGTATGTACTATTTCTCCCTCATTTTCTATGAAAGTTAACATCTTACCGGGTCTTTTTCAATTGCTTAGGAAAAAAACGGGCATTTGATGTATTACAAGACACTGTTAAAAGACTTTGAAAATTTCTTAAGTACTAAGTCAGTCCTATAGTACTATATGAGGAAATTATTTTAAAGATTTTATTTATTTATTTGAGATAGAGACAGTGAGAGAGAGCATGAGAGGGGAGAAGGTCAGACGGAGAAACAGACTCCCCGTGGAGCTGGGAGCCCGATGCGGGACTCGATCCCGGGACTCTGGGATCATGACCTGAGCCAAAGGCAGTCGCTCAACCAACTGAGCCACGCAGGCGCCCGAGGAAATTATTTTAAAAGAAAAAAAATTCCTAATTGTAACAGCCCTAGGTAGCCACAGCTTTTAAATACCCTGTGTACCTCTCTAAACTTTGCATTTCTAGAAAATTCTTGTCTTTGCGATACACGTCATTCTACATTCTAGATAGTGGTACCGCATAGTGTTTGCCAGCACATACTCGCGGCTTTGATAGCTGGCAGTCCTTTCTTCTTCCGAATTGTTGCTAATTTTGTTTTAGGGGCCATCCAATAAGCCCTCCAATTTGTTTCATATCTTATTTTGCCATTTCCTTGTCATCAGATGCAGGTTATTTTCTAGCCTTTTGTACTATAAAACCTGGTAACATGTTCTGTGGGGTCTCCTTTTGGTTTATTATTGAGGGAGTGATGGTAGTTCGGATAGGAATGATCAAGAACAGGATTACTTGTCAAATATAAGAGCAGCTTTGTGACTTGGAATACAGTTTATCCTTTAAATCAATTGTGACTATTTCCCTAAGGCCTCTTCGTTATTTTTATCACTTTTCCTACTGGTTATAGCTCTATAAGGATAAAGGGACACTTCAGTATTATTTTACTTACAATTTAAAAATCATTAGTGTGTTTGAAATTATTTGCATATATTTACTGTTTTCAATTTCTTGTGTCCTCTTTTGTCCTCCTATTTTTCTAGCTCTCTGCAGCAGCAAAATAAGAATTCCACATACTAATTATATATTACAGATGTCAAGTTTGTTCCCTTTTTTGTCGTAATTATTTTTCCCTCTTAGTTCATCTTGGTTTTGTTAAAAATTTATTGTAGTCATTTGTCTTCTTCTGATAGTATCTATTGTCTACGTTGGAAAATCATCAGACCTCTTTAACTGATACACATAGTATGTTTTTTAAGATTTAATTTTGTTAGATTTTTTTGAGAGAGCACATGCACACTCGAGCAGTGGGGCAAAGGGAGAAAGAAGATCTTAATCAGATCTCCATCCAGGCCCAGGGTAGAGTCCAACACGGGGCTCGATCTCATGACCCTGAGATCATGACTTGAGTTGAAATCAA
>CM052798.1:159218824-159260810 GCA_028533885.1 Nasua narica | reverse complement strand
CTGTGTGCAGTACACACGCCAACAATCAGTTTTCATGAAAACGATGCCCGGCGTCAAGTGTGCAGGTCCTAGGTAACGAAGCCCATAGAGGCTCCGTTTCCGGGGTGCACCTGAGGCTCGGTGGAAAGCCACCGTGTGGTTTTGACGAACACTCACAATGCCAGGCTTAGCAGGTGGACCGACGTGAAATGGTTGGTGGGCAGCTTCACGCCTGACCTGCTGGGGCGGCACAGCCCCAGCCAGCTGCAGGTTGACTTCTTCCCACTTGGCTTTTTGTCCTGTCCCTTCCTTAAAGAGCTACTTGGCTTTTCCAGCAAAGCGCTGCCAGTCAGGTCCTCTTTGGCTCCTTCACAGAGAACTCCTGGAATGGGAAGGAAAAGGGTTTTGAAGTTGCCTACAGGCTCGATTACTGAGTCCCTGGCTGATTTTCTTTTAAAAATTTTTAATTATTTTTAAGTGACTCTGCAGCTAAATTGGGGCTTCAGTCCACAACCCCAAGATTAAGAGCTGCATGCTTCACCGACCGAGCCAGCTAGTTGCCCCCCTAGCTGATTTTTTTTAAAGGTTCCTCCATCCTGTGGACCCCACTGTGTCACATTGGAAGGCTGGAGTGCATGACACTTCCAAGTACAAACTTTAGGATCCCGGGGGCCCAGTTTTGACTCTTGGCTCTGTCTCTGACCAGCGGTGGGGTCTAAGACCATTCTCAGCTCCAGCCTTATCTGTAAAGTACAGATAATAGAAGCCTCCTTGAAGGTTCCTGGGAGGATTAAATAAGATATTGTGTAGAAAACATGGTCGTGATATTTGTATCATCATTTTCGTCCATATGGGGGACAGAGGCAGGAATGAGCGAATACAAGAATCTGAGGACAGGGAGGGAACTGAAGAGAAAAAGGAAACACCTGTGTATGCCAGGTGTCACATGAGGAAGGCACGAGTGTTGGGGAGGATGACAAACCCGAACACAGTCACACAGACAGGAAGTAACGCGGGGTCTCCCTGGCCTCTGTGCCTGGGCTCGTAGCCATCCTGTCATACATCTCCTCGGGATGGCGCCCAGCTCCACGACCTCCAAGAAACACCTGAACCTGTTGACAAGTGGTAGTTAGATGCTACTTACCTGGCGGTAACTCGTGCCAGGTGGCATGGGGCCAGCAAGGACTCTCGGTGTTAAGGGCAGAGAAGGGGCTTCACGAAGAAAAGCGAAACTTGGTTTATCCTTGGAGATGGGTCTCATCACAGAATGGATGCGATGGCTGTACTTCTTTAGGACGGCTGGTCTGACCCTATGGGTCTTGAAGGAGATCTGCTCCCCTTTCTTTGTTCACATGGCTGGATCCTGACATCAGTGCAGGAGGCAGAGCAGTTTACCGAATGAGGATACTGACTATGAAAATGACCAGGCCCTTCCTTTGCTTGGAGGACAGTTTCCATCTCTGGGTCGGCTTGTCCCATCTGTAGGAGGAGGGGCCTGGGGGACGGGGGAAGGAGGCAGGTCCTTCTGCCTGCTCAGCTTCCTCTGCCTACGTTGCAGAGTGGACTTCGGTAAGGTTGCCTTTGCAGACTCGGTGGTTTTCATCAAAGTCCTTGGCCTTCACAAAGAAAATATAATGATTTCATCGATACTTCATAGACATGACTGACTTTTGCAAAACAGGATGCGCCCTGGGGGAGGTTAGAAAATGAATATTTCTATATGTATCACCCAAGCAAAAACTGATGCTGCTATATTTGCATTAGTTAAGATGGTACTTTTCTTCGAGTGATTGGAATAAACACTTCGGTTTTTAAAATAAAAACTCATGAGAAATAAATAGTAGCATTTTGTGAGTACTCATCTTTTCTATACACTTTTAATTCTGGATGCTTTTAATATAGAGGCAGATTCCTTTGACTGATATTTATTGAGCCCCTCCCCTGGGCCTGGCATAGGTCCCTGCCCTAAAGATGTTTACACACCTAACGGTAGTTTATGCATACCCAGGGAAGTGGGCTCCTGTGAGTTCGAGTTTTATGCAGTACCTTTGGATTGGAAACTTGATAGGTTGGTGGTGTTTCCATGCAGGGAATAGAACCTTAGAATCAGTCAGTAAGTATTGCTAAAGGTGATACATTGAATGTTTGCTGCAGACCTAAACTGTGAAACTTACCTAAACTGTGAAAAAACTTACCAAGTGGGGCCAAATCCCTGGTCGTTGATAGCATTAGGATCTTTAGCATCTATGGGCCAGAGTCCACCCCGTGCCACTCTCCAGCCATAGGTACAGTAGAGGGTATTCATGTTTCCGATTCAGATCTGTATGAATATCAGAGGCTCCGAATCTTCAGGACATCTTTTATGTCTAAAACAATACAGATGAACAGGTTAAAACCTCTATTTGTGGACAACATGTCAACTTTCCATTTCTTGGCTAAGTTATGCAAATTGAATTTTATTTTAAGGTGATCGTTTCCCCTTGCGTAGTGGCCTCATTCAACTCATATTAATCTTGAAACTAACAAAGGCTGACATCTTTACCTCTTCCTTTCATATATGCTGCTGCCAGCATCCCCGTTTACAGATGTCCTGTGCTGCTGCTTCCTCATTGAACCTCCTGCCAACTGGTGTGGTGTGGCTGTCCCATGGGGGTGTCCTCGTTACCCTGTACATTCGCCCTCCAGCTAATTGGGGCTGTGCTTCTAGCATTTGAGCTGAACACTGAAAGAAAAATGAGAGAGAGAGAAGGAGCAGGCCAGGCCCCTTCAGATCTGAGGAAGAGCTTGGAGAACAGAATTTTAGTAGTTGCCAAAGCTCTGAGGTGGGAACAAGGTTGGTGAGTTCAGCAAGATCACAGGTGTGGCCTAGACATGAGTAGTAGAGAGTGTGGGAACGGAAGTCTGAGGGCAGCAGGGCTGGGCCACATAGGGCCTTGCAGGGACCTGGATTTTATTATAAGAACAGGGATTTCATTCATCCTTCCCTGTGTGTGTGTGTGTGTGTGTGTGTGTCTTTCATTCAATTCAGCAAATTCTAACTGAGCATCTTTTATGTACAGAAAGAAACAAACATATCAGTATTATCCTTACAGTGCTTTTAGTTGGTTGAGTAGGGGAAGAGACACAGGCACCTAAACATCAAAAATCCAAGGTAGAGAGTGAAATGATACAAGATGTGGATAACCAGGGTAGCGAGGATTAATAGTTTTTAAACAACTTCCTTCATCAGTCTTACTAAAAGCAGTGTATTCTAGCACAGGGCTCTGTCGTCGTCGTTGGGCTGTGGCAGGTGGAAGGGGGGTGGGGGGGCGTGCAGCCAGGGAAGCAGAGGCAGATGCGGTACTTGGTGGGCACACCTGACCTGTGCGTGGCCCAGAGTGCCGTTCGGTATGGGCCAGGCAGTTACTAGATGAGCAAGGAAATGACGCTGTGAAAACCCAAGTTGGATGATCCTCAGGGCAAATACCTATTTGCATGGTTTGCCCGGTCCCTCCTCTTTTGGGAGCTAACAGATATTTTCCATTGTCATTTTCTTCTGGCACCTTTCTTATTCACAGTGCTCTGCGTTATGACACCGGCTTACTTTCTGGGCTTACTCCTGACTCACATTACAGTTATACACTTACGCATTCTAGTATGGGGGGCCTTACGACAGATAAATAATGAATGTATTGATTTGGCGCTGAGCCTGTGCGAGAGCTTCTGTCTCTGTTTCATCCTCAGAGGCCTTATGCCAGTGTTAATTAGACATCCAGCCTCTCCGGTAGCCGGAGCACTTTGCTCCCCGGTCCTCCCTCCTCCCCGAAGGTAGCATGATCGCCTGGTCAGCTGAAGGCTGAAGCAGTCAGATATGAACCAAAATTAGACCAAAGTAGCCTTCCCTTGCTTTCCCTGTTACAGGAAATACGCAAAAGGAGAACATTTGCTTCTTGGGGATTAGAGGACAAATTACCTCTCTGAACGTGACTGAGAAGTGATAAATAGAAATATTCCCTCCCCCCATTTTTTTCCAAGTAAATAAAAGTTTGGTGGGTTTTTTTTTTCATTGAAGAAATCACTCTGCTGGTTGGAGTACTTGTTTCAAAGATGTTTTGCTGTCGCTCCAAATGTTTCAGGAATTTGTCGTATAAGTACCTTCACCGGGGAATGGGGGGTGGTAATGATAGCAGTTCTCGAGCCCCTCCTCTGTTCAAGGCTTTGTGCTGGCCGCTTCCAGGTGCACATTAATACATTCAGTGCTCGCGTCCCTGGAAGTGTGATGGCTGTCTACCTCGGCACATCTCTGAGAAATTCTGTGCCGCTGTTTTATTGACAGCCACTGTTTCCTTTCTAAGGATATGCATAAGATATAGCTCCAAAGACTAGTGCTTATTTTCAAAAATCACATTTACCCAAAATAAGAATAGTTTTCCCACTTGAGTGTATTGAAAAGAAGGTGCCACAGACATAGGTAGTAATTCTGAAATAGAAAATCTTACTGAATAATAACAATAGGGCTGCTGCTGCTGCTCATTTAACGTAAGTATATCGTATTTCCGTAAAATGTCTTTTTTAAGAACATTGCCAGAATCACTATTTTGAGGTAGAAAATTAACCTGGAATGTGTTAAGTTCTGTGTCTCCTGTTAAACCATTACTTTCAGTACCGTATGGTCTTATCTCTTACACCTGTGTGACTGTTCGGACCTGTCACATGTACAGCCATTTAAACTTGGGCTCTTCAGAACCATTAGGGGAAGGGTCACAGAGGGCCACGTTCTCTGCGTCCAGAACCTTATTTTTGTTCAGCCAGCTTGAAGGCGAGTCTTATGTTGCATACTCTCCTGTTTTGTGGACCTGAGAGTACTGAGGAATTTATTTATTCAGGCATTAGTGATTTCATAAGCATCTTTGAGCATCTGTCATCTGCTAGGTGCTGGGAATGGGAATTTAGCCATGAACAGGTTACATGGGCTCCTACGTTCCTAGAGCTTTTGTGCAGGGAGATAAACACAGTAAAAATAAACGAGTCATAATTGGGATCATTTCAGGATGCGGTGGTGTCACGGAAAAGCTAGCGTGATTGTGGTCGAGAGTAACCAGGGGGCCTGAGGCTATGCGCTGCTACAGGTTGACGGTGGAAGGGCCCTTGGAGGAAGGGGCGTTTCCTCTGAAGCCTGTGTAACAAGTACGTGGGAAGAGTGCTCGGGCGAAGGGATCTGCCAGTGCAGATACCCTGAGCCGGCTGGACCCCGGTGCATCTCTGAGAAGGTGTGTTGTTGCGCTCTCCTGTGACCGAGGGATGTCACCTGTCCTGGAGGGGTGTGAAAGGCTCCGTAGTACCCTACCCTGAGTGGCCTCAGACCCTTGGAGAATTCTGCATCCATTTGTCCGAATGCTTCCGAATCCTTCTGGTGGCTGCTCTCCTGTAAGGCCTGTCGGTGTGGCTTCTCTCGGTCTCTCTCAGCGTGGCCACAGCCTGTGCCTTCTGTGCCCGTTCAGATGACCAGACTTGTCAGGACTGGGAAGTGACAGTGAAGACTCTCCGTCTCCAGGTCGGAAGTGCTTCTCTGTATGAAAGCCCCTGCTCGTTGGTAACGTCGAGCACGCGAAGTTGCTCTCTTGCAGAATCGGGGAGAGGCCCCAAGTGCTCTTCTGTTCTTAGAGATCAGCGTGTTCTCCTGGAGGCATTTATTCGTTAGTTCATCCTCCCCCCGCCCCCGCACGCTTACCCTTTTGAGTTGAGTTCAGCTTCAGATCCATACTTAGACATGCAGGTCCATATATTAACATTGGGAAATATAATGCTTTCATAGCCCATATTACCTGCCCCTTTTCTCTTAGCCTTTACATAATTTTATGCATAGGACATTTGAAAGGATGTCACTCCAGTTTGCAGCACATTTAGACGTGGGTTGTTCTGGAGGGGACGCCGTCTGACTGAGCGACAGCGTCCCCTGCTTGGAGAAGGGCAGTCTGCTTGGCGCCTTTGTGCCAGTGGTCGAATGCTGGAGCAGAAAAAGAGAAGTGTTACCCACACCGAACTGTGACTGTAGCTGTCAAACGCGGGTGTCATTAATGGCCTTTCAAAGTATGTACGCGAACTTTACATCCTGGTAGTTTATAGGCGAGTTGGTAAAAATTCAACATAAATTCTGAGACTTTTCCCGAGCGGGAATAAAAAAGCGGGGGGCGGGGGGAGCAGATAGCTGGTCTCATAAAATGTTATGGCTGGGATCTTCCACATCCCTTTGCTCATTTGGACTCATTAACTCTCTAACTGTGCGAGGACTTTAAAGCCCGCTCATTAATTTCTCTTTGAGTAGATCCATCGTTATGTGGTCATCATTCCCCAAAGCTGAACGAATAGCTTATTTTCTACCAGAAGCAGATTTTTGTTTCCTTTCTCAAAAATAGCGACGCAGTGGTAAGCTCCAGGGGGATCATGGGCACACACTCCTGCTACCGAGGTCAGTGGTGTGGTTGAAACAGCAGAGGCTGGGCTCTTCTCTTCCTGGATGTGTGTCACTTGGCACACAAGCTGTTTTACTTCTCAAAAGCCCGGGATTTTTTGTCAGAAAAAAAAATGGCAAGAATATGGATATAAAAAAAATAAATGGGAGCTATTATTGGGATTGTTTTTTAAATGTCCTTCCCACAAAAGCAGTTCATCAAAAGAGAAACCCATTAGACTCAGTGTCTTAAAGGAATGCTTATTTGCAGTTTATTTGCATTACTTTCTTTCCCTTGAATGCTCCTAATACCCTAAATGGCTTTTAATTTCTCAACTCTGATTTGTCTCTGAAAACAGGTGGATGGTCCCCACCCCCACTAAGATGAGGCTCTATTTTTAGATCCAGGTCATCACAGATTTGGCAGAATGCAGCGGTGAGGAGGGCAAGGACCGGCGTTCAGAGTCCTGCTCTGCCATCCTGGCCAAGTTGAACTTTCTAAACCTCTGTTCTATAAAATGACTTTATAAAATGACTTTAGTCTATAAAATGGCTTTAGTAACAGTACTTCTGCCGCGGGGTTTTTGTGAGAATGACGTGAGGCTGTCTGTGTAAGCCTCAGCACCCTTTGTGCCATACTATTTATTAAAATAATCTCAACTCTTTGAAGTAACTCAGACTCTGTCTCCCGTGAAACTGTGTCGTGAAACGCTGTGTCCTTGAGTGTGGGGCAGTGTCATGGCATTCTCTGAGACGGTCGCAGGCACTAACCAGAGGGATGTTTTGTATAGTGAGAGAGACACAATAATTTTCTCCTGTTAATGGTAAGGATCCTGGTCTTCCACTTAGAACAGTTCTGGACGACGTAAAAGCTGTGAGTGGGTTTATAGGGAAATTTTAAATAGAAGCGCAGGTGGGACGTGGCTCTGACAAATGTGTGGAGGTGACATGTAAGCAACAGGCACAGTGGGTCACTGTTGCAGTCCGAAAACCCAGTTGCACCTCAGCATCCCGTTAGATTTGAGATCGGGTAGACGTTCACGTGAGATGTGACTTGAGTCCCTTCCGGCTCTCTGACTTGGACACGTTAATTAATCGTTCACTCCCTCCCTCGCTCCCTCTCTACAAATATTTGTGGACCGTCTATCACATTTCCTTATCTTAAAAACGTAGCTGCTGCTTTATGGGGTCTTCATAAAGAAGCCATGCAAAGAGACAAGACATTGAAAGCAGATGTTTCTCCCCTCCTTGGTACGTCTGCCCTAGGAGGGTGATGCCTGGTGTCGCAGGTGCTCAGGAAGCTTTGATTCTCGTGGTTTTCAGGACTGGTGTCGCCAGTGACAGAATCCCCACTTCAACCAGCTCGGGGCAAGAGGAACGCATTGTCTAGTGTTCTCAGTCTGCGCGAAGGTCAGCGGGGACCTGCGCCTGGGGTGCAACTGCAAGGCAGGACTCCGATGCTACTGCTAGTGTCTGGTGCTATGTGGGGGTCATTCTTTCTGGCCAGATCGTTCCACACAGCTGGGGACAGAACCCGTGGCTGGCCCCAGGCCGCCGCCGCCCCTCCCCACCCCCCAGAAAGGATCTGTACTTTGCGGTCCCTGCCCCCAAGGCCAGAAGACCTGTGAGGACCCGGAGCCCGGCGTAGGGTCGTGTGTCCGCCCTGCCAGTCAGCGGGGTCCACAGCTGGAAAAGGCAAGCAGCCAGTTGAGCCAAGGGTTTCAGTGGCAGGAAGGACCATCTTGCAGGACAAGGGAGTAACCGTTGCCTGCTGCCACCATATTTACCCTTTCATCTCTGCATGCCACCTTCAGGGGTAGGACTTCCCCTCGATGGCCTTTAGTTTTCTCCTCTGAAGTTTTGAGGTGTAGGTGATGTCACGGATGTGAGTGTACATTGAATGGTCTTAAATTTTATGTCGGTAAGTTCCTTATTACTGCGGTCGCTGCTCGTGCCCTCCAAATCTTGACGCCCCATCCAGGGATTCCCAGCCTCTGGATCGTTGACCCTCAGGGAAGCAGAGAGGGGTTTGCAGTTATTTTAAGAAGTTAGGTCAGCGTGCTGTCTGTATATCTATATTGAATAAACCCTTTTTAAATTTGATTTCGAATTGAGATACACCTTCTGCGAAAAGTATGTGTCCTAAGTGCCCAGTCTTCACAAACAGCACAATTGCATATCCAGGCCCTGGATGAAGAATCAACAGTGACAGTCTCCTAGATCCTCCCCCAACGTGTAGCGCAAGTAGATTGGTGTAGATCCGTTTATTCTCCATCTAAGCAATCATTTAAAAGCATTACCAGCATCATGGTAGCATTTTCAGTGCTGTCCTTTTTCAGTAAACAGAATTTTAAAATACAACTGGCCTTATGTCATAATTTTTTTTTTAATGCTAAAAAGAATCTTCAGGTCACTCTTATTATCCGCTTTTAAATGTTTTCTTCCTGGCTGAAATTACCATCAGGTGATAAGAAGTGTTCTTTTAAATATGTGTCATTCACGTCTTACATTTGCCTCTGTCCCTTCCCAGGTGCCACCCGCTCCCAGTGAGAGAAGCAAGTCTTACCCTATCTTAAGTGGTATTTTCTTTCCCGTGCAGAACTTGGGGTGATAAGGGACTGATCACCATGTTGTCAGCTTCACCCAACACTGAGCTTTGTGGGGCGACTCTGCATTTATCCCCCAAACATGACTCCTCAGGTCGTGGGCACGTCAGTCTCTCGGCTGGTTCACTTCGTAAATATGTCCGCTTGCTATCACTGTGGTAATTCAGTAAAACAAATGCCATTACGAATGAGTTTTCATTTGCCAAGTTTTCCAACATCTTTTCCCCCGTTTCTCTCTTTTAGGCTCTAGACCAAGATAGAACAGCCTTGCAGAAAGTGAAGAAGTCTGTAAAAGCAATATATAATTCCGGTCAAGGTAAGTACTTAACCAAGCAGACAGCACGAATTATATATAACGTCTACAGTTTTCTCTGTTATCTGTAAGATGCTATGTTTATAGCAGACTTGATACAAAAGGAAAAATAAGTAGGTCAAAGAAATTCCGCTTTTCTCTTTTTTCTCTGTTTCTGCACAGTCTACACAGTTACTGTTTCCCAAGTAAATCAGGTAAAGAACCGGAGTTGCAGTGGGCTTTAGTATACATTTAAAAACTTAGCGGCGCTATGGGGAGTTTTGTCACAAGTGACATAGGAGATATGCAGCATCTCTCATATTTCTGGTTAGTCTGTAACTCAGTGGCCTCGGTGAGGCACACAAGGATCTTTCTTTCTGCCCTGTACCCGTACACATTTGGAAATCAGTACTGGTGCGGGGCGTGGGGCAAGAGAGAAGGGGAAGGGGTGAGAGGTTGACCTGAGACCTGGAGGGACCTGCCCAGCAGAGTCTCTTCTTGTGGCTGAGGGCGTGCCTGGTAACCTGTGTCACTGAATGTTTTAGCTGGGTCTGGTGACTTTGCCTTCTTGGCAACAAAAGTACCATTTCAGGGGATAAGAAGAAGTAAACCTAGTTAAGATACATAATGGCTAACCACAAGAAAGGGTAGGTTCTGTCGCCCCAGGGAAGGAGAGGAGAGGCTTGGAGATGTAAAATGAGTTTCAAGGTCTCTGACTCACATCTTTTGTTATCCTTACTGCCTGCGGAACCTGCTCACTTACCCAGAGATAAGGTCTAAGAAATCGGTAGTCCCTAGCCTGACAAACCCTGGGGGGGTGGGCTGGCAGCCGGAGTCCAGTGGAAAGGGCACCTGCTGGGAAGTTGGACCCCTCCCCCTGCCACTTCCTAGCTTTGTGACCTTAAGCTGGTTACTTCACTTTTCTGAACCTCCATCTTCTCTGCGTAGTGGAGATTGTGGTATTACAGTGTTGTTGGAGGGAGTTAATGAGCTAATATCTGCAAAGAGTCTGTCACCTCAGGGGAGTTCAGTAAATGCCATACATTCATATTTTATATAAAATTTATGTTTTATTTATATTCATACTCATAATTGTTATAAAATTTTGGAGTTGAAAGGAACGTTGAAAAAGGAAAAACTCGACCTTCAGATACAGAGCTGGGAATCAGTAGTCTCAATTAGCTGGAAACCTAATTGTTTCTTGTCTTCTTCAAAGCCCTTGGGCCTAATTGGTAACCCATTCTGTATCCTGGTTTCTTGATACCACTCTCATTTCTTTATATCCAAGAACACACTAACTTCTAATTAAGATGATTAGGTGATTGCCTAGTTATGTAGTGATGTTTTAAATGTTTAAATATTTCAAATGTTTTAAGTCTTGGCCTAAATTATATAACTTCTACCTTAGCTTCATTCTGATTTACTCCCAAAATATGGTAGTCTTTTTTCAGATATTTGCCATTTGGAGAGATGTGGGTGGGGCATTATAAATAGGAGGTGGCAGGAGGGAAAGCTTCTGAGGTGCTGATAATTGTTCTGTTTCTTGATTTGGGGATGATTACGGGTTAAGTCCATTTTTTAATAATTCATTAAATGCTACATTTAAGATTGTTGTACCTTTTTATGTGAATGCCGGTATACTATATCAATGAAAGTATATATAAGATTTATGTACAAGTAGGTTTATTGAAGCATTGATTGTGATCATCCAGATCTGTTTTGGAAAAAAGACAAATGGGGATTTTTAAAATAATAATATATCTATTTAACAGAAGTGTAGATCACTGACTTCATCACTACTTGTTAAAGTTAAGTAAGTTACTTAACTTCTTTGAATCTTAAATTGCCTCACCGTGAAATGAGAAAATAGTATCTGATTTGCAGAGTATCATACGGATAAATGGGGTAATATTTAAGGCCACCTAACAGACTTCCCGCCACATGACAGGTGCTTCACACGTGGGAAGAATGACAGCCACATCAGTGGCAGGGGTTCCTGCTCTGTGTTAATTCAGTCTTCTGCAAATAGCACTGGACCAGCCCAGTTTTCTAAAGAGCTTAATGAGCCATGAGCTGCCTCCGGAATGAGTGTCAGTTTTCCATAATGTTACAGTTTAGGCTTGAGGCTCGCAGCTTATGAGCCACAGAAGAGAGACCTCTGATTTGCAGCTGTGAGTTGCTGCCTTATTTATTCTGCCAGGAGCTCCACGTAACTCCTTTTCCTCCCCCCAGTGTCCTTGCTCGAGGCGCATCCCCTCCGCGCCCCGCAGGGACCACAGTCACATCCAGCTGCTCACACAGAGGCTCTGCTACTTGGTAGGGATGTGCTTCATCTTGTTCTTTAAAGGGCTCCCTTGGTCACAGCTGTCCTGGCATGGCAGGAGGGAGAGGTCGTCCCTGCATGTGCGTAAGGTAGTGAGTTCAAGGCACACGTGTGGCTTGTTTGCCTTTTCCTCCATGAGGTTGTTCTCACTTGGTGGGTGGGGGGCGACAGCTGGCTGAGAATTGACCGCTCCCCCCCCGCCCCCCGCAGCTGGCTTAGGGCTTTCCTGTGTCCTCTGCCTTAGATCTCTCCTCTCTAGTAGAGTAGCTTCGTGTCACGTATGACTTTTTAAATTTAAATTAATTAAAATCAAATCAGATGGGAAACCCAGGTCCCCCAGTCTCAGTGTTCACATTCTGAGTGCTCAGTAGCCACATGTGACCGGCCGCTGTGCCACGGGACAGCACAGACCCCGGGCTCTCCGTCATCACAGGAAATCGTTTTGCTGCTGTACGAGAACGCATATGAAATCCTATTGTAACTGGTCACTGGTCTGTCCGGCCTTAGCCAGCAAGTGTTAACCCTGTCCTTTCATCAGAATCACCTAAGAACACTTAAAACACAGCCACAGGGGGTCCCTCAGGCCCACCTGCCGAGAGTTGTTCTAGAGTGAGACCCAGGCATTGGGATTATAGTAAAATGACTTCCCAGGTAATCTGCAGCTAAAGCTGGGAACTGCTGCACGGGCCCATGACCCACGTGATGAGGGCTGTTACTGTGTCTTTTATCTTTACATATTATGTATCTGTCACCATAGCTTATTAGTTCCACAAGTATTCATTGAGCCCCTGTTACATGATACCGTTCTGGGGGTTGAGTGTATTAGACAAATTGGACGGCACCTCTGCCTTCGTGAATTTTACAGTCCAGTGGGAGAGATGGATGTTAGATCACCAAACCAGAAAGGGTTTGCGCTTCCGACGCTGGCAAACTTCCAAAGAGGGATCTGATGCAGTGCCAAGGGTGCCGAGCGGCACACCGGTGTTCATTGGGTATTAGCTGTACCAAGCTAAGCTGAGCAGGCCTCTGAGGCAGGTCTACCATCACCCCCAGTTGATAGATGGTAAGGCTGAAGCTTCTAGAGCCAGGCAAACTTCTTCAAGGTGCCACGCCTAAGAGTTGTGGATCTCAACTCCAGCTTTGCTCTTTATCCCTACTCTTTACCTGTCTTCTACCTGCCTTGTATTAGGGGCTCAACAGATGTGCAGTGCATCGCTGCATGTTGGCTAGATAGGTCCCTGAGAAGCTCTCCATGAGGCTGTTCAGTGTTCAATCACGACTGCTCATGAATAAGTTGATTCAGTGTAACTTCCCAGCAGTGTAATCCTGGGATGACTTTGGTGGTTCCTGGAGAAGGGGCCACAGAAGTTATCATGCCCATAGCTTGGAAGTTCAGGGGGGAGCTCAGACCTCACAGATGGCAGGGACCTGATAGGGTTTCCGCCATCACCGAGTATAGTTTGTGTGGGTAGCACTGTGACATTTAATTCTTAAAAAATAGCTAGATGAGTAAAACAGTGGTGTTGCCGATCTTTCCATGATACACGCTCAGTGGAATCTGGGTTATTCCCGTCCAAGGGCTTTTGGCCTCATCCAGAAAAGCCACAGAGGCTGAACCCTGGTATCTGTTTCTCACTGTGTTTTCATAATTTTCTTGTTTTCTCACAGTACTTAAGTGACACGAAACCCATCTGATAGTCTTTAAAGGTCTAAGAAGGATTTCTGTATTTCTGGTCTGAAATGACCAGCCAGCCCACCTACCCCACCAGATGATTTGAATATTGTATTTATTTGAGAGCGAGCACACACACATGAGTGGGGGCAGAGAAATAGACTCCCCACTGAGCGGGAGGTGGGGCTCCTCCCAGGGCCCTAGAATCCTGACCTGAGCTGAAGGCAGACTCTTAACCCATTGAGCCACCCAGGCGCTCCCCACCAGAAGACTTGAAAGATGGTTGAGAATGATGAAGAGTCTTGCTTTTACAGTGTATTTGTTATGATTACACATAGGCTTTATCAGTATAAATTGGAAGACAATAAAAAATTTTATTGGAAAGACAGGTTATCTTCCCAGAAGCCCTTTAGTTTGAAATGGCTTGGGGAATTTGTCTCTTTCTCTTACTCCCCTGTGTCACATAAGAGGACATTCAAAAACAAAACAAACAAACAAAAAAACTGAATTCTGTGAACTGCTTGGATTAAGGAAAAATTTTCCAAGCTATTCAGCCTTTCCGTGTTGTTTCTAAGTCTTGAAGTGTTGGTGTTATTAATCTGTGAAGTATATTGTCATTTAGAAAGTTTGCCTCTGTGTGTGTGTCCCCCCTCCTTCCCCCTTCTCTGTTCCCTAATGTATATTTAAAATACTAGTTTCTTGAACACTAGAGATTTTTAAATATATTGCAATCTTTGACATTTTTTCTTTCCAAAGACGGAGCCTATTTCTCTTCTCCTGAAATGTTGCTTCCTCTTCTGAACGGAATGTGATGGAAGTGATACCATGAGATTTCCAAGGCCAGTTCATAAAAAGAGATCACTTCCACCTGGGTCTCTCTACCCCTCCATCATTTGTTCTGGAGGAAGCGAGCCACCCTCTTTGAGAGGAGATCGTGAACCACCACTGAAGTGACTCCCAGCCCCAGTCAGGCCTTCAGTCGCCTGAAGCCCTGCTGACTTGCCGCCTCGAGCTTTATACTAAACCCTGGCTCAGAGCAGTGGGACAAGGGATTCCTACGATTTCTGCCCTTGCAGACGCGGGTGTGTGCATGCAAATCCCAGGCTCCGTGGAAGTCAGCGTGAGTCTCCGGAGAAAGAGGAGCTCGCTGCTTGTCAGTGTTGTTAAAAAACAAAGTGAAACATACCGTACTTTTATAAAATGACAGAGGCACGCATTTCCCAGTAAGCACGGGTGCCCCGGATTTTCTGTGCTGTCAGTGATCTAGTTGGGTTGCGTTTGTTAATCTTTTTGAACAGATGTGTTATTACATCCACGTAAACTTTGCCTTGGGAGTAAAGATCAAGAATATTCCTGCTACTAGATCTTTTCCTATGATAATTTTTTTTTCACAAATCCAAATGTGGATTTTATTATTAAATAGTGGCTTCCTTAAAATTCATGCCAAGATCTATTTGGAATATATTTTAGTTTATTAGTAACACATGGTGCCCCTAGAAATACACAACATTGTTCATCTGAAAGTTGGGACTCTTTAAATCCTTTAATTTTAGTGAATAAAAAAAAAAATGACAGTGGTATGTAATTTGATTGCAAGCATGTGATATGGAAGTCTTATTTCCAAAATAGAGCACGATTGTCATAAACAGTTCCATAACCTTTTCACATTAGGGAAAAAAGCAGATTCCTTTTGCCTTCCCCCTTTTGGCTTAGAATTATGGAGTGAGTACTTTTAGAAGAACGTTTGTGTTTTCTAAAGCAAAATTAATGTGTGATGTTTGCCCCAGATTTTCGTTTTGTTTATCTATTTTAAGAAATAGCTCACAGTGTGTGACAAAATCTAAGATTTTAAAGGTGAGGTGCTAAATTCATCAGTGGATAGGGAAGTGAATGGTTTTGTATCCAAGTAAGTTCATTTTAGATCTTTTAGTTAACATTTTGTCAAATTGAAAGGTATAGTAGGAAGTGAATTGTAACCAAAATTGATAAATTAAGTTTGGTGTCTTACCATTGTATCATGTAATGGTATTTTTAATCATGTAGTATTCAGTGGGGAGAAAAAGTTTCCTAACTGGAATAATTAAGAGATAAAATCGATTAGAATTTTAATAGAAAAATGTGGAAGCATAAAATGTCAGAAGATATATACAAAGAGCAACCTGGTCTGTGTTTAGGAAATTTTATATTTTTTGCAGATTATCATTTGATTTTTGAAAAATTTTTTTAATTTAAGTAAACTTGTTAGTGAAGAAATCATTTTAAGCCCTCAGAAGTAGAAGGCTTTAGATTGAAATTATAAATACCTTTTGGTGGTGGTAGTGATTTAAGCAAAGTCTAAACAAATTACTGGGGCCTGTAAGGCATTTTGCATTCGTGTGGGTCCATCATTACTCCTTAGGAGGTGGAAACAAATTGAAATAATGAGTTCCTTCAGAATGGTCAAGGAAGTTTTTTCCAAAAGGAAGTATACTTATCCAGGAGAATATTACTCCTCAAAGTGTGAAGGGATAAAATAGGAGGAATATTTAAAACTGCATTTAGAAAATTGGAGTCTCTTTCTAGAGTGATCTTGGAACTCTGGGCTGTTTGAGAAGTTCCGATTTTCATATTCAAGCCATTGGCTGAAATATTCTGTTACTTAAAATCAGGCAATCTGGGTGTTGAGGGGGGTGTGTTGCACACATCTTGCTGGCCTGGAATGAGGGCTCTCAACTTTAAAATGAGTTAATTTTTTATGATGTATGCATTTATGTTATGGGAGCATTCTTCATGAGAAATTAAGTCATTTTATTTTATTTTTTAAAGATTTTATTTCGGCGCGCCTGGGTGGCTCCGTGGGTTAAAGCCTCTGCCTTCGGCTCAGGTCATGATCTCAGGGTCCTGGGATCGAGCCCCACTCTCTGCTCAGTGGGGAGCTTGCTTCCTCTCTCTCTCTGCCTACTTGTGATCTCTCTCACTCTGTCAAATAAATAAATAAAATCTTTAAAAAAAAAGATTTTATTTATTTGTCAGAGAGAGCGAGACCATGGGTGGGGGGTAGGGGAGGAGGAGCAGGCACCCCCTGAGCAAGGAGCCTGATGCCTGATGTGGCGCTTGATCCCAGGGTCCTGGGATCATGACCTGAGCCAAAGGCAGACATAACTGACTGAGCCACCCAGGCATCCCAAAAAATTAAGTCATTTTAAGTAAAATTGGGAGTGCTTATTCCACAACCAGTACCTTGGGTTTCTTTTAAAGCCTCAAGATGAAGAACAAAAATACTCAGTTAAAGGTAAATATCAAAACACATCCTCTACCTTAATAGTCCAAATTTTGTAGAAATAATAAATTACATGGGGCACCTGGGTGGCTCAGTAGGTGAAGCATCTGCCGTCAGCTCAGGTTATGATCTCGGGGTCTTGGGATCGAGCCCCGCTCAGCGGGGAGCCTGCTTCTCCCTCACCCTCTGCCTGACGTTCCCCCTGCTTGTGCCGTGTCTCTCTGTCTGTCAAATAAATAAAATCTTTAAAAAAAATTTAGAAATAATAAATTACAGCTGATGTTTGTTGAGTGCCTACTATGTGGCAGGTGCCTTATACACATTTACCACATCGCTTAACTGTCTCAGGGGTCCTGTATGCAAGACACTATTATTATCCCCACTTTCAGGGTGAAGTAACCTAGCTTAAATCACTTACACAGCTATTAAATTGAAATTTAAACTGGTTTAAATTATTTACACAGTTAGTATGTAGCTACAAGATTTGAAATGTAGGTCTCTGTGATCTCAAGGCTGCCAAGGCAGAATTGCCAGATTAGTAACGGTTAGAGGAGAGTGACTGCCGACCCTGGATGGGGCACGGAGGACTCAGAGGAGGGCAGAACTTGTGGGCACAGTGCCCTGGGGTGCCTCGCCTGTGCAGGGAGACAGACGAGTAAAACAAGCCGCAATTCTATAGCAGGAAGGTGCTTAATGGGTGTGTGGCAAAGAAGAGCAAATTTCTCACTTTAAATACAAACCTGATGGGGCACCTGGGTGGCTCAGTCGGTTAAGCGTCTGCCTTTGGCTCAGGTCTTGGTCCCCCGGATCCTGGGATCCAGCCCTGTGTCGGGCTCCCTGCTCAGTGAGGAGTCTGCTTGTCCCACTCCCTCTGCCACCGCCACCCAGCTTATATGCGCTCACTCTCTCCCCCTCTCAAATAAGCAAATAAAACCTTAGAAACACACATGCATACGTACAACGAGACCGGAGCTGGCACTGACCACACGGTACTCCTCCACCTCACTCCTGTTCCCTGGTGCTCTGGAACTGGCAGGATTTCAACAGTGAAGCCCACAAACCAGGGTATTGTCTGACAGAGACTGCGGGGCTTCCTCCACAGTAACATCGTGGAATAGGTCACACAGATTTGGGATCAATTACTGACGTGGCCCCTGATTGGTGGCCGCAAGCACTTTGTCGGAGAATACTTTGAGCAGTTGTTTCTTCATTTCTGAAAACGGAAAAATAGTTCCCGCCTCATTGGACGGTTGTGACGCATGACACAGAATGTCGGTACCTGACGGTAGTGTCAGTGAGGGTTACTTCGTCTTCTTCAACTTAAAGCTTTCTGAAATAGAGGGAAATTCTGAACAAACTTAATTTGTCATCATCCATCCACTGCCACACAGATGTGTGTAAGTTGCTTAGCTTTACCCCCACTCCCCTATGTTGTGAAAGTTGGAAGGAACGTACTTAAAATATTTAATATGATACTGGGATATACTAATCATCAGTGGTAGTTATTATGATTATAGCTAGTGGCAAAAATTTCATCAACACTGGAAAAATTTAGCCAGTATGTCTTCAAATTATTTATTCTTACATTCTTTCTTCTTTTTCTTTCTTGAATTCGAGTTACATTTATGTTAGACTGCTTGATGTTCTCCCCCAGTCCATTGAGATTTTATTTTTAATCTTTAAACTCCTTGTGCTTCCAGTTGGATAATTTCTACTTTCCTGTTTTCAAGTCTACTGCTCATTTCTTCTTCAGAATCCAGTCGGCTGTTAGTCTCATCCAATTAATTTTTATTTCAGATACTGTATTTTTTTTTTTTAGTTCTTGAATTTCCATATGGTCTTTTTTAAAACTTCTGTCTTTCCTGAAGTTCATCTCTTCACCCATTTTATCCATCTTTTCCTATAGACTCCTGAACATATTTGTGACATTTATTTTGAAGTCCAACATCTAGGTTGTCTCTGGTTCTGTTTCTTTTGACTGGGTTCTTCTCTTTTGATTTTTGACTACATTTTTGTTTCTTTGCATGTCTAGTAATTTCTGTCTGCATGGTAGACATTTGAATTGTATGACATAGAGACTCTGGATTCTTTTGTCTTCCTATGAAGTGTGTGGTGTTTAGTAGTACATAGTCAGATTTCTGGTGATGACCATCACCTTGACCTTAGGGTAAGTTTATTTTAGTTTTGCGCATAGTCCCAGGATATAACCCTTAGTCCTGCAACATCGTCCATACTCCTACGGGACAATCTGTCTCGGCTTTCAGCCCAGAGTGTTTATTTTCAAGCCCTGCTAACTCTGTGGGATTTGAATTCTAAACTCTTCCCAGTGTTGGGAAGTGGCTGGAATCTGCTCAGCTCTTTAGATGTTGCTTTCTGCTGGGCTTCTTGAAGTCTGTGTTGTTCAGGTCAGCCAAGGGCTGGAATGGAGGGTTTCCTTTTCTGTGACTTCTTCCTTTCTAGGATTTTCCCCCTCAATTTCCAGCTGCTGAAGCAGTCCCAAACTCTGACCTCTGTGACTTCAGCTGAGTAAAATGCCACTTTCAGCTTGAGTTCTGTTCTCCTTACCCAGCATGGACTGAAGTCTGCCCTTAGGGGAAAAGGCAGTTAAATATGATCTTCTCTGGTATGGTTCTCTTCCTTAAAGGGTGATATCCCCTCCTGTTTCTGCCTGCTTTTCTTTGCTCTCCACTGGCTTCAAGTGGTGGTTTTTTGTATTTTATCCATCATTCATATTTGTTATAAACGGGAACGTTAGTCTGATACAAGTCACTGTGTCAAATTAACAATTGCCAGTCTTTAATTATAAAAATTATATATGAGTAATTCCTTTATTAAGATATAAGGGATTGACAAAACATTCTTGACTTACAGAGAGGTGTTTTGGCATAGTTGGACTTACAATGTATGACAATATATTAAAGTGACTTAAAGAGAGGTATGTTTTCTGCTCAGGTTTTGGGTCACAAATACCTGAATACAGAAAATAGGCACTTTGTTTATTCAGTCAAAACTATTTACAACGTAAAGGAGAGGTGCATGGTAATTAAATGATAGGATAAGCAGCGATTCTTGGCATTCTTGAACTTACGGTTTATTGTAAACTAAGTGTATTTACCTTATAGTCATACTTTGAAGTTAAGTTTTAAAGTCTACATGTGTGGAAGGGCACCTGGGTGGCTCAGTTGGTTAAGCATCCAACTCTTCATCTCAGTTCAGGTCTGGACCTCCAGGCTATGAGTTCAAGCCCTACCTTGGGCTCCATGCTGCATGGAGCCTCCTTCAAAAAAAAAAAGCAAGAATGCTTGGGTGGTTCAGTTGGTTAAGTGTCTACCTTCAGCTCAGGTCATCGAGTCCCGAATCAGGCTCCCTGCTCAGTGGGAGCAGGGAGCTTTTCCCTCCCCCCTGGCTTGTGTTCCTTTTCTTGCTGTCTCTCTTTCTGTCAAATAAGTTAATAAAATCTTTAAAAATAAAAAATAAGAAAACCAAACAAAACCAAAAAAAAGAAACACTCTGGACTCTCAGCTCAGCAGGGAGTCTGCTTGAGATTCTCTATCCCTCTGCCCCTGCCCCCACACTTACACATGCGCTCTCTGTCTCTCTAAAATAAATAAATCTTTAAAAAGATAAAAAATGAAGTCTCCACATATGGGAAATGGAGTCAAAATAACCCTTGGAAATCCTTGTGTGGCTAATAAAGTACACTTGAAATTATAACTCATTTGGCATTTTTACATGGTATTGGCATTCTTTTAGGAGCCATGGTATTTAAAACACACACACACACACACACACACAGTCTTTTAGGCAGTTACCCTTCGCTCAGAGAGAAGCTCCCCCATGAACAGGTGAGGAAAGGGCCGACGGTACTGATGGTACCGTCCCTCTGGCTCCCAGGCACAAAGCCCTTAATGAGTGGGATGGGAGGGCCCAAGGCTATTTACATTGTCTTTGCTCTCTTAGCCTCCTCCCTCCAAATTCACTGAGTCTCACAAATTAAAGGCACAGCTGTGTGATACCCTGTGGTTTTCAGTCCTTCCCAACGAATCCTTTGTACTGTCCCCATAAAGATCCAGTTCAGTGACTGTCTAGCTTTCTTTATGGACCACCTTTCTGCCTTGAGCAGACCTTCCTTGACAATTACAGCCAAGATTCTGCGGCCAGCCTCCATCTTTCTGCCTCTTAGTCCAAGTCACATTTTGACCACGTTTTTGGATGGTTTATGTCTCATCAGACTAGGGTTGTGCTTTCTTGTGTAATGACGTTGCGGTTAAACTATAGAGAAGACTCTGGAGGAATGCCAGGGTCTCCGGTTTTATTTCTGTGCATGGTATTCTCCCTCGGTTTGCTTAAATTCTGCCTCTCTCACACATGCTCCCCTGACCACGTGGAGTCTCCCCTGTGAGGCAAACCCACCACAGCTCTTTTCAAAGATGGCCCCGTCTTAAGGCAGCCATGCTCTGGGATAACCTCTACAAAGCGGTCATGCATGTGTTGAATTCCATTTGTGGTTTGGATGTGGCCGTGAATTTTAAAGTGTCCGTCTCGAGGGCTGGAAGTACTCTCCAGCTGACTCTTTCGCCAGGAGGATAAGTACTTATTGATTTTTCTGACGCCCTGCTTAGGTACGGAAATCAAGCAAGTTGTGATTGATTCTGAGGTGTTTTTCACAAATAATCAGTGCCGTAAGATAGAATGATTGGGGGTTGATGGAGGATGACTTTGTGTGGCCAGTTTGTCACCTGCCTGCACAGACAGCAGGGTATTCTCGGTTCCATGTCTCTGATAACCAGTCAAACTTCTCTTTTCTTTATGGAGGATTGCACGGGGCTTGCACTCTGGAACACCTGAGGCTATTTTGGGGGAGGTTGGTTTTTTCTCTTAATGGCATTTTCTGTTTGTTTTTCTCATTGTAAAAGTATATTTTAATATGTTTGTACTAGAAAATTCGGATGAAAGAAGAAAATGCTATCACCCATGTTTCGTTCTTAAACTCCTTTTCATTACGCGGATTCTGAATCACACATGACACCCCTAGGTAGCGCCAGGCACATTTGTGTGCTCTGCCGTCCTTGTTCTCTTACTTGTCCACCTCAGGGTGATGCCTTTTCCAGGAGCCCTGGAGTAGAGACACCTGTACTGCTGTAATGTTTGGGGGTGTTCCGTGCTACTTGCACAGGGAGCAGTGGGGGAGGCCTTCTGAAGGAGCAGTGGCTCCCAGGCCACAGCACAGGGATGTGATCTCCTCTCTGGGTGTGAGAAACTGAGTGTTCCGTAGCGAGTCCTGTCATTTCTCCAGACCTCAGTTTTCTTCTCTGTGAGAAAGAGAAGATGATCTGTACCTTATCTTTTGATGAAGTAGTTAGTGGTTATGAAATGAGACAAAGATTCTTTTGCAGTCTGCAAGGCACTGTGTACCCTAAGGGGGGGGGTTCATGGGGTCCAATAAAGAATGCCTTTCTCAGGGGAACCCTCCTACACTGTTGGTGGGAATGCAAGCTGGTACAGCCACACTGGAAAACAGTATGGAGGTTCCTCAAAAAGCTGAAAATAGAGCTACCCTATGACCCAACAATCGCACTACTGGGTATTTACCCTAAAGATACAAATGTAGTGATCCAAAGGGGCACATGCACCTGAATGTTTATACCAGCAATGTCCACAATAGCCAAACTATGGAAAGAACCTAGATATCCATCAACAGATGAATGGATAAAGAAGATGGGAGATATATATATACACACACACATATACACACACACACACACACACACACACACACACAATAGAATACGATGCAGCCATCAAGAGAACGGAAATCTTGCCATTTGCAACGACGTGGATGAAACTACAGGGTATTATGCTAACAAAATAAGTCAGAGAAAGACAATTATCATATGATTTCTCTAACATGAAGAATTTGAGAGGCAGAGCGGGGGGTCATGGGGGAGGGAAATGAAACAAGATGGGATCAGGAAGGAGACAAACCATAAGAGACTCCTCCTAAACTCGGGAAACAGACTGAGGGTGGTCGGGGGTAGGGGGTTGGGGATAGGGTGGCGGGGTTATGGACATCGGGGAGGGTATGTGCTATGGTAAGTGCTGGGAAATGTGTAAGCCTGATGATTCACAGACATGTACCCTGGGGCAAATAATACATTATATGTTAATTTTAAAAAGGAAAAAAAAATCTAGGTGCTTTAATAAAAAAATTTTTTTTCATCCTAAAAAAAAAAAGAAGAATGCCTTTCTCAGGGGCACCTGGGTGGCTCAGTCGGTTGAGCATCTGACTCTTGATTTCCGCTCAGGTCGTGATCTCAGGGCCGTGCGATGGAGGCCCGCCTCGTGCTCCACGCTCAGTGTGGAGTCTGCTTATCCTTCTCCCTCTGCTCCTCACCCTCCTCACACTGCTTCTCTCTCTCAAATAAATAAATGAGTCTTAAAAAAAAAAGAAAAAAGAAATACCTTTCTCCAGCCACCAAAACCAGCGAGGCCTACGTACACGTTTATGATCTCTTTTCTACACATGTGCTGTTGCCCTCCCTCAGACTCTGGACTCTGCACCTATTGAGGGCAAGAAGCTTTGTCCTAGATTCAGCTGACTTTCCTCCCTGATCCTTAACATTCTGGGGTCATCAATCCCTTTACAATTGGAGAACAACACACCCTCTCGGAATTAATAAAAAACTTGCAGGGGAGAATTTTTCCATTAATTTTAGGAGTTTTTGGAAGCCCTGAAGTTGAGGTCAGAACTTTTATGTAGTAATACATAAAATGGTTTAAAAAATAAATATTGGAAATGTATGCTTTAAAATGTTTATGGACAGGTATAATTGATCACAATTAGTTAACCGGAGAGCACCATTCTAGAGATACCTGCGCAGTCACGTCCCATCCTAGCCTTCCCTGTCTACCAGGACAAGGACCCAGTGAGCTTTCAGTTAATCTCGACTTACTTGACACGTAATTTTTAAACCAGGAACTTGAAGCTCATAAGGGCTAAGACTGGACACTTGATAACCGGCATAACCTTTCTATCACAGTGTAGGTGTTTAATGAAAGTTTGTGAATTAATCGTGAAATGTGGGGCCATGTTTTTAAATTACAGCTATTTACAGAAAAGCTCAGCTCCTTCAGATGGTGGGCATTCGACTGTAGAAGGCGCAAATAGGACAGGAATGGTTGTGTCCTTCCTAGCTTTTCTTCGGGGGCACATCTCAAAGCATGAACATTACCCCGAGAGCCATGAGCAAACCCGTGTGATGTGGATTTTATCTGGCAGTCCGGAGGCCTGCGTACCCTCCCCGATTGCTGCCCCTGCTGTAAGGGAGTGATGCTCAAGTGCCGTTTAAATGCTGAGTAATAGCCTTGTGGAACTCTGCGGGCATCTTGTCTTAGGGCTCTGCCAGCTAATGGATGTGTCAGCTGTTGCGGAAATGGGAGTCTGCATGCTGAGTTTCCAGATAACACCCGTGGGGCTGGAGCAGATCCTTGCAGAGGCTTGGCTAGAATTTTGAAAGAACAAATCCAAATTCAAAATGACCTTGAAAAATCAGAAGAATGAGTCATCCTGAGTGGCATGGAGAAAGGCAATTAAAAAAAAATATGTGCACGCCTTTCTGCCTCTAAGGATGTTGCTTTTAATCTTAACAAGTGTGTACTGAGTGGTGGTGGGAACAGAAGAGGAAACAGAGGCCCAGGGAAGTGCAATAACTGGTTCATAACCCAGGGACAGAGGCAGAGGGACAAGCAGACTCCCTGCTGAGCATCGATCCCAGGACCCCAGGACCATGACCTGAGCCGAAGGCAGACGCTTAACTCACTAGCCACCCAGGCGCCCCAACTCTTTGTTTTTCGGGGTGTAGCTCAGGTGTCCTCTCTTGGGAAACCTCACTGGCTACCTCCAGATTTTGTCCATGTATTCATTTATTTATCAGATACCACATGGGTGCCTACAAGACACTGTGTTAAATAAGCAATATATTTTCATGCGGAGGAAAGAAAATGCATTGCTGACGGATAAAGTATTTAAATACTCAAAAGAGAATAAAACTAAACCAAACAGAAGGCTCAGGAACTTTCTTTAACATTAGAATCCTTCCTCGTGCTATATAAAGAGAGATATTAGGTTCAATTAAAGCTTTCAGTGTTTTTGTTGTTGTTGTTTTGTTTTGTTTTAAATACTGAATACTAGAAGATTTGGGAACATAAGCTAGATAGGAACCCCAAAAGTCTTTTGGGTAAAGACTGGTATGTTTGATGATATGAAATGTAAAAAGTTCTGTGTGGCAAAGGACCCTGTAAACCAAGTGAGGAGACAAATGGGAGAAAATGTTTGCAGCGCATATTACAACAGATTCCTGTCCCTTCTGCGGAAAGTCTCCCCACAGACTGACAGGGAGAAGACAAGCGAAGGAAAACAACAGGCAGGAAAGGAAACGTGAATGGACAATAAAATACAGCTGGATACTCCGGGCTTACTGTGTAGTCCAGTTTTTCACGTCCCTGTGGCGAGAATTAAGAACAGTAACATCTACGTTCTAGCGAGGTGTGAGGGAAACACACTCTTCTGTTTGTTCCGCTGTTGGGTCTCTGCGTTGCTACCACCAGCCTCTTTGGAAACATAGCGGTAGTAATTAAAATTTGAAGTGTGCACCCTACCCCCTAACAATTCTACTTTTTTGAATATATCTTTTCAGAGATAAGGTGAAAATATGTAAGAACTTATGGATAGAAATATTTATTGCAGCGTTGTTTTTTGGTAGCAGACACTGTGGGAGTCTCTCAAGGAGATGGTTTTCCAAATCATGGTGGAGTTTACCATGGAATATAATCACAATTAAAATAATGAATTAGGGGGGGCACCTGGGTGGCTCAGTGGGTTAAAGCCTCTGCCTTGGCTCAGGTCATGATCTCAGGGTCCTGGGATCGAGCCCCGCATCGGGCTCTCTGCTCGGCAGGGAGCTTGCTTCCCCTTCTCTCTCTCTGCCTGCCTCTCTGCCTGCTTGTGATCTCTCTCTCTCTCTCTCTCTCTCTCTCTCTCTGTGTGTTAAATAAATAAATAAAATCTTTAAAAAAATAAAATAAAATAAAATAATGAATTAGGGGGCACCTGAGTGGCTCAGTCAGTTAAGCATCTGCCTTCAGCTCAGGTCATGATCCCAGGGTCCTGGGATGGAACCCCATGTCAGGCTGCTTCTCCCTCATCCTCCCCATCTGTGTGCTCTCTCTCTCTTTTTCTCAAATAAATAAAATACTTAAAAAAGTAATAATGAATTAGAGGTAATTATATTCAGTTTCTTGATCCCTATTCCGTAGGGAAAAAGCAAGCCACGGAATCTTGTATTTAATATCCCATTTCTGGGGCCCCTGGGTGCCTCAGTCAGTTAAGCATCTGCCTTCGGCTCAGTCATGATCTCTGGGGTCCTGGGATCGAGCCCCACATCTGGGGAGCCTGCTTCTCCTTCTCCCCCTCCCCTCCTACAGCCCCCTCCCCTCATGCTGTCTCTCTCTCTCAAATAAATAAAGAAAATATTTGAAAGAAAAAAATCACATTTGGTTTTTTAAAAGTCAGAAAAGAGGAAGAGAGCCCCTACTGTATATATATTTGTGTATTTTTTAAGCATAGAGAAAGCTTTACTGAAATTACTAATATACCACATTATTAACTTTGCTTATTTCAGGGAGAGTATTGGAGAAAGGGGAAGGAAACGATCATTTTTATCTTTATATGTCTCTGTCGTATGAATTATTTTTGTAATTTTAAAAAACAAATGGAATTAAAAATTTTAAAGGGTGATTAGTGCTTCTAAGTATGTATGGGCTAGTATAAAAGAATTTATCACTTCGCCCTCTATGCCAGCACTATAATTTATGACACATAATACATGGCTTTATTATCACAGTTATAGCTCATTGTATTTTACATGCCTGGCCCGTGGCCGATACTCCATATTTTCCAAAGGAAGGAAAAAGGACTTGTTCCAGGAGACTTTACTGCATGCGTTGAGCATTTGACTGCGCAGTTGGGAACCCGAACATTGTAAGAGGCTGAGACCGTGTGAATGGCAAGCTTGCCTGGGAGGTTACACTTACCTTTGATCTTGAAAGAGGCCGGTTGAGGCCTGGGATTGTGACGGAGCCAGGAGGCCCGGAGAACTCAGGCTGGCTTGTGTGGCTGCAGTGCGGGGGCGCTTGTACCTGCTGTCCTCTTCCCCGGGGAGCCTGAAATGATAAACACAGTCGCGCTGGACTCTCGACCCAGAAGATAACTTACATAAAGACACGGGGAGAGAAGCTAGGCTCTCGGGAAGGAAAGAATGGGAAGATACGGAAGTGAGACTCACTTCAGGGTGAGGGATGGTTCCTCCCCTGTCATAAACACCCACCGTAGGGCAGACACTGGAGGAGGCACACTAGGCTTTTCCCATCCTGTTCACACAGTAACCTTATGAAGAAGCATTACTGCAGTTGAGAAAGCAGAGTGTGAAATGATGATACAGATTGTCTTAACTCCACAGCTGGCAAATGGAAGACCTAGGGTTTGACCCACAGTTGTCTTCTGTCTCCTGGAACCCTCCAAGAAATATCGTGATATTTAGATTATACCCGAATGTCCATTAACATCAGAACTTCAGCTCTCTGTCTCACAGTGAATGAAAGTAATGAAGATCTTTAGAGGCTTGCCATGTACTTTATAGATTACACATCTGTCACATTTCACATGTGAAAACTGAAACCCAGGGACACCTGGGTGGCTTAGTCTGTTAAGCATCTGCCTTCGGCTCAGGTCGTGATCCCAGAGTGCTATGAACAAGTCCCAGATCAGGCTCCTTGCTCAGCAGGGAACCTGCTTCTCCCTCTACCTGCTTGTCCTCACTTGTTCTCTCTCTCTGACAAATAAATAAATAAAATCTTGAAAGAAATAAAGGGAGGAAGAGAAGGGAAGGAAAGGAAGAAAGAGTGGAAAGAAAGGAAAGAAAAAGAGAAAACCGCGACCCAAAAAAGTACCTTTGCCAAGGTCACAGATGGCCAGTCTGGACCAGAGGGAGTTTCAAACCCAGCTCTCTGTGCCACTTAGACCCATGTCCCTCTATCAGATGATGCCTCAGTAAACATTAGGTGGTGTTTGGTCAAGACTGGGGAAGCTCTTGAGGATAGAGTCATTATGAATGCTTTCAAGGCCTTTCCTCATTAAATAGAAATAATCCTTCATGGTTTTATAATGTTCTCTGCTGCTGCTGCTGCTGCTGCTGTTTTCCCAAAAGAGCTTTCACGTTAATTATGACATCTTTACCTCTTAGCATTCAACCTCAAGGAGTAGGCTGGGCCTAGGTATTATTAGACCTGTTTTATAGATGAACTTATGCCCCTGAGAGCCTTAGTCACCTGACCAGGTCACATGATAGCAGCTGGAGCTAAGACCTAGATTTTCAGGTCCCTCAATCACTTGACATCTGGCTCAAAAATAGCAGGGGTTCTATTCTAGGGGTTCCAGCACGTAACCGAGGATAATGGTTAAGAACACAGGCTCTATAGGCATTGCCTGTCGTCACCACTTAGCTCAGTGACCTTGGGCAGCCTGCTTCACTCTCTACACCAGTCTCTGCATCTGGAAAATGGGGATAAGAGTAGCACATCATCGTGAACATCGAACGAAGTAATGCAGGACAAAAGCACAGTTTATAACCCATTAAGTCATCAAAAGTGTAACTATAATTAATTATTCTTATAATTAATTGTTAACAAGGATTACCATTCTGGTAATTATTATGTCATTGTCATTATTGAGAAACAGGAGGTCTGTCTTATTCCCCTTCATTTCTTAGTATTTATCGTATCGAAAACCCCAAATACGTGTCGTGGCACCCTTGGTAGTCTTCGCCGAGTCTGTCCGTGGAAAAGGATGGGTTTGGAATCCCACGAGGCTAGGTTCCAATGTGGATTCGCTAGTGAGTCTCACTTTTCTTGTCTCGAGGGGATGTGAGGATATTCACTGTGATGGATCCCACCACAGACTTGGTGCCCAATAAGCGGCAGCCATAATTACAGTGACAGGATCAAAGTTTGGGTTCACGGCCAGTTGGGAAGTTTTGTGAAAGTTCCCGATTTGATAAGGCCTCGCACAGGGTGAGAATTAGGCAAACATCTGTCAGAGAAAGGCCTGTTTACTATTTGCTGTGGTTCTGAAAACTCTAAGTAGGGCCTCATTGGAGGATTATACAAGACATTTTTAAAGAATTTTGTTTTAAGATTTTTATTTATTTGAGAGAGAGCATGAAGCTTTGCGCAGTGGCAGTATCGTAGCCAATGAGGTTTATCTGAGGCACGATTATTGCTAATTGAGAGAGATCATGAGGGAGAAGGAGCACGAGCAGTAGGGAGGGTAGGAGAGAGAGAAGCAGACTCCGTGCTGAGCGGGGACCCTGATGTGGGACTCGATCCCAGGACCCAGAGATCATGTATGACCTGATCCGAAGGCAAACGCTTTACTGACTGAGCCATCAGGCACCCAATTTTTAGAGAATATTATTAAAGAGGAGATTATGCTGAGTGAAAGAAGTCAAGCAGAGAAAGTCAGTTATATGGTTTCACTTACTTGTGGAGCATAAGGACTAGCATGCAGGATGGTAGGAGAAGGAAGGGAAAAATGAAGGGGAGGGGAGTCAGAGGGGGAGGCGAACCATGAGAGACCATGGACTCTGAGAAACAAACTGAGGGTTTGAGGGGGTTGGGGGGGTGGTTGAGCCAGGTGTTGGGTATTGAGGAGGGCACGTATTGAATGGAGCACTGGGTGTTATACGTAAACAATGAATCTTGAGATGCATTGAAACACTACATCAAAAACTAATGACGTACCGTATGGTGATTAACATAACATTAAAAATAGAAGAAGATTATTTAAAAAAAAAAGAATATTGAATTTTAATGTATTCTCAGGGCACTTGTTAACTTCCAGACCCTCGGAACATATACCCTGAGGGCTGTGCCTGACTTTGGAGTGTTGCTGGAAGCCTCTGCCCCAGCCCGAGGATGCAAGGCGGACTCCACCGCAGTGGCCCTGTCATCCCTGTTGTCCTCGTCATAACCCTTTATTGAGCTTATCTTGCACCTGCACTTGGCATGCAGTAACGTAACTTCCATAATACCTCTGTGAGGTAAATACCATTGGTACGTCCATTTTACAGCTGGGGAAGATGAGGCTTAGGAAGGTGGTAAGTTACTTGACCAAAACACCATGCAGGTTTAGTGCTAGACCTGGGATTTGATGGTAGATCTTTCTCACTTTAGGATGTGGGAGAGAATCCCCAGCTCTGAGATCTTAAAAAAGCGAAGAGTAAAATCCCTTGTTAGGAGCTTTGTGACCTCAGACACTTTTTTGCATGTAAATAATGAGGATGATAACGATAACCGTACTTGTCTTCCACTCCTGTTAGTAAGAGTGAATGAAGCAATGGACATGAAGTGCTTAGTGCAGAGACTGGCGTATGCTGAGTACTCGACAAACTAGCGATTATCACTATTACGACTGAAATAGTAAATCACTGCTTTGGTATTGCTGTGGGGCTCAAATGTTGAAATGTATATAAAGGCCCTTTCAAGCTGCATGGAACAGAACATATTAGGTGATTAGTATATGTTAGTCATCGCCCCAAAGAAATGCCAGCAGTTGAGATCCTAAGTGGCCCTTTCTGGTTCGGCTGTTAAAACTATATTATTTTGTCCTTTTTTCAGAATTGAAAGGAGTCACCTAGCTCTTAGAATTGTCTTACATTCTGCAACAATACTGCGAATGCCAGAAATTCCCTGCAGATATTCATAAAGCATGAATCTCTAATGGCTGGGTCAGATTTCTCTCTTTGTTCTTTCCCTTTATCCAGTCTCCAGCCTCACCTACTTTCCCTAGCACCCACTTTACCGACTTCCCAGAAGTCCGCCAGCACTTTGGTAGACTGAAGATCCTGAAACAGAGCTTATTCTGTTCCCTGAAAGGTCCCGATCAGGCCATTTTCTGCCTCATCAGCCCTCCTATTCAGTCACACCTGTATCTGTGAGTGTCCCCACCGAAGCCCTGTAGTTCTCTCTTCTTCACTAAACCCCTGAATTTACCTTCCCTTTAGCTGCTTGCTGCACTGGGGAGTAGGCCCCGCCCTCTGCCTCTGTCCCGGTTCTGTCCTCCACCAGAACCCTCTCTCTCTCCCCTCTCCGACTCTGCACCTGCTGAAAACCTACTTGGTAAACATTTTGTACAAAGGGATGCATTTTGTACAAAGGGATGCATGCATTTACACAATTTTGCTAGTGAATTGTCACTGTTAGATTTGTAATATATGTTAAAAAAAACTTAAAATATGAGGCATATGTTGCTGCGCTGTTTGATTTTAAATACATCTCCCTGATTTATAACTAATCTCGGCTCTAAAGGTAATAGTGACTGATTTTTTGGGAGGCAGGTGCCACATGTCAGGTACTGTTCTAAGCACCTTACAGTTAATTCCAAGTATTTCTGCCCTCAACAGGAGTATTGGTACTATCCCCAGATATACCTCACTAAACTATGATTCTTAAGATCTATCTATACTAGGAAATTTCACCCATATATACATTTGTCCGATTAACATACACATACACATACTTATGCACATAAATCTACGTGTTGACTGTATGGTGGTTCATTTATGGAATTACCAAAGCATAAGGACCCATGACCTTGCCTATACTTACCAGTCTCCCTTTCCACCTCTCTGACGTCACATTTGATGTTCCATCTTCCCGCTAAGCCTCATTCTGCCCTGAAGCGTTCTGGGGAGGGATCAGTATGATATTGTAGAAAGCACTTGGGTCAGAGAAGGTTATCGACATATGCCAGTGCTCCCTTCCTAAGGCCTATCTCTGCCTTAGCCAGATCTGTCGGATTTTTTGATGAGTCCATCACCTCTGATAGACTAAGAGCTTCTCCTAATTCTTCCTAAACTCTGCATGTCATTCCAAACTCATGAGAGTGGTTTTGTCCAGGGAGGGAAGAGATTGGGATTGGGGGAAAGAGGAAGCATTCTGCAACACATTATTTCTTAAACTGGTTGGTACATACAGGAGTGTTCCCTTAATCTAAAGATTATGATATATGTCATCTGAAGTATTTTCTAATTCCAAGCAAACAAACAAAAATCCTCTAACCTTACGTTTTACTAGAGACACTTCTAGAACACAGTGGAGCAGGCAGCTGAATTGCTCTTTGGCTTGAGGGTGTCGGGTCTGGTGGGATTCTCCGGGGTCAGATGAGGCTGTTCGGCCTTAGACAGAAGGTATCAGGGGTAATTCCAGTTTATGAGGAGATCAAACACGTACATCCTGTTTGTTGAGCTGATGTGGCCTTTCTTTTGTGTTTTTCTGAGCCACTTCCCTCAGTTACTTGGGCAGTAACCAGAGCTGCATTTTATCTTTTTTAATATCTCAGCCTGAAATGCTGACAGCCACTGTAGGCATCATGAATTTTTGATGCGGTGATGATAGGAAGGCTGCTGGACCTCACTTCATTTCGCTGGAGCGCTGTGATGCTTGTTTCCTTCCATGCATTGACTTCCTTCTTGGGCCCGCTCCCCCGTGCGGACTCACGGTTTGTTCCGTGAGGGCCCGTGACTGCCGGGCAGTCATGGAGAGTGGATTCGAGAATGCGGTACTTTATTTTTTTTTTTTTAAGATTTTATTTATTTATTTGACAGAGAGCGAGAGAGGGAACCTAAGCAGGGGGAGTGGGAGAGGGAAAAGCAGGCCTCCCGCTGAGCAGGGAGCCCGGTGTGGAGCTCAGTCCCAGGACCCTGGGATCATAACCTGAGCCGAAGGCAGAGGCTTAATGACTGAGCCACCCAGGCGTCCCGAGAGTGCAGTACTTTAGACTTTCCTCTCAATTATTCAGCAATGTAGGAGATTTAAGAAGGGAATGTTTCTAAAATTCCTGAAAAGGAAATCAACAAATTCAAGTCAAGAGATATATCTTGACTGAGACTATTTACTGGGCTATTTACTATTTAATATTTACTATTACTATTTACTGACTGTTTACTGAGCTCTCACTCCTAAGCGTGGCTCACAGAAAACAAACACAGCGGTATTTGTTGGCCGGGGACGCAGAGATGAGCCAGAGGTAATCCCTGCCTCTCGTGGTCTTGTGCCAAGAAAAATCTGTCCGTACACAAATATGATGTGATGCGGTGGAAAGTATTACAAAAGAGGTACAGGGAATTCCAGGCAAGGAAGGAAGGGAAGACTTTATAAAGAGATATTGACGGAAGCCGTTAGAGATATTATTTTGCTAGACACGATTTCCTTGGATAGTTACCGTACATTTATTCCTTCAGTAAATACTGTGCATCCCCTGCGGGCCTGCGTACAAATCCATGCTTCCCTGTCCTCCACCACAGAGGAGGAGAGAAGGGTGGAGTCCAGGCATCTGAAATCCCTCCCTGTGGAAGTGGTCCACCCCGGCTCTGCTCATGTTTCCTCGGTCAGTGTGTTTCGTGTTCCATGCCTGCCTCCCTTAAGGGTATAGAGATGTGCAGTACTGCCTCCCAGAGCCCTCGCGGATGGGGCGCCTGGGTTTCTGTTGTAAGGGCTAACATCTTCTGGAGGAGTCGCAGATCTGATGCACCATTCAACAGTCACACTGTCTTGATGGACTACAGATGAGCAAGAGCTGCAATAAAGAGACTTGTAGGAAGTTTTGCAGTGGTCACGGCCAGGGGTGATGTTAGATCGGGTTGATCACCGTGGGGGTAGTAAGAAATCGTCAGGTTTTAGTTGTGTTTTAAAGGGAAAGGCCATAGGATTTGCCAGTGGGCTGCACCTGGGATATGAGAAAGAAAAATAAGTATGACTTTGATGGGTTTCCGCCTGAACAACTATGAGGATGTATTTTGCCATTAGTGGGGACTGGGGTACAAGGGTCAATGGAAAAAGAGGGTTGGGGACAGAACATTAAGGGTTTGCTTTTAGCATGTCAACATGAGAGTTATTGGGCATCCCATTGGAGATACTGATTAACAGTTGCTAGAGAAGTCGATATTTCAGGGGTGGGATCTAGGCTGGGCTATCACTTTGGGAGTTGTTAGCTGATAGAAGCTATTCAAAACCACACACAAGGTGAGATCAGAGAGTGAACATAGAGAAGAAGAAAGGCCCTGGGCTCTCCAGCATGAGGAGGTCAGGGAGATAAAGATCCAGCAAAATCATTGGAAAGGAACATCCATGAGATAGGAGGACAGTCAAGAGAGCATGGTATACTGGAAGCCAAGTAGAGAAAGTGTTTCAAGGAGGTGGGAGTGGTTGTTGTCTATGGAACACTCACTCATTTGAGAAACTTTGGATACTTTACATCAGCTTATCAGCACCCCCATCATGTAAGATAGTATTGGTCTCATTTTACAGATTGGAAAACCAGAACTCAGAGTGAGAAAAATTATTAATGCCTCTGATAGGCCATAAAAGTTAAAAAAAAACTGGCAAGATAGCAAGCTTATAGGTGGTGAAACCAAACTTCAACCATAAATCCATCTGATCCACACCTGCACGCTTTGCATCAAGAGATCATATGTGAAAAAAAAATTTTTTGAAAAATGCTGTTCCTCAGACCTGAGGGTTAGACAGAATTAAAGGAAATTAAGTTGAGTTGCAGAGAAAGAAAATGTTAGAACCCATGGATTGTTCTTTTGCATTTTAAGATAGATTTTTTTATATTTTATTTATTTATTTGTGAGAGAGAGAGTGAGCAGGAGGGAGAGGGAGAGAGAATCTAAAACAGACTCTGCAGAGCACAGAGCACGACCCCGAGATCACACCCTGAGCCAAAACCAAGAGTTGGACGCTCAACCAACTGAGCCACCTAGGAGCCCCCCAAGACTGGGGTTTTTTTTAAAGATTTTATTTATTTATTTGTTTGTTTGTTTAAAAGAGAGTATGTGTGTAAGTGGGGGAGGGGTGGAGGGAGAAGGAGAAACCGACTTCCCACTGAGCAAGGATCCCGATGTGGGACTCAATCCCAGGACCCTGAGATCATGACCTGAGCCGAAGGCTGATGCTTAACTGAATAAGCCACCCAGATGCCCCAAGGTTGATTTTCTAAGGAGAATTTTCTCCTTGTTCCCTGATCATCATAGTTTCTTAATGGAAACACAGTGTGCTTTAAATGTGATAATTTGACCCCTCACCTGTGGGGGTCTATGTATTAACTGGGATATAGGTGAACTGAACAGAAGAACAAGGGGAAGTCTCCTTTAATAGAGTGAGTAAAGACACCCCGTGCCCCGCTGACTACCTGTGGACACGTTCAATGAATAATTGATGCAGTTTCTCTTTGCTTTCCTTTTAAGAGCATCTAGTGATCAATCAGGGTTCAAAATAACTCATCACTGTGGCCAATAACAGCTCAGACTCCTCTCTCCTCCTTTTTTAGATCACGTACAAAATGAAGAAAACTATGCACAAGTTCTTGACAAGTTTGGAAGTAATTTTTTAAGTCGAGACAACCCAGATCTTGGCACCGCTTTTGTCAAGTTTTCTACTCTTACGAAGGAGCTGTCCACGCTGCTGAAAAATCTGGTAAGCCGTAGCGTAAGGGGTTTTTTTTAATTACAGCCTGACCAAAGTGCAATAAGATCAGAGGAACAATCTATTGATCTTCTCCCCTACCCCTCGTCCTGGGGGCAAAAAAAAAAATTAAAATAGAAAAACAAAAAGTCTCAGGTGTAGAGTCACATATAAAAAAAAAAATTCCACTGTAAAATTGTTCTATCCAGCTGATAGCAGGTTAGATTTCTTGAGTCAGAGAAGCTGGTTAAGCTGAACTCTGTTGCACATTCTGCCACTGTTCTGGTTTGGGTTTTGTTTTAGGTAGTTTTTAGCAACTCTTGCTTTTTAATTAGTTGAAAGAGTGATGATGACTTCCGGGTCAAACATACTCTGGAAATACGCACTGCCAGTGCTAGACCTCCCCCGTGGGAGGGAGCGTGCGTCTTGGTCCCTGCTTTACAAATAAGGAACCTCCCAGTTCCTCACATACTTCAACCCCCTACCAAAATCTCAAAAAAGATTTTGAGATTGGGGGAATCCATGGCTACAGAAGTTGACGAGAAGAAGAACCCCTAAAAATCTGGGACAGGACAGGTGCTGACCCCAGGAGGCAGACACAGAGTTGGGGTGAGGGCGGTCTCTTTCTTCGGCAGGCACGAGTGTCTGGATTCCCACCCTCACACCTTGCTGACTCTAGAAGGGTCAGTCTGGGTAGCACTACCACCCACACTTTCTTGGGCGTTAAATTAAGCAAGTCTGTCTTCTCCAAAGTCCCAAGAGACAGAAGTACAGGGAGGTTGAATGGAGCCAAAGGAAAACTACATCATACTTTTCCTTGTCTCCTTCATGAACAACAGGAGCTGGTTCTTCCTCTCCCCCAGTCTCTCAGTATGACTCCATTCCTTCCTTTAATAACTCAAGCTCAAGATGTCCTGACCCTGGGTCATTTACTCTTCTGCTGGATAGGCTTCTCTGGTCTTACAGGAGAATCTTGTCACAGATCTGTTTGATACGAATGGCTACTTTACAGATGAGTGTATAGTATTGGAAAAATGCAAATGGCCTTTCTGTAGTGTATTAACCTGGCTATTTGACCAGTCAGAATATCCTCTTTTTTTTTTTCCTATCGTGCTAGATAAATACTTGCATATGTCCGTCTTCCTCACAGCTTAATTCTAATTTGTGGTTTATGCCGTTGAATTAGTCTCTTATAGTGACAACTAATCGCAAAATAAAGGTTGATAATAAAAATATGTCTTATTTTCAAAAACTTTAGAAAGGGTAATTTTGAACTTAGGACCAACACCTTCCTACACTTTGGGGTTTATTTGACAAATCCCTGATATCTCCATGAACCTTAGAGTATTTAAATCTCTTGTATTCAGAAGCGGGCCCTCATTTCCCTTCCTCTGAGTACTGCTGCCTGTCTTTCTGCTGATTACATTGCTCAAAGGCTGTGTGGTGGGAAGAAAGGAAGTGAAACAGGACTCCAGCTTTTCACTTGGGTAATAACTGGTAACAGACTTGCTCAGGGAGGAAGTTCTGTTTTCCCCCCAAGCTAGGTGTTCTCACAGGGCTATCTCGCTAACCTTTAGTTTCTGGGACACCAAATATATTTGGCTTTAGTCGAAGATTCATCACCTGCACGTTTCCTGACCAAGGCAGCCCTACACTCCCCTCCACTGTGGGTCCCTGTCCTCAGTTCATGTCGGCCCCACAAGGCAGTGGTCTCTCGGGCATCATTCACCTTCTCTGTTTGCTAACCCAGTAATACATTTGCTGACCGTCATAACAGAAATCACTGATATTTACTGAACACTTCGATGAACCTGGCAATGTGCGTGTGTAGATTTCTTTATTCAGCATCTTACAATAGTCCCGTGGTTATCATACCTTCAATCCAGATGAGCAAGTTGAGGCACGCTAATTATTTAACTTGTCTAAGTACGTTGTTAGTAAGAAGACATGTACCCGAGTCCACTGTCTCTACCCCCTCCTCTATTATACCGCCTCTGTCATCTGCCTTGATGGTGTCACCTTGGTGGTCATGTTTCCCCAGCGAGAAATGCTGATCTCAATGGTCCCCTAAACTTACTCCAAGCTGCAAGCTTTCTTCTTCCCTGTCTGCTCTCCTTTAAGGGTTAGAAGTCTAAGAAAGATCAATAGAAATTGCTGGAAGGCTCCGTTCATTTAATTAAAAAAAACAAAACCCAACATTTATCTCTTTGAAGAGAGTGGTGGCTTTCCTGGTGAGGGAGCAGGTAGACGAATCCCTTTGTACTCTAGTCAGTTACTAAGGGAACACTCTCCTGATGGAGTAAAAAGCCAGTCCCGGGAGTTTATACAACCTGACAACAGTTTCAACAGCTTGCTGCTTCCCTTTTTATGTTCTGCCAGGAAAGGCTAGAGCAGAGCAGACAGGCGGATGGTTGGGGCCGGGAGCTCAGAGGAAGGCGCACCCCCAGGAGGGAGAGGGTTCCGGGACAGCTTGCCGCACCTCCAGTTCCCAGACAAGGAGCCTGTCGAAGCTCTGAGTGTTTCTCGGGAGCGCCCAAAAACCCTGTTTTCTTAAACTAGTGGAGTCTGGAAACGTTAAGCAATAATGGTCACAGGTGGAATTCAGGGAGTAAAAGACGATACTTTGGTATTTTTAGCCTTTCCAGATTGTATCCTCAATCCAACCGGCAAATACTAAATATCTGCTGTGTTCTGGGGTCTGTGGTGCATACTGAGAAGTGTCATTTTCCAATTAAGATAGTACATATAATGGGTATTTTAATAATTTTATGGAAACATTACTTAAAATAGAGGAAAGGGTGGATTTGGGGGTGAAGTCTAGGTTTCTGCTTTTGACGAACTCTAGAAAGAAGAACTTTCATCCTGTTGACTTGTAAGTAGTCCGTATTGCGAGTGTATCGTGTTGAGGACTTTCTAAAGGGTTGGTCGTGACAAATACGCCCCCCGAAGTGATGATAACTATCTCATCGCCACGCAGATGTTTGCTTTCATTTTCTAGCTTTCAGTGCTTGCGGAGTGTTGGACCATGAGGTGGCCAAAGCCTCCCGGATGTCGGCGTTGACATCAGACGGGGCCGAGGCGGTCTGCTCTAGTCCGGCTTCTGACTGCCAGCTGGCAGACGTCCCAGGACCGCAGGGAGGGTCGTAGTTGTAACCGTTTACCCTGTGAGCCTGTACCAGAGTCAGGTGACCAGGTCAGGTTTAAAGTAACTCAATTCGCTTCTGCCCTTCCCCTCCACATACTAGAAAACCGTTCTCGGAGAAAGTTGTTTCACCTCATGATGGAGGATGAGGAAGGCTGTGAAGGCTGGGGGCTGGAAGCTGGGCCTTGGTCAGACCTGGAAGGCCAGCTCCCAGCCTTCCTGCCTTAGGCTAATTGTTGAACTTCTCCAGTGCTAGTCTCCTTATCTGTTAACCTGGTAGCGGTGGGACCTCATGGAGATAACAGGATTGAATCACGAACACAGTGCTTGACATGTGGCATTTGCTTAACAAATACATGTTTTTATTCTCTTATTTATAATTATATCTAGTTTATAATTATTTTATTATTACATTTTCTCATTTGATCTTTATGGCAACTCCCCCAGTGAAGGCAGGTATGAATAGTCCTGTTCCATTTTACAGATAAGTGCACCAAATCTCAAAAAAATAATATGCCTGGGGAATAGTAGAGAGGGGGCTTGATTCCAGGTGCCCTGACCTGCTCTGTTTCAGCAATGTCGCCCTCCCCCCGCAACAGCTACGCAGAGTAACGGCATTGCCCTCAGAGATCGTGGATGCCTGTGGCCCACCTGGCTTGGCTAGAACCTACACGAGCAGCCATCAACCCCTGTTCGTGTTTAACTTGGAAAATTCTTTCTCGTCTACTTTTTCCTCATTTCTCTCCTCAGTGAGTTATAATAAATTTGAAAAAGAGAGAGTGTTAGTAGCTCACAAACGTGTGGTCTTAAGACCCCAATCTTAAAAACGATCAAGGACACTGAAGAGTTCTCGTTAATGTGGACCATTTCTATCCATGGTTACTATATTATAATTTAAAACTGAGAAACGTTAAAGTCTCTTAGTTTGTTTTGTCGCCATATGCTGTTTGGCTGAAGTGGACAAAAAATACAGCCGCACACAAATCTATATATTGGGAAGAGAGAGGAGTACTTTAAGAATTCAGGTGATTACCAGTATTCTTCTTTGATGCTGTGTCGAAACTTGACAAGTGTTAGTTTCTATATAGTTAATAGCAATTTGAGTCTGAAACCATATGTGTGACAGGCTCACTTTATTCGCTTTTGAGAAAATGTTTGCCAGATACCTACATCTCAGTACCAATTTGTCAGTCGTTCTTTCAAGGAAAAACAAATGGTGTTCCATTAGAAAGCTGACAGACAAGGGGCTCCTGGGTCGCTCAGTCGGTGAAGCATACGACTCTTGATTTTAGCTCAGGTTATGATCTCAGGGTCATAAGATCGAGCCCCGCTTCGGGCTCCACACTGAGCATGGAACCTGCTTGGGATTGTCGCTCTCCCTCTTCCTCTCCGCCCTCCCGTGCTCTCTCTCTCTCCCTCTCTCTCTGAAAAAAGAAAGGGTCGGGGGGGAGCTGACAAACAAAATTAGCTATTTTAGCTTGCAACTCCAAATATTGCCTAAGTGCTTTTTCTCAGGATAACCATCGTATTTTGGTGTGCCTGGAGAGTGGTTTGTGCGAACTTCCTGTTATATCAAACCGAATATAAGAAAGATGTACTCAGGGGTTGATATGTAAACAAATCAGTAATTTTAATTTTAACTGTTTCTCATAGGCATTTTTTTTTCTCATAGGCATTTTTAAAAGAAAATAGCCTCCCCCCTCCCCCCCCAAGAGCATGACCATGAAGAATACAGTGACTTAGGTTGGTGTCGAGCAGTGCCTTGATTCGCATCAAGACACCAGTGGTTTCACCCCCATTACTTTTGTACTGGCCGTGCTAATGTCTAAACAGTGGAAAAGTCAGATAAAACCTCAGATTATTATGGAAGTCCTTTCGACCTCAGGGACCTCTGGGAGGCTATGGAGCACACCTTGAGGCCCACTGGCACAAGACATCACTGGCTGTGATTCCAGCCCTGGCCCTGAGTGGGTTGATAACATAGCCTGACTTAGAAGCACAAATGTCTTCCCCGGGAGAATGAGGAAAAATAGCTTCCATACCCCATGCTTGTGTGAGGATCGTCATACCGCACACGTGAGAAACTGTAAGCTGCACAGTCCTTGTGTCACACACAGCGGCTGTTTCCCTACTAACAGACTCCATTAATCCTACTCTGGGATTAATAGCCACTGCAGGAGACTTTATTTTTGTCTTTTTTCTTATTGTACCAAGAACACGTGCCTGGTGGGGAAAATATAGAATCCAAAGAGAAAATTGCAGTTTCTCTTTTATATTCTCCCTTCCCAGATATAACCATCATTGACGTTTGGGGTCTATGTTTCTAGTCCTCTTTTCTGTACCTTTTTTTCCCCCAAATAGATGAAATCATATGTTCTAAGCAACTTTGTACTGCACTAGATTTCACTTAGTGTTAGCATTAGAGCATTTGCACTTCCCTTAGTTGGGACAAATTATAGATTCAGAAGCTTGGGAGTATATGACTTTCCAAAGAATGCCCTGTGATGGATTCATCATTGTTGGCAGTTCAGCCCTTGTCACTGTGGCCGTTTTGTCCCGCCCTTGTGGTGAGAGCCAGTGCTGGGACATCTGCTTGATGGCAGCCTAGGTACTTGGGCAAGAGGGGGACCTGGAACTTACTGTCCAGGGGGACTATTCACATACATACACGGTCTTGGTCTTTTACTTTCTATGTGCTTTTGACACCTTCAAGTGAAAACAAGTTCCTTTGAAGGGTGACTTTCATCAACATTGCCATTTGTATATCTTTCTGATTAAAGTCCAAGTCATCCAAAATTACAGAGATAGAGAACAGATCAGTGGTTACCAGAGTTTGGAGAAGGGGTCAGGGGTGCAATTATAAAGGGGTACTCTGAGGGAATTCCTTTGTGTTGATAGAACAATTCCCTAACTTGGTTGTGGTGTGGTTGTGCATACGTGTGATAAAATGTCCCAGAACCATATGCAGATGTACCAAAAAATGAGTGCATGCAAAACTGGTGAAATTCAAGTAAGGTCTATAGCCTAGTTGATCGTCTCAGGCCAGTGTTGCTTCCCGGGTTTGGATAATGTCCTGTGTGAGAGGGGGAAGCTGGTTGAGAACCCAAGGGACCTCTGTACTGTTTTTGCAACTTTTTTGTGAGTCTGTAATTTTTCCAAAATAGAAAGTTTATGTAAAAGTATAAATCATCAAATTCTGGTCAGGGGGAGAGAGTGGGGGAAAGTCTTGAATGATATAGCTAAGGTTATATGAAAATTTCAGTGGAAAACAAATGTGCCCAGCAGAACACAAGCCCTCGCTTCTCTGCTGTGCCCTCAGATCTGGAATCCCACTTCCTCTGCACTTTTTTTTTTCTCCCCAAATACGTTTATTTTATTTTTTCAGTGTTATAAGATTAATTGTTCATGCACCACACCCAGTGCTCCATGCAATACGTGCCCTTCTCAATACCCACCACCAGGCTCACCCACCCCCCCCCTCCAAAACCTCAGTTTGTTGCTCAGAGTCCACAGTCTCTCCTGGTTCATCACCCCCTCCGATTTCCCCCCATTCACCCTTCCCTTCCTTCTCACGATGCCCTCCATGATTTTCTTTATACTCCACACGTGAGACCATAAGATAATTGACTCTCTCCGCTTGACTTATTTCACTCCGCATAATCTCTTCTAGTCCTGTCCATGTTGATACAAAAGTTGGATATTCA
>CM052798.1:159155885-159218724 GCA_028533885.1 Nasua narica | reverse complement strand
ACCGATGGGTTTTCTAAACCAGTCTTTCTCCCTGTTTTCAGTTGCTCCCTCTAGTTAAAGTCCTTTTTGAGGCCACTGTTCCCTAAACATGAAGTGATGAGCTCTTTCCCCTCAGAAGCCAGGCTCTTTGTCACGTGTGACTACGGCTGGGGAATGCTGCCTCTTAGTGGCGAGAAGCCAGAGAAATATGGACATGATCTATTTTGTTGATTCTTTAGTATGTGTGTGGCCAGGGTTTTATTAAGCGCACAGGCTTTTATGCGAAGTACCTCTCATAGCGTTTGGTTCACAGCATATATTTCGTAGATGGTAGCATTTTTTTTTATTATTAGAAATATTTCTTTAGTCGATTTACCAGTCTATGAATTCGTCCTTCCCCTAGTGAAAGATGCCTTCATAATCAAAGCCAGCTCCAGACCTAACAAATTACTTGTTGAGGGGCACCTGGTCGCTCAGTCAGTTAAGTGTCTGCCTTCAGCTCAGGCCGTGATCCCCGGGTCCTGGGACCCCAAGTCCCTCAGCGGGGCGTCTGCTTCCCCCACTGTCCCTCACCGCCAGCTCCCCTCCCCCCCCCCGTCAAATAAATTTTTTTAACTCTTAATTTAAAAAAAAATTTCTTGTTATTTCTGGATTATAAACTGTTGCTTGCTTCCATGCCTTTTGTACCTTCCGTTCTTTCTGTTTTTATTATCATTAGGTAGTTAACATATTAACGATAAAGGCTTTTTTTACAATGCAGCTTCCTTGTTAAAAAGGGGAAAAACAAAGAAGGAAAAGAAAGGATGATCTTTTAGTTTTAGCTGTTACTAAGTATTTTTGTCATTCATTTGGTTAAATATATAGAACCAGAATTATGTTCAGTCTTTTTTATTTTTAAGTCACTACAAAGAAAGCAGTAAAGTTATCGCTTGGTAAGCACTGCTAGGTCTACTCTCCTGCCAGCATCCCGTCATTGCCTGTGATCCGGGAAAGAAATTAGGGAGTCAACAGAGGATTGCATCCACTTAATCATCAAACCACAAAATGGGACAGGAAAGGAGTAACTGGTGGATTGAAATAGACTCTCAGTGGGTAAGGATAACTCTTTGAACCATACCCCCAAGACCCCAGTGTAGGATCAGTTTTAGAAAATATATGTAAAACCTCTTTTAAAAAGAGGTGCCGAGAAGGATCCTGGTCCAGCCAGGACTGTCCACACCTTCTCTTCCCTGAGCCTTTAGACAATTCTGTCGCTTGCATAAGAGCCTCAGTCCCCTTTAACAGTTAGAGGGCAGTTATTGCTTCAGACCTGTTGAAGCAAAGGAAAGATTTCTCCAGCTGCATAGCATTTCCTGTTTGCAATCTCTGACTGCAGGGTATGTGGTCGAGTTAAGGATTTGTTTTTCATTTTTCGTCTTTTCTTACCCCTCAAATGAGAATAGCAAAGAAGCATGCAGGTTGGATCGAGATTTATAGCTGACAAATGAATTCTCAGGTTGTTCTTTGAAATGCTGAGAAATGGAGAGAGCATGAGTCTGTATACTCAGCAGTCAGCTGGTAGCCCCTGGATTATAGAATACATCTTAACAACCTCATCCTTTTGCAGAATGGTAATCTGTAATTGGAAGGGTTTAACCTTTGATCTGCCAGACGACCCCTCCTGTCTTCACTGGTGGTTGATACTATGAGACCTTTCACATGCAATGAGATCTATCCACGTGGGTAAGAGGAAGGTTTTCTTTTCCTCTTCTCTTATAAAAGTTGTACATGTTTACAATAAAAATTTGAGAAATATAGAAGAATTTAAATAAAACAAAGATCAGTATATAATCCCAACTTCCATTAATACTAATAACATACTATGTCCTTTGAAACAACTTTATAGATTCGTACAAAGAGAAGCTGATAAAATTCAGGATTTTAAGGATTCCAGAGTGGTCGCAGGGTCCGTACGCCTTATATTCTATAACATCCCTCCACCACCACCCCCTGACCCCACCCGGGACTTTTCAGGCAGGTCCTCATAATTAGACACAATCTGTTTTTTCTAGTAAAACTTTTGAATATTCACCTGAAGCGAGATGAAGACTCTAAGAGTCCCACCTCAATTCAGGTCAAAGCTTACCACCACATGAATCAGGTCAGATCAGGTTTTGCTGCCAGATGAGTTTTATTAAAAACAAACTTGGGGCATCTGGGTGGCTCAGTCAGTTAAGTTTCCAACTCTTCATTTCAGCTCAGGTCGTGATCTCAGGATCGTGAGATCGAGCCCTGCATTGGGCTCTGTGCTCAGTGGGGAGTCTGCTTGCATCCTCTCTCTTCTTCTCCTCCTCCCCACTCATGTGCATGCTCTCTCTCTCTAAGATAAATAAATATTTTTAAAAAATTTTTTTAAATAGGGGCGCCTGGGTGGCTCAGTGGGTTAAAGCCTCTGCCTTCAGCTCAGGTCATGGTCTCGGGGTCCAGGGATCGAGCCCCACATCAGGCTCTCTGCTCAGCGGGGAGCCTGCTTCCCCCTCTCTCTCTGCCTGCCTCTCTGCCTACTTGTGATCTCTCTCTCTCTGTCAAATAAATAAATAAAATCTTTTAAAAAATTTTTTTAAATAAATAAAACTTGTGTTATACATAGACTGTGAACTTTATTTAAAGCATGTTAGCTCTCTAGGACTACACAAATAAAATTACAAAATTAATAGGCTACATACTATATTTCGTGGTATAACTAAATCGTAATCGATTCCCTATATAGAATTTGAATTCTCCATTCATTAGTATAGGGGTAGCTTGTCTTAAGTACATCCAATATACAGAAATCCTGTAGTATCCCCTAGGCTGAACTTAAAAATGGTTTATTTTTCTTATGGCTTTTTTACTTTAGTAACATTGTAAATAGGAAGTTCAGATAATGCCTTTTAAGCAGGATTACATGCAGCAAATAACACTCTTCATTTAAAATGTGTTTGTGGTTGTCCGGTGTTAACTGCGCTTTAAACAGACCCCCAGCATCTCGATGCTAGCAGAGACTTGTGTTTTAGAGCTGCGGTTCTACGAGAGGGAGGGTAAAGAAAAACTGGTCCCTTGTTGGAGAAGGTTCCCTTAGCCATAGGAGGGGACTGAACATGGGGAGAAAGTCTCAGGTTGGTGCTAGAATGCTTGGGACGTCCCCAACATTTGCTTATCAGTATTTCTCTGAAAGATAAGAGCTGGTCTCACCCTCAGAGATCTTTGGGCAGGAAAGGGTTCGTGATTCCTGTGGTTACGTCTTATTTATATAAATAATAACAGTAACAGTAGTGGGTACAGTGTGCTTCCTATATCCCAGGGAGCGTGTTAAGCACTTTACGTGTTGTACTCGCTAGAAGGGGCTAGAAGGGGCTAGCATGTGCCCAAGTAGCAGATCCAGCCCCTGATCTCCACGGCTTCCCGTAGGAAGGGGTTCTTTCCCTCCTCACGTCCTGTGTTTACCGAGAGAGTCTGCTCCACACGCTAACAGTCATGCGGAGGCGGATGCAGGCCGCCCCAGGCCGCCCCGTCACCACGGGCTGCACGGTGCCAGAGGAGGAGAGGCTCCAGAATCACGTGAAGGCTCCTCACCGCTTCCCCGGTGGATTAGTTCACCACCTTCAACCGGGTCCTTGGCCCCACCAGCAGGGGACAGGAAATAGAAGGGAGCAAGTAGAATATTTGGTGAGTGTTACTGTTTCTGCCTCATCACTCCTGACACCAGCCCTACCAGGTAGTCACCATAATTATCCTTATGGAACAGTAGAGGAAACTGAGGCACAGCGTGCTAGGGTGGGTATCAGAACCAACATTCAGACCTAGATGGTCTACTTCAGAGCCCATGCTGTCTCTCAAGGAGGTGGGCATCCTTTTATGGGCCTCCCATAAAATTTACTTTTAATTTATTTAAGTAAAAAGGATTGACTTAAAGGGCAGCAGGTAAAACAGCGGCACAGATGTGGCGGGAGGAAGGCAAACAGTGCTCGGCGAGAGCTAACAGCCTTCTCTGTCTGCATGAGCTTGATCCCGGCAGCCCCCAGAGCTCCTTTTCCAGGCCCAGATCTGGAGGCCATTGTGAAAAGCAAATGCGGATGTTTTCCTTGGTTCAGAGAATTCTGCCAAACTTGGCTTACCACTCACTGCTCTGACCTCTTCCATCCGTGCTTGGTTTCCCATTTTCCATCCCAGGCCTGACCTCTTATCTGTCTGTCCGCCCACCTGCCCCAGATTCGGTGTTCTCTTTTGAACTGGGTTTAGATTCCTCTGCAGAAGGTTGCCTCTGAGTCTCTCCTCGCCTCCAGCTCCTGTAGTTTTCGGAGGAGGTGACCCACTCCAGATCCAGACTTTGGGGCAGGTACCACAGCCCAGCTAGGCCACCTTCTTCTGGGCTGTTGTCAGCCAGCACCAGGAACAGGGATTAGTGAGGGAGGCGTGGCAGGGGGCATGTACCAGCCAAGTGGATGCTTTGAGCTGTGTACACCCTGTGCAACCGTGTGCAGTGGCCCTGCTGGGCCCAGTGCGTCTGGCCCCCTTTGCCTGGGAACACGAGTATCAGAATCTGAGATGCCTTTCCCTGACAGTTTTCCCTGAAACACTAATTCCATGTCGCCGCCTTTGATAAGAGTTCTGGATTGAAAAGTACTCCGTATTGCTTTTGGGGAGTTACAATGCACATTTGTGTATTCAAGACTTGGAGACATCCTATTATTAAAGAGACCTGTCCAATTCCATTTTTTAAAACTTATTTGACCACATAGTTTCTTGTTCTATAGGAAACATTAACTTCCCACGGAACCACTTTGAGACGTGTTGATATAGATGTTTCTGGATCAGGTGATCCATTTCACGTGTTGTGTTTAACTTTATTCCATTTCATATCTGTTCTTCTAGAACTCATTTCTTCTTTACATTTCACTATGTAATTTCTGATTATTTAAGCTGGTTGCTCCTTTACACCTTGCCTCTTTCAGATTGTACCCTTTGGTGTCTTTGGGTACATCTAGGTTTAACCGTGGAGAAAGAGGCAGCTGATCCAGCCTTGAACTAGTAGCTTACATCTTCCACTAAATGTGAAAAGGCCCTTCTATTGACTGGTTGCCCAGCTGTGTTAAGCAATTGAAAGTTCAGAGAGTTGGCAGAAGTGCACAACTTTGAAGTCAGATAAAACTGAGTTCACTTTTCTGTTCCACCAGTTTTCAAGCTGGGTCCCTAGAGGCAGAATCATTTATTCAGTTACCACTCATTCATTTACCCAGAAAGCAAAGATTTCAAGAAAGGCTTCCCAGAAGAGACATCTTGAACTAGGCCGTAAAATAATGAGTAGATACTTAGAAAGCTGAAGTCTTGGGCTTGCAGATGTGCTTTTCCTGAACTAGAAGCACTAAGCAGGATTAAGCATTAGTTGATACACTTGAAATTTATTTACTTACTTATTTTAAAAGATTTAATTAATTTAGAGAGAGAGAGAGCAAATGAGAGGGCATAAGTGGGAGGGAAGGGCAGAGGGAGAAGCAGACTTCCAGCTGAACAGGGAGTTGGATGTGGGACTTGATCCCAGGATCCTGGGATCATGACCTGAGCCGAAGGCAGAGGCTTAACCAACTGAGCCACCCAGGCGCCCCTGATACACTGGATGTTTAGAGAGTGAGGTTAAAGTCTATACTTCAAGATTTTTGTTTTTTGGTTTTGTTTGTTTTAAAATATTTTATTTGTTTGTTTATTCGTTCATTCACTTACTTATTTAGTGTGTGTGAGTCAGGGAGGGGGCAGAAGGGCAGAGGAAGAGAGAGAATCTCAAGCAGACTCCAGCAGTGAGGAGCCCAACCTGGGGCTAGATCTCATGACTCTGAGATCATGAGCTAAGCCGAAATCAAGAGTCACACACTCCACTGACTGAGACTCCCAGGTGCCCCTGTTTTTTTGTTTGTCTTTTTCTTAAGTGAAGACTTTCTAAACTGTGGTCTTGACGTAGCATTTACCAAATATTCACTCTGTTCCAGGCTCTGTCCTGAGCTCATTCAAGAGACCGCTTATACAGACTATTTTAATAGTTAACACTAAAGTACTACTTCATTTTATAGGAAATGATGGACATGGGGAGGGGACCAGGGATTTTAGACTTCCTGTTTTTTGCTGCCTACAAATAGAGAAGACTTTTTCTTTTTCCTTTTTTGGTTTCCTGGCAGCAGTTGGCATCACAGGCATAATATCCAAGAAGATTCTTTTTCTTCAAGGCTAACTTAGAAATATATCAAGTGGTGGTGAATATTGCAGCCACATTTAGGTAGATTATTTGGATTCTGACATTTTCAGTGAAGATTAAGCTTTATGCGTGGCAGTATCACAGCAGTGAGGTGTATCCCAGGTGCAGTTATTGCTAATTTGAGCATTTTCAGTGAGGATCAAATGAGGGGAAGCACAAGATCCGGACCAAGCACAGAGTAGGGAGTCCAGGCAAAGGGGGCGACACTCCCCTCTCCCCTGCTTTCCTACGAGTTAAATGAAGACAGTGTCTACAAGGAGGTCTTGCCATGTCCTCCGGTTAGGGTACGCAGTGAGCCCCAAGTACTTGCACACGTTTATTTTATTACATTTTTTAATTTGTTAGGAGGATTCTAAGTAAAATTTTTTCATTGTCAAACACACAGTGTGTGATCAAGATGTTCGGTGAAGGCAAGGAAAATGGAATTTGATGTCACCTACAGTATGGTTTTGTTCTGATTTAAATGTAGCAAATTGTAGATGACATGCATGGAAATGAAATTAAGGTCTGAAAGTCGATCGTGAACCAGTCGATCAAGCCTTTCAAGCACAGTAGGGAAATCCTTAGAGTCGAGATGTCTTTTTTTTTTTTTTTAAACAAAGGCCTAACTTTATGCTGCAGCCTTTCTTCCTTTTGCTTTCCCATTTATCTTGGGCTTATAAGTCATAGCTACTCCCCCTTTTCTTATAATTATCCTCAGATGAAATCAGATGCTACACATAACGTAAGGGATAATAGTGCTTTCATTTTCACTGTAGATGTAGGAGATGATGTTAAATCTAACCCCTCATTTGCTTAAATTGAATTAGACAAAATATAATTGCATTATTTTATGTTAAGGAATTCTCATATTCCCAGTACGCTTACACCTACCTGTTTTTCTCTGTGAAACTTCCAGGAGAACTGTGTTTTCTGCTTAAACTCAGTCTTGTCAGTTCTTGATGCCTGTAGCATAGTGATGTGACTTGGGTCCCCCTCTGCCTTAGGTCTTCCCCAGATCCCCCAGAGCAGTCACTCCTGTGCTGTTCTCATGGTATTATGCCTGAGACCATTAGACAGGTGACTTCCAGTTTTGACTGCAGGCTTTCCCTTCTGTAAAGGAACTTGGGTTTTCCTTCTCCTCTGGACAGCCCTCCGTGTCAAGCCGGCGCCATCACACCTGGAGAGCTTGTTTCAGCATGGGTGGTTGGGTGCCCCCTCGGAGTGTCTGATTAATTAGGATTGAGATTTCACTTCTCACAAGTTCTGGGTGATGCAAACACTAGTGGTCCAAGGACCATACTTGGTAAGGGAAGGATGGTCATTCTGGACAGAGATACAGAATTCCCAGTGTTAGAGAGAAGCTGTAATGTTTCCTCCCAAATTCATTCTCTAATTCATTATTTTTACTTTTATACCTGTCCTCTGGTTTCTATGTTGTATTAGTAAGTCATAGAAGTTGAATAAGGAATAGGCGCTAGTTGATTATATCACCCTCTTGTGTTTCTGTGTCATATTTCTGTGTGTGTGTGTGTGTGTGTGTGTTATGTTAGTCACTATACAGTACATGATTAGTTTTTGATTCAGCGTTCCAAGCTTCATTGTTTATGCACCACACCCAGTGCTCCATGCAATACGTGCCCTCCTCAACACCTGCCATCAGGCTCACCCAACACCCCACCCCCTCCCCTCCAAACCTCTCAGTTTGTTGCTCAGAGTCCACAGTCTCTCCTGGTTTATCTTCCCCTCCGATTTGCCCCAGTTCACTTTTCCTTTCCTTCTCCTAATGTCCTCCATGTTATTCCTTATGCTCCACATGTAAGTGAAACCATCTGTGTCATATTTCTTTTTAATATTCTGAATACAAAAATAATACCAGTTCATTGTCGAAAACTTAGAAAATACAGGGAAAAATGCTGAAATAAAAATCACCAGCAGCCTTACAGTCCGCTGTTTATGGGCCGAGAGAGAGCTATCTGCCTCTAATCTTTTTCCTATTTATAAATCCTTTTATCATATATGTATTTATTCCCATAACTTTTTAACCACATTGGTTTCATACTATCGTGCTATTTGATAACCTGACTTTTCACTTATTCATATATTATGAAGATGTTTTCTGGTTTTTTAAAGCACTGTAGCCTCAGACATTTGCTTAATTGGAAGCATACAGCCTCTTAAGACAGAGCTACTGTGGTTGAGATGGGCAGGGAACCTCGAGCCTTCTCCACAGTCAGTGACTGCCCCCACAGCAGGGTCTGCACAACCCCTCGGCATTGTCCATGACTTCACTTCTGACAGCTCTGTAGAATGTCCATCGTTTATTCGCACCAGGATTTATTTGCCAGTCTCCTGTGCCGAACATCTCCGTTGTTGCCATGTTCTTACCTTTGAGAACAAGTCGAGGACATCATTTGAAATTTCTGCATGTGCCCTGACAATAGATTGTTTCGATGTTGGCCCTTATTACCATGTGAATTCAGGTTGTGTATGTTTATTTCCCCTTCCCTCACTATTGTTTGAGTCAGTTAGGAAATGGACAGAAACTGCCTGGAGCCCAGCACCCTGGTAGTACCGTCTGTTCATATCCTGGTCAGGTTCGAAAGCTCACTTTCTTAAGATATTTCAGACTTTTTCAAAAGTCTGTTTATATTATGCCAGAAGTTTTATAGTAGACATTATAGACGATATAAAACAATCTAGGGTTTTGATAGGAACTATGAACTGACCCTTCTAACTCTTCAGTATCTCTCGGGAATTGCTTAGTCACTGTTTTTGCTACTTTGTTGGAGGTAGGGGGTGGAGCCACATCGTGCTCATGAGACAGCCTGAGCCTCTCCTTCTGGCTGTTCTCACCCATTGGTCTGGAGTTTTTTCTGGTGCGTTCAGTCCTACCTCAGTAGCTCACTTTAAGATATAAGAGTACTATACCTGGAAGGTGTATTAGAGACCTTGTAGTTTCATCAGTGGCAAAAATGAGAAGTGACCAGCCTGTACCCACACCCCCAGGTGGAGGCAGGTTCAAATCTAGAATACCCTTGTTCCCAGTTGTCAAACCAAGGCTGGCAGCTGCTGAATGAAAGGTACCCGTGGTCTGTCACCCCCAGCCATATCCTGGGGGCAGTTCTAATCTCCTGTCCTTCTCCTAAAGCCACCCCCACCTCCCTGCCTTCTCCTCTGGAAGTGCAGAGCGCCGCAGGAAGGCCAAAACTGGCTCAGCTCCTGTAACACTTCTGAGCCTGAGAACAGCTTTCCCGGGTTTGGAGAGGAATTCATTTGTTCAGCCATTTACTCCATCAACAAGTGTTTTATTTGACAGGTCTACCCTGTCCTAGGGGGTTGATGTAACAGTGGTAGGCAAAACAGCCGTAGCTCCTGCCTCCAAGAAGCTTTGCTCTAGATGGTAAAGAAACAATCAAGTGCTTGTAAAATGCACTGTGCTTTGAAAGTGAGCCTCTTCTGCCTCGTTAAGATTAATTTCTCAGGCAGGAGAAATCCATGTAGAGTGGGTTCAAGACCTCACTGAGGAGGAGGCATGAAGACTAGAATAGGAGGCTCTCTGCCAGTAGCCAAAGGAAGACTGGTCCAGGCTCAAGGTCAAGCATGCGCTTGGTGGACTGAAAACCGGAAGAAGGGCTGGCATGGTTGAAGGGCAGCGGAAACGGATGAGGGGGTTTCAAACAGACAGGTTGCCAGGGCCAGACTTAAACTGGGAGGTTGGATTTGAATCCAGCTCCATGGGAAGCCATTGATGGGACTTGAGCAGGAGAGCGATATGATCTCATAGTTGAATAATAGGACTCAGGAAATGAGAATGGGCTCAGTAAAAGCATTAATTAAAAACCTAACCGTCTGCTTGCTCACTGTTTGACCTTGGACAAGTTACTTAACCTCTCTGAGCCTGTTTCCTCATTAATTGGGTGAGACCAAGAATCATCTTTCTGAGTTGTTGTGAGTAGTAACTTTAGATAACATATGTTAAACACAGTACCATCTGTCATGTGAGTAAATCTAATTCAGGCTGCTCTGCCCGGATTAGAGCATGGTATATAATAGGAAGCATTACCTTACAGTTTGTAGAGACTCTCTTGCAGAATGAGGCAGGGAAACAACCCTAAAACCTACCATTAGAGAGAATGTGGTGCCCTAAGAAGGACATTTGGGCGTCCTCACCCTCCACCCCAGCCTCAGAAGACCTATTCTAGTGTCCAAAATGCTATCATTGTATTTTTTCCACCACGGCCACTGAGCTTTTCAAATATGAGAAAGTAAACGTAGTTGCGTTTTATTAAGAGTGTGCGTTGCGAGGCATTTCACAGGCGTAGCCCCCAGTATCTGTTCTGCAACACCCTTAGCAGGTGGCCTTCTCATTCCCACGACAAGCAAGGAGACCGAGTCTCTAAAAAGCTGCACGACTTGCCCAAGGGCACACCTCACTAAGTGTATGCCACCTGCTTGGCCATGTGAGCCCTGGGCGCTCCGGCAGCCGTGAAGCATAAAACTCACAAATGTGTGAGCAGTGGGTGAGGTGGGAACACTAACTCTGATCTGTTTTGGATTTGTAAGTGCCCTCGACCTGGGAGCAGTGTCCTTTGTTTCCCCTGAATGCATATGCAACCAAGTACAGTGAAGCTTGGTTCAGTAGGAGAGTCACAGCTGACAGTATCCGTCCACTCGTGTGTGTAGTGTAGTACAGTCTTCAAAACGTTCTGATAATGCGCAAGAAGATGGTGCTGGGACACTTCGCTGACTTTGGAGCTGGCCCTGGTGTGGTTTGACCCCTGCACTTAATGCTCTGTGTTTGAGCACGTGACTGAACACCTTGAGGGTTATCAGGAGCTTCCGGGGGAGCAGTGGGGGCGGAGCCACGGGACCCTGCTGCAGAGCGGGAGCGTCGCGGTCGCGGTATCCGTTCTCCCTGATCCTGTCACACCAGCCTGGGCTAGTTGAGGGAGGGGCCGGGACACCCACTTCAAAATCAGAAAACCGAGGCAGTAAGGTAAACGGTTTGCCCAGAGTCCCCCAGGCCAGGAGTAGTGAGCAGCCACATGCCTCTGAGCTTCTCCAAAGTCTTCCCTGTGTGTCGTGACAGCCCGGAAACGGCCTGACGACAGGGCCCATGAAGGAGGCCGTGAAGGAGTTAACACACTAGACAGAATACCTCATTTATTCCAGGGAATCCGCGACTCAACTGCTGGGAGCTGGCTCATTATTTTAATTGGATTTTCCAATGTGTTGAGCAAGTCAGCAGATTTGCATTAGCCTTACTTTCAGCAAAACCGTTTCTGTCTGGAGAGGGGAAGGGGAGAGAACCAGTAGGCAGCGGAGAAGGAATGTCAGAACTGACACGGGATGGCAAAGCGAGCGGATGCTGCCCTCGTTAACCGACGCGCTGCCGTGGGCATGTGGGCGTCGTGGGGGCACCACGTGAAGCGCTCTGCTGCCCCCTCCGGGAGGGGGACGAGGCACTGCTGAATCACCAGCCCCTCTGCCCCAGCTCCTGGGGGGCGGTGGGGAGCCCTCCGGGCCAGCCAGAAGCCACAGGGCCGTGTGGTGACCTGCGGCTGCTTCCTTGCTCCTGCTCTGGGACCCGATCGGTTAGGGGACCAAACAGATGACGTGCCTCCCCTCCAGAGAGGAAAGACAGGTGATACGTCAGCAGAGAAATAACAAGATCATTTCATTTTGTGGTAAATGAACCACTCTAAAGGGGTTTAAAAATCAGGGCAGATATGTAGGGGAAAGCTGATGGTGAAGTCCTCTCTCCTGTCTGGGATTACAGGCTCTGTGTGTATCGTCTGGTAGGGTCTACGCAGTGGTAAGGAATACGTGGTTATTTTGATCAAAACCAGTATTAATTACAGTTTGTTTGCTTAAACAAGCCACTTTTGCATAATGAAAGGTTAGACCTCAGCCGCCTCCTGTCTTTATTCCAAATTTCTGGTTGGGCTTGAGGTATATACTTGCGGGGGACGTTTCCTCTTTGTGAGGAAGGAAACAGACAGCAGTTTGTTTGGAAAGCAGATATATTTACCACGCCCAAACATCATTCCTGAAAGGCTGTTAACGTGTTTGCTTAATAAAGTGGAAAAAGAGGTGCTTTTAGAAACTTGTCCTTCCCTCACATTATGTTGACTCATGGAAACAACTTAATGTTAATTCAACTTATCATTAAAGGAAAGGAAATAGATTGGAACTTGAGTAAATGGAATGGAATAATCAATAGAATTTTAGTAAAATTAATGGGAAATAAGGTTTTACTAGATTTGAAAGCCTTTTAAAAAAAATCCATTGAGGATAGTGACGGTGATACAGGAAGGCTGTGCTCTCGTTTCATTACTGTGTTAGCCTCCTCGCAGTTGCCCTAAAGATGCCTTTGCTACACATGAGGTTGCAAGCCTTGCTCAGGCCATGGGAGGGATTCCTGAAGGGATTGGAAAATAAAAAAGCAGGAGAATCACAGAATCCTACAACTGTCCATCATGTAATCCATCGCTGTCACACAGCAATACCTTCAAACATCAGAAAAAATAAGTCTTCTCTTCATTGAGATCTCAAGGGAAGGAAATTTTATTTGGCCCCTCAATAAATAATCTCAAGAAAAGTTTCCTTTTCTTGAGATTAGTCTGTCTTTGACTTTCCTCTACGTCTTCATGACAGGTAGTTACAATTCACTTTGTATTTAAACCAGTCTCCTTTGGGGGCACCTGGGTGGCTCAGTCGGTTAAGCGTCCTATTCTTGATTTTGGCTCAGGTCGTGATCTCGGGGTTATGGAATTGAGCCCCATGTTGAGCCCTGTGCTCAGTGGGGAGTCTACTTAAGATTCTCTTTCTCTCTCTCTCTCTCTCTGTCCCTCCCTACCTTCTTGCACTCTCTCTCGATCTCTCTGTAATAAATAAATAATCTCTTAAAAAAAACACACAAAAAACAGTCTCCTTTGCCAGTTTTTGCAGCTGAACCTACTTTTTTCCTGGCAAGTAAGGTGGGGAAAGTTTAAGTTTCAAACCTTTTTTCCTGGGGCCTTTTCTTAGGCGCGTCACTGGGAAGATTCTGAATTCATAACACACGATATTTAGCCTTCTTGGTTTCTTATCAGCTCCCAAGAGTGTATGTGTGGATAACCACAAAGAAATTCTTGCTTCTTGGGGTTTTCCACCAGTGTGGCTCCGGCCCACCTCCCCCTGCCCCGGGCCTGACCACAGTGGCGGCACCAGCAGCTTACAGCGTGCGTCTGTTGTGTGGTCAGTACTTCGCTTCTGAGGGACTTTTCCTTCCCAGCAACTCCCACATTCAGTATTAACCACAGAGTTTCATAATTCTTTCGTTGTTGTAATATAGCCTTCATACCAAGGTAGCAATGACATTAATGTATTTTTTTCCCCTGCTCCATTTCACAATGGATTTGAGGCATTGGTGGAAACCCTGATGTAGGACTGAGTTAAAGATGTTCTATGATCTCCATCCTCTCGTTTTGTGTTTTAGAATTTTTGCCTTTTTTTTTTTTAAATTTTGGATAAACAATACAGTACATGGTACAAAGAAATGTTCTCATGCAGAAGGGTCCACAGTAAAAGGTTCTTCCACCACCCTCCCTCGTTGCACACCCAGTCTCTGTCCCTGCAGGGAAACAGTACCGGCCGCGTACTCGGTGTGCTTTCAGCAGTCATTTAAACGTAAACACATTTTTTTTGTTCTTTTTGGGTTTTTTTTGTTTTTTAAGTTTTATATACTTATTTAAGTAATCTCTGCACCCAGCGTGGAGCGGGAATGGACAACTCCGGGATCAAGAGTCCTATGCTTCCCCCACTGAGCCAGCCAGGTGTCCCTGTTCTTTTTATACAAAACTTTGTATGCTGTGAGTACTGTTTTACACTTTGCTGTAGCACGTAACAACTTATCTTGGAGATATTTCCGAAGTTAGACGTAAAAAAAACTTTCTCATTTGTGTGGCTATTGTTTAGAACTTCCGTAATTTATTTGCCTAGTTCCCTACTGACAGGTACTAATAATGGTCCGAGGGGCGCCTGGGTGGCTCAGTCGATTAAGCGCCTGACTCTTGATTTCAGCTCAGGTTGTGATCTCAGGGCTGTGAGATCAAGCCCCACATCAAGCCTCGTGCTCAGTGGCAAGTCTGCTTGCGATTCTCTCCCTCTCTCTCTCTTCCTCTGCCCCTTCCCCCACTCTCGCTCTCTAAATAAATCTTTAAAAAGAATTAAAATAAACAGTCCTACAAAGAAGAACCTTGGACTCACGTGATTCCTGTATTTCCTTCACTCTACAAATACTTACTGTGCACCTACTCTGTGCTAGGCAGTGTTTCAAATTCTGGAAATAGGGCAGTGAACATACAGACCCTATTCGCGGAGAGCTTGCCCTCAAATTGAGGATGCAGCAAACGTGTGCGGAAACATATACGTATGTAAATGGTGACGGATGATAAATGTTTTGAAGAAAATAATGTCAGATGTCTACGAACTGAAGAAAGGTGGAGAGTAGGTGGGCCCCTGCCTCACTTGTCACCGTCCACACAGACTCGTGAGACCCACAAGATAGTGGGACGCAGGAGGCTTGTCTTTCAGGAATGAGCTTGTTGAGGACTCAGAGCAAAATATTATTACAGCTATTCATCTATGGCAGAGAGTGAGTTCTGTTAATCTTTATTTTCCCCATCTCATACCCAAAGCAGTGGTTTTCAACTTTTTCTTTATTATTACCTGCAAACTGCCCCCACCCTATCCCAAGGAGCCTTTTTAAATACTTTTTTTTTTTTTAAGATTTTAATTTTAAGTAATCTCTATACCCAGCATGGGGCTTGAACTCACAACCTTGTGATCAAGTCACACACTCCACTGACCGAGCCAGTCAGGTGCCCCTTAAAGACATTTCCTCACTTCCCCTGTGAGGTTTTACTTCAACACAAATACTCTGTAGATCAAGTTTCTGTACTCTGGCCCTTTGGAGAGCCACAGCCATTAGAATATCTAAGATGTTTTCTCCCCACTTCCCAGGAACCAAGGCTCACAGAACACAGACTGAATCTGTGGCTCTCTCGCCGCCAGCCAGGCGGTTTCCCTTCGTGGGGTTAGTGAAACCACATAGACAGAACGGTCATGGCATTCAGAATCTCTTTGTCTTTGAAAGAAGACGACAGTGGGCTATTTTTGATCCAGGCCCTCTGATGGCGTGTGCCCTGCACAACTAACCTGGTGTGTTAAGTGGGTCCCGAGGAGGGCAGAGCTGGGATGGCAAGCTTCCGGAAGCCCCGGATGAGAGCAGCAGACAGGCGTTGACAGAAGGTGTCCCTTCCACTCCACATGGCCTTGTTCTTATTTCTCACTTAACATCCCTTTGGACTTTAAAAATAAACATGGATTCAGCCCTTCCAAGGTGTTCAGGAACCCGCTAGCACTTGTCAGGTGTATTCACAGCAGCCGTCGGCCGTGGGCGATAGCATCCTCGAGTCGTAGATGTGGTTCAGAGGGTCCTGCTCAAAGCCTCCAAGCGTCAGCCCAGGTCCTTCTTCCCACTTTCTCCTTCCGGCTCTGCACAGCACTTGGAATGTCCACATGTGGCAGAGTCAGTTGCATACCGTGACCTCCTCTGTCCCCGGGATGTGAGCTGTCTCAAGACAGGAAGTGTTGTGCTCACCTTCAGCTAGCCAGCCGCTCGCATGTGGGTGTCCTCGAACAGGTACTTGATAAGTGATCGATGGGAGGCTGGCTGGCCGGCTGGCATGCCACTTGAGTACACACTTACACAGGAGTCCCATTATTGCCTGGATGGGGAGCCCCCCGACCTCTCCAGCTGTGACCTGGTTCTGCAGGCCCCTGCCGTCTTGGTTCCACTCAACCGGCCCTGATTTCCCCAAAGTGCTAGGAGTCTCCGCGACTCTTGATGACTGTCTTTTGTGCCATCTTAAAATCAAGGAGACGCAGGCCACTGCCTTGGAACAGTGAAAACCCTGCACCCTTGCTCTAGATGGGGCTTCCTGAGTATCTTGTCTTCTTAATGGATCTGGGCACAGAGAGGATACAGCAAGTAGGACAGTCGAGGTCCCTGCCCTTATTGAGACTACGTTCTGGTGGGAGACAGAGAATATACGTATAAACAAACGCAATTTCGGAGCGACAGAGGCCACAGAAGCAAATGAAAAGGAGTGGTACAAGCCAGTCGGGTAGCTCCCTCCTTCCTCTGACAGAGGCAGTTGAAGAAGAGTCAAATTGAGGTCGACCGTGTCATGAGGAGAGCAGGTCTGTGGACGATCTGAGGAATTGCTCACATAGGTGCACGCAAGTTGCCATGTGCTCATCCAGAGCCCGGGCTCCCAGCTCTCAGTCCACGTGCTGGAGGGGAGGCTGGTGTTGCCAAACCACCTCAGGGTGGTCCTTGGGGTCCTGAGCTGGTGCACAAAAGCCCTTTCACGGAGCCTGGTGTGCACAAGATGCTCCGGCAACAGTGGCTGATTTTATCATTCTGTATGCACTTCTCTTTTAACCGTCTCCCCTCTTTGTTTTGCTTTCCAGCTCCAGGGCCTGAGCCACAATGTGATCTTCACCTTGGACTCCTTGTTAAAAGGAGACCTGAAGGGAGTCAAAGGAGTAAGTGTTCCGAAATTTGATTTTCACTTTAACTGGAAAGGATTGATTTTTTTTTTTCTTTTGAGATCGTAGTGCTACTTGTATTTGAAAGGCACTCTGAATATTTTTAACATTAAAAAAGTGCTTGGAAAATGATCATTGAAAAGATGTGCCACTTCACATAGTGTTACTGACTGAGGAATAAGATGAGGCAATTTCCGGAATATTGGTGCGAGCCTCTGTGGGTGCCGGCCGTCTGCGCGGAGTCTTGGCCACGTCAGCAGTGACCCCCGGGCCCAGCCTCTCCTGGCTGCCGGGTCAGGAACCCCTGCTTCCCGGGGGTCCCTGGGAAGCTCGCCCTTCTGGCCGACGCAGGCTTCTCCCGGGTGATGGGTGCCGTGCTGTGCGTGAGTGTCTGGGTCAAGCTTCACACGTCCCGTAAAGGAAAGCACTTTTGCTGAGATGTTCTTTCAGAATTATTTATTTGCCTTTGAGCACAAGTAAATTCAATCTGTTTCATTTTCTCTTTCCTAAGGATCTCAAGAAGCCATTTGACAAAGCTTGGAAAGATTATGAGACAAAGTTGTAAGTAGCTTTTTGTTTGTTTTTTATAGTGTTGAATTTCTTAAGAAACCGCTAACTGGAAGCCTCCGCTCTTCTGGACAACAGCTTGTGTAGTACATGCTCGTGAGGGCTAAGGGTTTGGGGGCGCTGACCTAATGAGAAGGGGCTCACCCCCTGCCTCGCGGTCCGCAGTGAGGGGTGCGGTCCCTGCCGAGGGTTTCAGCACGCGTGGCTGCTGCTACTAGCAGTCAGGCTGTAGATCTGACAGTTGTGGCTTTTCTTTAATTATAGTTAGCACGTAACAGTAGACTATCGACATTCCCACCTAGCAGTTAGGAAGCAACAATAGCCAGTGTTTGTGACGTCCCTCTGCCTGCCAGGGCCTGCACGCAGTGTTCCTGTGTGCGTGACCGCCTCACGGTGACCTCACTGCCTGTGTCTGGTTCGGGGGACTGAAGCCTGGAGAGGCTGAGGCGACTGCAGAAGCTCAGAGAACCAGACAGGCGGTGTCGTGCTGGCCTTCGCCAGGGCTGGAGCAGCCGCGGACGGGCACGGCGGGCCGGCCTGCTGGGGTTATCGCAGGGATTGCGGAGAAGACACGCATGAGTTGCGTGGTCCGGGCCTGGCTTGTCGTCATACTGTACGGATCATACCACCTTCCTTTGTTATTTTTTTTTTAAAGATTTTAATTATTAGAAAGAGTCTGAGGGAAGGAGCAGAGGGAGAGGAAGAAGCAGACTCCCCGCTGAGCAGGGAGCCCGATGCGGGGCTCGATCCCAGGACCCTGACATCATGACCCGAGCCCAAGGCAGCTGCTTAACCGACTGAGCCACCCAGGCGCCCCTCCCTTCCTTCGTTATTACTACGAGGAAAAGTGTATTACCAGGAGTGGGGCAGGAGGAGAAATAGATTTTAAAGCACTTAATAAAAGTCTTGGCTGTGAACTTGGATGACTATAAACAGAATAAAAACCATTTCCATCGACAGCAATAACAGCAGAATGAAAACACAAACAAAAGAAAAACAAATTCAGGATTAAATTTGTTTTTTTGCCAGACTACTTCTGTAAGTGCTTATGTGAGCAGTGCATTGCTGGAGACTTGCTGCCTTAGGAATACTTTTATGCATTGACAGTTATAAATGCAGCTGAGAACAAAAAAGGCTCTTAAAATGTTCAGTGATGTAAGTGAATACTGTGGGCCATCCTGTCTTGCTGTATAAAGGAGGATCATGAGTACTCATACTTGTGAGCTAAGTCCTGCCCTGCCCAGAGGCAGCTGCATGCACGGGGCTGGGGATAGAACTAAGTACATAGCAAAGGGCCAGGCGTCCACAAAAGGAAGAAAAAAAACTTTTGGGGGCACCTGGGTGGCTCAGTGGGTTGAGCCTCTGCCTTTGGCTCGGGTCATGATCTCAGCGTCCTGGGATCGAGCCCTGCATCGGGCTCTCTGCTCAGCGGGGAGCCTGCTTCCTCCTCCTTCTCTGCCTGCCTCTCTGCCTACTTGTGATCTCTCTCTCTCTGTCAAATAAATGAATAAAATCTTTAAAAAAAAAAAGAAAAGAAACTTTGCTCTCGACTTGTGGAATAGATCTCTTTTGTAGGACATGGAAATAACAAAACAAGACACTTGTGCTCTGTCAACTAAAGTACCATCAATATCGGGTGGTATAACCGTATTTTTATAACAATCTTTGAGTTGATGGAAGAGCTTAAAGTACCTGCTGGTCAGTATTATGAATATCAGGGAACATAACCTGTTCTAGGGCGATCCATGTGCCTTCCTGGGATTTTCCTCAACTGTCTTCGAATGTGTCTGGCTGTTCACTAATTCGTATGTTGCCCTCCAGCATCTGACCTCGGTGAGCACAGTGATCACATCGTCCTTGTGTTTGGTGCTAATCTCCCAGGACCTTGCAGAACCTTGGGCACGTAGCTAGTGCACAGGGAATAGTTACTGAAAGAATTATCCACATCTGGAAGTATATACCAGAAATTGTGAGTTTAGCGGGTCCTGATTCTATGATTTCACCGGAAACATTTTTGGTTTTCTTTTTTAATAAATCCCTGGCCACAAATTATTTTCCTAAGATAGGCTTTTTCTTCACTCTGTCTAGTGGTACAGGAAGTGAAAAAGAAAACAGCAAATACACAATTAGATGATGTGACAGGAGTCATTTGAGTATGAATTATAGAAAACAAAAGGATATACCAAAAAGAGAGAGAGAGACAGAGACAGAGAAGTTAATTTATTAGCTGTGAGAACCAAACATGGCTGGTCTGTGGTCTTCATTTGGAACCCAGGAGGCAGTGAGCCATCATGGTTAAGACCACAGACTGAGGAATCAGAGACCGTGGGAGAATCTGGCTGGTGCCATGTACCAGTTATAGGTTTAGCCAAGGTACTTAACTTTCATGGTCCTTACCTGTTAAAAAAAGAAGAAAAACTACCTACTTCTCCAGGCTTCTGTGAGGACAAGATAAACGTGATATGTTGAAGTTACTGCTGCTGCTGTCTAGCATACAGTTGGCCCTCAGCCAAGAGTTTCTAGCAAGATTTTTAATGATCAAATAGTATTTGGTCCAAACAATACCCGTACGTCAAACGTTAAATAGTACTTGCGTCGGTTCAGACTTCGTGCGACTGCGTGTAACAGAAGCCCCGGTAACAGTGCCTTCGACCAGAGTTTGTCAGAGAACGTGACGCTTCTAGGGCGGCCCGGGCACCCATCACAGCAGCCCTTCGACGCCCTCAGAATGTCCGTGCTGCCCCCCAGACGCTGAGCTCAGCGAGTCCGTGCTGCCCCCGACGAGGCAGGTTTCTTTTCCTAACAAGGAACGGGAGAGGGAATCTTAAGTAGGCAGTGGGCGCGCTTCCCGTGGAAAGACACAGCGGTCGTCGGCCCAGCCCTCCTGTCCGGCTGCTCCCTCTCCCGCCCGCCCTGCTTCCCGCTCCCCCGCCTGTCTGCCTCTGTGTCCCTCGGTGTTGTCTCGCTGCTGCCGCAGATGAGGGCTTAGCTCCGGTGCACAGCCACCCCCATCACGTCCTCACCCCCACCCAGTCCATCCGGTGCGGCTCAAGCAACCATTTATGGATAAACTAGTTGTCAGTGCTTGAACTTCTGGGAGTGCAGGTGTTCGGGGCCAGTCCAGTGCTGTCTTCAATTGGATTTCCATTCCTACAGCACCATTTTTTGCTTTTCCTTAATGAAATAATTCCCTCATTTCTTCATTTGCCTGGTTCTGGACGAATCTGTTGCGAACTTTTGTTATCCGTCCCCACCGATGTCCAACCCTATAAATAATGCTTCTGTTTAGAAGTTACGTTTTCTACGTTGTAACAGTGATTATATATGGATTATCATTGGGTTCTCTGTCAGTCCCTTCTTTCCTGTCCTGGAGAATCCTTGCAGAGCTCCTTAGATCAGCAGCGCAGCTGGCGTCCTGGGCTGCCCCTCCGGGGGTGGGGGGGCTCTCCTGCCCCCCTCTTTCTTGGCACAGTCCCGTATTTGGTGGCATGCTACCTCCAGTCGTTTCCAGGGAACAGCTCTAAAGAAGGAGGGAAGTGTTTCAGATTTTGGCATGTCCAGAAATGTCTTCATTCTGCCATCACACAGAATGGGAGTTTGGCTGAATGTAAAATCCTAATTTTATAACCATATTCACTTGAACTATTGAAGGCATCACTCCACTGTTTTCTTATTTCCAGTGTAATGAAAAAATCCAATACGTCTTTGATTCCCATTTCTCTATGTGTGACTTGTGGGGTTTGGGGAAGGGGTTCATTTATTCACAGTTAGAAAATGTTAAATCTTTTGGGGCATCTGGGTGGCTCAGTCAATTAAGCCTCTGACCCTTGAATTCGGCCCAGGTCATGATCTCAGGGTCCTGGGATTAGGCCTCATGGCAGGCTCCATGCTCAGCAGGGAGTCTACTTAAAGATTCTCCCTCTCCCCCTTCCCCTGCTCGCTCGCTCGCTCTCAAATAAATAAATAAATCTGTAAAAAGAAAAGAAAATGTTAGGTTTTTTTTCCCCAAAGGTTCTACGACGTTTCTTCATGCATGCATGCATTGACCTTCTCCTTGCCATTTTTAGTTCAGTTCTAGAAATGTTTCCTGTTGTTCCTCCCATCTGTTTTTTTCTGTTTATACTCCTAAAATGCCTCACCATATAGTATTGGACTCCCCAGGTTGTTCTTATAATTTTCCTCTTTTCTGTCCTATTTGTCTGTTATATTTTAGATTGTTTTCAACCTTTTATTCCCAGTGTTTCAGTCGACTTTATTTGGCTGTTTTATTTTCAACTTCCAAAGCCCTTTTTCTCGATTAGTTGGGAGATTTTGGTGGTCTTTTTATAGTTTCTTGTTGTTTGAACAAATGTTGGAGAAGTTGTGGAGAAAGGGGAAGCATCTTACACTGTTGGTGGGAATGCAAGTTGGTGCAGCCACTTTGGAAAACAGTGTGGAGGTTCTTCAAAAAATTAAAAATAGAGCTACCCTACAACCCAGCAATTGCACTACTGGATATTTACCCCAAAGATACAAACATACTGAAAAGAAGGCCCATATGTACCCCAATGTTCATAGCAGCAATGGCCACAATTGCCAAACCGTGGAAAAAGCCAAGATGCCCTTCAACAGACGAATGAATAAAGAAGATGTGGTTCATATACACAATGGAATATTACTCAGTCATCAGAAAGGATGAATACCTAACTTTTGCATCAACATGGATGGGACTGGAGGAGATTATGCTGAGTGAAATAAGTCAGGCAGAGAAAGTCAGTTATCATATGATTTCACTCATTTGTGGAACATAAGGAATAGCATGGAGAACATTAGCAGAAGGAAGGGAATAATGAAGGGGAGGAAATCAGACGAATCTCATGATTCGTCAATCATGAGAGACTATGGACTCCAGGAAACAAACTGAGGGTTTTAGAAGGATGGGGGGTCGGGGGATGGGTGAGCCCAGTGATGGGTATTAAGGAGGGCTCGGATTGCATGGAGCACTGGGTGTTTTGCACAAACAATGAATCATGGAACACTGCATCAGAAACTAATGATGTATTGTATGATGTCTAACATAACGTAATAAAAAATTTTTTTAAGTTTCTTGTTGTTTCATAGATAACAGTATTTTAACTCTCTGAGGATTTGATTATATTTTATAAAGTATTTTTTTTTTCTTACTGCCTCTGGTTACCTCACCACCACCCCCAACTTGCTCTTTTGATCACTTGCTTTCATTTTGGAGGCTTTCCTCAATTATCTTATCATTCTTCACTGCCCATTCGTATTTAAGATCAAAGCACCCAAAAGTTGATGGAAAGCTCATACATGTCAGCAGGGCCTGGCAAGAATGCAGTGAGCTGCCTTTTTAGGTTTTAGGATGTCAGGATAGTTTTTTTCTTCTTTTTTTCCTTTCTTTTTTTTTTTTGAGGGAAAGAGAGAGAGTGGGGAGGGGCAGAGGGAGAGAGAGAATCTCAAGCAGACTCCCTGCTGAGTGCAGAGCCTGACTAGGGGCTCAGTCCCCAAATCAGGAGTCAGATGCCCAACCACGTGAGCCACCCAGCGGCCCCAAGACAGCTTGTTCATCAGGAGCATTCTAAATGTCAGTATCCAGAGGTGTGTCTTCTGGTACCAGTCGGTGATTGTGTATCATGGCATTTCTGGAAGCAACAAAGGCCAGGGAGGCAGGGAGCCCTATTTTTCAGGATATGCACTTTCTCTTTTTCTCTGTATAGACCTGCTCTTTCAGATATTTCTTGAATTCTCTCGTCCTTTTTTGTCTTCAGTTCTTGTCTTTGGGAGATTATATCCTTTTTGATTTTAATATCATTCTAGTGGAATTATGGAAGGAAGAAGAAATGAAGACATATAATTAAGTCATCACATTAACCCAGAAGTCTAATACTATTCAATTTGTCCTGCTCCGCATGTTTCTTCTCAAATGTCTTTAACTTTCTGCTTCCCTTCCCACCCACACCAGTGGAGAGAGCTGAGGGTTAGTTATTCTCTATCTGCTTTCAGATAGAGAATATTTATTCTCTATTCTAGAGGTTATTTTCTATCTGCCTGCTTGATGGCCAACATGGCATGATAAGATATGGCATTATGGTGTTAGAGGCATCCCAACCATATTTATAGTAGATTTTCCCATGGGGTGATTTTTCTACCATGTTTTTATATAGACAGGGATATTGGCTTTCTTTGGGGTTTGGTTTCCCACCACTACAATTTGAAAGAAGATTTGAAGTCTAAGTCAGTTCGTCTTGGCACTCACAACTAAAATTCACTCTTTCTGAAATTGGATGTCTGTTTTCAAGTTAGATGAGTTTTCGGAAAGAGGATCATAACTATTGGTGTTATTGTCAAAGTACCATCTATCATAGCCAAGCATTAGTCGCAGGTTGTGTTGGTTTAATATGGGCCATTTCATAGGACTCCAAATTACAGATTGGGATTTCTCCCATCCTTATTTTGTACAGTCCAGTGCCAGATGGTTGAATGATCAAAATGTGTTAGGGAATATGGAAATGGCCCACGTTTAGAAGAATATTGGAAATTACCTTTGACTACTTTTGATTGTCTTCAAATAATTCTCAGACCCATGGTCTCTTGATAATCTAGATATGCCTCAGGTCTCCAACTTTCTGGTTCTTTTTCATCATAAATTACCTAAGAAAAAGAACACCATGCTTGGTGTCCTGCCACCAACTGTTAATATTTCTTCGTGCCAACCAAAATATGAGAGAATTTATAAGAATTCATCCACGTGAGGGTACCTGGGTGGCACAGTCGGTTAGGTTAAGCATCTAACTTTTGGTTTTACCTCAGGTTGTGGTCTCAAGGTCGTGAGATCAAGCTTTGTGTCAGGCTCCGCGCTCAGCGCAGAGCCTGCTTAGGACTCTGTGTCCCCTCTTCGTGCATGCGCTTGCTCTCTCTCGCTCGCTCTCGCCCTCCCCCCTCTCTCTCAAATAAATAAATCTTTTTTTAAAAAAAGAATTCATCCATGTGTAAGATCACAGTTAAAATGTAAGAGGTTTCCTAGGTGGAAATCTATACAGTGTGTGCGTTCTCTCTGATTCTTCCTTTTGATCAATGTCACCAACATCAGAGTTCCTGCCGCTTACCTCTTGTAATTAAGAAACAATCAGTGGCTCTCATTAAAGGAAAGACGAGAACTTATTTTTTAATGATGGCATCTGCTTTAACTCCAGTACGAAGATTGAGAAGGAGAAAAGAGAGCATGCAAAGCAGCACGGGATGATCCGCACGGAAATCACGGGGGCTGAGATCGCAGAGGAGATGGAGAAGGAGCGGCGCCTCTTCCAGCTCCAAATGTGCGAAGTAAGAACAGCTTTTGCCTGCGTTTCCCTGGAGTTTCATTCACTGTGATCTTTCCTGCTAGTCAGGAGTTTTTGTGCTTAAATGCAGGCTGTTTGGTTATTAGAGGAGGGGACTGTTTCTGAAGGGTTCTCATCTCCATTTTTCTCCAAGCCTTTTGGGATCCGCCATTTCACTGTTGTCTCATATTTTGAGCCTTGGTCCTGGGGGGCTCTTTATGCCAAAACAGGATTCTTTGGTGAGAACTTGAATGTTGCTTGTGAGTGAGTGTGGAAAAAAATGCTTGGTGAGGAGTAACCCTGGTAAATATGAAGTTTTCCTGGTACAGGTGTAGAGCATGTTTATTGTTTTTTTAACCACATGTCCAGTTTGAATGAAAGCTTAAAGTAGTGATTAAGAAAGCCTGAGTTCATGAAAGAAATGTAACAAAAGCATGTTCCCTTGGACTTCGGGCAGTGGTTCTCAAACTGGGTTCGCAGTGAACACTGGCACTCCCTGACCTGGAGTGCCGCCTATTCTAATGTAACATTGTGTCGTAGAGTTCCTTTTGTTGTTTTCTGAAAATACTAAAATGGATAGAATTTTCTCAACCTTAAATTTTTCTTTTCTAAATGTTTTTCCTCCCTCCTCGTACGTTCAGCTTCTTCTCAAACCTATCTGCTCATAAACACTTCTTCATAATAAAACGAGTGAAAAAGAAGCAAACGATATCAACAGAAAATCTTGACCACTGGTAAAAATCAGGCAATGGGTTATTTTAATTCTTGCTCTTTCGTGGGTGGTTTTTTTTGTTTGTTTGTTTTTTTTTATTCCTTCATTCTTGAGTTCCAAAAATTCTTTCTGGAAGTTTCGCTATCTGATGGCATATGCCTCAGAAGAATGCTATTTTATTTGTTTCCTGCAAAGAACAGTCAACCGTCTTTCAGGTTTTGACCATGTGAACCCTTAAGTTTGAGATCCACTGCACCAGGGGGAAATAATCAGTGATTCTAGAATGTTGTACTGTATTTTTTCTACTTGTCTGGTAAACTAATCTTGAGCATTTATAAAACGCTAACACTCTAATCATCTCGTCTGTACACTTGGGACTGCCAGATCAGCATTTCCCGAATTAAACTCACGCTGTCTGAAGGCAGCCAAAGTTCGGTGACTTGTGTGGATTCATGCTTGGTGTTCTGCCACCAAAACCCATGACTGCAAAACCCTGTCTGTAAGGAGCAACGCACAATTTTGTTTTATTTCCACAGTATCTCATTAAAGTCAATGAAATCAAGACCAAAAAGGGTGTGGATCTGCTGCAGAATCTTATAAAGTATTATCATGCACAGTGCAAGTAAGTAGAATATCGTGATCAGAATTATTAGCCCAAGTAAGACCCCCTTCACTTCTTTGGTTTTCTTAATTATTTCTTCCCTTCTGGTTTTCATTTGGTCATTATATATAGTGTGATATTAGAACCTTCCAAAGCCACGTAAGAAATAGTATTATCTTCCATCTTCCTTGTTTTCTGTAAATAAGTAACTCAAATTAGTGCAAGTATTTGGCTACGCAAAAATGCTGTCTTACTTACAAATCCTGACAGTGGCCTTGACAGTCTGTGAAGCTCTTGTTATAGATATATGTGTCCCCCTCATGACAGAGGCCCCAGTGACCCCCACACCCTCCTCCCGTACTTGACATTTTACCTATTATCGGGTCCTTTGTTTCACCTGTACCTACTTGGAATGTTTTTCTTTGTCATCTAAATTAGGTGAAATTAAATACTTGGCGCACTAAGAATGCTTTGGCTTTATACTCAGATTCCTAGGTAATTGGTGGTACATCCTATTTATAGCAGGACCATTTTTGCTTATTAATGTTGCACTTTTATTATGCTTGAGATTCTGTGGCATTACATTTGCTTATTTACTTCTTGTTTACTTACTGGATTAGCTTTCTGGGGTTTTCTGGTAGAGTTTTTACGTGAAAATGTGCCCATTATTAAAATTTGTAATGTTCTAAGAAGATCTTTGTATTTGACTGAGACGTTTAAGGAGGTCAGCATTAATACTGTGGGACGCACAGAAGGCACGAGTCAGACAGAAAGTTGAGTTCAGACCTTGGCTCTGCAGCCAGGTGACTATGTAATCTTCATCGGGTTCCTCTTTAAACTTCAGTACCTTCAGCTGTAAAGTGGGGTTCAGATTAGTAGAGGTGAGAATTAAATGAGATAATGCGACTACATTGTATGGAGCCGACTACATTGTATGTGTTTGCAGTTCTGAGAATTCCAAGTGGCACTGAAATCATTCATTCATACATGTATGTTATAGAATTGTTTCAGGAGAAGCTTTTAATGATCAAATTGTTATTTACGTAGATCTGATTTGTTAACTTTTTTCTTCTTTTCAAAGTAAATTCCACCTTGTATAAATAAATGTGTTTCACATACAAAAAAAAAAACATTGAAGTGGAAACAGTTACATGTTTATAAGATAAAGTTTGCCTGTGACAGCCTCATACTGAAGACCTGGTCCAACCTTTGGGTTCATAGCTTAGAGCGGCACATAGGAAACTTTGAAATGTATCATAGTGGTTCCCTAATTTTAGTTTCAGGTGGAATTTTTCTTCTTTCATCAATTTCAGTTTTCCTAGAAACATATCATTGCTTTGAAACCTCTACAGAAATAAGAGAACCTCTCAATCTTCTCCATTACAACGCTTTGGCAGAAAATCTGGTTTTACCTGATTTTAGAAATCTCTCTCTCTCTCTCATTTTTTTTAAAGTAAGCTCTGTGCCCAATGTGGAACTCAAACTCACAACCCTGAGACCAAGAGTTGCATGCTCCACCAACTGAGCTAGCCAGGCACCCCAGAAACCTGATCTCACATTCCTTTAGCCTATAGAGAAGGGTTTAACCTCCACAAACATTAGTTTTCCAAAATGTAAGATGTTTTGTAAACTATACAGATCTTAACCTTTATTCCTAAAGGTGAAAAGCAGAGCAACTCTGACCTGGATAGCTAATGCATCCTCCCTTCATTCTTTCGTTCCCTGCTTTTTCACTTTCCAAAAATATTTATCAATCTCTTGTCAAAGGCCAGGTACTTTGAAACAAGTACTGTGCCCTCAGGAGCTAATTCTCTGGTACCGAAGTAAGTTGGGTCAGCAGTCATCACGTGGGCCTAGGAAGTAACTGCTGATACGGGCATCAGGAGAAGGAGAGACTCTCGTCCAGGTGGCCTGAGGGGGGCTTCTTGAAGGGGAGGAGGGGTGCAGGTGGCGGCAATCGGGAGTACACTTGGGGGATGGCTAGCACCTGGCCCCTGGAATCTGTAGACAAGTCTCCCCGGGAGCAGAGAGATAGCAGAAGGAAACCCCACACAGGAAAAACCTCCTTGTGGGAAGAGGTATTCACAAACATGGTTATAAACACAGTTCTGCCCCTGGTTGAACCTCAAGAATTCGCGCATAGCAAGAAGCCGGGGGTCTTTCAGAGAGACTCATTCTTTCAACTTTAGGCAATCCCTCAAAAACCCTTAATAGACTTATGAAACATCTCTACCTGATTCAGAAGGGGGGTGGGGGCGCCTGGGTGGTTCAGTCTGTTAAGTGCCTACCTTCACCTTAGGTCATGATCCCAGGGTCCTGGGATCGAGCCCCATGTCGGCTCTCTCTGCTCAGCGGGAACCTGCTTCTCCCCCTCCCACTGCCTGCTGCTCCCCCTGCTCGTGCACTCGCTCGCTCTCTCTGTCAAAGAACTAAATAAAACCCTTTAAAAAGAGAGAGAGATTTCATATCCTAAGTACTTACGCCAGTTCCCGAAATGGTTTTCAGTACAAAGTCAGGGGGCGCCCAAGAGTAAGTTTGCACCGCAGCAGGGATGCAGCTGCTATGATGGAACAATACGGGGAGCAGCAAAGAAGAGCTTTTGACTTTCTGTTACCCTTTCCAGCTCACCCACACCAACCGCTTGTCACTTTCAGACTTGAACGTTGTGGGGAACATGCTGCTTCCGGAACCAGCATAATATCCTCCGGCTCACCCCCTCCTTGGACCACCTAGCAAGTGGCATTATGATCCGCAGGATCACGAGTACTTACAGACATTACTGTATTGTCCTTAATTTTTAAAATAATAGCTAACATTTATCAAGAGCAATCAGGAAATTGTAGCACGGGTGGATGAGTAACTTGCCCAAAAGCACATTCACTCATTCAGTAGATGCTCGATAAACATGTCAAAGTGGACAAAGCCAAAGAAACCAAAGGAAGAAATAGATAAGTTGGACTTCAAAATTCAAAAAGGTTTTGTGAGTGAAAGGACATTATGAAGAAAGCGAAAAGACAACCCACAGAATGGGAGGGAAATACTTGTGAATCATTTATCTGATAAGGGTCTGGCATCCAGAATATATAAAGAACTCCTACAGTTCAACAACAAAAAGATAATCCAGTTTAAAAGTGAGCAAAGAATTTGAATAGCCATTTCTCTGGAAAAGATACACAATGGCCAAAAGCACAAGAAACAAACCTCAACGTCATTAGTCATTGAGGAAAATACAAATCAAAACCACAATGAGATACCACTTTGCCCCCACTAGGGTGGCAAAATTAAAAAAAAAAAAAAACAGCAACAACAAAATGGAAACCAGGTCTTGGCGAGAATGTAGAGAAATTGGATCCCACGATACGTTGCCGAGAGAAATTTAAGTTGGTGCGACTACTTTGGAAGACCTCTCGGCAATCCCTCAAAAAGTTAAGCCTAGAATTACATGGCCTTGCAATCATACATATTTATGGCCTCATTTTTCACAAGAGCCAAGGTGTAGAAACACCCAAATACCCATCAGCTGATGAAGAGACAAAATACAGTGTCGCACTGCAGTGGAATACTATTGGGTCCTATGACTGCTGATTGCCCCATGAGCTGCACCCGGCGCTCGGAGGCTCCTCACTCCCTCCCCTGTCCTTGGAATGTGGGTTCTGCTTGCCTTTCCCGCTCCCAGAGGCTGCCCTGAGGACATGGCCTTGAGAAGATGACGTGGCATCGAGAACACCTGCACGGCGTATACATGACTGAGCACAGTTGGGGTTTCTTGATAAATTCGGAGATTTGGAGGGCAGGCGTGGGGACCCAGCCACATAGCTGCTGCCCAACTCAACCCTCACATGGCAGCTCCCTTTGCTCTTACGAAAACTGCCCGCTGCCGACCTGCAGGGGCCCGCCGCCGCCCCCGCCGCCGTCTCAGGTCTCTTCCTGCCCTCAGTGTAGGGCAGCCAGTCCCAGAGCACACCCAGGAAGCTCCCAGGAGGGTGACCAACCCACAGACGTGCTGCTGCAGGGCTCAAGATCCGAAACCTTATTCTAAGTGAAGGAAGCCTGATGTGGAAGACTCCATATTACAGGATTCTGTTTAAACGAAATGTCCAAAAAGACAAGTCCACTGAGACAGAAAGCAGAGTGGTGTTTGCTCAGGCAAGGGAGGAACTGGGAACCATTGCTAAGGGCCTCAGGCTTTCTTCTTGGGGTGACGGCCGTGTTCTGGAATTAGATACTGGGGACGGTGGCGCCACATTGTGACTGGACTAAACACCACTGAATTGTACACTTTGAAGTGGTGGATTTTACGTTACGTGAATTTTTTTAAATGCAGAAAACAGTAACAAAACAAAAACGAAGGTCCATGTCCTCATAGAACTTAGATGTAGAAGGTGACAGAACCAAGTCTTACATCCAGCTCTCTGTAACTCCAGAGTGCATGCTCTTGGTATGTCAGAAGCCTGGATTTGGGCCTGGACATCTCTGTTTTCAAGAATCTCTATGTGTGAGCCCAGCATATCACTTCCAGCGAGCTCTTTGACCTGAACTGTCGAGATGGATTTGCAGTTAATTAGTACTTACACTAATTAACCCCTGGCCCTTTAAGTTTCTTTACCACCTCAGGACTCACGTGGAATGTGTCGAGGAGGAAGTGTCAGCCCGGCTAGCCGGAAGTCAGTACCTGGAGCTTCGACGGAGGCTTTCGGGTGGGGGTGGTGATTGATGTGTTAAGAAATCACTTCATTTTTTAAAATTTGTTTTCTAACTTGATTTACTTTAAAGCACCATACTCCCTGTGAGACTACTAGGGCATCCTGACTTCTTTTGAAAATAATATGATGCTCCCAGAGCATTTCAGCCTTCGGCCAAATAGCCCCTCTTTCTAAGCCGAGCAGAATATGCAATTGGGGTAGCAGGAAGATCCTGCTGCCTCTCTTTCTTTGAAATTAAATTAAAAGCAGACAGAACATAGTATCTCCTTTTCCCATCCTTGTTTGGACGGACTAAGAGGTGAAGTACGTGGCAACTTTCTCAGGTCAGAGAGGCTGTGCCTGCCTCTGAGGAGCGTGTGTTCTACCGGTCGGACGGTGACTGTTCACACTCGTGAGCCCGCACTCTGCAGCCGTGAGCGTGTTACACGCTCGGGGGGAACGCGAGGGGCCTTCTGCCTATCAGTTGGCAGCTTGTATTTTTCTGGCTCTCTGGGTCATTAAAATATGGTCCTATTTCTTCCAAGCTGCTTATTTCAGAAGCGAAGCCAATGCAGCTCTGTCTCTAAGGTCAGAGAAATGATGAGGCTCATTTTGCTGGCCTGTGGCCATCATGTATTCAACTTCTTCTCTGTGCCTGGTATTTTAAGAACATTATCGCAGTGCTCGCAAGAACTCTCCACGGTACATGGGATCATCTCCATTTCCTGCATTAGGACACGGAGGCGCAGGGGTCCGGAGATCATGCTGTTACTCAGCGGGAGAGCGAGGACTGGGACCCAGATCAGCCTGATGTGTTAACTCCCTGTGCTCCAGAGCTGGAAATACTTACACTCAAATCCTAGCTCTGCACTGAATGACTAGATGACCCCAGTTAGACGACTTGATCTCTCTGGGCCTTGGTTACCTTGTCTGGTCCAAGTTAATAATAATAATTATCTATTTTGTTGGCTTCTAATGAGACTTAGAAAGGAATACTTAATTGTGCATAATAGCAAGTGACTGGCACAGAATAAATAGTTACGTGCCGGTAACTATTATTATTAGTGTTGTATATTATTATTACTGTCATTATTATTATTATTTCCAAAGATCTCATTATGTTTCAGTAATGTGCAGGGAAAGTGGCCAAGGGACAAGTGGGGTGTCAGAGAGGTGATACCGCCTTCCGCGGGGGAGGCTTCCCGTTCGGGTTGAGTGACAGGTAATCAGAAGTGACCTTCGTGATTCCCTTTCCAATTAGCAGAACACTTTTATCTGTAGTAGTTCATCTGCTTCTCCTGGAAGCCAGAAGACCTCCACCTTTGGAGATGATCCTGCTCATTTTCGGACAGTGTCGCTAGCCTGCCCAAGGTTGTACAGACAGTGAGACTGAGAGCCGACCCGTGACGCGCTTCTGACTCCAGCGTTCATGCGTTTCCGGTGAACCAGAGCCAGCGGGCTGGAGGGAGGAGACCGAGAGCGGAGAAGCCCACCGCCCTCAGCGAAATGTCGTGGCAGGTGATGCGTGGCCACAACGCTGAGTCCCACCCAGCTCGGAGCTGAGACTGACTGCAGGGACGGTCAGGCCCAGAGGCCAGGGGCCACCAGACCCACAGTGCCATCGACAGCACGGCAACCTTTGCTTACTGATGACTGTGTTACTAATGTCAAGACGGTTTTGTTCTCCCGGCAACTCGTCCCCTCTGACTCCTGTTCCTGCTGCTCAACAATACCCAGAAGTGAGCCCTGGGGTAACTTTCTGACAAGGACTCAGCTCAGCCATCTCCTTCCAGAAGAAACGTTGGTTCTTTTCTATAATTTTTTTTTTTTTTTGCCTAATATATGAATATACAACGTGTTTTAGAAAATGAAGTTAACAGAAAACCTATAATCTCAGCCAGAAGATAACTGGATTTATGTATATGATTTGTGTGTAAAAATTGGGTCATATTATAGATCAAAACGATTTCTCATTCTATTAATTTTTCTTAGTCTGTGTAATGTTCTGGAGAATTCAAACGTAAGAAAACAGACTTGTTGGGGTCTTTCTTCAGCCTTTGAATCGGTAGGAATTTGTCCCCTGTCAGCTCGCTTTCACGTGCTGATAAATAACTTGTCATTTTTATCAGTGCCGTCTCAAATGAAAACAGTGCCCTCCTTCTCCTTAAAATGTGTGTGTTTTATAACACTCCTGTGTGCTCTTCAACTCTGAGTTCGCTTATGCAGTTTGTCCAGAACTTTCTGCCAGTGGAAATGGTGGTATTCTCTGCCGTCTGACACAGCACCCACTGGCCACATGTGGCTGCTGTGCCTAGTGAGACTTTAGGAACTGAATTTTACATTAATTTTAAGTCAATTAGCTGCTAGTGGCTACCCCATTAGAAAACACAAACCTAGAGCATTGTCATTTAAACTCCCCTTTAAAAAAAAAAAAAAGATGATTAAATTTCCTTCATGGTGAAAGTGAAAATGAACCACTAAACCTATCTATAGTGAATCTCTGTCCCTCGGGGAAGAGCATGACTCCTTATATGATAAACCCACGCAGTCCAGGGAAGGCAGAGAACACATACTGAGCATGTCCCAATGACCCAGCGCTTTGTGGAGCAAGTTCATACGTGTTAGCCGTGTTACCCGCCCCGGTGAAGACAGTTAACACGAGCAGAACCCCTTGCTAGTAAGTCCTCAAGCACCGGTTCTAAGCCGTAAGCCGGTGACCCCAAAGCCCTTTTTCTGTTGTAAGGAATCCCGATAGCATCCACCTTCCACTAATGTGTTCTACCTTCAGACCCTTTCTCCAGAAAGTATTTCAGTATCAGAGATGAGAAGTGGTTTCACTGTGATTGACTTTGTGGCCAGCCTCCTGCCTCCTCCACAGACACTTTTTCCCCATGTTCATGAATGGCCTGCTCTGGACGGAGCACAGCCTGCTGCTTGAGGGTTGGCATTAGGCCTGGGCACAAGCCCGTGCTGGAAAATGCCATCCCCTGGATTGGCAAGACCAGGGCAAGCTGCTGTGGGAGGCAGCCACGAATGGAGCTGTAGTAGAAGTGTGGGAGGAAAGGCATTTCGGCAAGAGGGAACAGCAGATGCAAAGGCCATGGAGAACTGAAGAAAAGAAAAATGTAGCATGGCTGGAGTCCAGATTTTTTCGAAGAAGATGGTAGGAGATAAAACCAGAAAGCTATTCAGGGGCCAAAACATAAGTTGTATTCAATTCCGTACTGAGAACTTTAACTTTCATCCTGATAGGCAGTGGTGAACCGCTGAATGTTAGAAGGGTTTAAATGTAACTCTTGAGTTAAATGGTTAACCAAAAACCCCTCCTCCTTCCCCCCTTTCCTCTGCTGAAAGACTTTCTGAAGAGGGTGATTCTTTATTTTAGTAAGGGTTCTCAGCTGACGGTGTCAACCCTAAAACATTCTCAAACGTGGGATTTCAGTATTCATTCTTGGAGGGCCAGTTCTGATAAGGATGTGTTGTTACCATTGATGGTGCATGTTAAGCTAAATATATATGGAGACACGGATCCTAATAAGATTTGCCCTACAAGTTCCTGATCATGCTGCATTCTTGTCACTCACTGAGCATCTGCCTGGTGCAGGCCCTACTGCAATCCCGAGATGAGACCATCCTCATCCTTAAGGACCTCGTTCTCTTGTGGGGAAACAGCAGCAGATGTAGGGCAGGGTTAGAGAAACTCCGAGAGGATAGAGAATGTCACAAACACCGAAACTAGTGGGACTCCGGGTGGGGGGGTCAGACAGGAAGTCTCTTCACTTGGTCATCAGGAGCAGGAGTGTCCGAATCAGAGCCTGGCCCCGAATCCCAGTTTTGCCACTTAACTGGTTGCGTGAGCAGGTGATGCACTCACCTCACCCTGAGCCTCAGTTTATCCTCTGAAAAGGCAGTGAGATCGAAGTGCTTGTGAACTCACTCGGGTTGCTGTGGGAGTGAACGAAATAACTCACGTGAAACGCAAGCACGCTCAGCTTGTTCTGCACGCTCAGCGTCTGGCTGTGCACATGGCTACCGTCCATCCGACTCCCTGTGCTTCAGGCACGTGCCCGGGGGTCTCTGGGGAACTGAAACGTGGCTAACTTTCCTGCAGCCCTCCTTAGAGCGTCTGAGTCATCCTCACGATATTCCACCAGTTGTGGTGTCTCTGTCGAATTCCAATGCAGCACGACCAGGAGGGCTGTTTCTGTGGATAGATGGGTGTGCACACGAAATCGTGGTGTTGGGGCCGCAGCCGTAATCCCCTCTGTCTACGTGACAGCTGCCAGCACGCGTCAGATGGTGCCCGTAATCTGTTTGTTGGTGCATCTTGATAAAATACTGAAATTCGTTCGTGTTTGGTGTAGCTACGCGGGTAGAGAGTACATATGGCAGTACTTTCAGATCTTACAGGTAACTAGAGCTCATTTCTTTTTTATACTTCCGGTAAATCTCTGATGTTCTCCGTCATAGTTTCTTTCAAGATGGCTTGAAAACGGCTGATAAATTGAAACAGTACATCGAAAAACTGGCTGCTGATTTATATAATGTAAGTATTTGGTGAATTTCATGCATCTTAAGTTGCTTTTGTAGATAAATATCAGTATACTTGAAATCTGGATTGGAAGAGCTTTAAAGAAAAGAAGCCGGGGTCCATGATCTGTCAGTATAAGCCCAGTGCAGGGCAGCCTGAGGTTCACATCAGAAGGCCTCGATGGTCGGATGTCCTGGAGCACGTTTTGGGCGCATAGGAGGAATGAGGGTGTGTAACCGTCAGCTCTCGATGGCTGTCCCTTTGGGGTCCGTAGCCTCACCTGTGAGTGCCCTGCAGTCAGCACTTGGAGGAAGAATGTTTGACCCTGAAGGGCAGAACTTAAGATTGTCTCGGACTAGGCACGTTTATGATTTGCTTGTTTGTTTGTTTGCTTGTTCAGTATTTTCTCTCTTTTGTCAGATGTCTAGAATTTTGCTTTTATAATAGCAAAGTCACAAAAGCTTTTTGGAGAAAAAAAGCAAAAGCAGGCTCCCCACTGAGCAGGGAGTCCGACATGGGGCTCGATTCTAGGACCCTGGGATCATGACCTGAGCCCAAGGCAGGCACTTACCTGACTGAGCCACCCAGACATCATCCACCCCTCATTGTCTTTTAATAGTTAACATGATTCAGGTTTAAGTTCTAGCTGATTAAAAAAAAATAGCACCAGTCCCTTACCCTTGGGTGCCACTGTGCGAACATTCATATATACCTTAGTCCATTGGGTTCTGGTCCTTTTTCACATTTTCTTCTGGCCCATTTAGTAACATCATGGAATTCCTGCTACTGCCCTTTGAAAAACCAGAAGCAAGTAACCCAGTGTTCTTTCTAAACTTTGTTTAAGAATGGTACTTCAGGGGCACCTGGGTGGCTCAGTGGTTTAAGCCTCTGCCTTTCTCGGGTTATGATCTCAGGGTCCTGGGATCGAGCCCCACATCGGGCTCTCTGCTCCATGGAGAGCCTGCTTCCCCCCTGTCTCTCTGCCTGCTCCTCTGCCTACTTGTGTTCTCTCTCTGTCAAATAAATAAATAAAATCAAAAAAAAAAAAAAAAGAATGGTACTTCAGAGCTAATTGTCTTGCCTAGATGTATTAATAATAATAATAATTAATAAGGCCTGTTGCATTAAGTCACTAATTTCAAAATTCACTGGTACTTAACATAGGATGAGAAAATTCTGCCTTTCATATAAAAAAATGAGACCATGTAAAAGACTTTAATAAAGAAATCAACAATATAATTGAACTGTTTGATGACTAATATATTTAGATGAATTAAACTCCGCTCATAAATGTATAAAAGATATGTAATGAAAGTCCTGTTTTTCCATCACAGATAAAACAGACCCAGGACGAAGAAAAGAAACAGCTAACTGCACTCCGAGACTTAATAAAATCCTCTCTTCAACTTGATCAGAAAGAAGTAGGTGATCTCTATGTTTCCAGCAGGGCTACCAGTAAAAGTGAGGTGGCCTGGGATGGCCTTTGTGTTTCTGTTCTGCAAAATAGGCATGGCACCAGCTTCCTGCCACCGTAGTTGTGAGGACAAACAAGCTAGAAGATGCAAGTATATACCCACTGCCTCATCCCGTATAGTGACTGTGCTTTATGTCCCTTGCCCTCCTGGTACAAAAGATATTCTTAATGCCCGAACTACAATTCCAGGACCCTAGGTTTGCCATTCTGGCTTTGAAGACGGTACTTCAAAAGTGCTGTGTCCTCTCAGGGTGAAGTGCACACCCATGTCCTCTTTAGGTCATCTCTGTCTTTCTGGGCAGCCAGCGGGGGGGCCGATGCAGAATCCTCTAGAATCATTATCTAGTGGAGAGCAGGCCAGCCATACAAATGGCAGTCATACCATAAGTGGTATTGGTGCCATCAGAGATCTGCTGGGAAGGGGTGTGCCAGCAGAGGGGGACCCTGAGATGGGAGCTGCCAGAAATTGCAGTTGCCCCCAGCAGTGTGGGGGTAAAGAGGGCGGAAGATTGAGAGATGGTGTTTCAGAGGTGGAAACTCGGGCCTAATGATAGATGACCTTGGACACACACAGCAGGGTAGGGACTTCCTGCCGAGGGTAAAGTAAACAGTGGGCGCTATTTGTTACGCAGGGGAGGGTCGAAGTTTGCCTGTTTATATTAGGAAGTTATCATGCATTGAATTTAAGTACAGTATCTCAGTGCAGTATTTACTAATAACCACATAAAGCAGAGCATTTTTTCTATTTCCATTTCCTCATGATATCACCTCCCAATGGCAAACTGACTGTACATCCCGAAAATTTCTGAAGGGTCTCCTGAGTCCAAAACAAAAACAAGGCAGCCCTCCTCAAACGTGGAAGCCCTGCACCAGCCACCATCACCCTCGAAAGCAACCCAGAAGGTTCTCTTTACTGAGTGAAGATAGCCCTCGGGGTTTTCACCGAGTGGGAGAGGTGTACAGGACTCTCACCCTGGGCCCCCGCAGACTGGGAGTAGACAGCGGTGGCCCGGAGCGTGTGGGCCTCTTTTGTCCAAGGGCTCAACCAGCGTCTGTGCCTGTGTTTGGAGGCCTCTTTTCAAATGCTTATTACTGGCTTACAAATCCTAGGAGAGATGGTCCCCTTGAATGATCTCTCCATGTAAGAGCAATAGAAAGACTCATATGGTAGAGGGTACGAACTAGATTGCTGTTTAGGCAGAAAATTGCAAGGCTTTCTACTAACCAAAATGTATTTAACCACTTCCTACCTTTGATTTGTTGTGCAGTATTACCTCCTTCCTGTATATGGAAGCTTTCTTAGGGGAAAAAAAAAGACCATTGCAGTCCCTTTTTGTTTTGCGTAGAGGCTGCTGTAATCTTCTCCCAGTAGTTAAAGAACAAAGTTGCGGATAAACCAAATCAGTGCATACACGATAAAATGCACGTGGTTTGATTTAAAGCCACCCTAAGTTAATAAATGATGTGTGTTTGTTAGCACGTGTCCGGAGTATTTTACAAGTAAAATTGATCTTTCACAGCACACCTATCCCATTCCCATGCTGTTTATTATCTGTCAGTGCAAAATAATCTGTCAGCGGCTAGGTAATGATTTCTAATGACTCAAATAAGAAAGGAGACCGTCCACCAGAGAGTTCTTACCGTAGCACTATTCGAGAAGAGTGTAAACCAACCAGATAAATGACCTGAGAAATTAAAAGCACCAAGCAAATTATTTAACCCCTTCACCCCCACCAGGTTCTAACTTGACTCTTTTAAAGGAGGCTCCAAGAATCTGAGCTGTTAGTAGGTTCCCCAGACTTTTGGTGGACGTGTTGTTTCTTGTCAAAATTCTTTATTGACTTCTGACAGATGTTCTACAAAATTAATTATCTTAAGCTTTTATAATAGCCTAACTTCCCAAGAGAAAACTGTTTGCTACATAACTATCTTTAGGGTTGGAAATATTTTAAATAATGATGACACTCATAAATCTTTCCCAAAATTCCAGTGTTTTGTTCAAGTCTCTCTCAACTTCCCATCATGTTGTGGTTTGCAAGGTGTTTGACAGGTTCTGTGTTTTGCTCATCTCTCTCTGCAGGATCTGACACACTATCTGGCACCCAAAAGCTGGTCAATAAATATTTAGTAAACAGAAGGAATCCTTTGCCCACTCCCACGTATCCCCTACATGAGAGATTTGAAGCTTCTCTAGTAGAGGTTAGTTCTAGGTTGGATACCACAAACATTTATAACCCCAATAAATCAAAGATTAATTACATACAGTTTAAAAAGATTTGAGATTTTATTCCTCAATAATGCATTTTATATGTTAATTGGTTGTCTAAGAAGAAAGTAAGGTGATTTCTCCATACTGCTAATAAAGAATAAGGAATTGAACTAAAAAAAAAATGACACCATAGTTTCATTCTATAGTTTACATTCTTGGCTCACATTATGGAATTTTTCCAAGGTTTTATTTTAAGTTCATTGTGTAAGTTCAGTTTTATATTTATTGCCTGAATGAATTTCTCACTCGCATTTCTCTTTCCTGAAAACATGTTTAATTTTTATCGTATTATCAAAGGATTCAGACCTATTTCATTCCTTCCATTGTGTTTTGTTTTGTTAATTATTATGAGTGTTAATTCTCCATGATTTGCTTTCTCAAAAAAGAAAACCCTCTTTTCCTTTATCTAGAGCTCCCTGCAAAGCAAGCAGAGTGGCCGTCATTTCTCAAAGAACAGAAGTAATAGTTTGTAGGACTACTTTAAAGCCATAGAACTCATTAGTAGTTGATGTAGGGTTGTTGATTCTGTATTTCTGAAATGTGCTGCTTCCTTCCTGCTCAGCTTAGTGGAGTAGGCTTCTGAGGTCAGAGCCTGGAGATCAGCCACTTTATTCACCTTTAAAAGCATATTTACTGTTAGAAAGCAAAGTCCATTCGGGTTGTTACTCAGAATTTCTAAGTTATTTAAGCTAGTAATAAATCTCTGTAAGGGATATCTTAGAGGCAAACTTAGAGAACGTAGTATTTTTCATAAGTTATTAACGTCCAGATCCTTGCTTTACAAAAGATAAATACTCTTTATTTTTAAAACTTGGGTTTTATTTGAAGGATTAGCCAACAGATGCATATTCTAAAGCATTCAGACCAACCTAGAAATCACATGGGCAGACAAAGAGCAGTTTCGTTCAATGGAAAGCATTCCAAGGAACAGAGTTATTCTTTTAATAAGAATTTTTATCCAGGGAGATTTCAGATTTTGTTTTTAGTGTTCTGGGGAGGTATGGAAATGGCAGCGATCCCTGACTCCCGATCCAGAGTCTCCAGAGTCGAGTGGTTTTCACGTGATGTCACTGGGTGGAAGCAGAAGTCCCCATGGATTTCCTTTATCCCGGCCCCTTGATTCGCCCCAAGCCTCAGATCTCCACCACCAGACCTAATTTTCCATCCCGATTGTTCTGTATTAGTCTTATGGACACATTGCTGCCTCCTTCAAGGAAACCATGTGTGTCACTGCTGTTCTTGGGGTCTGTCACGGTGGCGCTGGGGGAGGAAGGCTGCCTTCCTTGCCCATCTGACCCCTAGTACAGTCCTGCAGTCACATGTCCGCCCAGAAAGCCCAAAAGCGTCTATGAGGGAGGACTTGGGATTCAAGTTGCTATGAGTGCAAGGCTGTGGGCCCTGATTAAGTATTAGGAGAATTTCTACAGGACTGCTAAACCCCAGCCCACTTCCCACCCTTCCCCGGATGACAGAAATGGTGCCCTTAGCTGTTTCAGCTGGAGGGAGTCTGGCCGGTTACAGACAAACAACAGATTAAGGAAATGACTAGAGTCTAAGCTCTTCAGGGTGAGTCTCCTCGCCTGGTAGAGCAAGCATCCGGCACTGTTACCTTCACGAGGGAGCAGAAGGTGAGTGGACAAGCACCCGCCTCAGGGACGGGGGCCGTGCCCCACTCGGTGTCCTCCGTGCCTTCCCGGTACCTGCCATCTAGGTGTTCCGGACATGGGCTTGGACGCAGAACTCCTCACAGGGGGGCTAACCTCACACAGGTGTGCCGTCCCAGAGCTCTCCCTTCCGCTGTTGTTAACATTCATTTGCGTGCACTGAGCACATACTGCCTGTCCAGAAGGATCCCGAATGCCACAGAGAGGCCATCCTGACCTTCCAGGGATCTCGTGCCCAGGCCATCAGTACATAACCAGTGGCTCAGTTCACTGGTAGTTCTTCACCACCACATTGCAGGTGTTGCTTCTGGACTGCATATTTTTGTTCTCTTTGCTTGGAAAACTAAAAAAGAATCCTCCTACAATTTTTGGTTCGTTTTAGATTTTCTGAGGTAATTTGGGTTTCTCTGAGCTATTGATTCCCTCAACACACACTTTGTCACGCATTTTTATCTTGATGAAATATGTACCTCCTATTCTTCTGTGCAGGTTTTCTTCTGGTTTCATTTAAATAACCTGAAATATAACTCGACAAATATAAAGATGTTTTATTGTCTCATCCCCTGAAGTTTAGGTGATTCTGAAGGTGACGTGTATTCCAGTCTAAGTATCTTTACAGTGGTGTTTTCTCTGTATGTTATAAGAAGTGCTTTAATCGTGAGTGGTGACTATCAATGAAATTAACTGTGTTTTCAAATGTTCTGCCTTTTTTCTCTGTTGCTTTTGCCCTTCCTGATCGAAGTCTAGGAGAGTAAGTCAACACTTTCTGTGAGAATGTGTTATCCTACTTCTGTGTCTAAACCCCATGTCCTCATTCTACAGCCCAACATTGTTGGTTTATTTCGTACATTTTCCAAGTGTAATGCCTGCATCTGGTCGAGCAGTCTTCAGAAACGATGGGGGGAAGTAAATCAGCCGAGTGTGAATGTTAACTCCAGCTGGTTTGCATCCGTCTTGTTCTGCGGGTCCTGGTCATCCTTTTACGATATCATACACTTTTCACGGCCAGAGACCCATCGTTTTTAATTAAAAGCATGCTTAACGGCTTATTTTACGGAGCCCCTGCTGGTTACAAACCAAGAATCTCTAACAATTCCCAGTACCTCACTCAGAAGGTACACTTTTTATTGTGGGTATTTTAGCAGAATATTTGGAGGGAGAACAGGCGGACCTAAAGGAAGGGCTCATTCGGGTTGCATGCGCTTCGTTTGTGAGCCACTTGGGTTTTCCCGCCTTCCCTGGGCCGCCCGTGCAATGTGGTCCAGTCCTGCGATGCTCCGTCACTGCGGTGCGCTGGAGTCAGAGTTGGGTCCCAAACCAGAAACAGGAGTTCTTGGACTTGCCTGTGACTCGGGCGATTGTTTCTCTGCCCGGTTTCCTCTAAAATACAGGCAAGGACGTGATGGCTCTTAAAAAGTTCCGTAATTCTCTTGGCCCCGGCCCTGCGGACAGAGGCTCAATGGCAGAATAGAGGCAAGGACTAGAGCAGTGTGTCTGGCACCGGTCTGATCTGTGGCTTCTCCTTTCTAGGATTCCCAGAGCCGGCAAGGAGGGTACAGCATGCACCAGCTGCAGGGCAATAAGGAGTACGGCAGCGAGAAGAAGGGCTACCTGCTGAAGAAGAGCGATGGGTATGCGTAAGGCCCGCCCGCCCTGCGTGCTTAGCACTTCCTGGGTGTCGGCAGCCTGGGAACTTATCCCGTCTGCGGGCCAGGAAAGCACAGAATTTTCTAATGCAGTAGCTTCCGACCTTGAGCCCACCAGTTTCCCTCAGCTGATTTAACCTGCTCTCTTTCCAAGAAGCAGTTGCCGTCCTTTGGTCCCTAAACGGCACCGGGGACTTGTGGCCTTCCATTTTAGGAAGGCAGATGGTGAGTGCAACGGGAAGCAAGCAGGTGGCTTGCGGACTTCATGCTTGCCCACCTCTCTGCTTTGATTCATCCACCCTTTTCTCTGCTGGGGTGCCCACCTGGCCGCCCAAACGCAGCCTCGCGAGTCACCCCGAGTCCTGTCCTTCCTCTTGCATCACTGCCGCTGTCACAACGAGCTCTTCCGTTTCTAACACGACATGATGCATGTCTTGCCATCTCTGCTCCTCGGAGGAGCCACTGCCTTCTCTCTCTATCTGAGTAGCCTCTCCGTGTCCCTCCCTCTTCTCCATTGTGTCCCTACACACCACTCAGAGTAGCTTTTAAAAGACATAGAGCACGTCGGGTCTTTCCCATGCTGGAGTGCGCTCAGGGTCTGAGCCCCCTCTGCAGCCTCGTCCCGCGCCATCCCCTCCCCGCCACGCCCTTCCTCCAGCAGCGACTCTGCTTTACAGCTCCCACAGAAGTAGAATCTCAGTTACTCACTTGACTGACTGTCCTTCTTTCTGAAAGAAAGCTGCTTGTTTTCTGGATTCTTGTGGCTATGCAGTCCTTGACTTTTTTGATTTGTTAAAATTGCAACCAATACTTCTGTAAATTACAGTCCTAAATTTCTGATCACTGTCAGTTTTGCTTATCATTCTACTCATGCTTCCAGTGGATATATTTTGGGAGTTCTAGCGTATGTCAAGCACTGTTAGAGACACTTGGGAATATAGCATTGAACAAGAAAGATAAGGAAGTTCTTAGCCTCATAGGGCTTACATTCTGAGTTGAGAGACAGACAGTAACGAAGGAGCTATGTGGGAGATCAAATGGTAACAAGCGCTATGGAGGAGAATAAAGCAAGGCAGGGGCCCCGGGCCGTGTAGGAGTGGTCCTTGCAGTCATGCGGGGTGGTCAGGGAAGACGTTAATGAGGAGGTGTTCGAGCAAAGACTTGCGGGAAGTGAGGGATCGTCTCTACAGAGATCTGTAGACATGGCCAGGAACATGCTTCCTTTTGTGATACACACAGGAGTTAGGCATAACTCGGACTGAGTGAGGACCTGGGGGTCATAGGAGACCAGGTGAGACACCAAGCCAGGAGGGCTTTGGAACCCACTGAGTGGAGATGGGAGTCATTGAAGGGTTTTAAGCAGAGGAATGCCATAATCGCCCTCATTGGAAAGACCGTGGCTGCTGGGCTGAGAGCAGCTGTGTAGGACGTAAGACCAGAAGTGGGTGGCCAGGTCAGAGGTGAACAAGGATCAAGGGAAGAGCCACAGAGGGGAAAGAACAGGTCAGAGTCTAGAAAATGCTGTAGGGCCCCCAGAATTTGTAGATAAGGGTGTAAGGAAAGCAAAGCATCCCAGCGCAGAGCAGAGCACCTGGCTCTTTGTATGTAGAAAGTCAGTGAGTATTGACCATTAAGTCCTCTGCAAAAAGTAAAAGAAAAAAAGACACACCAGTTACCTGAATCACGGTTTTAAACCGGGCTCTTCCTAACCGACACAGTGACCAGTTTGTCGGTCCGAAGGCATGCTGTCCAGTGGAGATAAATTATTAATCCTGTAGTTTTGACACTGCTCGCCTAAAGGCACAAGAATTTTCTTGACATTAGAACTAACTGTCTCTAAGTGAGGTGGTCAATACCTAACTGCTCAAGAAAAGGCAGCTGAGTCTTTGCAGCGATGCTGTTTGGTTCAAAGCCTGAAATGTTCAGGAAAGCGTCACCTTGTGAGCACGTGCTGTGTGCCTGCCACACACAGCCGGGTACCTGTCACGCATCTCCTTTGACACCTTCTGTAGATGAGGCAGCTCACCCGGAGAGATTAATGTGATGAGGATCCTACTGCCAGTAGGTAAGAAAGCCCAAATTCTAACGGGGGTCTTAATGACCTAATGCCAGGGTGTCTGCCTTGTATTCCAAAGGGGCGTCACTGCTATTGATTGCCCTTGGAGTGCACAGGCCATCAGCTGGCCTGCGCTCACACTCCTGACTCCTTTCTTCCGGTCCGTTCTTCATTCATGCACCCACTCTACGGGCATTTATTAAGCCACATAGAGTTTCAGGCAGTCTGCTGGATGCTGGAAGGTGAAAGGTCCATGAGGGGTAGGCCTCACCCTCACCTTACCTACGGTCTGTTGGGAAGAGATAAGGAAAGCAGTGTTGCAAAGGAGTCTAGAAGTCCAGTGGGCCGGCCTTCCATAATTTCACGCACTGCAGAGGGTGAATGATGATAGCCCAGACTGGCCTGTCATTGCAGTCCGTGGAAGAGGAAAGAACTGAAGTGCTTATACATGAGGGAAAACTCACTTGCGAACCATGACTGCTGATGTGTCATATGATTTTCTCCTAAGGATCAATTGCTTTAGTAATTTCTGACCCTAGTTCTGGAATACTCATAAGGGATTATTATGCAATTTTAAAAAGACTTCAAATTTTTATAAGTAATTTTGAAGCTTTATGACTCAAAGGTATCCATTGGGAGGCGAAGGAGTAATTGTTTTACATATATTTTCCCAGCAAAGTCTTAGAAGATGGGCATCATTGTCTTCACAGCGCGGATTTAGGCAAGCAAGCCTCCAGGAGGTCGGGACCATGAACAAAGTCCCGTGGCTTGCGGGCACTGGTGCCGGCATTGAAGCCCAAGGAATCGGGCATCGGCGCTGGGACTTGCTTAGTTATAGGAGACGGCCTTGTAATAGACGGTGCCTGTTCTGGAATTCTGAGCTTCGCGCATGGTGTACATGGCGTTCTCTCTGGCGCTCTCTGAACAGACAGTTAAAGTCTTGGTATGTCCATTCAGGAGCTTTTCAGGCAAGCATCCTTAAAGCTTTCGGCGCAAGAGGGGAAGGCACAGGCATCGAGGCCGTTCCGTAGAAATGTTGGGACTAAAAGCTCTCAGAGTGTTCACAGAGACGGGACTGTACAAGGGGTTGACTTGATTTTGCTCCCTTTTGTCTGGTCACTTGGGGGCACCACGTGAGCAATTTCTGTTCTCCGAAAGGTTAATGCTTTTGTGTTACTTTCCTTGGCTTTATTACTGATAGAGAAGAATACAGTCTTGTGTTTGGTTTTGTGCTTTCTTAGTACACATGTGAAACTAATGACTTAATGATTTTACTAAATAACATGAATAAACTGAGTCGGGAAGGTTTGCCTCATTTGTTAGGTTGGGTGTTGGCTATTTTAAAACGTGTTGCTAGAGAAGATGACGTTGATTTGGGCTCTTGTGTACGGGGAACGCCTCGCCTATCTCAGCAGCCTTTTGTGAGGCCACGACGGGATGCAGAGCTCCAGCGGTCGTTTACATTAACCAGATGCAGCTCTGGTCATGGGACAGGTGTCACCTCTCGTCAGCCATTTCCCCAGTCCGTGATGTAGCTATAATTGGAGGGCGGTTTATCGGTCGTTGGTTCTGCGTTTCCTCCTGAAGGTGCCGGCATTGTGAGTGCAGTGCGTTCACTTGGCTTTTGCTCCGACGGTATCAGACGCTGATTTCCCACCGTGAAGCACGCTATAGAACTCACTGTGCTGCTGGTCGTTACATACGCAAGGAGATGCAACGTCATCTGTGTTCAGAGTTGGTTTTAAATTCGTATTATGGCAGGCTTCCCACAGGAGTCATTTAAGAGGAGAAAGGAGACACACGATGATATTATTTTAAATGCCCAGGAGAAGCAAGAGCCCCCTCCTCTGATGTTGTCTGTTTCCATGACAACTGAGAGCCCGAGAAGCCTTCTCCTAGGCCAGAGAGTCCCTGTCCCCTGTACCCGTTTCTTCATTGAAATGCTCTTAACTAGTACATTTGTACCTGCCCACACAGGTGCGAATCCACCACACGGAGGCTCACCTGTGCCTGGAGCATCACCAAAAAAACTTCCAAGTTGAAATGAGTTCCCAGAGGAGAAGTGTACAAGCCACCAAACTTGTCGATCCCTGACCCTGAGCTCCTCTCTCTGCAGCCTGAGGCACCCCACCCCCACCCCTCCTTGCAGGGCAGACGTCTTGAGTTACTTTCTTAATTTCTTTAGATTGAATTTTAATTACAGAAGCAATAGATTAATTATAGCTTTCCTATAGAAGATTCACAGATATGGTTAAAAACTCTTTAGCACCTCCCCTGCCACAGGTCTGGGCCTGTGTACCATGCTCCTTTCCAGACCCTCTTCTGTGTGTCTGTACGTATATTTAGATCCCCATAGGAAACTTAGAGCGCCACCTTATGTGTGATATTCTCTGAGTATCTTTTAACATTACTAGATCATACCTGAATTATTTTTAAAACAGCTTGTGTTTGACTTGTTCCCCAGGCTCCGGAAGGTGTGGCAGAGGAGGAAGTGCGCTGTCAAGAATGGGATTCTGACCATCTCCCACGCCACGGTAAGTGTGTCTCCCCATTTACCGCGGTGCGCCTGTTAGGCCTTCTGGCCCCGGGGACTAGGAAGCAAAAACGTGATGTAACCAGCACTGGAATTCCCCCCAGGTATGTGGACTGTATGGATTTGGGTCAGAACGTGTGGGATATTCCTTTACAAAAGGAGTTGGTCTCCTCTTGTCCTGTGGTGTCCCCCCTCCTTCTTTGGCCCTTCCAGAATGTCCCGTGTTCTCTCAAACCAAATCAGGAATTCTTCTATTTCATAATCTCATTTCTTTGGAAATTCTGTTGGTGGTTCTGAAAAACCTAGTTTTCTGCTTATAAAGATGACAGAGGATGTTCTTTGCATGAAATAAGGGTTAGGACATGAAATAATATGTGTACAGCATGTTCAGTGTTTTTTGTTTGTTACTATTTAAAATACTCAGAAAATCTGTCATTATGTTAAAGAGCGTGAAAGTGTATATAAATAAAACCATGAGATAATAAAATCGCCTCAATTGCGACTCCCCTTTCTTTAGGAATAAAGGAAATTCAGTGGAAAGCAGAATAAGCTACTAAACTACACTTATATTTTGTTTTCTCCTCAGATTATTGTCAGTTATATATGCATATAAAAGTTGCATATTTAGAGTTGCTGCTGACAGTGAGCTAGAATTTTTATGTTTTCAACTAAAAGTCCTATATTCGGAGAATTCATATACTATCAGAAAAGGTTCAGTCTTGGTGGTAGTCAAGGACATGCACATAAAATAAGTAATTACTATTTTGCCCTTTTAACACTAACAAGAAATCACTTTTTATTCTTAAAGATGCAAAGATTAGAATGGAAAATGTATCAAGCGGGACTGGAAACAGCTTAGGGTACCGAGTCTTAACAAAGGGGCATGCAGTTAAACCCAACGATCCCAGCTTGGAGAGAAGCTTGGGTAAATTTCAGTATCCTGTGCCAAGTGATGTCTTTGAGCTTATGATAAGCAGTTAATTACTAACAGGATGGTGAAAATGAAGGCTGAGCATTTATTACATTGGCAAGTTTTCATGCTTCACAGTTGAGATTAGATTTCCCTCTGTTGAGCAAGAAGCACCACTTAATAAGCACTTCTTCCTGCCAGACACTTCATAAAATTTATTTCACTTAATCCCTTCTATAACCCATGGGGTAATCTGAACTTTATTGTCCAGAGGAAGAAACTAAATACAGAGAAACACAATGATTTGGCTAGTAGGGGGCCGAGTTGGAAATTCAGACTTGGGTTTGACCTAACTCCATAGCCCCCTTCTGTTCTGGTCTCTTCCTACAGAACCCCATCCTCCTCCTGGACCGGAAGCTCTCCAGGTCCTGTTCATCTTTCTTTCTTTGCACTGCCCCCGCTCCACAGACCTGGACACATAGACGGTAGTCAGTACACACCTGTGGCCAAGACCTTCCTGCTGGAAGATTCCTGCCTCTTAACAATTACTGGGCTTTATGGAACTTGAGCAATTACATCATCTCTGTCCCTTGTCCCCTGCAGAACCCTCCAGTGATACCTCAGAGGCCCTCAGCTTCCCTAAGCCCAACTGAGATTTTGTCACTCTCACCCCAGTTGTGACAAGCCACCCATCTGATACTGGAAATCCTGCAGGCCGACTTAGATCAGTTAGTTAATTATCACTGAGACTGTCTACCAATTACTCATTTATGTAGCAATGTTTCATGAAGCTTCCATTCTACTCCAGGCACTGGACTAGACATCTCAGATATTTGGAAAGTGAGGTAACTTTGACCTCATATTTAATTCCATACACCGTTCCCTACGAAACGATTCTGACGGTCACGAGAATCTTAGTTGCCACTAAGTGAGCTATTCCTGTGCTTTCCATGTGTTACCGTATGTAATTATTGCCACAACCCACCGGATAGATGTTGTTACTGAGAGAGGTAAGTAATGTGCCCACGTCACGCCTGGTGAATGCTGGGATTTCAGTCTTCAAGCCTCCACGAGTGCGTAACGGTCAATATTTGCGGCTGGCCAAGCAGAACCTGCTCTGCTCGTTATAATAGTGATTCAGATACTTGGGGGGCTGTATCAGAAGAATTCCAGTCACATGATCCAAGATCAGAAACACTGATGGGAGTAGATAGCAGTTACTGAGCATTCCCCACAAGTGGGCCGTTCGTTGTTCTGAGCACATTCCCACAACCTATTTTATGTAGCTTCCGTTGCTCCTACTTGATAGACAGTGGAACAGCCTCCATTTCTAGACCTATGTTTCTCTCTGTGAGAGTGAGGATTCCTACCATCTGACTTTTCAAAAGCGTTTTCCCCACCGTCCTCACCACCTTCACTTGTCACCACCAGCACCATCCCCATCACCATCACGGTGGCTAGCCCTGTTGAATGCTTGCCATGTGACAGGCATTGGGCAGCACCTTAATGCATCGTAACATTTAATCTTCACAGCAACTTGAGTTACAGGCGACGTCACCCCCACTTTTCAGATGAGGGACCTGGGGCCCAGAGAAGTTCACTTACAGGTGACACAGCTGGTCAGTGGCACAGCTGGGAATCGGGTACAGGTAGGAACTCTGCTCTTACACCCTCCACGCACTCCAGAACCTGAAATCCACCTCACCTGCACCCCCAGTCCCTCCCCAGCGTGGGGTCCCAGCTTGGGCCACCGCAGACACAGTCAGGCCGAAACCAGGAGCCCGTGTGTGGGAGAAGCACGTACCTGTAGGTGCGGGCTAGAATTCTTTGAGGGCCTGAAGTAGGGTGTGAATCCTGAGAGGTGATTCGTTCCTAGGGACGGTACAGCACAGACAGCCCTCCCTTTTTGTGAGAAAACCCGGCGTGGCCTCTCCTGGGTCAGTATCCTGCCTCTAGAGAGGAGCTGCAGGGCTGCGCTGTCTCCGGGCAAGTTCCAGAGTTATCCAGGGTGGTGGTCGGGCCGTGGAGCCCGCGGCAGCTAGAACGGCCTTCCTCCGGCGTCTGCCGTCCCGGGGGTGCCGGAGCTGCTCTGCGTGGTGCAGCCGGAGCGCGAGGTCAGCAGCTGCCAGGCCGTGAGCGCGCCTGTTCTCCGCTCGCCTTTCCCGAGCCACATCCGTGCCTGCTTGCGGTCTGGCTTCGTGAGCTGAGTTGGGTCAGCGTGGCGGGACTCTGCACCGGATGTAGTGTGTGAGCAGAGATAAAGACGAGCAGAGGCCCAGGCGAGCTCCTTCACCGCCGGGGAATACTCTTCAGCTTCAGTATACTACAGGAAAACTTCTGGCCCTTTGGCTTTATGTAGATCGGGAGTTTGTAGTCAAGAACTCGCGACACGTGCCCTCTCTTCACTCTTCTTTCCTTAGATTCATCTGGCTATGACCATCCTCAGTAAGCATTTCGACCAGTTATGACCTTACAGCGGGAGGCAGTGCAGTGGGAGGAAATCATGGGGTTGATGGAGTTCAGTCAGTGGTGGTCGCTGCTGAAAATAAAAAAGAAGTTCTCTTCCGCCCTCCTTTTTCGTTCCTGCCATACATGCAGCTGTGGCCTACCCACCTGTGTCGGTGCTTTGTTAAGACGCTAACCGACAATAAAGATCACATCAGCTACATTGCTTAGTGACCGTGAGAAAGGACCGTGGCATCTGTCAGATTTGAGCCTGAATCCTGCCTTTGTCCTTTATTAGGTGACCTTGAGAAAAGTATTTAACTCATAAAAAGGATGGGACTAAATGAGAGCATGGGCCGTGTGTGGGCATCCAGTTCATAGGGGTCCTGGCTGTTGGCGTGACTTCATTGGCTGTCCCAGCGAGACTGAAATCTGTCCATGGGAGACTGTCCTGCTACAAATTGGCAATCGTGGGTCCACCTCTCCTGCCCCCAGAGCAACTCGGGGGTCAGTGGGCCCCTCCCCCCAGCTTCAGATTCTCACACTGATTTGTGTTACTCTGGTCTCCACTTGTCACTGGCTTTGGGCCACACTTTGTGCTGCCACTTCCGTCACTTGTGGTCCGTCCCTTCTCCCACAGAAAGGTCTCGATAGCCACTTTTCTTGACTCGCAGACAACTATCGATTACTCAGATTCCAGCTGAAAATCAAGGCCAGCAGTTTCCTAGGGAAACATGGGAAAAGTCATCTTTGGAAAAGTGGACCAAGAACCTTTGTTTTCACAAAACATCGGGCCTTTGCTTGGGACCCTTACCACATGGGAATTCGTCCTGCGTGAAGGGCCCCAGTCGGTGTCACCTATCGAAGTGACTCAGGAGAGGGTGGAGCATGCATTTAGACTGACGGTCTGTTGGATTGACCATTCGTGACTGACCTGTTCCAGGGGCCCGTCATCTCCCCAGCTCACTGTTCTAGGAAGAAAGGCGTTTCTCTGCACGCCTGCGAGGTGGGCAGCCAGCCCTACAAGACTTCATCTGCAAATTTGTTACTTTTCATGTCTGTTGAAAGACCTACATTTTTTTTTTTTTTTTTTTTTTACTATGTAAAGTAATACATCACCATGGAGTTCAGATTCAATGAGAATCTCTGAATTCACCATTACGGTAACATTGATAGTGGCTCCGACTTATGGGTCATCTCGTGTGTTCTGAGGAAGGCATAAAATGCTTTAATTTCAAAATACCAGTTCTAAGAAAGCTCTGGCAAACATTTCAGCCAGCCTCAAAGCTACAGGATAAAGTAGTTTATATCAAGCCACTAAACTATCATAAATAAATGTCTATAGAATTGTTTGCTTGCCCTTTTTACCTTCAGCATTATAGTTTATAATAAAAATAACATCAGAAAATATATAAGAATTATAATTGGAGTATTACTTTATTGTAATAATCCTGAAAAAAAAATTTTTAATATTTTATTTATTTATTTATTTGACAGAGAGAGAGATATCACAAGTAGGCAGAGAGGCAGGCGGCGGGGGGTGGGGGGGGCGGGAAGCAGTCTCCCTGCCAAGCAGAGAGCCCGACGTGGGGCTCGATCCCAGGACCCTGAGATCACGACCTGAGCTGAAGGCAGAGGCTTTAACCCACTGAGCCACCCAGGTGCCCCTAATCCTGAAAAATTAATATCAAAAGTAGAAGTTTTGTTTCTGAAAAACCCTTACTTGCTGAATTTAGTAACCTCAGTGTCGCATTACAGTTCAGATAACAGGTTGAAAAGAGAAAGATGACTACCGTTCCCGGATCCCTTAAAGCATGCCCGTGTGCCAGGCTAGCCCTACAAGACAGGTGTCACTGTCTTTGCACTAGGTTGGATTGACCATTCGTGACTGACCTGTTCCAGGGGCCTGTCATCTCCCGAGCTCACTGTTCTAGGAAGAAAGGCGTTTCTCTGCACACCTGCGAGGTGGGCAGCCAGCCCTACAAGACTTCATCTACAAATTCGTTACTTTTCATGTCTGTTGAAAGACCTACATATTTTTTTTTTTTTTTTTTTTTTTTTTTACTATTTAAAGTAATACATCACCATGGAGTTCAGATTCAATTCTTAGGGGGTGGGAACTGCTTAGGGGGTGGGAACTGCTTAGCTTTGATCTCCCAGTACCCAGCACACTGTGCGCCATACAGGTAGTGTTCAGTGAATACCCCTGAGTGAAACTGCTTTGTATAGAAGGAGAGGGTCGGGGAGACTAAATCCCATGCCTAAGGTTATGCAGTTTGTAAACAGCTGGTCCAGTTTTAAACCTGAAGCCTCTGTTCTTTCTAGTGCCCGTATAGGGCTTTCCTCAGATGCCACCTTGTTGTCAGATCTTTGGAAGTTTCTTGAACAATAGTTCTTTGGAGAAAGAAACCTCTTATCTTGTCATTGAATTACCATAAGGTCTTAGAGTTAAGAATTCTGGAAGGGTTTCCTGGAAGGGGGAAACAGGGAGTCCTGATCCTAAATATTACGTGCGTCCGTGAATTTGTGTTTGGATCTGAAGACTGATTTTTTAAAATCTTAACTTTTCAAATGGCTGCAGATGTACGAGACAACCCGCGCACAGGAGCGCCCCCTTCCTTGCCGTGGCCGTAACAGCAGCTTTCTGTGACCGGCCTTTATGGTGTCCCGAGGCGGTACTGGATTCCACCCAGTGCCACGTCTTTGTCCCCATTGTCACTGCAACACAGTATTTTCCTTTCTCCAAGAGATTAGAAGCAACACTGAATTGTCAGAGGACAAACTTGGGAGCCCATGAGTCCTCGGCTCAAACCCCTGAACAAGCTGTAGAACTTTGCATGTCTTACATAAGCCTTTGGAGCCTCTATTTGCTCCAGTGCAAAATGGGTGTGATGTACTCATTAAATATTTCATTAATTCCAAATTAATTTCATTAATTCGAGCACCCTGGGCCGAGTGCTGGAGAAGCAGGGATGAATTATCGGTCCCGCACTGTTGGAGCTTCAAGTGACCCAGGGCTAAGTGCTCGAAGGGAAGTGAGCACGATGCTGGGGTAGAAAAGGAAGGGCAGCCACCTTCGTGTGGCCAGGGAAGGCTTTTGTGAGCAGATAGTCAAGCTAGGGACGAGCGGTGCCAGTAGCAGGAAGAGGGGAGTCCCCACTCCTGAGCCCAGAAAGCACATGCAGGGATCCCAAGAGAAGCCAGTGTGGGTGGAAATGGTATCACTTTCCTTGCCCTGTTTGAAGAGTCTTTTGGAGGCTTAAATAACACATTCTTTGAAAGCTGTTGCTGTCTATATATTCTGGGAGCTAACACCCAAAACAAAACAAACAAAACATTCAAGGAAGAATTTAAAAACTACTTTATGGTTGATACAGCAGAAGTTCCAGTTAAGCAAGAACCATTAAAAAAAGACGTAACAACATCCTGAACCACTAGTATTGTAATTCTCTCCTTGAACTGCTCTCTCCCCCGCTTGGCTGTTAATTCTCTTCTGTGTTTCCTCCGTCAGCTGCCGGTGGTGCCATTTTTCGTCACCTGGTCCGCCAGTTCCTCACCCTCCTGTCCTTGCAGCAAGGCACCCTCACTCCTTCCCTTTTCTTTACAGACCAGAGCTGACTTGTATGAATTAAGGTCAGAATGCAGCCTCAGGTCCCACCAGCACTGGTGTTGAGGCCTAACAGTCATGGTCACCCACCGAAGAAACCCAGTTGTCCCAGTGCAGACGATGTTGTATGGACGCGTAAAATACGCACCACCATTTCCACAACTTGGGGGGTCACTGTGGAGTATCTCTGTGGGTTCCTGCCACATTGCAAATGCAGAACCAAAGACATCGAACTTTATATTAGAGGGTTTCCCAAATCCAAGTTCCACGAAATGGATGTTTAGAAATATATCTGCTATGTCTTACAGGTTATTTGTAATGCCAATACATTATAACAGGAATTTTTACTGTATTTGAATCCCAAGAAAATAGATTAGCATCTATCTATAAAGATTTATCTATAAATCTATAGAGATAGATTAGCATCTATCTCTATAGATTTATCTATAAAGATAAACTTTATAGAGTTTATTTCAGATGCAAACTCCTATGGCTTGCATCTGAATGAACTTGAAAGAGGCTGCAATTGGCTAAGTGAGCCCAATAATTCTCAGCACAGTAGATCCATCAGATTCCACCCCCAGAGGCCCTAATTTCATTGGTGTAGAGATGAAACCCAGGGGTTGCTTCCTGGGTGAAGAACCACTGAGTCCATCCCCATTAGCCAGGGTTACAGTGCAGAGGGACCAAGGGTCAGGTTCTTACATAGAGGTCTGTAGACGTCTGCAGCAAATTGCAAGGACTTTTGCAAAGTATGTGAGCTGACTTGTGGACCTCATTTATAACTCGGCCAGTGTGAAGTCTGATTCTCACTGCATCCTTCTTTATCCCAGCCGAGGGTCCTGTTCATGAAGTAAGCACTAAAATCAACAGAGGGCAGGTCTCCACAGCCTGAATCCCAAGTGTTTGTGGAAGCAGCTCTGACCCCTCGTCTGGTTGCTCTGTATCTGCCCGGGAGTCCCCTCATGCCCACTCCATCTGCATGCTCTGTGTCTTCACACAGGGAGGTCTCTCTGGGCTCTCTCTGCTCCCCCACCCCACCCCACCCCATCCCGACCACGGCCCACAGTCCCCAGTTCACCCTGTGCCTCCTTCCTGTCGGACAAGATTTGCTGTTCAATTTGAACCTGAGTGATTTTAATGGGTAGCTCTCCCAGAAGTGCTTCCATTTTAACAAGGAAACCGCTTTACTCTAGAGAGAAGCTGATAACAGTAGGAGTTTATGTATCAGCTATGTGGATACCATTAGAAGAAATATCTCGGAAATCATTAGTGAGCATAGAAACAGTAACATTTATTGAGCACGCACTTCATGCTAGGTGTTTTATGTAGGTTTTCCCACCTAATTTTTATGACACCCTCCCAAGGTAGTTGCTGTTACCTCCGTTTAAAGGAACAGAACTCTGGAAGTCCCCTAACCACAGGGTGCTGGAGCCACATTCGAACCCAAGAAGTTGAATTCCACAGCCTGTGCTCCCTGCCACCAGACCCTGTTCATTATCACAGCAAAGCGGCATCATTTTCCTTCTTGGTGATGAGAGGACTTGAACTCAGGAGGGCGAAGCTGCTCGCTCGCGGCTGTTAGCAGATGGCTGGGCCTAGACCCAAAGCCCAGGTCAGATCGTCTCCAAAATTACAGATTGTTCCTCTGTTCTACCATTTACCCCATAGTATGAATAAGTTGCCTTTGTAAATTAACAAAATATTGCATAACTCCAGGCAAATGGGCAGGAGCCTCAGTTCCCCAAATTGTGGCTCCATGAAAGCCAGGTACCTTTTTTTTTTTTTTAGAGTGGGCACAGGAGCAGGGAGTGGGGGTTGGAGGAGTGCTGAGGGAGAGAGAGGAGCCCAAGCAGGCTCTACACCCAGTGCAGAGCCCAAGAGGGGGCTCGCTCTCATGATCCCCAGGTCACAATCCAAGCCAAAATGAAGAGTCGGACGCTTCACCGACTGAGCCCCCCGGGCACCCCTGAAATCCAGGTATTCGGGGCAGCCTCATCATGGCGAATCTTCTAGAGGCACAAGGGCCTCACGGTGCCGATGCTGCCTAGGATTTGAGGAACTGCCAAATCAATCCGTCTCGTGTTGTGAGGAGCTCGGAGGGAGCTCCTCCGAGGACCTGGCTTCTTAAATGAAGAAGAGAGACTGGAATCGAATTCAGATGTAGGAGAGGTTACAGACCGGAGCGCCGGTCTTGCCGCTTGTGAGGGCTGAGCCTGCACGGTCCTCGGGGTCATTCTCTGCGCTTCCGGCGTGACTGGAATCCGGCAGAGAGGTCAGTGGAGTACATTCTCATTGGTTTACGGCCCACAGATGCAGAAAGTGAGCCCCTTTGGTTGCAGTGTATGCGACTGGTTCTTAAAAGGTAAGAGGACTGAAGAAAGTGCTGGTCGTACAAATCTGAAGGTATAAAATGGCCTGCGGTCTGAAATTAGTTGGTTTACATGTTACCCCCCGCCCACCCTGCCCTCCCCAAGATAAGGAAGAAGGGAGGCCTTATAGACATCTTGCCTTCACCTCACATTCTGCTAGCCATGACCTCAAGGCAAAGCTACTTCAGCTTTTCGTGCCTTGCTTTCGCCATCTGTCAAGTGCAGGTGATAGTGAGTCGTACTTACTTTAGGGTGCTCGTGCGGATAAACAGTAAACATACGTGAAAACGCTTAGAACATAGCTGGTACGAGTTCTGTGTAGCTGTCAAGCGCCGATATTGCCCTCATTTTAATTGCCAGCTGTTTGTACGTAGGACAGTAGAAATCTGCTCTAAATGTTTGCCTCAACTCCTCACGGCCCTTTTTTTTTTTTTTTTTTGATAAAAAGTAGTGAGAATAATTTTTTAAAAATATAACTTCATAGCTCAGATGTTTTATCATCAAATTACTGCATTTTGTTGATTTTTGTTGTTGTTGTTGTTGAATTATTTTAAGAGGGTTCTGGTTTACGAGCTCTGGTTGGTTAGCAGGGCGTGGAGAACAGTGGTTGCCATGGTGACATAGGAACTAGGAGTTAAAGGGTTCTTGTGGTTTCCTGGGGCGCCTGGGTGGTGCAGGCGGTTGAGCATCCGACTTGATTTCAGCTCGGGTCATGATCTCAGGGTCGTGAGAAGGAGCCCCGAGTCAGGCCCCATGCTTAGAGGAGAATGTGTTTGAGGCTCTCCCTCTCCGTCTGCCCCTCCCCCCCAAATAAATAAAATCTTTAAAAACTAATAAAAATTTTAAAAAATTAATGTTTTATGCTGGCCCAAACTCTGTATCTGGCAAGTAGGAGACACTTGTAGAAATTAGTAAATGGAGTGATGTCCAGCGTGCTCGTCAGTTGCAGTAACATCAGCCCCACTTCTTACCAGAAGCCCTGGTGAACTCTTTTTCTTTTTCTTTTTTTCTATTTACATTGTAGCACATCCTCTCAAAAGTAAAGTGATGAGTTCCTTACCGCAGTAAGAGATTTCAGGATATCTGTATATTTAGGGGGGCCTGGGTGGTTCAACTGGCTAAGCAGTTAAGCCTCTGCCTTTGGCTCAGGTCATGATTCCAGGGATCAAGCCCGGCGTGGGCTCCCTGCTCAGTGGAGAGTCTGCTTCTTCCTCTCCTGTCCCTCTCCCTGCTCGTTCTCTCTCTCAAATAAGTAAAATCTTTGGGGGGTGGGGGGAAGAATACTTGCATATTCAAATATATCTTTCTCACACATATATTCTGCCAACTGGAAATGAGTACTCTTGGGAAGGTTAAGGGAATCCATAGTCATGCACACTCTAGAATGAATTACTTCAGTAATTACTAGTTAGATGATTACTTCTTCCCCTAAGCTATCTGAAGGACCACTAAAGGGGAGAAGAGCTTTCATTATAGCCACAAGATAGTAATTTTGGAACAGGGAACATGTCCAGAATGGGTGGGATTTCTCAACAGAAGTATTAAGTGATTCGGAGGGAAATAAGAGAACTGGCCGGTCCAGGGCAGGAAGAACAAAAAAAGGGAAAAGCAGGAAAGATGTTTTCACTTACTCTGCAAAATGCCCCAAGGGCTTGCCTTGACAAGGGAACAGTTTGATAAATTGGAAAAGCTCTGGGAAGGAATTTGTTCAAATCTCGGCTCTGCTTTTTACTTTCTATAAAACATTGGTCAATTTACTTCTGCCTTCCTGACCCTCGGTCTCCTCATCTGTGCCGTGGGTACATAACAGTACCCAGCTATCAGGGCTATTGCAAGAATTACATAATAAAATTTACAGAAGTACCCAGCAGTTTATTAGGTGCCCAAATAAACCGAAATACTTTCCAAAAAGCAGTAGTGTTAGTGTACTAAAATTTTAGAGATTAGATCTCTCTGTGGTGGTAGGTATTCAGTACGTACCTAACATCTTGCCGGAGGGTGATTGTGGTTATCCATTGCGAGATACAGGGGTCCTTCTAGGGCAGAGTGGGTGTCCTAATAAATACTTACCGAGCAAAGAGTTTGAAATGACTGTAATGTTCAGAACAGCCCTGTTACCGAGTATTAGCAAAGAAAGTGGAGAGAATTTATTATTTTTACCTCTTTCCACACAACGGCCTCAGCCTGGCGGGGTCAGGTTTATCCCCCAAGTAATTAATGATGTTCACTTCTTGTTTGTGAAGCAGAGGAACTCAATAGGATGGAGGGTAATAATATCATTCCTGGATACTAATTCCAGTAGCAGCTGTTTCCTGCTAACAGGGAAATATGCCTGCGCTAACGACTTCACACTTCCAGCAAAAACATTTCACCGTGGTACACACTAAGCTGTTTGAGGACAAATGTGTGGTGTTTGTTTTCTTCCCGGAGACGCAGAACCGTTAATCAGAGTTGACTCATTCCGTTTCTACATGCATTTCTCCTCCCGTGTCCGATGATTTTCCTGGCTGAACAGCATTTTCTATCTACATGCATTTCTCCTCCCGTGTCCGATGATTTTCCTGGCTGAACAGCATTTTCTATTTTGAGTGGCAGGCAGAGCGTTATGTCAGAGGGATAATCTCTTCATCACTTCTGTTCATGGGACGTGTCCAGAGCTTCCCTCGCTGGAACCTTTTCAAAAATGAAAAACTCGAGGGTGGTCTTGCCGTGTGTGTGTGTGTGTGTGTGTGTGTGTGTGTGTGTGTGTGTGTGTGTAAAATGAACACATCTGTGTATGTTAATTGAAAAAAAGCAGTTTGCCAAACAACATACACAACTCGAATCAACCCATGATTTTTTAAAACAGACATCTCTCTCTTCCCCCTTCTCTCTCTCTCTCTCTCTCACACACACACACACAACCATCTTGTTAAAATCAATATATTAACAATGGTGTCTGGGTATAAAAGTGAGATTAACAGGTGGTGTTCAGTTTCTTCTTTGCGCTGTGTCCCCTAGTGTTTCTTCAGTTAATATCGTTCTTGTGATGAAAAGTGAAATCTGTAAGAGGACAGTCCTCAGAGTTTCAGGGAACGGAGCTGTAAAATCTTCGGTTTTGAAACCCGTCAGACCTGAGTTTGACTAGAAGCCCCCGCCGCCGCTGAAAGACCCCTGCAGGCACAGTGCAGCCTTCCCTCCGCTCACCATCCAGGCTGCCTGGACTGAGTGGTGCCCGTGCTACAGAGACGTCACTTTGGGCATCGTTGATTAAAAGTCTCACATTTTTGGCCGTATCTTGAGCCCCCGGCCCCCAGTGTCATGGCTATAGCTTTGATTCCGGCCCCCATCACTGCCCATCAGTCTCGCAGTCTCAGCCGCCGCCCCCAGGCACCCTCCTGAGTGCACGTGTACGAGCTCACTGCTCCGATGGACCCTTGACTAGACTGCCAGAACCCCTGGGGCGGGAATGGGAGTCACTGAGCACGACAGGCAGTCTCCCCGCCCCCCCCCCCGTCCCGCCCCAACCTCCCCCTGGGCATCACTGCTGCCCTGGTCTCCTCTTACCCCCCAAGAGGCCTGCACCTGCTCCTGCCTGCCTGCCTTGTCCAGACCCCCCTCCAGGCCCTCGCCAGGGCTGAGGCTGCCTCGGTGGGGCACACCCGGGTCAGGCAGCACACATTCTAGGTCCCTGCCTCGGTCCATTTCCCATAGCTGCTTGAGGGCACAGAGCGCTTTCCGTATGGAATGTTGCAGAGGCTTACTATTTAGCCAAATAAATAAGTAAAATATTTCAGAGAGGCTTCTAAAATTTTTCGCCAGCTACAAAAGTAACGGGGGGAAAATCAAATGACCTGAGAAGACATGAAAGTAGAAGTGAATCTTGGGCACCCTAGCTCTCTGTTTCTAACCCTCACTCTTCTCAGAAGATGATGTTCTGGCGTGTGCTGGGGCTCCCGGCGGCTTCCTGAGTCCGCGCTGCATGGTGGAAGCAGGAGGAGAGGACTGGGGCTTCGGTCCACTCAGACCTGGGTTCTGCTCCAGGCTCTGTAGTCTCCTTACTGGGAGATTTTAAGAACCTTAGCTAACCTCTCTTGTGCCTCCCTTTCTTCATCTCACTCAGGATAAGAAACTAAAATGACTTCCCTCACCGGCGCTAGTACACCAGGTGGTGTATGTAGGGCAACTGGATGCTTTCATTCATTTCATAAAACATTTATGGAGCACCTACTGTATGGCAGGCCCATTTTAGCGAACAGAAAAGTATGTGCCCTTAGCAGAGGAAAGAGGAGAAGAAGAGAGAAGAGCCTGGAAGTCAGTAGAGCCGGGTGGAAAGTCCCCAGAGGGTGCTCAGGCCAGGAAAGCCATCTCTGAGGAGGTACTGATTTTGAGAGACCTGAAGGGAGGGAGGAGGGAGCGAGCCTGCAGTTGTAGGGATTGGGGGGGAGGGAGGGACCACGGGCAGCGGCCTGGGCTCGTCACCACCCAGCAGAGGGAGCTGCAGGCCCAGTGGCAGGAGCTGGTCAGAGGGAGCCTGGAAGCAGTCCCTGGGCTGGTGGTAACTGAGCCTGGGAGGAATCAGCAACAGTAAGGACTGGATAAATAACATGCTTTCTTTGTTTTTCTCTTCCCTTTCCTTAAACAATATGAAAGCATTCCCTCAGCTGGACACAGTGATGCGGCCCAGGGCAAATCACTCAGTCTTACTTTGATTTTAGTCGGCCACAATGCCCGGAAGATTATACCTTCCTTAATCAATATACCCGTAAATTAGTACTAAATGTCAAGAAAGCGCTTTGAAATTTTGGACTGGGTTTCTAGTATTAATCTAGTGATTGCCGAGCCTTGCGGGGCCTTGGTCCAAGGACTTTGGTTGAGCCTACCTCTACTTCCTGGCGTTTGTGGGCTCAGTACTGGCTACGCTGGCTGCTTCAACAGTCAAAAACTGTGTTTTCCGCTCCTTAAAAATCACGCGTGGGGTGGGAGGTCATCTGTCAGGTGTCTCATTGGCATTTGGGGGAGGAACGCTGTATGCAGGCAAGATGTCCTGTGTCACACACAGTGCGTGTCGATGGGGCAAATATCAGGCCAGGGGGCTTGATGAAACTCCGAGGGAATAAATACCCTAGGTCGTCATATGGGAGTTGTGGGCCGACTGTTAGAAGCCTTACCAGCAGAAGCTTTCTGGTACTGTATACTCCGAGGTAGTCCGTACCTAGACAAGAGAGGTGAATGGTGCTCTTCTGAAGACAGTTAATATTTTTTTTCTTTCTGAAAATGCTGTATCTGTTCCTGGATCGTATTTGTTGGTAAGGTTGTTCCGAAACGCTGGAGTAACATGGTTTGGGGAAGGAAAAAAGTCATCCACTTAATCCTCTGCTACATTCAAACGTGAACAGTGTCTAAAAAATTCTTAAGTTTTTCCAAGAGATTCCTGGACTTAGGGTAAGAAACCTGAAACCTCTCATTATGCGTAATCATCTGAGGCGAGCGCGGGAAGTTCCTCCTTCTGTCTGGCTCAGATCCTCTACGATTTGAGTGCATTTCTTCTTCATCTGTACAAATGGAAAACAGCTGTCCCGCCTTCCCCCGTAACCACCTTTCATGTTCTCGAGAATGGTTATTAAATCCCTCCCCAGCCTTCTTTCCTCGGAACTAAGTAATGCCTTCAGCCCGTCTTCAAAGTGCCCATTTTCCACTCCTTTAATCATCTCCTGATCTTTCCTAAGCTTTTCGCCATCTTTCTTTAAATGCGGATGCCAAATTGGAACACAGCATCTGGGGAGAGTCTCACGACGGACTGGGCTCAGTAGCCGTCCCAGGTGATTGTCGTTTGCACGGCGACGCAGCCGTCTTCCAGCATCCAGAAGGATGAGCTGTGAGGCAGTTCCCTTTCCAGTTGGGGGGCTGGGGGGCGGTGCCTAGCTGTGGCAGCGGCAGCCCTGGGTTTTGGAGCCTGAGGCCTGTAGCAAACCAAACTCCAGGTCCATTCTAAGAAAAACTTGCAGGGCCTACCAACTCCCATCTCCCCCTTCTGGGCCCGGTTGTATAGCACAGGACCCCTCTCCCAGGGGCTCGTTCCTCTTGGGCGGAAGTGTCCTTCGAGGGGCTCCACGGCCGGTGTCCACGCCCGAGTCAAACGTCCGTGCGGGAAGGTCCGCAGTTTGCTTGCCTGGTGTCCGTTGTGGAGAATGAGAGGTACGGCGTGTCATTGCACTTGTCTTGATGACGTGCCATCTCTGGCGCTCGGGGCTCCGAGTCACTGATGTGTGACCTCTTCCTCCCTCTCCGCCTCTGTTTTCCCCCAAAATGTAAGTTCTGTAGGGATAAATGGTCCTGGCGTGGGGATTTTCAGAATCCCACCTGCCGGCTGAAGCAGGAATAGGGGACTGGGAATTCCTTCAGCAGGCTTGGGGTCAGGTGAAGCCCAGCGCGGGCACGCGGAGATTCACCCCTCGGCCAGCTCCTGCACGAAGCAGGCGTGCAGGCCTCAGCCACTGGCCAGCGCGTGACCTTGGCCGAGAACAGGCAGGAGTCAAGAAAGAGTTTTGACCAGAGTGATTCTGTGGCAAGCCTCCAGGTCGGCAAAGCCTAAATTAGCCTGACTATCTAAATCCTGCAGGATCTGAATGAATCATATGTGTGAC
>CM052798.1:159012260-159155385 GCA_028533885.1 Nasua narica | reverse complement strand
TCACTGCCAAGGATGACGCTGGTGCTGAGGGAGTTCCTCTCGCGAGGATGTTTCATGGGGCCTCACAGGAAAAGTGCTCACATTTTCACAAGAGTAAAGAACTTAATTTTGTTTTCTATTCACTATTGAAAGAAATTTTTAAAGATTTTTTTTTTATTATTTATTTATTAGAGAGAGAGAGACTGAGAATGAGAGGGGAGAAGGTCAGAGGGAGAAGCAGACCTCCCGCAGAGCCGGGAGTCCGATATGGGACTCGATCCCGGGACTCCGGGATCCTGACCTGAGCCGAAGGCAGTCGCTTAACCAACTGAGCCACCCAGGTGCCCGGAAAGAAATTTTTTTTTTTAATTTCTTTTAGCACCCATATCGCCCTCCGAGAAGCTGAGAAGCTTCATACGAGCCCGGAGGCTGAACTGCAAGCTTCCATGTCTTCCATTTAGATCTTCCCCTCTTAATTCTTAACAAGTTTTGTTACTCTGGTTTTAGCTTCCTTTATAGTTGGCACACTAAAATTAAGGCGGGTTTGTTTCATCATCTTCTAAATGTTCTTTCCACACAGAACCCACCTGGCTTTCAACCAACTTGGGGATTTTGACCTGTATAGAATGTTCCGGCATCCATAGGGAAATGGGCGTTCACATTTCTCGCATTCAGTCTTTGGAACTAGACAAATTAGGAACTTCTGAACTCTTGGTGAGTAGTGACCCGTACTCAGAAATGTATATTGTCATAAATATATGTAATATGTGGCTTTGGAGTGTCCAGTTTCTGCTGAGTACAAAGAATTGCAGTTCCTGAATTTCGTGAATTTGCATGAATGTTTAAAATGTAAATTTTGTGGTATGTAATGTTGGCTATTTCTATTTCCTTTCTAAAGAACTTGTGAATCATACATTTCTATAATTAGTTCACCTAAACTGGCTCTTTTCTTCTGGGATGGGCTTTTCAAAGCTGCCTTCTTGCAGAATTAGTTTTTGTATGATTCACTCACTGGAAGAACAGTAAAGGGAATTGGGTGTTAAACTCACATGATCACTTTACTTAGTGGCCTGTGTTACTAAAAAGTGACTGAGGAGTCTTTCCCTGTTTTTACTGTTTGTAAGTTTGTAGAAGCCCCCAAGAATTAAGAGTGGTCTCTTAGCTAAGAGACCATAAAGCCCATCACTCCTTAACCCATAACTTGTAAGCAATGTGTTTGCGTGAGCCTCTGATTTTAGGAAGGAGCAAATTCAGGAAGTATCATACTAATCCCTACCTCCCTGATTCATATCAGGATTAGAGAAAAGAAAGGCTCTGATCTTCTGACTAACACATTGTTCTTGAGGGTAGAAGTGGTGTCACTCCATCTTCTTGACTTAAGCCAATGAAACCCAGTTGACAACCTGAAATAGGGAGAGCAAATCCTAAACACTTGCCAGGTGATAAACCCAAGATTTTTCCCAGAGACCTGAGAGCATGAATGTTTCTTAAGCCTTGCATTGCTCCCCAAATTATCTGAACGACCAGAGGCCCTTCGGGACCAGTTTTCTTGGAAGGGTCTTGAACCCGGAAGCAAAATGCTTCCTGCAGCATTTTTACGTGTATCCCAAATATAAAGGAATCCTACCTCTTTCTCTGTCCAGTAAATCTGCTCAGTCTACAAACAAGGTATGATGGAGATTGAAAAACAATTGCTGCCTTTAAGCATTTAACCTGGATTCACGTGTGTAACCTGCTGTCTAATCTCAGACTATGTGGGGGGAGGGCATATCCTATGCTATTCTAGCATTTATCACACTGTATGTGTAAAAATCAGTAGTTTTCTGATCAATGGCCCCACTAATCTGTTGGCTCCTATAGGAAGGAATGTGGTTTGCTCGTCTCCTTATTTCCAGCACCCTAAAGTCCCGTGCCCACCTCGTAGTAGGCACTCGGTAAACATTTGTTGACCAGATGGTTGGAAGGTTCCTGAGTCAAATGAGAGGAATACTCAGAAGTCTCAAAAGCAAATAATAGGAAGCTTTTAAACTCATAGTAAAGAGTGGCTGTATTGTGTTTTGTTTATGTTACAGCTGGCCAAGAATGTAGGAAACAATAGTTTTAATGATATTATGGAAGCAAATTTACCCAGCCCCTCAACAAAACCCACCCCTTCAAGTGACATGTAAGTACTTCTAATATACTGAATTCTTTACCATTCTATAATTGTTTTTCTGCCCTCATAAGCAGTGTCTTAATGGTTATGGTATTTTTTCCCCGGAGGAAACCCCGATAGGAGGAAAACACAGAGCAAAGAAAAGTATTTTGGAATGCATTTCTGGAGCGCACAAATCATGTTCCCTGACGTGGTCCCCTAGGTAGTTGCAGCGGCTCTGTGGACGTGGTTCTCTCTCTAAACCATGGCATGTTGTGATGAAGGGGACACAAAGGGGAGGGCCCGTTCCAATTAGATGGGCGCAAGTCCAAACACTTACCGGGGAGGCTGTGGGAACACAGACACTGTCTCAGGCATTGCTGGTGGGTGTGCTGATGGTCCCTTGCCCAGGAGGGGCCGAGTAGCCGTATTTATCAGTCATCGATGTATTTACTTTCTGACTTTGCTGAGCCGCTTCTGGGAATTGACTCCTGATCAATAATAGGAAAAGATGGAACAAAACGAACATTTATCTATAGTCCCCTGATTGAATAGTTTATGGTACAGCCACACCGCAGAACGCTATGCAGATGTAAAAAGAACAAGGAAGCTGCTCACATCCCGACTTGGGCCGATCTCCATTAGGAATCACCATCAGGTGGCAAAGCGAGGTGTGGAGCACTGCACCACCTCTCCTGCCTTCGGGTCAGGGGACGGGTGGTCAAGAACACATCAAAGTATCTATTTGTTTGTGTTTGCGTGAGGGTACAGGGGCAAATACACAGGAGACTAAGGAAAGTGCTTACTCTGGGATGGTCGTGGGCATGAGACCTTCTCAGTAAACAGGTCTCAGTATCGTTTTTATTTTGGAGTCCTGTGAATCTTTAAACCTATTGAAAAATTTTTCACATTGAATTTACACTTAAAATTTTTAAATACCGTGCATGAATAGGAAGTCGGCTCCTATTAATTCCAGCTCGACTGAGCAGGGGAGCCTCTGGGACACAGACGCCCCCCTGAATGTCCGCCAAGCCCCTCCTTGGGGGCTCCCCAGGCACCACGTTCGCCGAGCACCAAAACTGTTATGGGGCACATTCAAGAAACAAGGTGTTTTCACTCCTAAATCATGAGATTCCATCTCCTGACAGGCCTCTCAGCAATGGTCTTTTCTCGAATTCAGCAAATGTGTGCTGACCACTCGCTGCTGGCTTCATACCGGGTCCGGTGCTGGGGGACTAGCTGTAAACTCTGTCCTCGTGATAGTTGCTTTCTGGAGAGGAGGGTGGCTTTAACCAAGGAGCTAGACGGTCTGTTCCTTACTCAAAGCTGTGAAAGGGTCACGGAAGAAAAGTTGAAGGTTGGGGGCACAGGTAATATCCTGACCTAATCTCAGGGCATCGGGCTTAACAGCAGCGTTTAAGCTCCGCCCTGGCTCAGAAACAGCTTGGATCCCTTTCACACGCATAAGCACAAATTACACTGAGAAGTAAGGCTTTTTAGAAGTGAATTTGATCACCAAACAGCCACACAGAAACACGATCGGAAGTTACGCCTCGGACTAGATGGCAGGAAGCACTCCGATATGCAGGGACGTCTGGCCCCCACCAGCAGTCTTCACTTCATCTTAGCCAAAAGGCCGAGAAGCGATCCCACCAGCAGTCTTAAATGTATATGTGGCGCACACCTCGGAGGCATCATTTTAGGATAAACTTCATAACGGCATGGATTTGTATTTCCCCTTGCTCACACGGGAGGTGGCCCACTCTTGCCCGTCTGCTTTGCGACCTCACATGGTCGTCTGGCCTCTGTCAGGCCTTCCCCTCAAAATGCTTGTGATTCTCCAGAATCTCTAATGGAGTGATTAAGGTTCCAGGCCCCTGGAGCTCAGATCCTGGCTCTGCCAATTCTGAATCATGATCTGGGGCAAGCAACCCCAGGTGTCTGTGCCAACCTCCTAGGGTGTGGTGAGGACGGAAGGGGCTAAGTTCAAAGTGCTTCGAGCAGCTCGCAGCCTAGAGCGAGCACCACGTAAGGGTCCCCATTACTGTCCCCACCACCGTGACCACAGTCTTCTTCACCACCCTCTTGTTTGGCCAGCAGCCTTGAAGAACAAAGCAGGTCCCCTGTGACACACAGTTCACTCACTCACTATTATTAAGTAACTTCTACGTTCCTGGCACACATTAAGTGCTGATGATGCAGTAGTGAACGCAACGATCTCATTGTGGAGAGGAAGACCCGGAGAATGGTCATGGGTACTCTGAAGAAAACCGAACAGGAAAAGGAGGTGAAGTATAGGAGGCATTATCCTTGGGATGGTCAGGGCATATCTCCGAGGACTTGACCTTTGATGAAGATCTAGAGGATACGAAGGGTGTAGGGGTGTAGGGTGAAGGGAGCGGGCCCGGCAGGGGGACAGTAGTTGCCCCCAGGGCACATTCACAGAGTAGTAAGAAGGCAGGTGCGGCTGGAGGGGCTGAGCTAGGACAGTGAGAGCAGATGCAATGCAAAACGGAGGTGGGACCAGGTCGCCGAGGGCCTCATAAGTCATGAATGTTTGGGGATTTTATTCTCTGTGTGATTAGAAGGGTTTAAGCACAGGTGACCAGAATGCTGCTAAACACCCTCCAATGCATAGGACGGCGACCGTGACAAAGAATCATCCAGCCACAGTGTCACCAAGGCTGAGGTTGAGAAAGCCAGCTGTGGCTAGTACGCGAAGGACAGATGGAGGAGGGGGTGGAAACAGAGACCGAGGAGAAGCCTACGCCAGGCCCCCTGAGAAACAGAAATGGTGTGGACTAAGACGGGAGAGGGAAGGAGGTGAAAAGTAGTTGAATTCTCAGTGTGTTTTGAAGAGAGAGCCGACAGGATTTGCTAATCACTTCAGACACAGAACATTTAATTAAATGGTTTGGGCCTGAGCGTCTAGGTAAACAGGCAGTACCAGTATCTGCACCCGGGTGAGTGAGGTTTAGCGGGGACACAGGGCGAGCTGGCTTTCACGAGCCATCGGGTAGAGCTGTGGTGTGCAATCTCAGACAAGTCCTGCCGCCCCGGGTCAGAAAGTCCTTTATGCGGGGACTGAGGCTGAGTGCCCAGAAGGAGTTAAACATCACGCCTGTGGAGAGGTCAGGAACTTCCTACAGCTGCCTAAGTAGAGACCCGAGGTTGGGGGTGCTCCTCAGAGTGTCCTGGGGCTTCTCCCCAGGTGATAGCTGAGCATCCTCGGCATCCTTTCTGCCGGATTATTGTGCAGCATCTGCAATCGGTGCCAGGACGCCTCCATGGAGACGTCTCAGATTTTCCTCCCGTAGCTTCCCACCGTCGATCCTCACTCTGCCATCTTGGATGATACTGGAGAGGAAGCGCATGTATGAACCCATAGCCGTGTGTCGTTCTGTGTTCCATACCTACTCTTGCTTGCCTGGAAGGCAGCAGGACGGTATGATAACTAGTATTTTACAGATGAGGAATCAGGCATAGCTCCCCCCAGAGTCACATGGATAGCATCTGATATTGGAATTGAATCAAGCCATTTCATTCTTAAATCTGATACTCCATCCATCACACAGTAGCTGCCTTTCAAACTTCTGAAAGTCATATGCCGTGGGAGACCAGAAGCCAGACTTAGGCCAGTCTCTCAGGTGCCTGGAAGTCCTCTAGCTCGTCAACACCATGGCCATCTTAAAAGGACTTTGACCTAAGTGTAAAGAACACCCATGAAAATAAGACCTTGGTCACTGAGCAGAATCTATAAGTCACCAAAGGCGTGTGCTACCGTCAACAGCTCCCCCCTTCACTGCTGACCCAGAATGAAAGAAGGAGGCATCAGCTCGGTTTTAAACAGTGATGGCTGGCTGTGCGATTGGGGCGGGCTCGGAGTGGCCAGCAGCAGCCTCCCCAGATGGAATAGGTTTTTCTGAACAAGAATTCTTATGTCCCATGAGTTAGAGCTTTCTCTGAAAGAAGAAACCTCCTTGTAGGTGCTGTATATTCTTTAGTTCAAAATGCACCAATGAGTTATTCTCCACACTTTCAGATGAAAAAGCTAAAGCTTATGAAGATGAAGTAGTGTGCCCCAGGTCATGCAGCTGGTGTGCTGTTAGAACTCGGATTCAAACCCACAGTCCATTTACTGCTTTTTCATTAAGTGGCTCGTGTAACTGGGAAAACCGTGGGATAAGTTCAGGTATGGCTGGCTCCAGGATGTCAGACAGTGTCATCTGGACCCCAGCTCACTCGCCCAACACTTCTTTCCTTTCTTCTGAGTGGACTTCGGTCTCAGCCTTTTGCCAGAGGTGGCAGAAGTAACCATCAGACCACTTAGGTCAGATACTCAAACCCGCAGCTGGGAGGTAGGCCCCATCCCGGAGTTTGGGACAGAACTGAAAGTGGAGAAGGGGCACATTCTTAAAAAGAGAAATGCACACACCCACTCAGACTTTGGGAGTGTTACCTGCGACCGTCTCCTGCTCCCAACTGAACCTGTAGGAAAGACAACTCCCCTTTATTCTGGAGTTCAGTGCTTGGCCTATGGGAGCGAATTTAAAGACAGCCTTTGTGACCCTCAGATTCCTTACTGTTAAAATAGGGAGTTGTGCCAGATGACTAAAATTTTTTTCAGTGAAGCTCTGGAAGCTTCATTTGTCATTTAGAGCTGTTCTTTTAAAATTTCTTCATTTCTTTGTACGGTTATATGTATCTGAATTTGAAGTAGTACACAGCAGACTCTCCAGCTATTGCTTGAGGTGGAAAAGAAATCTGCTATGATCGGTGTGCCCGTTAATTTTGTGACTATATATTGCTTGTACATATACTAGTAAATACATAAATCAGTTTCTTCATCCTGTCTGTGATGCGATAACTTGGTCTAAAACCTGATTTGTTTAAATCCTGATAGGAGTCTAGGAGATTATATCTCACCTCAAAGAGAATTGTTTTTCAGGAAAATGGAGGTTTTTCTTAGCTTGTAGAAAAAAAAATCTTTGTTCATACTGCTCTGGTCTGTTTTAGGACTGTACGGAAAGAATATATCACTGCGAAGTATGTAGATCATAGGTTTTCAAGGAAGGCCTGTTCGTCTTCATCAGCTAAACTGAATGAATTGCTCGAGGCCATCAAATCCAGGGATTTACTTGCACTAATTCAAGTCTATGCAGAGGGAGTAGAGCTCATGGAACCACTGCTGGAACCCGGACAGGTAAGGCTTCACTGAAATCATAGGATAAAAAGGAATGTGGAAAATGAGTTTAAAAGATAATGAGATTCAGGGCACCTGGGTGGCTCAGTTGTTAAGACTCTGCCTTCCTGCTTTCGTTTGGCTCAGGTCATATCCCAGGGTCCTGGGATCAAGCCCTGCATCAGGCTCCCTGCTCAGCAGGAGACCTGCTTCTCCCTCTCCGACTTCCCCTGCTTATGTTCTCTCTCTTGCTCGCTCTCTCTCTGTCAGATGAATAAATCTTTTTTAAAAAAATAATGAAATTCTAACACATTGAGTGAACATGTCTAAATCAGGACAATTTGAGAGGAAAGGAGTACTACTGATAATTACAGGTAACTGATGTGAGTAAAGCTGCGGTAGGCAAAGTAGGACATGTGATTATCCTACTTATTCTCATCCTGTCCTTTTCAGGAGCTTGGGGAGACAGCCCTGCATCTTGCAGTCCGCACTGCAGACCAGACATCTCTCCATTTGGTTGACTTCCTTGTACAAAACTGGTATGGTTTTCATTTTCTCTGAATACATCTTGTAAGTTAACACAAATCATTCTTCTCAGGGCCCCAGATCAGTAATTGACAAGCTTTCTATTAAGAGCTAGGTACTGTTTTAGGCTTTGCAAACCATGAAGTCTCTGTCACAACTATTCAATTCTATTGTCGTGTGAAAGCAGCCATAGACCATATGTAGATGAGTGAGCATGGCCATGTTCCAATAAAGCTTTATTTATAAAAACAAATGAAGGGCCAGACATGGCCTACGGGCTATAGTTTGCCAACCCTTGGCCTAGAAAGATGTAAAATCCTGTCTCTGTCAAAACCTGCTGGATTAGGAAAGATTGGAAGAGGGAAGATTTAACAGCATAGGTCAACAGGATCTGTGAGTTTTCATTGTTCATAAGTTCATTTAAAAACTACAGTGTCAGTGCGTCTGGGTGGCTCAGTCAGTTAAGTATCTGCCTTTAGCTCAGGTCATGATCCTGGGGTCCTGGGATCAAGCTCCATGTGGGACTCCCTGCTCAGCAGGCAGTCTGCTTCTCTCTCTCCCTTTACCCTTCCCCATACCCACTCATGCTCTCGCTCTCTCTCAAATAAATAAAATCTTAAAAAAAAACAAAACAAAACTACAATGTGTGTGGCTGACTCAATAGCTAATTCAAATTTGGGACATACTAATAGGACTACAGTATTGAACACAGGAAGTTTGGACTTGCTGTATTCTTCAGTGGGTAGTTCGGTAAGCCAGAGATTATTAGGAGGAACTGGAGCTCATCCAAAGGCAAGTGGTCAAAATAGCAAGGGAATTTGAACCCACATTTGAAGAATGGTGCCTGGACCCAAGCCACGTTGTGTAAACGCCCACAGCTCTTCCATAGAGGTAGTACCGTGTGCTCAGTCAAGAGTGTTGGCTCGGGGACAGACTGCCTTTTTTCAAATCCCTGCTGTCTCCCGGGCCTTGATAGTCTTGAAAGCAGGTACTTCATCCTCTTTGTACCTCGGTGTTTTCATGTGCAAAACAAAGGTGCTCATAACCTGCCCCACTGGGTGGCTGTGAAGACTGAATGAACCAAGGTACATAAAAGCTGAGAGTGTCCCATAGGGAGGCACTCGAGCAATGCTGGCCCGTGCTGTCATTAGGGGGCTTTGAACGTAGGGGTCATGTTAGCAGCACCCTAGTTTGCTCTGCTTGTAGGCAGGTCTCAACGGGCAGGACTCCGTTGTTTGCCCAGAAATAAGTGGTTAATCTGTAGCTTTAAATTACGTATGTCCTATTTAAGTCCTATTTTAAGTGATACTTTTTGCTGATCATATTTTCATTTTTCAGCGGGAACCTGGATAAGCAGACAACCCTGGGCAACACGGCCCTCCACTACTGCAGTATGTACGGTAAACCCGAGTGTTTGAAGTTGCTTCTCAGGAGCAAGCCCACCGTGGGTGTCGGTAAGAGCGCGACCAGGTGTCTTAACAACAGCAGTCAGCATCCGGTTGGCTACAACCGAGACTCCTGTGTTACGTTATCATTTGGTTATTGTCTGTAGCCTTTTCAAGATATATATTAGATAATCATGCAGATTGCTTTTCCCCCTGTTTCAGTGAACCAGGCTGGGGAGACGGCCCTGGACATAGCCAAGAGATTGAAAGCCACCCAGTGTGAAGATCTGGTAAGAAAAACAGGCGAGGCGTCCACCGGACCCCAATCGCCCTAGAATGTGATTCTCAGAAACTGGAATTAGGATAAAAGATACAGGTTCATCTTGCTGAACATTGACGAGAGGAATTCAGACAAGTACTAGGGCTCCGGTTGAAAAGAGGGTAGAACGATAGATCTTTCATTACTGTGTCTTTCCAGTACACTTATGACATGGGAGCTAAAAGGCATTTGAGAGATAGGATTACCAGACAGGCTTGTGAATTAAGGTCATGCTTTTTATATGCCCGACCCTGAGGCTTTCTCTGCAGCTCAGTAGTAAAGAAGAATTAATTGGAAGCCAATTCCAAAAATTGGGCAAGTAAAGTTTAGAGTGTAATGATTTTCGAAACATTAAATTCATGGCTTCCCCCACCAGCCTCCTCCTTTTGGTCCCACTGGTTCTCTCCTATCCCTCGGCCTTAGCATCGCACGATTCTCTTACCGGTGGGGAGGGATGAGGCAGGAAAAGTAAGTTCCATCCGCTTGAGTTTCTGCCCAGCACCGGCTGCAGGCCAGCACGGGTACGTTTCTGCTCTTACGGGAGTCCTGTGAAGAAGCTATAAGGGCTCCCTGCAACCATCTTATGGAGAAAAAAAGCGGGCCGCGGATCGAACCGGGACTATCTGACTTGAAGGGCTTACCTCTCGTACTTCACTAACTCTGATTTTGCCTTCCAGCCGGGAATTTGCGCTTTTGAGGCTCATTCATGATAATATTTAAGAAAGCTTTTCATTTGCGAGGGAAGCCATGTTACCCGAATAGGAAAGGCTCTGCCTGTAATTCTGGGCAACTCCGGCCCCACAGCAGCCCAGCCCCCTATAATCGGAGTTTTACCCGACAAGCAGCTATTGGTGGTTCATTTGAAACCAAGACCGAGGTGGGATTTGCTCAGTGATTATGGAGTAGGGGGATGTGTGACACCAGTGGACGTGGTCATACCTGCTGTTCCTTTCAGCTTTCCCAGGCTAAATCTGGGAAGTTCAACCCACACGTCCACGTGGAATATGAATGGAACCTGCGACAGGAGGAGATGGATGAGAGTGATGACGACCTGGACGACAAAGTGAGTGCAAACAGTGCCTCCGGGTCCTGCTGCCGCTCCCGGGCTGCCTGCACCGTGGGGACGAGACCGTTCTTCCTGAGATTGTGTCTGGTCTTGTGGCCTGGGGCCAGTTTCTTTGCTTGCTCTTTGATCCGTGTTGGGTACCACCGCTGTATTAGGCTTCTCTGGAAAACCAGAACCCATAGGATGTGGTTGAAGACAGAGGGAGAGAGATCAGAATTTATTTTTAGGAAGTGGCTCACGTGACTGTGGGGGCCAGTGAGTCCCCAGGGTATCAGGCAAGGCCAGCAGGCTGGAGAGTCCAGCAGGAATTGCTGGTGTGGTCTTGAGCCTGGAGATGCCAGAGTCTCTTCGCGAAAGCCCTTCAACTAATTGGATGAAGCCCACCCACGTGATGGAGGGTGATCCCTTTTACTCAAAATCTAATTTAAACGTTGCAGCATCTAGACTGATATCTGACCAAACACCTGGGCACCATAGCCCAGACAAGTGAACACATAAAATCAGCCATCAGAACAGTCCTTAATAAATAAAAAGTTGTGAGGTGTTAAGAACTTAAGTATGGACGAGGCAGTTGGAAGCAAGTTACCTGTGCTACCTCCAATCATCTTCACCAAAAGCCCACTATGGCATTGTTATTGCCCCCATTTTACAGAAGAGAAGACTGACACACACAGATTTTGCAACCCGGAGTCTCAGAGCGAGTAAAGATAGTCTCGGGATTAAACCTAGTTTTGTCTGACTCTCATAGATAGTTCCCGACCACCTCTGAAAGTTCGTTCTTGCAGTTTTCAGAAGATAGGTGTTTTTAAGATTTATTTCAGAGAGAGGGAGAATGGGAGGGGGGCAGAAGGAGAGGAAGAGAGAATCTGAAGCAGACTCCGCACTGAGCACAGCCCTGAGATCATGGCCCGAGCCAAAACCACGAGTAGTAGGACCCCCAACTGACTGCTCCACTGAGGCGCCCACGGGAAATATGTATTGAGCATTTCTTCTTTCCTAGGACGCATGTAAGGAATAGTCCTACAAGGTGTCCTAAAGATATTCCCACTTCGAGAAGAGATAAAGTACAATGGATAACCATTGTATGTAAAGAGCCCGGGCGAATCCCTGAGACACGTTCAGAGGACAGAAAAATTGTCTCAGCCTTGGAAAATGCTGAAGACCTTACCAAGGAAGTACCATTGGAGATGGGTTTCTGAGGGTAGCGAGGAGCTTGCCAGGCACAAAGTGGGGAGGAACACGTCCTTCCAGGGAAGGAGAACAGCATGTGCAAAGGCCAGGGAGTCGTGATAGAGCTGGAAGTCTGAGGAGTGGTTAGAAGCGCAGTGTGCGAGGTGCCTTGGAACGGGGCGGCTGCCCCGCAGTCGGGCAGCCCAGATCCGGAAGCGCATTCTCGGCCAGATTTGGCCTTTGGGCTTTCTCCAAGCAGTCAGAAGCCAATTAATCAACAGAGATTAATTGTCAGGGGAGCAAGTTTCCCCACCAGCTCAGGCCGAGGTGTGGGAAACGTGCCGGAGCTGAAAGCAGCTGCAGCCAGGGGCCGTTCGGGAGGCCTGTGCTTCCGTGGGGGCTGGTGGGCGCCCGCACCAGGCAGAGACCCCAGCTGTCCACGCGGGGCCTCGTGTCTCTGGGTGACCTTGAGGCTTCCGCCTTGGGAGGTTACGTGGATGCCACCGCTGTCACCAGGAGTGCCAACACCAGGGACACCTTCGAGGCCACTGAAGACAGCTTTGAATCTGAAAGGGCAGGATTGGACCCACAGGTGTGGATCATCAGGACCACAATGTGGAGGCTACTTCCTAAGGGGATGCAAAATGAGAAGGGAGGTGAGGACGGAGGACACTGATTGGAGAGGGTCGAGCAGGGAGGGAACACACTGTAGAGATCACACGTGGGTGGGAAAACAGTGCTGGTGAACTGTCTTGCAGAGGGCAGGTGCCTGTTTAGTTAGAGTGCCGTTGACCATGCCCTCAGGCTTCTGAATATTCTGATGGCTAACCAGCACCTCCCCGTGTGACCCTGACAGCGGTGAACTGGGAATCAGGAGGGCAGACCCGCATCCCCCTTCTTGGGCTGGGTCGTGGCTGACCTCCTCGTCCCAATGGAGCCTGAAGCGTGGCCCTCGGTGAGTACCTCACCCCTGCACCGTATGTCGTCCGCAGCCGAGCCCCATCAAGAAGGAGCGCTCCCCGAGGCCTCAGAGCTTCTGCCACTCGTCCAGCATCTCCCCCCAAGACAAGCTGTCGCTGCCGGGACTCAGCACTCCCAGGGACAAACAGCGGCTCTCCTATGGCGCCTTCACCAACCAGATCTTCGTCTCCACAAGCACGGACTCGCCCACGTCACCAACCACAGAGGCGCCTCCGCTGCCTCCTAGAAACGCCGGGAAAGGTACGGACTCTGAGGAGGGCTCTGCGACTCCATCCTCAAAGCTTGCGGTCTGTGCGGCTTTGAGGTAAAAATCGCAAGGTGCGTCTCAGTGGCAGCGTACGGAACGTGATGTCAAGGACAGCTCGAAAGAGGGGCCTTGCCATTTGCTAAACACCAACAGTAAGATGGGGTGTGGGCCCTCCTCATGTGTTACACTGTGCTCACCTCGACAGTCCTGTGAGGTGTGTGCTTTTGTGCCCAATTTACAGATGAGGAAACGAAGGCTTACGGAGGTAGAGGGACGTGCCCGAGGTCACACAGCTGTACGCGGTAGAGCTGAGATTCAGTCCAAGGTCCACCTGGCGCCAAAGCTCTGTTGTTTCTTGCGTGATGTCGTGTGGGATTGCAGTCCTTCAAAGAGTTACTTTCTCTACACTAAGTCTGTCTCATGGAGAAGCTAGTAGTAGTAGCAGCAGTATTACCTGCTGTAGTGGGTAGTAACTGTAGTAGGTAGTAGTGGCGAAGCGGTTGCTTTATGACAGGCCCTGAGGCCAGCACTGGTCATTTTATGCTCACGGAATGAGGTGGGGCCTGCAGTTGCTGGTACCGCGCAGACAAGGAGACTGTGGCTCAGAGATGGTGAGGGATTGGCCTCATGTTTCCAGATCCTGTGATTCTAACCCGGGTCCTGTATGACCTGAGCCCACTCTCCTAACCTTTCTGATGAGGATCGATTTTCCTTGAGACACTACCTGGGAAGACTCTCACCCACAAGAGGGGCATTGTGTAGTGCGTTGTCCAAAGCCTCCGTCGGGCTGGCACCGAGGGCCGATGGCCCACCGCCCTGGTCGGCGGCAATGAAGCGCTTGTCGCGTATCCCGCATCCACAGAGAGCTTCCAGCTCTGAACATCCTCTGGTGTTCCCGCCTGTTCAGGGACGAGTTGAGACGCAGAAATGGCAACATTCAGGAGTCACCGCAGCTGGGGGAAGCTCGGGGTTTGGTCTCGGCCCCCCAACACGAGTGCAGGCCTCTCCCTGGGTGCCCTGCCCGTGCTCACACAGGTTCCGAGGGCCCCTCTGTACACAATGCCGTGCCTATTTGAATCACACTGGGGCTATTTTCTGAGAAATGTGAGCTTTATTCAGAACAGGGTTTTTTCAGAGCTTATTCTCCATTGAAAAGTGTTATAAATGGGAGCTGTGTTCTTAGAGGGACCCCAAATGGCCTCATAGATCATAAAATAGTGGAGAAAATGCTAAAATAAGGTTTTGGCGTGAACAGTGCTCATCAAAGATAACTAGCAACCGTAACGGAGAAATGACAGCATTTCTGCTGTGATTTGACCTGCCAGTGTTCTCTTACCCATCCATACGTTGTCCTAGAGTGTATGTAAATAAGGTTTCGGATTCCTTACTCAAACACGAACCTCTCAAGGTGCACATGCGTGCAGCACAGTATGAGTGCTGTGTTGCCGCCCACCTCTGCGTGTTCCTGTTTCCCTATCAGGGTAGCAACCGGATAAGACCAGAGATTGCCCTTTCTGCACCCCAGAGAGGACCACAGACAAATCTTGATAAAAACCTTCGATAAAATAATCGAAGAAAACTCTGGGTTTTATGAGGGTTCCTATCCTCTGACTGTGGTTACCAACATAATAGTGATGACCTTTCTAGACACGGAGGGCCTATACCTGTTCAGAGAACCTCCAGGTCATTGAGAATCTTGGAGAAGGTCTCCAGGCGAGAAGGAACCAGCGTCCTGGCAACCAAGAGGCTGCCTCACCTCCCTCCACCCCTTTCTGTAATTTTATCTCAAGGGGCCACAGAAACCCATAAAATATTCTGTCTGACTCTATGCCAAGCATCTGCCTCCTGCCTTGAATAAATTCTAACTAGCGCTTTCTCAGAGGCCCAGAAGACAAAGACCAAATGTATTAAGCGATCCAGCTGCTGAAACAAGTGCTCAGAGACTTGGCCACGGGCACCGTGGTCAGCCCCGGACAAGCTACTTCCCCCGAGGCCCACCCCCCAAAGTGCCGACACTGAGAATAGAAACCCCTCTCTGCCAGAACCCGAGGGCAGTGGGACCTCAAATGCGGGGAGACGGAAGCAGCACAGGCTTCCCCTGGACTTTCAAAGGAGCTTGAGACAGGTCCTGGGCCCTGCTAGCCTAGCTCGCGTGCCCTTACATTTGGAAAAGTGGTAATGTTCAGAATGGAGATCATAGAAGACATTGTTGAAAATCAGCTGACACGCGGTGCAGAGATAATTCTCCTCTGTTTTGTGGACCTTATGTGTTTTTCATTTCACTCTGTTGAACTGGTAGAACCATTTGCATGAAAACAAGGACGTCTTGACTGTCGTTTGGTTGCTCAGTTTCCATGGAAGAGATGTCGAGGTCGCTGCTTGCAGCAGTGGTCGTTTCCATACCGTGAATTTAGGCCTTGGATGGAGGGCGGCCTCTGGCGAGGCGTAGCAGACCCTCGGGATAAAGCCCCGCTAGTAAGAGGAGTACAGAGGGGGAAAGGAGAAGGACTTATTCTAGTCAGCACAGGAATATTTTCAAGAATCTCCAGCTGCCTCATCAGAATGCAGGGAAATTTGACCTAAATTGCCGTCAGGCAAAGCCCCCTTGTGCTTGCGCAGGGCTCCAGTCAGTGTGGGGAGACTTGGCGGTTCAGCACCTCAAACTCACCGCCCTTGAGCCTTCGACGCAGTTTGCCGCCTGACCTCCTCAGATGTGCCGTCCGGTGAGAGTCCGTGAAAGCTGTAAGATTAATTTGAGTAGGCAGACGTCTCCCCCTCGTGATCAGCACCTGTCCCCCGCCCCCCAGTTTACAGTGTGTTTGTTTAGACTTGAAATTCTTCAAGTTTGCCAAGATTGGTTTTTCATCTTTTTTAAAGATTTTATTTATTTATTTGGCAGAGAGGGAGAGATCACAAGTAGGCAGAGAGGCAGGCAGAGAGAGGGAAGCAGGCTCCCTGCTGAGCAGAGAGCCCCATGCGGGGCTCGATCCCAGGACCCCGATATCATGACCTGAGCCGAAGGCAGAGGCTTTAACCCACTGAACCACCCAGGCGCCCCTGTTTTTCATCTTTGAGCAAAAAATTAATGTCCTAGAACCTGGATTTTAGAGAGAGCTGGAAGGATGCTGAAAGGTGATCACAGTCTGCTGGCCATCGTACAGCTAAGGAAACGGAGCCCGGGAAAGGGTGAGGAACTGGTTTTGAGCCACATAGCAGCTGTTAGTGGGTGGAAAGTAAAAATGGCCCTTAAGACTCATCAAACCAGACCTTCTGGTTTCTTCTTCCCCACGTTGAGGAAGGTGCTTGATTTCTGTCTTGCCTTCCTCGTGGTCTTGTCCTCAGAATCGAGTGAGCCAGGATGGGGAGAAAGCATTTTGTAACAGGCAGAGCCCTGAAGTCCTGGGCGAGGCGCCCCTGGGACTGTCGGGCTGTGGCCACAGACGTCTCTAGAACACGGAGGATCTTGGGGAGCAGCGCGGTGCCGCACAACCCGTCCCCCAGAGCAGGGGCTAGAGACAGACACCACGAACCTGTGGTTGGCTGGTTTGATTTAACTCTATAAGTGACTTTAAGCTCGAGAGCTGCGGTTTTCTCCTCTCGTCCGATTGCACCTCGGTACCCAACCATGATGCAGACTGGGGGTGACACGGGAGGTCATACAGGCCAATGGGGTGTACGGGCAGCATCTGGCCTAGCGCCTGACACAGAGTCAGCGCCCCGGGATGGACCCGCTGCTGGCGCTGCGGCCACTGTAGCTCCTCGGCTCCGCTAGAGGCTCTTTGGGGAGAAAAGGCACCAGGGGGATGTCCCCCCAGTCTCCCAAGCAGGGGCGCTGAACGAACTGCGTAACACAGGCATCGTGTACTCCAGGAAAGCAGTTGTTAGGTGAATGAATGATGAGTCTGGCCTCAGGAAGCTTTCTTGACTCACCTAAAAGAGCTAACTTTCCAAGCTTTGAGAAACACGAACCGCCGATGCGTCGCAGTTTCCTCCCGTCTGTGGGTGGATCGGGACCAGAGAGCGCAGCCACGTGCTGCCCCCCGTCCGTTTAGGTGAGGAGATGAGTACCTTCGCGATCGCAGAGCAAAGCTGGAGAGCACCAGGCCCTCTGAGCCACACCCATCTGTGAGCCTCGCTGTGGGGCCAGCCGCCCTTCCCCCTCCTCCAGGAAGCCTCCTTCCCTGGCCTTCCCCGAGAGAGGGGGCTCCTTCTCCAAACGCGCTCATCCTCTCCCTGCCCGTGCTCTTTTTAATGTTGAGCTGACCTTGCTGAGCTTCAGGGTCTTCCGTGCACCACGCTGGCGTGCTGCTGAAGACCGTGAAGTAACGTCCGTAGTGACTAGCACGTGGAGAGCCTTCCACAGGCAGGAATTTGTTTGATCTGCCTGCATGCATGCGGTTTAACAAATGGGCTGGGCCCTGGGCATGCAGTGACAGAATGCTGCTGGGGGAGCACGCTGGGGGAGCACGGAGGACGAGGGGGAGGGAGCCTTCCTTTCGCTCTCCTGCTGCACAGGGGCTGAGAGTGAGCGAGCTTGCATCCCTGGCGTGGAGGGGGGGGCACTGTGTGCCTCCTTGCTGAGTGAATAAACAGCAGCAGGTCAGTGAAAAGCATGTCCCAGAAATGTATGGCCAGAGCTGGGAGGGGACTCTCCTAAAACAACTCTAGATATCTTGGGGGTGTGATGGTTGATGTGCCGAAAGTCTTTCTGCAGAACATGTGCAGCATTATGGCCAGTGGTGTGAGCTTCTCAGCGAGCATTTCTGCGGCTTTTGTGCAAGGCCCATGGCGGTCATGAGAGAGGGCGGGGAGGGGACAGGAAGGAGGTGTCCTCAGGACACGAAGCTGTCACCATTGAGGTGCAGTGTGGGATGATGGCAGCTGGCCTAGGAACTATTTTCCTAGTAGCAGCATTATTCCTATACTGATGACTTTACACTTTTCCTGGATTTTTTTTAACCTATTGGGAAGTTAACCATTTGAGGGGCTCTATATTGAAGGATTCCATGGGCTGTCATCACTGATCATGTCGATTTTTTGTGTTTCGGGGCCTATTTTTATCAGTCTCCCCTGATCCCTTTTAAAGCGTGGCACATCTGTCCCCTTGCACTGGCCACCTGCGGGCCGAGGGCATGTCTGGGATTTTGGCCTCAGGGGCGGCCACTTGGCACAGGCTCACTCAGAAGTCACTCGACGGCCAGCTGTGGAAAGGGACGCAGGGGAATCGCCTTGTGCTTCTTGTGTACGAAGACATCTGAGTAGTTGTGAAAGAAACACCCTTAGGCCCTTGGGTCCGGGCACTGTGCTCTTAGTTACTGGGTTTCTGGGAGGAGGGTGAAGGATGGGGAACAGCCCGTGCCGCACGGTATGCAGCGCAGTATCCCTCCTGCGTCACCCGCCGCGCCGGAGCCCCGCCCCGCCTGCTCCTGACTGTGCGCGGCCTCCCTGCACTCCACCGCACCTTGCCGTGCCTCTGTTTCCCCATCCGAGGGCAGTGATAATAGTGCCTTCCTACACGCAGGTCCCTTCTCCACAGAAATACACTGTGTCTTTATCTACCTTTTTTTTTGTTGTTAACATTTTATTTATTTATTTATTTATTTATTTAAAATATTTTATCTATTTATTTGTCAGAGAGAGAGAGAGAGCACAAGCAGCCAGAGTGGCAGGCAGAGGCCTGCTTCTCCCCGCTGAGCAAGGAGCCCGATGTGGGGCTCGATCCCAGGACCCTGGGATCATGACCTGAGCCAAAGGCAGCTGCTTAAGCAAGTGAGCCAGCCAGGTGTCCCAAGATTTTATTTATTTTTAAGTAATCTCTATACCCAGCGTGGGGCTCAGACTCAACCCCGAGACCAAGAGTCTCAAGCTCCACTGACCGAGCCAGCCAGGTACCCCATCTGTAACTTTGTAAAGAAACTTTTCAGATCTACACCGTGAAAAGCATTTATCTTGTCCAGAGTTGTGTGTAGGTAGAATTTCTGCTATTCCCCAAATGAAAGAGAAATGAAACAAGATGGGACGGGGAAGGAGACAAACCATAAGAGACTCCTAAACTCACGAAACAAACTAAGGGTGGCTGGGAGGTGGGGGGGTGGATAGGGATATGGACATTGGGGAGGGTATGTGCTATGGCAAATGCTGTGAAATGTGTAAGCCTGATGATTCACAGACATGTACCCTGGGGCAAATAATACATTATATGTTAATAAAAAAATTAAAAAAAAAAAAAAGAATTTCTGCTATTATCGCTTATAATCTATGGCCTGGCATGTTTAGAATAGGTACATCGTATTTCTATAAGCAATGTTTTCAAAAATTGTCAAGATAGTTTTTAAAGCCGTCTTCTGGGTCTTTTTTTTTTTTTTTTTTTTTTACTTAAAATTTCTAAGGTGTAGTTTAATTTTGCCTCCCAGCATGGCAGACCTCTGGGTGGTTTGTTTTCCTAAAAACCAAATGTACAAGGACAATGAGAAAGCATCCTCCTGAGTTACACCATGAATGGTTTCCATAGACTGCCAGGCACTGAGCGGCATGAAGACGACAGGAATTGTGCCCCGAGGGAGCTTTCAGCCTGGGAAAGAAGAGAAAATCCAGCTATAATGCAACATAGAGAATACCGAGTACATTTAGCCTTGTGGCGGTAGGTCACAGGTCACAGCAGTCGCCCCAGGGCAAAGGGGATGGGTGAGAGAAGGCTCCAGATGAGGTTCCAGTTGGGCTGACCCTCCACCGATGAGGAGCAGAGGTGAGGAGGGAACACAGTTGGGCCCGAGTGTTCTGGTCAGGAGGACGTAGGGCCATTCGTAAGAGGTGAGCAGGGTACCATCAAGCATCACCGCCCGGCCTTGAGTCTCATGTGTGGCCAGTTTCCTAAACTCTCTGAGCCTCACGTCTCGCCACCCTGCAGGTAGGCGATGATGTGCTTTAAAGGGCAGTTCCGGGTCATGTGTATAACCCTCTCCATGTTAGGTCAGGCACATGATGCTCAGTAAATGGCAGAATCTAGGGAATGTAGAGGGAGGTTTGAAAAGCATGCTGATGGTGATTTTAGTTACGAATCGATTTTTTTTAAATACGTATTTCAGTGTACGTGCGTGGCTTTTCAGAAAGGTGGTTTTTCCAGGCTTGGTAGATGCATTTCCTTGTTGCTGACGATTGAGTCCTGTGTGATGAGGTTTCAAATAAACCACCTCTGTAGTCCGTGAATCTATTATTGCCCCAAGAGGGGGTTTCAGTGAAGAGAGGGAACAGCAGTGTCCGGGCAGGTCTCAGGAAATAGCCACAGGCTTCTGTGAGTCCCAGCGGCTGGGCCCAGGGATGTAGAGCAAGAGCTTTGCAAACTGCCAGAGGGAACATGGCGGCTTCGAGATGGGCAGTGACCTCACGTTTGAGCTTCCTGAGCCCCAGCCACATGCTGGGCACACGTCTGAGGGATGGACCTCCGTTGGGGCCTCCCCGAACTGACGACATGGAGGTACCCGTGCCAGGGCAGCCCCCAGGGGTCTGGTGGGCATCTCTGGAGCTGAAGACACAGCAGAACATCCAGAGTGACCGGGAGGGCTCGTGGGCCTGTGGAACGAGGCGCACCATCTCGGGACGAGCTGAGGCTCGCTGTCTCCTCTGAGAAGACCTTCTAATAATTTCATTCCCCTCAGAGTTATTTATAGCAGCTCTGGAAGCTTTTTAGAGCCAAACTTTTTAAGAAAGAAGATAATTTGACATGATAGTATTAGTGGCAAATGAAAAGTGAGGCACTTTCTCTTATTTCATTCTCGTCCCCTCCAATCCTCCCAACCCTATTAATCCTGCCTCCCACCGTTTTTGTGCTTGATGCTGTGTTTATTCTATTTTGTTTTGTTTTAGCTTTCTTTATCCTGTCAGAATTGCTTCCTTCCTAAGCCAGGACTTAATTTTGCATAAAACATCCCCTTTACTGATTGAGATTAGTTACTAATTTTAAAAGATCTCTTCTGAGATCTTTACATCTTTTTTGTTTTGTTTTGTTAAGATTTTATTTATTTGACAGAGAGAGCACAAGCAGGGGAGCAGCAGAGGGAAAGGGAGAAGCAGGCTCCCCGCTGAGCAGGGAGCCTCACATAGGGCTCTATCCGAGGACCCCAGGATCATGACCTGAGCCGAAGGCAGACACTCCACTGACTGAGCCACCCAGGTGCCCCCAAGATCTTTAAATCTTAAGAAAATTTTAAGTCTGCATTTCTGGGACCTCATATAGTGTTTTTCAGCCTTTTTTTAATTTGTGCCCTACCAGCCAGATTTAATCGCTCCTTTTCTGAAGCTGCTATTACAAAACAGTAGGTGGGTCTCTGTGGGTATTTTCCGGGTATGAAATTATAGTATTGAATATTTCTTTTCAGACTTAACATGTCCCTGCTCTTTCCCCCTATTTCTAGTATTTGGTTGGGTACCCTAAGCAAAACCCTTGTCTTTTTCTTTTTTTTTTTTCATTTTTTTAAATTAACGTATAATGTATTATTTGCCCCAGGGTACATGTCTGTGAATCATCAGGCTTACACATTTCACGCACTTACCATAGCACATACCATCCCAAATGCCTATAACCCAGCCACCCTATCCCTACCCGCCCTGCCCCCCAGCCACCTTCAGTTTGTTCCATGAGTTTAGGAGTGTCTTATGGTTTGTCTCCTTCCTGATCCCATCTTAAAACCCTTGTCTTCTTAAAAAGATAGAAGTAACAGTTCATCTGTCCATTTATCCAATACTTGCATTACTAAATGCAGCTCACCCTATTCTAGACCAGAAAAAATCCTGGCCCCTATCAATAGAATTACAGTCTGGTAGGGGAGAGAGGCAGTGAACAAGGAAACAATCAATATCTGATTACAGATAAAGAGAAAGGATATAATCCTGCAAAGAACACTGACCCCTTCATTTCTGAAATGCTAGCTCAGGAGGCTGGATTTTGCTTGGTTTGTGGTTACAGGATGACTCTGTGATCGGATCACTTTCGATCAGGTACACATTCAACTTTGCTCAGAGATACAGCCCATTAGTGCCTTGTCTTTGGCAATTTTTGTTTCCAGGCCAGATTTGGAACAGATGGAATGACTTTTAGATGCAGTGCACCAGACGATCCCTAGGTGGCGATAAAGGTGAAGGTGCTGGAGAATTTCATCATTGCCTAGTCTCTGTTCTCCCTGTATTTCCAAGAGGAAATTTAACACTTCCTAATACTGAGCATTGGCTGCTGTTGTCCGTGTTGTTTTCCTCCTGTGCCTGGCGCACAGAGCCCAATCCTGGCTTTCTGGAATGGCAGCGTGAGATGGGTGAGCACCATGCCAGTCCCAGAGAGCTGCACTGTCAGCCCCACACCCCGTGGCAGTGATTACACACTCCAGACTCCTGCTTTCCTGACTGGAGCAATAAGGAAAAATCCAGGGGACTAGCCCAAATGAACCCGTTATCTTTTTTAAGATTTTAGTCACTTATTTTAGAGAGAGCACATGCGCGTGAGCAGGGGGGAAGACTAGAGGGAGGGGTATAATCTATAGCCAGACCGTGCACAGAGTGCAGAGGCCAGTGCAGGGCTCGATCCCACAACCCCGAGATCACTACCTGAGCCGAAAGCAAGAGTCAGACGCTCAACTGACTGAGCCACCCAGGCAACCCACAAACACATTTTGAAAAGCACAAACCGTTAGTAGGCTGAAGTCACTTTATTATTATGAAATCGATTCTGAAACTGCAGGACTGGTACCATAGCCAGGTGCTAATTTGGAGTTAACAGCGAGGTTCCATCAGGTATCACAGCGGTAGGACAGAGGGGGTAACCTATAGGGCTCAGGCCATCATATCCGGAAACAGACGACGATCTTACTGAGATTGGCGGTATTCGCTTCCAAGACGAGACTGACTGAGAATCACTGATGTAAGTCAGTGCTGGTGCTGAGCGCGAGTCGGTAATGGGAAATACAAGCCTTATTTTGCCAAGAAAGGAAGCCGGCAGTCATTAAGCTTTTCTTTTAATACACAGAATGTAAAAAGGTCTTTTGGAGCCTGGATCACCAGGTTTCTACCCTCCTTTGTTAAAAATTTGGTGTGGCAGTGTTTTTAGCTTTTTTGGGTTTCTTTCCTTTTTTGATTTTTGGGTTTTGTTTTTGTTCTGTGGTGGTGTTTGGTTTTGTTGGTTTTTTTTTTTTTTACGTTAACTGCTTACGGAGACAGTTGTCCATGAACACAGTTAAACCGTGCACCTGGGAATGCTCCACAAAAAGATGCTCGCCGCAGTGCCCAGCATAACGGTGGGCTTGGCGCCCACCAGCCACTCGGCATTACTTTGAATAAACAAAACTAACGTAATACTCATCCCAGATCTGCTCTTAAAAACAAACTCCCATTTTTTTCTTAAAACATTAGGCCAAAAAAGTCAGGTTTTGCAGTAGTGGTTGTGTGTGTGTGTGTGTAATATCAATCATTATTGCCATCCCATCTTTACCTCTGGAGAAAGTTGAGTCTTTTTTTTAAATTATAGAAATCAGTGTCTGATCTATGTAACTTATTCAGTCTTCCAGTAGGTGGTTTATGATTCCTAGAACAACTCAGAATTGAAGGAAAAAAGAGTTTTTGAATTTCTCTTTTTCCCAGTTAATTCTTTACATTGGATCATTCTTCATTCTTGATAAAAGTTATTTTAAAAAAAAAACTTCAGGCAAAGATTAGTGACTAAAAGAAAAAGTTGTGGAGAGAAAAACCCTCTTCTGTGAACATTTCCACGTCCCACCCTGGGGCCCCCTGAAGGGTTAACCTATACTCTGTTCTTTCTCCATTGATTTTGCTGGTAGTGCTGTGTGCCTTCTTCCTCAGTCAATATTGTGGTGGTCCCACTAAGTTATTCACTTAAAATGTATGTTTTATTTTTCCCGTGGTACCTAAATGAGGATCTTAACCCCATTAGCCTTCATGGGATTGGCATTCCCTTAAATGCACACACTTCCCTTTCTTTTCTTGTGATTTTTTTTTTTTTTAAATTTTACCAGCAATTTTGAAACCCCTATTTGTGAGCTACCGAGTTGATGGAATTGGCCATATCCCACTTTGCGCTTTGTCTTGTACCATACCACATTTGGTGTGTGGGAGTAACTGCATACTGGCTCTTCTGTCTGTGAGACTGGGATTAACCTTCCTGCCCCATTCGATTCCTTTCTAGGTCCAACTGGCCCACCTCCAACACTCCCTCTAAGCACCCAGACCTCTAGTGGCAGCTCCACCCTGTCCAAGAAGAGGCCTCCTCCCCCACCACCCGGACACAAGAGAACCCTGTCCGACCCTCCCAGCCCACTACCTCACGGGCCCCCAAACAAAGGCGCAGTTCCTTGGGGTAAGTCATCCTAAAGTCAGGGCCAGCGCTGCCCGGGCCAGGCGGCACGTGGGGCGCAGCGGGCAGTGGCCACCCGGCACGTTCAGCCAACAGGCCAGGCTGCGCACACGCCGGATGAGGGCTTGGATGCACACGGGGCTGATTGTCCTCAAGGCCAGGAGACATCCTGGAAGATCTCTAGGGTCATTTGAAAACCAGTACTAAAGTGCCGGAACTTCCTGCGTGCCAGATTCTGTGCTCGTAAACCTCTTTTGGTCACAGTCGCAACTCTGTGCGGTCGCTCTTGTCAGCCTCATTTACAGGCGAGGAAACGGAGACTCAGAAAAGCCAAGTCATCCGTTCTCACAACAGCCAGAATATAAATCAGAAGGTTTTCTCAACATCTAAGTCAGACACAGTCACTTCTCGCCTTTAATGCTTTCCTGGTGGGCTTCAGGGTGAACGCCAGCTGCTTGGCCCAGGACCTAGAGGGCCCTGCAGGGTCGGGGGGCCGGCCGTCCAGCACTCGCCCTCCTCCGATCGTGCCACACGGCGTCTTCACTGCTCAGGCACGCCGGGCTCTCCCTCCGGAGGCCGCCCCACTCCCTGCGGCTGCATCCTGCACTTTGAGAGGCTGGCTCCCTTTCGTCCTTCTTGGCTTCAGCGTCTGTCTCCTGACCCCCCTCTCTAAAGGAGCCTCCTTCCCCCCATTTCCTCCAGAGCACCTTCTCGCTGTGAATTAGTACCCTGTGTTCGGCTTCTTGGTCTCTAGAGTGTCAGCTCCACGAGGGCAGGGACGCCGGCTGTCTTTTGTGTCTGCAGGGCTCAGCGTCAAGCCCGCACGTCGTAGGTCCTCGATAATCCCTTAGGATGAATAAATGTGCACAGAGTCAGCGACATTGACTGCAAATTTATATCCACAAGGCACATAGTTTCCATCTTTCCTAACTTTTTAGTTCCCCAGAGCTCCTTACTAGCCCACGAGCAATTTAAGAGCCAGGAGTCTGTGCAGAGCCCAGCGGGGCCAGGCCCCTGACAGGAGTGGCGAGAAAGAGAGGCTTTGCCAGAGGACCACGTTCCTTCACATGGGTCACCTCCTTCTGCCCCTGAGTTTCACTGTGGCTTCTTTTTCCTTGGGTTTCTGATTGTAACTGGTAGGTAATTCAGCTGAGTGCCTCTTCACAAGCCTCTACAAAGGTGTAGCGATTCTTCGGAGTTTTTAGAAAAAGCCAGACTTGCCCAAATGCAGGCTGGCAGACGTCTGTCACCGGCCGCGGCGCCACAGTGAGCATGCGACCGTGTCTGTGTGGTTGGCCGTGCCCTCTGCATGCGTGTGTGCCTGTCGGATGGGCCTTCTCGACCCATCTGCTCAGGAAGCCCACGGCCTCGTGAGGAAGACAGACGAGCAAGCCAGTGAGTGAGTTTTGGCCGTTCGGGCTGACATGTTAACGGAATGCCGTGGAAATGCTGAGGAATGGCGTCAGGCTGCAGGGGAAGGCTGCGCCTCTGCAGAGGCCGGTGACAGGTCCGCTCCCCGGTGGGACAAGCCGGGGAAGAGCAGTGCAGCCTCCAGAACACGCACGCACCGGCGTGTCACATGTGTCCTTCACATGTCCACGGTTGCTGTCCCCGCCCTTCAGGCATCCCCAGGTGTCATCCAAGAGGAATTTCCAAACCCAAATAACATTCCACGGAAGGTTAGACCCGTGCAGATTTTCATACCACAAATCATAAACTCACCTTTTTTCCCCAGTTTCACTAAACGTCGATCCTGTTGTTCATCAGTTTTTATTTCTGCGTGAAGCTGATAGTGCCTCTGTTCGCCCTACAGGCTCAGTCGGTCTGCAGTTAATTTTATAGAATTTCTGTTTTCTGGCTTAGAAATCATCACTTTCTTAGGCTTCTTTCCTGTCACTCAGGAGCAGGCCTGGTAGCTGCTGGTCTTTTGTTTTTGTGGGCAGGGGGCGTTTTTCAGTTAGAAACAGTCACCACTAGCCTTTTGAAGACAGGGGCCCCAAGCTGTCTGCTGGCAGCTCTCCCCAGCGATAGCCTCCCACCTACCACTAGCCATGAGGGACAAAAACCAGAATCTGTCTGTGTCCTAGTGACAGTTCCCCACACACACACTTCGGTGGTCACTCACGAACAACCCTAAACGGTAATTCTGAGACTGTCAGGGCCGTTCTTTCTAAGGTGGTGTGTGAGCATGGCTGTGTGATGCACTTCAAGGCCTGGTCTGCCCCTGCCTATGTCCCGCTGACATGGTGCCAGAAACCAGAAGCGGGATCCAGACTACCGCGAAACGGGGATCAGTCTCCTCGACGACACTGACGATGCCTGCAGCTTCCCTCCATGGACCTGTCACGAGGATCTGGGCCCAGGGAGTGGGCACCAGCATGAGGGTTGGTGCAGGTATGGCCTCTTAGCCATCCTGAGGCCTCACCTCCCCACAGCGTGCCCACCGTGTAGACACGCCAGGTTCCCAGACCACACGCTTTCCTCTAAGGGCTGAGCCTTTGTTCATAAAGTGCCTCAGCCTGGAATATTCTGCTCGATTGTGCTAATGCTTAGTCATCCTTCAGGATCTGCTCTCGAGGGACCCGTTCAGGAGCCCTTCCCGGTCGAGCCACCACCACGGACCCAGCCTGGCCCCTCGGGCACAGGGTTGCCGCGGGGGTTCTGTGTGCACCTCTCTTGCCCAGGGCGTTCGAACTCCTTACGAGGGCGTGTGCTCCCTCTGTCTCAGGGCAGAGTGCTCCAGTGTGGACCCGGTGCCGTACCCAGATTCTGACCCCTCCTCACCACCTGATAGCCCAGGGGCCTCCAGTGATGATTTTTGAATTGTTCCGTACCTGCTTCTCCAACTATAAAATGGGGCTAGGCTAGTGAATAGCACTCACCTATTTTTTTAAGTTTTATTTAAGTAATCTCTACAACCAACGGGCTCAAACTCAACCCCCAAGATCAGGAGCCACACGCATCCCTGACCAAGCCAGCCAGGTGCCCCGGTCCTTAATCTAATTCTTAACCACAATTCCACAAAGTAGGAAATGCTGGGACCTCAATGTTCAGGACACTGAGACGGGGAAAGATTAGATCATCTGCCCCAGTTCCCACGGCTGGGACTCGGGGAGCCAGGATCCGTCCCCAGCCTGGGTGGATGGGAGAGCCTGCATCCTCCTCCTCTCCACGCTCTGCTGTGCCCGGCATGTGATCGCTCCGATTCCTTGGCCGCTCTCCATGTCCGCAGTTGTTTCTTCGCCCATGAAGCAAAGACGGGAAGAGGTAGCTGGGCAGGAAGGTCCCCTCCGCCCGGCTGGGCCGCCTCATCCGTCTGCAGCACCAAGCCCCCGTGCGCAGGAAAGGCCGCTCCGGGCTTTCTCCCTGCCAGCACTGTGTCCGCGGCACCCGAAGGAGCCCCGGCCTCAAATCGCTCTCGTCCCGTTACTGGGACGGAGTCAGCATCTGTCTCAGGAGACCAAGGCAGGCTTTGGAGGAGAAAACAGATAGGCTTATGGGCAGATCTGGGTTCTGTGGGGACTTTGATTTTTCAAGCGGCATGTCGTCAAACCGCACCTCTGGAAATACATAATTTGTTTATAACCTACCTTTATAATAGGCCAACACATATTTTAACACAATTTAAGTAAAATTAATTAAGAAATGAGGACAAAGGGAGAATAACAGTAACAAAGTAAAAGTCCAGGAGTGTGATCTCTTCACAAAATGTGTAATATAAGATCACATAGAGTGGCTGGAAATACACCACAGATTTGACCCCAAGGTTCTTACACATAAGAGCAAGGACAAAATACATCTAATTACCCAATTTGTGGTGACCATAAGATTAACTTCTCTTCATCTCACTTCTCACACTTGAGAGTCTTGTAATTAATACCTAAGAGCAGCTCACCCCAGGATATCCGTCCTTTGGCAGGTGTTCAAAAAAGTCGCAACAGCACCCACTGTGGGCCACCAGAACATGCACTAAAAGAACATTCTGGAAGCCCAGGTTCTGATCTGGGTTCTACCAATCCCAGGCTGCATGACCTCTGGAAATCATATTCCTTCTCTGTGGTCACTGGGATTTAAAATTGTGTAAGCTTTTTTTTTTAATTGTAGAGCAGATAATAGATGAAAAACTATGCCACGGATTGGTTCACTTCTCCTGTTTCAAGGCCAGAACTTGAGGTGAAAGACTCAGCCTTTGAAATGTCTGATCCAAGGCGTGCACGTCCACTCCTTGGAACAGTACCGGTTTGTAAAAGAGCCTCTGGGCAGAAGTGTCTTGTTCTTCCCTTTCTTGGATTTCCCAATATATTTTCATGTCCGCTCCCTGCCTCCCCCCACCCCCGCCCCCACGGACCATCCTTATCTAGAAAGTAGTAACGGCTACTGCCATTTGTAGAGTATTTCCCGTGTGCCAGGTGCCGTGCATGTGCTCATCCGCCATTGCTGCAGCCCTCACAGCCGTTAAGGCCAAAGTTATGGAGGCAGAGAAACACGGTGTCTTTGGAGGGAAACAGAGAGTCACCCCGAGTGGCCAGAGAGCAGGGTCAAAGGAGGACCCAGACATTTGGGCTGTGGGGTCAGACCACAGCCCCTGGGGTGATGGCTCATCTGTGCGACACTAGGTGGGTGGCCAGAAACAGAGCGAGGGGCCTTCTGCGGCCCAAGTGGCCTCATAGTCTGTCCCGCATGAAAGAGGGCTAAGAATCACTGGTTTGGAATGTTTTCTACCCAGTGGGGGAATTAACAGGTGCAGTGGTTTACCCTAACATAGAACTTTCTTTGACATTTCGATTGTTACGGCTCGCTGAAGTCTTGAAGTATGAGATCTGAGAGCCCTAAAGACTCACACTAAACACCATGCTGAAAAGCGGCGCCTACCTGAGCAGCTTTTGCAGCTCAGAGGACTCCCTGAGAGGCTGCGGGAGGAGTCCCTCGGTACCAGTAATGGCTCCTGGAAATGGACCGGTGGTCAGAGGCATGTCTTATTAAAATAAAGCTGTATTTGAAAATCATCGACCCGAATGACACCAGCGTGGCTACTTTCTTCCTGCGGCAGCGTCCAGAGCTACGGAAAGCTCTGTCCAGGAGGCCCCATCTTTCTCCTCCGCCCGCCTCTCCCTGCCCTGGAGGTTCAGCGGCGCGAGCGGTGAGAGGGCTGGAGGCTGGCTGCTCAGCTCTGTATCCCAGCTCTCACTCCTATCAGCTACTTGACCTTGGGCTTGGCCGTACCACTTTGTGTGTTGCTTCATACACAGCAGGGAGGGTACTTGTATTCAGTACGTCGTGGGCCTAATCCCAGTGACCCCGTACCCCACTCTGAGTAAACGCTTGGTGAATGGCGGTCGCTGTTACTGATGCCCCCGTGGGGGGTCGGGACGGGTAGCGACCAGCCTGTAGATGCGCAGCCAGGACTGACGGGCAGGTCAGGCCGCCGTGTGACCCGCAGCCCCCGGTGCACTTCATCTTGTTTCTTCATCTTTAAAATGAGGATAATGACGTCAGCCCTTCCTGCCGCTGTGAGGAGACGCGCTTGGGCGGCCGTGGGTGCTGTGGAGCAGGTCCACCACGTAGGGTGCAGAGCTCGGTGCTTTGGCCACTCCTGTCCTCCGCACCTGCCCTCCCGTTTCTGGTTCTCGTCGGCCAGCCCCTTCCCCGCGGCACCCGGGGGATCCTGCGGGTGTCTAGGCCGGGGAGGAAGGGGCACAGCGGTCTTTGCACGGCAGTCTTTGGAAGGGCGGGCAAGGACATGAGCTAGAGCCCCAGAGACAGCTGTGCCCTTGCAGGGTCCAGGGAGTCCTCCTGGGCGCCCGGCAGCTCGGGGCTCCGTGCTCCTCCCTCCGGGGGCTGGGTCACACAGGACTTCCCCTCACCAGTCTCCCTGCCTTCTCCTGGACGAAGAGCACGAATGCGGTTTTGCTGCCCTCCCCCCCATTAGTGCTTTGCTCCCCAGGTGCTCCATCCCTGCTCCTCTGACTGGTGAGGTTTTGAGACTGTTTCCTTTGCTTAGCACCCAGCCCTGTTCACCATTGGCCTCATTGCACGCTGTCAGTCTAGGTTGTACACGCACGTTGCCGGGGCCAGATCAGAAGCTCAGCAGGAGCAGTGACGTGTGATTTGCTTTTGTGCCTCCTGCTCTCCATCCACGCCTTGCACCTAGTTGGTGCTTAATAAATGCTAACGTCTGAGTGAGTGATGACAAGAGTGCCTGAGTCTTGCCCTACAGATGGCCAGTTTTATTGCCACCCTGCTGAATAGCGTCCGCACACACAGTTTGTGGGTTGTGTATTCTGAGTCGGGCTCCCAGGGCTAGTCTCCCGGCATGCAGCCTCTGCGCGAATTTGAGGTTTTCCTCTTCTTTCCCTGCGCCCGAGCTCAGGACAAGATCCTGAGCCAATGGGACATCCCCAAAGTCCTGTGATCTTATAGGCCTTACCTGGGGGGCGGGCCGCTCATCTTTTCGACGCAGTCGTTGAGGAGCAAAACAAAAACACTGTCAGAGCGCAAACCGGCGCTTAGTTTTGTTTCAAAGTTACAGATGACAAATGCGTACTGTTGTAGCTTGGGACTTTTCAGTTCCTTTCTGGAACCAGAGGGGTACCTGTCTGCCTAGTCCTAAGTCCTCTTACTCCACTTCCCTGTCTGAAGATGCAACTTAACGTGTGATTTTCCCTGTAGGTAACGATGTGGGTCCATCATCATCAAGTAAGACTGCAAACAAGTTTGAGGGACTGTCTCAGCAATCAAGGTAAGCCACCTTCACGTATCTCCCTCAGCTGGGATCACAGCTCACTGTTCGGAATTCTAGAAATGGGTGTTAGTGGCAGTGTTTTTCAAAGCATGGCCTGCCAGCTGCTGCTGATGGTGAGGAGAAACGAAATGCATAGTGTCTACGCAGCCGTCCCTCGGGGCCGGCCAGGACAAGCCGCCATCTCCGGGCACATCAGCAGGCCCGGCTGGCCAGGGCCAGGCTCTCCTCCATCTGGGTTCCCAGGGGCGGGGACAGGCCTTGCTTCCCCATGTCACAGTCTACCAGAATGAGGTTGTATTTTTAATTTTTTAAATAAGTAGCTTATTTTTTTTTCAGACTTGGGAATTAAAACAGTCCTCAGGAAAATCTGACAGCTCAGAGATTTTCAGACATAAAAATAGGACTCAGGGCGCCTGGGCGGCTCAGTGGGTTAAAGCCTCTGCCTTCGGCTCGGGTCATGATCTCAGGGTCCTGGGATCGAGCCCCACATCAGGCTTTCTGCTCAGCAGGGAGCCTGCTTTCCTCTCTTTCTGCCTGCCTCTCTGCCTGCTTGTGATCTCTCTTTCTCTCTCAAATAAAGTCTTAAAAAATTTTTTAAAAATAATAAAAAGTAAATAAAAATAGGACTCTTTCCAAGTGCCCCGTTTGTAAGATTTGCTGAGGCTAGGCTAAAAGCAGCATCCCTTCCTTCCCTCCTTTCACGGAAACGGGATACTTTAGAAGATCTTCTGTGGGCAACATTTATCCAATCCCAACGCAAAGAGTTTTCTCTAGAGGCCTGATCTGAGATAAAGACACAGAGAGCCACTTCCAGTCCCAAAACCTCAGGGAGAAGGAGGCAGCTGGTGTAGAGAGGTTGCTTTCCAGCATTTATCAAAGAGCACAGCAAAGTGTCTATTTATTTTAATGCCACCGTCCTATTTAGTCTTACAACTTTGTCAGAAAGGCCGGTTACTCTTCCTCCGTTGTGTAGATGAGGGAATGGCCCCGAGAGCTTCCAGGTTAAGTGGCAGCCGATGTCAGAGCTGGACTCAGCCCAGTTGTCCTCCAGACTCCACGTCCATCGTCCCCTCCCCCTGCGTCCCACCCATCCTTCCCGCTCCGTCCCCCTTCCGCCCAGCTCGGGGGGGCACTCAGACTGCAGTTCCGGGGTCTTCATCTGCAGGGGGAGAGTGATACATGGAGAGTCCCCCCAAAATGCTTTTTAAGGAGCATCAAGCCGCCCATGCACACACACACACACACACACACACACACACACACACGGGCACACAGTGGCGGCCTTGTGCTCCTTTGCAGAGGAAGCAGCCCAGGCCCACAGGCATTCGGTGTTGCCCCGGGCCTTGGTCAGGAGTCGCCGTCGTGCTCATGTCAGTAATCCGCAGGTGTGCGTCCCTGAGGACGTGCGCCAAAGGGGCTCACCGTTTCCAGATTGGCAGGGACGTTATGTCCATGGCCTGGGGGCAGTAGGATTTCACAAGAGCTGAGGAGAGAGCGGTGGGGAGGTGACAGCACGTGCATTTCATCTTCTTCTTCTTCGACTCTGTTCGGTTGGTTTGACTTTCCCTGTTCCTTTCAACGCAGTTAGGAGAGAAAGGGGGGAAAGCCAACCTTTGGGACATCCTAGGACAGAAGAGGACAAACGCGAGATTCAGCGGGGCTCTTGGCACGGAGGACTCCAGCGCTCGGCTGCTGTTCGTCCTCGGGGCCGCGGGGCCCTGGCGGGGTCCTCTGAGAATCGCTCCAGCCTCTGGCCCAAGGAGCACTGTGGCAGCCAGCTCCTACGCGCCCTCCGCAGCCCTGGCGTTTCGGTGGTGGCAGGGGCGGGGGGAGGAACATTGGATTATTCAGACCCCACGGGGAGGACTTCTGTTCCCGAGACTTGGGCGTTTTTCCCTACTCGTTCTGTAAGTGCTCCAAGAGGAGGGAAAGCTCAGGGGGAGCCTGGAGCTCTGAGGCCCACGCTGCCTGCTCCGGTGGCGCCGAGGACGCCCGCACTCTGGCCCGAACAGAACGAGGTCTCCATTTACAAGTTCTTCCCCCGGCCCCCTTGGGACCCTCCGCTCAAACTCCCCAGACTTCAGTGTCCTCCCCTAGGGGCGGTGGCGAGAGTCAGGGTGACAGTATCCTGTGAGGAGACGGACTTCCGTGTGGTCCCCCGGGGTCAGGCTCCACCGGGCTACCTGAGGAGCGGAGGGGACGGCTTTATCACTCACAGCCGGCCCGGCCTGTTCACCCTTTCCTGGGTCGTCCCCAGCCAGGCAACTTTTGAATTGTGGAAAACAAACTGTAATCTTTTGTTGAAGAAGTTTTAAAAGAGTTTCTAGAGAATTCAGCATAACTTGTAATTTCCTTGAATGTTAGATCATGGATGATATTATAACATTTTGAGATCCTAAATGGTTCTTATTTATTATTAGCACCGGCTCTGCAAAGACTGCCCTTGGTCCGAGAGTTCTTCCTAAACTACCTCAGAAAGGTAAGATTTCTCTTTCTCGTGTTCATGTAACTAGACCGTCACAGTGCCCTCCAAGGAGACACCAGTCTCTGCCTCTTTAGTTCATGGCTTGATCCCGGATGCCTAGAGCAGCACCTGGCATGTAGTAGGTGCCCAATAAGTGTCTGTTCAACGAAGAAAGATGTTTATAAACTCAGTTTTTGTGATTAGCAAAACACTATACTTTTCCCCAAAAACCACAGTCTCTTTCTAGAAGCTATGTTATCGTCGCCGGGTCTGGGGATGCCGTTCCTTCTCCGCTTGCAAGCGCAGTCAGGGACCTAGGAACCACTGCCAGCTCCGCCACTCACTCGCCGTGTGGCCTAAGCCAGGGACTCGGAAGGTTCCCGAAGCCTCAGATTCCTCACCTGTAAATACAGGCGAGAATACCTGCTTCCTGGGGTTTTGTAAGGACGAAATGAGGTCATGCTTCAGAAAGCCCCTCGCTCTCCGTGGCCCAGAAATCCTTTCCTGGGATGGCATCCATCATGCAAAGTAGAGATACTCGTGCTCCGAGAAGCACAAGAAAGCAGTGTCTGTAAATGCTGCTTCCCTGCCAAGCAAAGACACTCAGTTCTTTGACCAGATCTTCCTTAATCCTGATCGAGCTTTTCATCCGTAAGACCAGCATGTCTGTCTGTCTTATCTGCTCCTTCTTCTTTGTTGCCGGCTCTGGCTCGGGAGCTGAGAACACCCACAGGCGCCTTTGGTTCATCTCGTCCCCCCTCACTTAGGCCTGCAAGGCCGCAGGGCGGACGGAGGCTCAGAGGACTCGGGGCCGCTCAATGGGTGTCGGTGCCCACAGCGAGACCTCTGTCCCCAGAAGTCAAAGTCAGGGATTCGTGGTGGGAAGCTGGGACCCACCCCTCGCCCGGGTCTTTGGGAAAGTGGCGTATTTGGAGGTGCACTGACCGGGCTCCTATGCGGTACAGTGGGAGAGTCAGTTCATGGTCCATGGAACACAGAGGAAACTTTCCCCGGACTTACTGAGTCTTTATCTCCAGTCGCTGTTTTCTTCATTCAACCTCTGTCCAAAGGGCTGTGCTGGTCCCAGAGAAGTTTGCGGTGTGTCCGGGGCGCTGGGCCCACTGTCAGCAACCTGCCCCCGACTCAGCCTGTCTCCTGCCCCACTGATCACACGTTACCCCCGATTCCTTCCACCTGCCTGGCCAGCTCCCTTCGTCTTGCTCCCACACCACAGCGATTCTTAACCCCCTGCTCCCCCTATGGCCGCTGCCATTTTCTCACTGCCCCACATCCGCTCGTAAGCCAGCGTCTCCTAACGCCGTCCGTCCTCTTCGCACCCCTCCTGTGCGGTTCTGCTCGCTCGGCCAGCTCTGGGCTGGAGAAGCGGTCCGGACGGCGGCTCCGCTCTGCTCCCCGACCGCTGAGCTCACGCGGTCCGGTGAGGCTGCCTGGCGCCCTCCATCTGCAGGGTCTGCTGACTCGCCCTCGCCCTCCTCTCCTCCACACTTCCTCTGTTGTCCTCGAAACGACTGGGCGTCTACGTTCGCAGTGAACGGGACGCGAGCCTCCCCCTCCAACTGCCACATGCCTCTGCCGGCCTGCACGCAGCACCCAGAAAGCGGCCCCGTGCTCCTGCACCGGCCCTGACCCTCCCCAGCTGGGGGATGGCGCTTGGGCGTGTGCCCCTCCACCGCAGTGCCATTCACCCCGAGCCATGCCCCCCAAAGCCGGCGGGCCGGGAGCACCCCAGCCGGACCGTCTCCCTCCAACCACCGCCTCCTTGGACTGCTCCCCTTCTTTTCTCCTGTTGTCCTTTTTACTGGTTTTGAAATCGCCCACGATAAACATTGACAAAAATATTTTACAACGCAGAGTAGTGTAACCTTCTCCCCCTCGCCCCCAGATGCTCGTCACCCATCTCCAGCAACGGTCCGTTCCTGCCCAGGCTCGTGCCCTCTGTTTCCTGCCCCCGCCGGTCTGTAGCACATGAGGCCTCGTTCCCCTTACACACACTACATACCGTTCCCACGTCTCAGACGCTCCCCCAGATTTAGAAAACCCAAAATTTCTTAATAGCCCCAAATACCCAGTATACATTTCTGATTGTCTCATAAATACCTTTTTTTTTTTTCTTTAACAAATTGTTCTAATCAAGATTGAATGAAATAAAGTGCAGTTGACTGGTTGGCCTCTTATGTTTCTCAGGCTAAAGGTCTCCCTGCGTCTCTCCCCCTTTCTGGTTAACACGTGATGTTGGAGGAGCTGGGTTATTGGTCCTAGTAGATTTTTCCAGTTTGGATTTTTTTTAATTTTTTTTATTAACATATAATGTATTATTTGCACCAGGGTACATGTCTGTGCCCAGTTTGGATTTCGCATCCCCATGCGGTTGTTAAACCGGATCCTCTATCCTCCTCCTCCCGCCAGTCGGAAGTTGGATGCCGAGACCCTATCAGATACAAGCTCAGGCTTTGGCAGAACTGCTTCCCGGGCGGTGGTGTGTTCTTCTAGCAAGAGGTGGATCCTGCCTGATGGCCTCTCTTAGTGTGAAGTGTGAAGTTGTTCGCACTCAAAGCCCAGATCCGTTCACCCGACCTCTGTTCGAACTACTGCACGAGGCCACTGGCCGGGGCTCGAGTCCGACCCTCTCTGCAGCAAGCCCCGTGGTTGGGAATCTGGGCCACACGTCTGCAGGCTTTTTCTCCCTCTGCCCCCTCTTCTTCAGTTATGTTCTTAGAAGCCATTCTCAGGAGCAGAATGATCACTGCCAGGGGAAGACTGTCTTAGTTAGGTGGTACTCTGGGGGGTGCTTTTCAACGGACCCGTGTCCCCCTGCTTTCCGCCCGATCCTGCCTGCGTACCCCAGCTACACCATCCCCTCCCGGGTTTTTGCAGAGAATCAGGGTCGGACTAGACCTTCCCATCCCTTTCTTGTTCCTAATGGGTCTCACTCCAACGGTGACTCTCTGTGGTCCGGTTTGGGGGAAAGTTTGCTTGTCAGCCCTTCAGAGTTAAAAAGGCAGTTCAGAAAGGACTTTTAATTGGAAAGGGGAAAACATAAAACCAGCTTGGAAGTATAACAGCCAGAGGCTGGGCAAGCTTTCCTGGAGGAGAAATTCTTCTCTTATTTTGTTTCTACCTATTATAAAAGCACATGTGTTCGTTCTAGAAGATTTAAAAAAGTACAAAGAGAAGAAAAATAACAAACCTCCTAGCGTCTTCTATCACCCAACATACACAATTAGGTCATATCACTCTTCCTGTACTTTTTTGTGTTGGGTTTCGATTTAAGCAGGGGTGTTTTTTTCACATAATACAGCAGGAACATTTTCCATTACCAATGACTTTTACTGGCTGCCTGGTGTTCGCCGTCTGGGGCCATCAAGCACTCGGCGCCCTGTCACCCCACAGCCACACGGAGGGCAGCTTGTCCACGGTGAGCGGTGCTGCGCCCCACGTGCAGCCACAAGCATCTCATTGCGTGGCTCGCAGCCCCCTAGAGGGCCAGTTCCCTGAACCGGACTTGAATGTCTTGGGGTTGCGTCCACCCAGTACTTACGGTTTCTGTTCCCCCTTGAGTGGTGCACGGCAAGGTTGGCCAACCCCGCCGCCTCGAAGAGCTCCCCCAGCCTCCCCCTTCCCTGCCTGCCTCAGACTTGCCTTTACCCAGCGTGGGACTTGCAAGAGAGGACTCTAGCTAGCTCGAACTCCTTGAGCCGAGCCCCATCGGCTCAAGGTCAAGAGCCAACTCGTGAGCTGGGACGTGGCCGGGCAGGCCATGAGCCGAAGCGGCCACGAGCTGAAGCAGCCACGGTACAGCTTGTGACGGTCGGCAGCCCTGGGCTTCATTCTTTCTTTCTTTGTTTTGTTGTTTTTAGTAAACTGGAAGAATATCTTTTTAAGTGTATTGTACTTGTAGAATAGAATTCTTCGTGTGACTTACTCAGTGTGCCCCAGTCAGCTGTTTTCTTGCCGAATGCATACCGTGTGCTTGGTCTCGGTACCCGGAGCCAGCGTTCCAAGGATAAGTAAAAATACGAATCCCGGCCTCGAAGAACCCTGCCTGACAGCAGCGGTAATACTCTTAGAGGATACTTGGAGCCTGCCAGGTCCTGGTGGCAAATTCTTTACCTGTATCAGCGCCTGTTTTAGAAATAAGGAAGGTGAGGCACAGGGAGGTTGTGTTGTTTACCCAAGATCACACAGCAAGTTCAGTACATGGTGGAGCTGGACTTGGAGACATGTCCTTAGTGTCGTAGGTCCCACCGAGAGAGCTGTGCCAAGAGCTGTGGGAACAGTTCCACAAACCAGAATCCCCAAGTGGTGCAGAATGACACGGCCGTGCCCGTCCAGGGACTGGGGAGGACCTGCCTGGCAAATTCTCCCAAACGTAGTAAGGGCAAGAAACAAAGTTACAGAGTCCCTGTCGTAATCCAGTGTGTGGTTTCCTGAGTACTGTGGCTGTGTCACCGAAGTGGGGCAGAGGTTCCCTCAGGGGGGTGGGGGAGGCGGCGAGAAATTGACCGATTATATTGTATGCGAATCCTAGAGACACGGGGAATTCAGAATAAATTCTGATACAGCTGTGGAAAGGGACAGAATGCAACATTAAAAATTACATACTGCTGGCTGCCTGCGTGGCTCAGACGGTTAAGCGTCTGCCTTCAGCTCAGTTCGTGATCCTGGGGTCCTGGGATCGAGTCCCACATGGGGCTCCCTGCTCAGCGGGAAGCCTGCTTCCCCCTCTCCCTCTGCCCACTTCCCCACTCGTGCTTTCTTATGAATAAGTAAAATCGTTTTAAAAAATTATCTACTGCCACTAGAGGAATTTTATTGACCTGGCAGATAGTCTTGCTAAAGCAGTATATAGATAAATGCAGATCGTAGTTTTCTCTGTGGAAGACGTGTGGAGGCATCCGGAGGGAAGTACGGCACATTACTGTAAATGGGTGCATTTAGGTGGTCGTCTTGTGGAAAATCTAACTCTGTACGTCTAATTTTCTGTAACCGGTTTGTATTCCAGTCATGTTTTTTTTTTTTTTAATTCTGGGTTAGTTTGGACATCCCGTCCTTACGTGACTGAGGCATGAAATCACACACGGTCGTGTGGATGCCTTCCTTCCAGCTTTTATCCTCTAAGGATGGGCGGTGCACATCGTGCCCCTGGGTCTGGCCCTGGAGGGGACACGCACTCCCCCACCACCCCCTACCCCTCCGCCACCGTCCTCCCAGTGACCAAAGTGGGGGCAGCACCTCCCCACCTCGGGGCCCCCTCCAGAGACTCCCTCTCTGTGCTTGCTTCCCACAGTGGCACTAAGGAAAACAGAAACCAGCCATCACCTCTCCCTGGACAAAGCCAACATCCCGCCCGAGATCTTCCAGAAGTCATCACAGTTAGCAGAGTTACCGCAGAAGCCACCACCTGGAGACCTGCCGCCGAAGCCCACGGAACTGGCTCCCAAACCCCAAATCGGAGATTTGCCACCGAAGCCAGGAGAACTGCCCCCCAAGCCCCAGCTGGGCGACCTGCCCCCCAAGCCCCAGCTGGCAGACTTGCCTCCCAAGCCGCAGATGAAGGACCTGCCTCCCAAACCGCAGCTGGGAGACCTGCTGGCAAAGGCCCAGACTGGAGAGGTGTCCCCCAAGGCCCAGCAGCCCCCCGACGTCACCCTGAAGTCACACCCAGCAGATCTGTCCCCAAACGTGCAGTCCCGAGACGCCATCCAAAAGCAAGCGTCCGAAGACGCCAGTGACCTCACGCCCACCCTGCCAGAGACGCCCGTACCACTGCCCAGGAAAATCAACACGGTGGGTAGAGGCCAGGTCTGAGGCCTTGGCAGACTCGGCGGCACCCCGAAACCCGGCGGGAGGGCACATGCCCCGGCTGTGGCTCCGCAGTGTGGCGGGGCAGAGCCCCATGGTTAGGGACGCGGGCGCTGGACTCCAGTAGGCAGGGTTCACGACCTGCTCTCACCACGGGACCTGGGCCCACTACCTGCTTCCCTGGGCCTTGGTGCCCTTGTGCGGAAGGGAGCTCGTGCGGCAACTGAGCTCACAGGCACTTAAGTGTGGTGACCGGGGAGGGGGGCGGGCCACCGAGCAGACACTCAGCAAGGGGTCAGCCTTGTCTTAGAGCCGGGACAATGACACTTTTCCTCTCTCAGAGTCACAGGAGGGCAGGTTCCCTCCCAGCGTTCTGAGAATTGTCCACTCCGTTCTTGTCACTGCATCTTCCCGGAGGGACCGGAGGCAGAGCCCAGAGAAACTGGCACAGGCGGAATTCGGTTGAAATCCCGCGTTCCCTCCTTTTTATGAAATGCTTTCTACTCTAAAATATATTCATTTTACTTTAATATAAAAATGCTTTTTTTCCCCAAGAAAACCTTTTTTGGACAAGTGCTCCCGGGGGGTTCGGGGGCCGTTGGTCCAGCAGGGGCCCTGGCGACGCAGGCTGAGAGGACCAGAGGCCCCCCGTTCCACACAACACTTCTGCCCGGCTCATTATAAAAACAGCATTGCCCTGAGAGTGTGGAGCCCTGGCGCCCCGGAGGGCCTCGCACGAGATCCCAGCTCAGGCTCCGCGCTTGACCATGGTTTTATGCCCTCATCGAGTCCTCCCCGTGATCAGGGAGCCCCTGCGGGCCTTGGAGCTGAGACAACGGAGCCTTGCATGGCTGCGGTCCCTGCAGCCAGCGCTGCCCCTGGACAGGGCACCAGGGGAGACGCCAGGGCACAGAGAGGACTCACTTGACCCAAAACACAGAGAGACACAGCTTGCTTTCTTTTTTAATACTAATTACTGAATGAGCTAGGCTCCCACACCTTTAGAAGAGGATTTCTCTATTTCCATCTTCCTGTTTGCAAAGAACCAGAAGTCCAACAGATAAAAGCGCAAGTGAAAACCGATCACGAATTAGAACATTTTGGGGAACTGCCTGGAATCCTCCCGCCCCAGGGCCGCCGCCCTGTTTAACCAGCATGTGCTGACTTAGTACTTTGCGTGAGGGGACTGAGAAATTTGTTTATGCTGTGCATTCAGTATGCAGAAGCTGCACATTTCTTTTTACATCATGTTTCCCGAATCCATTTTTAGACTCTGCTGTCATCTCTGCAAGCTGCTCCTGGGGGTGGGGGAGGGCAGGGAGCCTCAGGGGTTTCCATGAGGCTGGATCTCGGTCCCCGTCCAGAGTCTGCCTTCCCGTGAACATGAGGGCAGCGTGCCCTCCCGAATGCCAGGCTCCATCCTAGTGCTCGGGGAGGAGAGAGGGAGCCCACAGCACCCGGGCTGGTAGACGGGCCCCCCCTTGACAGAGGAGAAATTAGGCTCAGTGAGGTTCAATCCCGCGCCCAAGCTCCGCGTGTCCTTTTCTCCCGCTGAAGCCCCGTTTCTGTCTTGAAGGGGAAGAACAAGGTGCGACGCGTGAAGACCATCTACGACTGCCAGGCGGACAACGACGATGAGCTCACCTTCATGGAGGGGGAAGTGATCGTCGTCACAGGGGAGGAGGACCAGGAGTGGTGGGTACGTACCAACCGAGCGCCTCACTGCCCCGCCAGCGTTCTCGCCGGCCGTCGTCCCTGACCACGGGGGCGCTAGACACACAGCCGCGGGGCCGGGAGGTCGAACCTGCGCGCTCGACCCTCGTGCTCACGAAGCCTGTGAGCCGCCGGCATTTCCGGCCATTGCAGGTGGGAGACGAAGGCTCGGGAGGGCGAAGCACGGGACACGGCTCGGAGCGGGCGGCGAAGGTTCCGGAAGCCTCTCGCAGCCCAGAGCCTGAGAGCTTCGCTCCCCCGTCCACACCGGCCTCAGGCTCCAGCCTTCCTGCATCCAGCCTGCGGTTCTTTGTCAAGGGGCGTGACACCGTCCTCACTTGATTCCGGAGGAGTAAACGAAGAATACCTCTGACAGTCCCTTTTACATTAAAACCTGCTGCCCGGGTGTCTGGGAGGGGAGGCCTCGTTGTCCTCACGCGGTGGCTGTTCGCAGGTTCTCAGTGACGAGAAGGGTGGCCGGATGGGTCTGTGCTGTTGAGACTACGTCCGGAGGGAGGCTCCTGGGACAGCCGGCAGCCCAGACGCATCGCGGGGGGCGGCTGAGTGTTTCCCAGCGTCGGCGTGGCGACTCTGCTTCCGTGGCCGCCTGTGTGCCAGCAGCCCGGAGGGACCCCCGTTCTGTCCGCTGAGAAGGGGACCTGTGGTTCACAGCTGAGCCCCCAGAGCCCTCTCGGGCCCAGAAACACACATGTATATACTTACACACACACACACACACACGTACACACACGTACAGGTATGTGTGCACCTTGGGGCCTGGAGAATGCCTCCAGACTCTTGGTCACAGCCATAGGAATTCTGCTTGGACCGAAGCAGCGGCTCTGGGGCATGGGGCAGTTTTGCTCTCCAGAGACCTTTGGCCTCGTAGGACTGAGGGGGCTGCTCTGAGCCTCTGGCTGGTGGAAGCCAGGGGTGCTTGGGAGGACAGAATCACTGGCCCGGAATGTGGGGGCTGCCGAAGCCAGGACGCCCCGAGGGAAGTGATGAGGCCTCTCTCTCTCTCTCTCTCTCTCTCTCTCTCTCTCTCGGGGAGGGACACGCTGGCGGTGGCCCCTGTGGCTTTCCCTGCCTCTTCCGTCAGGGTTGGGCCTGCTCCGGGCCTGGAGCCTGCTCGAGAGCCCCGTTAGGGTCCTGGTAAGGAGATGGGCCCTGAAGACCCCGGCGCAAGTCCCAGAGCCCTTCTATGGCCTGGGCTAAGGCGCGTCCCTTCTGCAAGCCTGTTTCCTGCTCAGAAATGGGACAGAGGTAACCCCGTCTCACAGGGATGTCCCAAGAACTCACTTGGGGATATGTTGATATGAGTATAAGCAGGCAGTGATCAGATAGTTTGCTAAGAAACCAGTGACGGCAGCAGAGGACCCAGAGGGAGTAAGTGGAAAGTTCTCACTGTTGCCTCTAGCATCGTCCTCAGTGGGAATTCTGTGTGCCGTCAGCACATCTGCCGGACGTAAAAACAATGCCACCCGTGCCACACTGATTTCCGGTTCACGAAACCTCACGTGCAGGTCGCCGAGTGAGGGCCCCCCCACCCCGAGCCGGGGAACCCAGGGCTGCAGCCCCCTCCACCCCGCGGCCCAGGTGGCGGCCCCAGGTCGCAGACCTGGCAGATGGAGGAAGCAGCCCGGGCTAGCCCGCAGCTCCTGCTCCAGCCGCCATGGACGCCGCGGGTGTTTGTGGTTGGAGATGAGCTGGCCCGGCTCTTAGGGCCACCCTCCTCTCTCTGCACTTGTCATGTGAAGCCCGCGTGCATGTCCCGCTCTTTCTGTGGTACGCTCGCGGTGGGATTCTCTGGAATGCCATGAGGGAGGGTCTAACCGAGATCACTGGGAAGTTCTCACGGGTGACTGGTCGCAGGCGCGGGCAGCAGGCAGTAGAGTTGCCCTCACCGCCTCCTTCCCCTACAGCAACCAGAAAACGAGTTCTGGTCCAGAGCGGCCTTCCCGTCGGGGTGATTGTTTATGTCGTCTCACCACGGGCCTGAGAGGAAAGGGGATTAAATGCCCCATCTTCCGGACAAGAGGCCCAGCGAGGTTTGTGCGAGGCCGCTCAGCAGGAAAAGCACCCGGGGGTTGACGGACACTCAGGGTATAAGACGGGGGTCCCCAGGAGCGCTCCCTCACGGTGCGGGCTGCACCTCGCGTTGTGAGTCGTGCTGTGATTGCGCGTGGTCCCCCAGAGAGCGGGGGATGGTCCGCGCGCCTCCCACCCCGGCCTGTGGGGACGGTGACCCGAGGGGCCGCCTGCAGCCTGACAACTGTCTCTTCTCCCTACAGATCGGGCATATCGAAGGACAGCCGGAAAGGAAGGGGGTCTTTCCAGTGTCCTTTGTTCACATCCTGTCCGACTAGCCAAAAGCAAAACCTTCATTGCGACTGTCCACACCGTCACGCGAGACCGCTGCCTCCGCGTAACCCCGCGCACACGTGTGTATATAGCTGCTGTTCCAGAACGAGAGACCCCGGAAGGGCCACCGCAGGGGGGCTGCGGTGCGCTGTAAACACCCGGCGGGCGTCCGCCCTCGCCAGGGTCGGGGGCCCTGGGACCCGGCGCGCCTTACGGGTCTGCCGGAGCCATCCTGGCCGCCTCGCGCCCCCGCCTCTGCGCCGCCTTCCCGGCTGACGGACGGACCCGGGGACCTCGGAGCTGCCGGCGTTGCCCGCGAGAGCCGCCCGGAAGGCGGAGGATCGGCCCTGTGTTCCTCACGAAGCAGCATTCCCAGCTGTGTCCCTGCAGACGCAGCGTTAGCGGAGGCCTGGGTCCCCTTCTCCGGGGGGCGTCCGGTTCCGGGACACACCGGCCTGTAGTTTATCTGCGGACACGGTTTACAGCTACGGAAACCGACTGGTATTTATTACAGAGACGTGCTCGGTTCAACGTTAAGTGTCATTCCTTCAGCAAAACATTCGCCGACCCGACACCTTTGGTGGCGTGTCCCAGCCCCTGCGACCTCGTGCAGGGTTAGGCCAGGTGGGAGTGTGCTGGCTTCTGGTGAGGAGTGCCCGCCCCTGAGATATTACCTCATTATGCAGAAATAACATATCCTTCACGACTATTTTGACAAACGCTTAGAACACACCTGAAGAAGCTCCACTTTCAGGAACCGAGGACCGCCAGGACACATTAGCCTCTACGTTATGCATGCATTTAGAAGCTTACCCGAAATCTGCCTTTTATAAAGGAATAGTACGGACAAGTGGAACTGTACGTTTTTTAACTTGATCGCCATTAAAGCAGAAATTATAAGGTTGCAACAATATCTGTTTCCAGTCAGTCATTCGGCTTTCCCAGAACGTCAAGTTCCATCTCCTCTTCTGATTTAGCGTCCTTCACCCGCGTTAAGGCCCCGAACACATCAATTTAAATTATTTTCTTAGTTTTGTCCTTGATCACTTCAAACGCGGGAAAAGAGGATCCACGAAGATGACGGATTGAAACGCCGGCCCTTCACACCGCTCCCCCCGCCGCAGAACCCGGGCGCTGAAGCCAACCTGTCCTTCCTCCACGCTCTCGGTTCGGGTTCTGCCCCCGTCGTAGGCGAGCCCGCCGGTCTCCCACTCGGTGCCATGGACGGTTACGGTCAGGCCAGTTCTCAGCCAGGCGCTGGGAGCCGGTCTCCCTCCATGTCCGCCTGTCCGGGCCCCGGCCGTCCATCCATCCGACCGCTAGCACGCCAGCCCCGTCGGTCCCGACTTGGCCGAGAATGCGGTCACTGCCCTCCCCGCTCGGCAGGGCTGCACTCTTGATTCCGAGGCCCCCGGGGCCCCCTGGCGTCACGTTTGCTTACACCGTGGGCCGCCGCACAGAGAGCTGACACCGCTAAGCCCATGACCTCGGCAGTGAGGGAGGAAGGTTCATTTCACAGAAGCACAACGTCCCACCGAACCCCTAGGAAAAGCCCTCCTTAATAGAGTCTCCGTGCTCAGTGAATATCCATTTAGTTCTGCTTAAGTGAGTGCTACGAAAACTTGGAATAACCACCTCATCAGTAACCCTTGCATGACAGACCGACAGATCTGCAACATAACTTCTCAGCTGTTCCTGGAACGTGAGTTCAAGCAGTTCCCGCCGGGGCAGGGAGGGGGGCAGGGGGGTGCCCCGCGAGCCCCGCAGGGAAGGCGAGCGTCCCAAGCCCGGCGGTGGCGGGCGGCTGGCCCACTGCAGGCCCCGCTCACTGGCCACGCCGGTGTCAGGACAGGAAGTCGCCCTCCGAAGTGACCTGGAGTCCCGGTTCATCCAAGTACACGTTTCTAGTTGCATTAAAGAACTTTTCGTTTCTGTGGCCTACAGTATTTTCAGCTGATCTCAAAATAAACTGGTTTTCTAAAAAACTCAAAACCTCGATGTCTAAAATTACATGGAGTCATTGTCTGTTCTTTTTCTTCTTTTGAAACCACTTACACGAACGCATTTTTTTAAATACCTTTTCCCCTCCTCTGGCTTTGTTTTTGTTTTCCACGAGGAATTTGAGTTCTCTCTAATGCAGCTTACTGGGGGACATAGGAAAGCTAGGGAGGAATACCTTTGGTGATCTTGGTCGAGTGTGAATCTGATATTGTTCTTAAACTCAGTGAGCCACGATCTGCAATTTTGTACATGATATATAGTATTTTGAAGGTATGGAACCTTATGAAAAAAAAAATAGCTGATTAGTTCTTTTTTCCCCCAGAAGGGAAAGTTACATTCTGCAGACAGTCTGTGTCTTATTTTACTGTTGAAATGCAATTGCTATTTATTTTTTTATTGCCTAGAACTTCTCCACGTCGTGTAGGAATCCCGTAGTGCCACCAGGTAAATTCCAGACTCTCATCTGGATGTTACCACCGGACATCAGTACCCTTGTCGTTTCACATGTATTTAATGTGACCGTTTTTCAGTACTGTATGTGTTAATTTCTACTTTTTTTGATATTTAAAGTTGCTTTTAAATAAACATATTCTCAGTTGATCCCAAACATCTGAAATCAAGCCATTTTGTGAGTTGTGCACTACATTCCATTTGGAGAGAGTCAAGACTCCACTAGGCTGTGCTTCGGGGGGGTGGGCATAGATAACACAGGTCGGTCCAGCGCCTGTGTCCAAGCTCGCTCTGGATACGCAAACGTCCATCGCTTCCCTCAGCTTACAAAACACAGACCTCGGCATTTTGGGGTCCCCCCATTCTCACTCCCACCTGCACGCACCCACTCCACGTGAAGAGGGAGGACGACGCCCAGGCGCTGGGCCTACGGGAGCTCCTCTCACCGTCCAGCCAGCGAGGAGCACGCCCGCACCTCCACTCTACCGAGCCCGACAATGAGACTCCGAAGGGTTCGCCGTCACGTAGGAGGTGCCGTGGGCCGGTACGACCAAGTCTGGAGGCCGCACAAGTGCTTCTGGCCCCCCCAGGGCTGTGCTAGGAAGATTGCTGGTTGCTTTGCAAAGTTCCAGCCAGAGGAGCAGAGGTAGAAAACCGCCTGAAGCTACAGCATGGAAAGCTCTGGAGTGTTTGGCTTTCCTTCTGTTTCCTTTCGAGAGCTCTGGTAGATTTTAGTGGCGGTTCACACACCTAGGTCAGATAAACTCTACGCAGCACGCCGCCAGGGAAAATGGGCTTTTTGGCATGAAAACCAGCGACTCAGGATAGTTTCTGGGGCAGGCTAATGGAATTATCTGGATAATTCAGGCAAAGGGGCAGCCAGCTCTCTCTCTAATCACAGTGTTACAATGGTTACATTGGTTCCCTGTTATTCTAAACCTGGGACAGTGTGTATTTGAAATGAACAGGCTCGTCCCCCCTCGGAAGCAGCCCCTCCAGAAAGCTGGGAGCCCCGGACAGCCCTCCCCTGGTGAAGCTAGAAACCAGAGGGACCTCTGACCTCCCTGCCTTCAGTGCTTTGAAGGCTAGACGGTTGGTGAGCTGGTTTCCTGTGTGTGCATTCAGTGCCTTCCTGAAGCCCATCCCCTCACAGCTGCGGTGACTTGCTCAAGGTAACTCGTGGTAGCACTAGGAGCCCATGGCCTTGTAGCCTCGGCCAGAACCTTCCCTCCCCCGCCGCGCCCCCTTGTTTCTCCTCTAACCCAGCACCCTGTCCTCCCCCGGAACGTGTGTGTCTGTGTGGCAGGGGTGGGCGGTGGAGATAGAAATTCTCATTCGACCTCTTCTCCTCCCCTCCCCCCACCACGTGTTCTCATCCCTCCGGGAAGGGATCTTAACTTCCTTGGGTCTACAGGACGTCCGGAATTCCAGAATTCCGACCTGATGGGCTCCCCTCTCTGCAGGTGAGCCTCAGCGGACCCTGTGCTCCCTCCCCGTGCGGGCACATTCAGCCCGGCCTCCCCAGCCCCAGCCTGGGCTGCAGGGGAGGTTACCTTACCCTTTAAACATCAGAGCGCGTAAGTTCTCCAGACATTCTCTTTGCATCGAGAAGATACCAGGCCTGTGGTTACAGGGCCCCCATACTCTGTCCCTGAGAAGCCTGTGGGGAGAGGGGGCTGAAAAAGCACCGATCACTTTGCCCCCGGTGCCCCCGCCGGTGGGGAGCATACCCACAGCTGCAGCAGAGCCCCCCAGAGTCCTGGGTGCCCCCGCCTGCACAGGGACGGCGCTGGGGCCCCGGCAGCAGGGCGGTGCTTGACCCCACAGCGTTAGGAAGCTGCTCCAGTCTCTCCCCCGCCCCACGGGCAAGCAGGCTGCGGCTCGGGCAGGTCACGTCGTAACTTGCCAAAAGTCAAGTTGCTGGTGAAGGCGGGGGCCAGCCTCGAACCCCGAGGTCAGGGCCCACGCGCCGCCAGCCGTGACCCTGCGCTGCCTCTGTGTTGCTCCTGTGCTCCCTGGCTACCCTTTCTGCAGGGAAGCCAGGGCCCTGCCAGCCTGCCCCGGCCTCCCGTGGACAGGTTGGCCCGTCAGGGAAGATGTGAACCCTGAAATGCAATCAAGTTTGCCATCAGCGGGGGCCCCCCGGGGAATGTTCCTTGGAGCTGCTCTGCCGCCAGAGCCAGAGGTCGGGCTGGCACGCAGGGGTCCCGGTGCATGTGCAAAGTGAGCGGCCAGGCAGCCGTGAGTGAGCCACAGCGGATCTGAGCAGCCCTGTGTGCAACCCCTGAAACACTTCAGCTCCTGAAAACAGGAATTGCAGCTCAGATAAACACAGCTGTTTTGCAAAAAGCTTACCACACAGCAAGCCCTAGTGTGAGGCTCAGAGGCCAAAACTTTGACCTTCTGCAAAACTGCCCAGGGAGAAGCCTTGCTGGGCTTCACACTTCTGTGGACAGAATCTTAGATTTTGCTTTATAGGTCCAAGCAGATTGGAGAACGACGACAGAAAATGTGCTGTCTGCATGCTGGCCTGGAAACCCTCGAGGGCCACGTTTTCAGGCTTGTGCTAGCATCATCGGGGAGCCTCAGTATGGAAGTCAGACTTCCTGGCCTGGCCTCGGAGATTCAGGGTCCGCCCTTCTGAGCCTCGGGGGGGCCCAGGAGTCTGCGACTAGCAGGCTTTCCCCGGGGATTCCCAGGCACCGCCGCCGGGCACACAGGGCCCTCTCAACCCCTCAAAAACAACAACCTTAAACCTCACTTTGGGGGCTCTTGGGTAGCTCAGTTGATTAAGCATCTGCCTTCAGCTCAGGTCCCAATGTCGGGGTCCTGGGATCGAGCCCCGTGTCTGGCTTCCTGCTCAGCAGTCCGCTCCCTCACTCTCTGCTCCTGCTTATCCTCTCTCCCCGGCTCTCTCTCTCAAATAAATAAAATCTTTTTAAAAAGAGAGAAAAAGAAACCTCCCTTCTCCCAGTGACAGGTGAGAAATCAGAAACACAGATTTACGCCATGCTTGACGTGCTGTTGGTGACGGCTGAGTATTCCTTGAATGAATGAACACAGGAAGCCGGCAAACGCACCTGCTATTGAAGGTGGTCATGTGAGCACAGGAAGCGCCGTGCGTGCAAAGGCACGGGGAGTGCCCGCCCGGCCGGGGCCAAGGCCGGGGAGCCTCTGAGCCACATTTGCTCTGCCCACTTGTGCTGCACATTGCTGACTCCCACCCAGTAAACAGGCGGCTTGACAATGGCCCTCTTTTTATGGTGCACTAAGCTGCAGAACAAAGATTCACAAGAATGCATTGTCCGAATGTGCAAGCTTAGTTCCTGTTCAGCTGGGAGCACTTAGTAAGCTCCGACACCAGGACTCCCCTGGCCGGCTCCACCGCCAGATACCAGGCAACGGCTGCCCCATCTGGACCTCAGCTCACGGGGCTGCAAAGCAAGCTCTAGAGGTAACAGAGCAGCGAGGGCACCCAGGCTTTCCCACTTGACCTTCCGGACTGGAGCCCGGGGCCTGGGGTTTGCTTTCCCAGTGAAAGCCAAGGCCTCATCTGGTCTGTGCCCAATGGAAGATGCTGGGGTGGGGAGCCAGCTTCAAGGAGAGGGGAAGACAAGGGAGTTGGGCAGGAGGATGAAAATAGGAACAGAGTGAAAGTGAAGTTGGCTGAGAATCTCTCTACAAAAGCTGAACATGCCACCACGGGGACCCATAGATGCCCTGGGAGAAATGGGAGCACATGCTGGCCGAAAGAATAGTCCCACAGCAGGACTATTTATCGCAGTAGGAGCCTGGAGACCGCCCACGTGCCCATCAACAGTACAAGGGGCGTGTTACCTGGGGATTCGTCGCACAGCGGGACGAGGACGATTGCGGTACAAAGAGCAGATGAGTGTCCCCGTGTTGAGGGCAAGAAGCCAGATGCTAAAAGGATCTGCCTTTGATTCTAACGTACAAAAAGATACCAGCTGTGGGGGCTGCGAGTCAGAATCGTCAGGGCTCAAAGGGGAGCCTGAAGAACCCAGAGGATTTTGGGGTGCGGATACCATTCTATTCCTTTCTCTGGTGCTGTTCACACATATTTTCTCAGTCGGTGAAATTCATTGAGCCGTAGGCTTCTGAAACATGCGCTTTCCTGCACGTGTTATGCTTAGCGGCATGCGGACAGAGGTGTAGCCAGCCCTCAAAAAATATATCTTTAAAAGCCCTTATTTTAGCATTTCCCCATCCCCGTGGTGTAAATATTTCTAGCACGGCCGATCATTAACTATGAACGTGCTGTCACTGAGTGCTACGGTGGGAAAAGAGGCAAACAGCCGATCCCTGCAAGTCGGATGGAGTCACTCCAGCAGTCCGCTGGTTAGACTTCAACAGAAGTTTAAAAAATAATGATAATTTAGTCTGGGGCACCGAGGCTCGGTCGGTTAAGCATCGACTCTTGATGTTGGGTCAGCTCTCATGGTTGTGGGATCGAGCGCCGCATCGGGTGCTGAGCTCAGTGGGGAGTCTACGTCAGATTCTCCCTCTCCTTCTGCCTCTGCCCCTCCTCCTGCACGCTCTTCCTCTTTCTCTCTCCCTCTCCGATAAACAAATAAATAGATCTTTAAAAAATAATACAATAAAAAAGTAAAGTCTCCCGGAAAGCAGAAGTGGCCCCGAGGACTGATCGGCGCAAGCCCCTAATGAGCCATCCGCCTCCTTGGCACTCTGCTGGTGACACCTGTCACCTATCTTCCACTTCCCTACTCTTTTTTTTTTTTTAATGTGTAATAGCTTTATCTCAGTATAATTCATATACCATATAGTTCACTCATTTAAAGTATACATTTCAGGGTTTTTTAGTGTATTTGCAGTTGTACAACCAACCCCACACTCAACTCTAGAACCTCTTCATCATCCCAGATAGAAACCCCATATCCATTAGTCAGCCCTCATTTCCCTCCAGCTCTTGGCAATCACTACTTTACTTCCCATCTATATAGAGTTGTCTCTTTGAGACGTTTCCTGTAAATGGAATCATAGAATATACGGTCCCCTCTGACTGGCTTCTTTTACTTAGCGTGGTGTCTTCCGGGTTCGTCCATGGTGTCATACACATCAGTATTTTCTTTCTTTTTAGTGCCAGGTCACACTCGCCTGTGGATAGACTTCATTTTGTTTATCCAGTGAGGAGCGTTTGGATTGTTTCCCCCGTTGTGACCATTACGAGTCAGGCCTCTGTGAACATTTGTGCATCAGGGTTTGCATAGACATGTGCCCTCCTGCCTCACACACGTCCACCCAGGACCTGAGTTGCCGGGGCCTGGGTAACGCGGTGGGTGGGCATCTGAGGGGCTGCCAGACTTTTCCACGGTGGCGGCGCCATTTCACATCCCCGCCAACAGTGCACACCGGGTCCGGTTTCTCCACATCCTTGACAACACTGTTTATTATCTGCCTTTTTTAAGCACGGCTTACCACGTGGGTGTGGCATGGGGTCTGGCTGTGGTGTTGACCTGTGTTTCCCTGATGACTAACACTGTGGAACATCTCTTCATGTACTCAGTGGCCACAGGTGACTCTTCTCTAGAAATGGTTACGTAGAACTTTGCCTGTTTTAGAATTGGGTTATTTTTTTGTGTGACTGAGTTATAGGAGTTCTTTATATATACTAGAGACAAGTCCCTCTCAAATAGATGATTTGCAAAAATCTTCTCCCATTCTGTGGGCGGTCTTTTCCTTCCACTCTTAGAAATGAGAACGTGTCTTAAGAAGATGGGACCTTCCAGAATCACAAACTCTAAAGCCTGCAAAGCCGGCCAAAGCCCCTGAATATGTGAGGTGACCTTTGGTGTTTCTCTGGTGAGACCGTTGTTAGGGCTAAATGAAGTATTTCCATGGCCCCCGGAAGCAGAGATGTGGGCTGTGGAACTCTGGCCCTGGATTTGAGGCCGAGCGTCTCCCTCACAGCTGAGTGATCGCCGGCCAGGGAGCCTGCCCTCAGCCCTTCATTTGTCCATGAAGCGTGGAACCACCGCTGGCCTCACAAAATGGACACAGAACAGACAACTTAGGACATTGCACAATAGGGCCTCCTGAATAATTCAAGTATGTGTACATTTCACTGTGGTAAATACTTTTTAAATAAAATGTAAGACCTGCCTCTGGTCTGGTATCAGCGAGGGGCTCCATACATGATAAGCCCCTCCTTCCCTCTGCTGTTTATGCCGAAGAGCCTGGCACAGCTCCCTCACCCTCTACTTCCAGATCATTCTGAATTGCTCCTACTGCTTCTGGAAGAGGGAGCTTGAATTCGGTACCTCGTAGGGCTGTGGGGGAGAAGGAAAGCTAAATATCCCTGTTTTTGCTTTGTCTTCTTATTACATCAGGGGCAAACAGGAGGGTTTCTCAGCTTCTTGGGCCCCTCTCCCCTGCCGCACCAGCCCCATCCCCACACGGGGGGTGGTGGGGAGCCTGGGGCCGACCTCTGCCCTCTGCCACCCTGCTGACGCCCTCAACCAGCGCGTCCCAGAAGTCAGGTTGCACAGTGGCCTGGGGGAGCGGGTCGGGTGCTTCTGAAGCCAGACTTCCTTTCCCGAACAACTCTCCTTTGGGGTGACAGACCCACCGCTGAAGGCTAGGCAGTGAATTTAAAAATAAAAATGAAACTCTTGTAGAAGTTCCTCATCGAGGCTCCCCCCACCCCCCCACCCCCACCCGGGGCCCTGCCCAGTACGGTCACTCCCTTCCATGAGTCAGGCTGGGAAATGCTGAGCTCATGATCACGCATCACCTGCGTTCGAGAAGCTTCCCCGCAGGGCAGGCTTCCTGAGGCTCAGACCTGCTCCCCGGCCCCCGGCGACGCCCCAGCGGGCAGGAGGCCCTCGAGTTGCCAAGCTGAGAGCAGGTCCCGGGATGCTCTCCTGGCCTCTGCCACCGCACCCCTGCCTCGCCCCACCCCTGCCTCCTGCATGTCTGCTTTCCCTGCGCCCTCCCCTGCGGGTCTCACGCTGGCGCGGTAGGAGGGCGAGGCCTGCACCCCAGCCTCGGGCAGCGGAGTCTGCGGGACCGGTCAGAGCAGTGGGGGGCCCGGATTCCGCGCTTGGAGCGGATCCACCCAGGTGATTCGGATGTGGCCGGTCACGGACTGTGCTTTGAAAAATAACATTGAGGTACTTTTGCCTTTTTTTTTTTTTTTTTTTTTAATCAAAGCAGCCTGTGACCATGGAAGCGTGGATGCAAGTGGCCTGGGGCCCGGCCTCTACCGCGGAATCTAGTGAGGCCGCTTCCAGCCCGAGCAGGGGCCCCGCCCTCGTCCGCTCCCCAGCCCCTGGGGTCGCCCACGACTCCCGGGCTCAGGCGGCTCCCTGGACAGGAAGGTCCTGCGAGGCTCCGGCTGTGTCTGCCCTCTTCATGCTCCCCATCGCCGTGAGCTCATCATCGGGCCTCAGATTCACATCTTTAAAAAGAGGGAAGAAAGAAAAGCCTGACCCCATCCCACCAAAATTATGCTGAGAGAAGAATGACACAAAGTGGTGGTCTTCCCTCCAGGCTCTAGAAGATTTTCAAAACAACTTAGTCCCGACTCTTAAAATCACATCCGCTAACCAGATGGCACTACGATGGAGGCAATTCTGCTCAAGCCTGCGTGGGATCCCAAGGGGAGAAGGAATAAGGCAGGGCAGCAGGGGCGGGAGGGGGGGAGAATAGGAAGCACCCCTCGGATCACCGCCACCCCCAGCACTGCTGGACCCAGGAGGCTGGAGCCTGGGTTCTGTCCTTGCTTGGCTCCAACTGATGGGATGATGGACCATGAAGGAGCAAGCCTTTTCCCTTCTACATTTTAGCTTCTTCGTCTGGAAAACCAGGAGTAACAGCACTGCCTGTCCTGCCACTACTGGGAGCAAGTGAGTGTGTGTCTGTGTGTGTACATGCACACGAGCCCACGTGTGTTCCTGCTATGACAGTGAGTGTCCCTTCAAAATTCCTACACTGCGATTCTACCGCCCAGGGTGAGGGTATGTGGAGGCAGGGTATGGGGAGGCGACGAGGTCAGGAGAGCAGAGCCTTCCCGAATGGGGTCAGCGCCCCTCACTCCCTCACCCCTGCCACCCCCTGAGGACACAGCAAGCGGAAGCTCAGAAGACACCAAGTCTAGGAGTGCCCAGCCCGTGGGGGAAAATAAGTAAAAAGAAATAAATTTCTGCTTTCAACCCCTCAGTCCAGGGTAATTTGCTCTGGCAGCCCAGCCTGAGATAGTTCTTGTGTGTGTGCATGTGTGTGAGTGTGTGCGCGCACACGTGTGCGTGTGTGTGTGCGCGCACGTGTGCATGTGTGTGGGCTTGTGTGTTAAGCTTGGAGGCGGCTAGATCCCCGTTCTAGTAGATGAGATGATTTTTCCCCTTGTCGTGACCTTCTGGGAGGCATGCGGTCTCTCGCCCTCCGGGCCGCTCTGCTCCGAAGGTGGACTGCGGGGCCCCGAGGCTCAGCCCCAGCCAGCTTCCCCTCTGCTGCCCCGGGGACACGGGCCGGAGCTTCAGGAGGCTGAGCTCCCCCGGCTGCAGAGAGGTACCTGCCCTGGCCCCTGCCAGGGCCTGTCTGACCTCCGAGGCTTCAGGCACCTGCCATGCAGAAAGCAGCAGTGGGACCCCACGTGTGCCCTCAGGAGGCGCCGTCCCTGTGCCTGGGTGTCTCTGGCCCGGGGAGGTCAGGCCACGTGCCCAGGTGGTCGTTCAACACGTCCTCTTTGCCATAGAGCCTTCTAAACACTTACAATATCTTAGTGTGTTTTAGCCTCAAAGAAAATATATAGCATAAGTTCTATTATTATTTCCACTTTCCTGATTAAGTCACTGGGACTTAGCGGGCGTAGTTTCCTATTGCTGCCGTAACAAATGACTGCAGACTCACAGTTTACAACAACCCAAGCTTAATCCCCCACTGTTCTGGGCACCAGGAGTCTAAAATCAAGGTGCTGGCGGGGCTATGTCCCTTCTGGAGACCAGGGGAGCCTCCCTCTCCTTGGCTTTTCTGGTTGGTAGAGGCTGCCCGCCCTTCCTTGGCTGGGGCCCCTTCTCCGTCTTCCAGGTGTGTGGTTCCAATGTCACATCTCCCTTTTCTAGCTTCACCCCTCTCGCTGCCCTGTATGCTTACATCATGGTAACATTGGGCCTGCACCGATTATCCAGAACCATTTCCTGATCTCAAAAACCTTAATGACATCTGCAACATCCCTTTGGCCACGTTAGGGCACCTACTCACAGGTCCCAGGAATAAGGACATGGACATCTGTCGGGTGGTGGTGTGGGGCGGGGGGAGGTGCTGTAGCCTATCACCGAGAGCTCAAACAATTTTCCCCAAGTCACACAGCTGCTGGAGTGTAGACCCTCTGCGTGGGGTGGCGCCCCGGGGTGGGGTGGACAGCTCAAACCACTATCATCGCATATTTCCCGTCTGTTCTCATACCCGGCCGCTTTCCCACCCGCAGCAAGTGGGCCGGGCTCTCCCCTGGCTCTGCCCTTGGCAGGTTCCCCACCCGCACTCCCCAGCCAGGATGGACGGGGACAGAGGCCCCCAGGAATCTCAGCCTCACATACGGGGCCTCCAGGTCTTTAAGCTCCTTCCTCTAACAGGCAACCTCTCCTAGTGCCCGGATGCCCATCTTCCCGGAGTGACATCGAGGTCTCTTCCTGATGGCCATCCTTTCTCTCAACGAGCATTACTGTGTACCTACTATGTACCAGGGCCCTGGGACGCAGAGGAAAATCACCGCCAGTCACGCCCATGAGGACACTCAGGATCGAGTCAATGAAACAAATGGCGACAGTACTTACATAAAGTCATTTCGGAGAAGGTGGCAGCCTAAATTATAATTATCCTGTTGGCGATACAGAAGAGGCACCAAAAATACTAATGCACTGCCCAAAATTCCAACTCTTGGGAATTTTCCCTAAGAAAAACATGAGATGTATCCCATTCTGTGATTATAAAATCACATGTGACTAATTAACTCTGATACATCCACCCAATAAAACACGGAGCCACAGAAAGAACTACAGAACGTGCAAACATGCTTAATACAGGATGCTTTCAAAGCATAAGCTCACCCCCACCAGCAGGAGACTAATTCACAAAGTTAAGGTGCATCCTGACAACAGAGTAACTAACAGCTGTCAAAAAAGGAGGTGGAAACGGTCCCACGTGTCAGAAGACAAAGATCTCCATACATAGCGGTTTATGCACGGAAAAAATCCTGGAGGGATTTGAGTGCCATCGTTCTGAAGTCAGAACTGTAAGTCTGTAGCTTTTTATACACCCTTGTATAAGACAGGGGTGCCTGGCTGGCTCCTTCAGAAGAACATGCCACTTTTGATCTCGGGGTTGTGAGTTCGAGCCCCACGCTGGGCATAGAGATTACTTAAATACAAAAAATGAATAGCTAAAGTAAAAAAAAAAATAAAATCTATATTCTATATATTACATATATTACATATAAAATATATAATAAGCTAATGGTGACACCTCTTGGCATAACCACTTTGCAAAGCATGTCATAGCTTTAATAAATTTGAAGCTCCGCCTATCTACCTATGACCCAGCCACTTCACTCTTGGGAACAAATGAGAGTCTACCCTCCATGAGCACAAGGGGACAGGGAAAAGAATATCCTGCAAAAGCCCTGTCTGAAAGAGCAAAATATTGGAATAATGCAGTTGTCACCCTAGAAGAATAGACAAAACAACTGTGGTCACTTTACACAGTGGAGCACTTAGGACGTGTTGATAAATGCTTGGAATGAATTAACCAGATTTTCTAGGTGCTGTTCTCATGCTTGGAAAACACCCATTCTCCTGGCGCCTGCAGGGCAATGGAGGAGGGAGGGGAGCAGAGGGCTGGAGAGAGAGAGCCACTCCCGGGTTTTCACGTGGTGCTAATGAACCGCTATGAATCACTGCACGAACACACCAGGGCTACATGTAGCCACATGAATAGTGCTGAGCATAAAGAAAGGTGCAGAAGGGTTCATACGACGTGAATACGTCATTTAAGAAATCTACAAGATTCTATATATTATCCACAGATATGCAACGAGTAAGGGCAAACTCGGGGTAATGGTTCTCTCACAGAAGGGCGAGGGCCACGGCTCAGCAGGTGACATAGGGTTTCCCCGTCCCATCTCCTCCTCCCAAAAAAAGGAAAGAAAGGAAGGAGAGAAGAGAGCAAGGAAGAGGGAGATCCAATGGGAACATGGCAAAATACGGAGGTATGACAGCATGTGGGAAGGTTGGCCGTGGAAGGAAGGGCGTGACGTGCCCCTGTTTGGTGGCAGGAAGAGGGAAGGGTATTTCTGGAGGGAGGAGCTGCCAGAAAAGTAGGCGATCTTTCCCTCCTCACACTGAAGCTCTCTCACCACTGTAAAGAAATGAACATCCAAATGTTTTTCTTCCCTGGACATAAGTAAAATCAGGATGCCCCCTCCCACCCCGCTCTGCCCTGCCCGCACCGTGCTCAACTTTATTTGGCCACTTTGCTTGGTTTTCTCCCTCATTTGCCCTTCTTTTTTTGTGAAATTTCAGTCAGAGGTTGCTCAGAAAGTATATGGGATTCTCGTGAAAAGCCCAGCTGCCCAGCCTCACAGCCCGGGGCTGAGGAAGGTCTTCTGCTTTGTGAGTTCCTCAGCGGATTAGTTAACGGTGCACCGGCTAGGTCCCAGGCCCCTGTTCTGTGTGCTCAGGAATAAGACAAACAAGATCCCCAGTTTCTGGAAGTTTACATTCAGTGGGAGGAAACAGAAAATACGTTAGTCAAGTAGAATCTGATAAGGCCCATGTAAAGCATCTAACAAAATCATCTGATCCTGACTAGTGTCACTTGGTAATCCCAGGGTCCTTTAGAGACCTCCTTTGTTTCCTTCAATGAGGTTTAAAGTGAACTTTTGTCTATCCAAAAAATAAAAAATCTGTTTTAGGCTTATGATTCTCTTTCACAAAAAAGGAGGGGTTTCAGGGTAAAACAGTGTCATTTTCCCAACTGGTAGTCATTGGGAAGAATTGCTTTACTCTCTGTCCCTCCAAAATTCCTTTGGTTGACATCATGGCTCCATGGGCCTCCATTTACTTATTTGAGAGAGAAAAGAGAGCGAGCATGACAGAGACACAAGCAGGGGGAGGAGCAGAGGGAGAGGGAGAAGCAGGCTCCCCACTGAGCACAGAGCCTGATGACGACAACGACGATGATGATTATGATGGTGTTGGGCTCGATTCCACAATTATAAGATCATGACCTGAGCTGAACCCAGAGTCAGAGCCTTGACCCACTGAGCCACCCGGGCCCCCCAAACAGTATTTTTTCCTGTATGCTTTTTTTTCCCCCAGGTATTTTAAAGCTGGAGGATAAATCCAATTCTTATTGCCCCCATTTGGTGAGACATTTCCCCCAAATCTTTTTCTATCTGTAAAGTCCCTTCCTACTGGTGATCCCTACTATCAAGTCCATGTGGTCACCCAGTGACTTGGTTACTAGGTATTTAAGGGCGAATTTTCGAGAGTGACTTTAGGTAACAGCAGTGGAGTTAATGGGCTTACACCAGGGACCAAGTTCAAGTCCAGCTTCTGCTAGTAAAACAATGACTTTGGGCGTGCCACTTGGACTCGAGCTTCCATTTTATTTTCTGTCAGATGGCAGTCCTGGCGCCTGCCTCCCCTCGGTGGTCGGGGGCTTGAGGGTTAAGGAACCTTCTGTGTGCAGAAGACCAGACATCAGAAGAGCTGCGGATTTCCCCACAGCGGCGCAGTGGAGGCCCGCGGAGCCGCGTGCTCAGCAGTCGGAGAGAATCCACCTCCGCGCTGCTCTGCACTCAGCCAAACTGTCATCGAGAACCGTGTGCTGGGCAATGCCCCTAGCTCTGCACTCACCAACCCCGATTCTGTGGCTTTGGGGGAAATCCTGCCAGCCCCATAATATCCCTCAATAAATACCTTGTCTGATAAACTAAAAAAAAAAAAGGAAAATATGTGTAAAATCCCTCCATAAGCTCTGACGCTCCAGGGAATCGTAAGGTCTTTGCAGCAGCCTTTCGAACAGCGCTCTTCCACCGTGGCCCTCGCAGGTGACGGGCGCCCGGGCACTAGCAGCTGCGGGAGACCTCGCCCAGGTGCTGGCAGCGGCCTGCGCAGAGAATGCCGGGAGAGAGGGAGGGCGGGGCTTGCGGCAGAGCTGTGTTTCTCAAACTGCGCATGCCTCAGATCCACTCCGCGAGGGTCATCAACATGCAGGTTCCAGGGCCCAACCCGCCCTAGCGAACTAGAATGTGTGCAGGTGAGGCCAGAAATCTGTATTTTCAGCAACTCCTCCAGAAGATCCTGATTCAAGGGGCTCTGGGACCAGGCTATAAGGAAAACTTAATTTGTCATCTCTAGAATGGGATTAATGATAAAACTCCAGTGTCCTGAGCATTATGTGAAATAAATTTTATAATTAAATTTTTTTTAAAGGTTTTATTTGAGAGAGAGGGAGAGAGAGAGAAAGCAAGGGATGAGGGGGGGCAGGAGAAGTAGAAGAGGTTCTCCTCTGAGCAGGGAGCCTATGCGGGACTCCATCCCAGGACGCCGAGATCATGACCCCGGCCAAAGGTAGGTGCTTAACCAACTGAGCCACCCAGGTGCCCATATAATAATAAAAAAAAATTAAGATTTATTTATTCATTTATTTGAGAGAGAGAGAGAGAGGGAGAGCACAAGCAGGGGGAGTGACAGGCAAAGAGAGAGGGAGAAGCAGGCTCCCCACCCAGCATAGGGCCCCTTCATGGGGCTCGATCCCAGGACTTCAAAACCATGACCAGAACCAAAGGCAGATGCCCAAATGACCGAGTCAACCAGGTGCCCCTATAATTAAAAAAAATTTTTTTTAAAGATTTTTAAAAAGTATTTGACAGAGAGAAAGAGATCACAAGTAGGCAGAGAGGCAGGCAGAGAGAGAGGGGGAAACAGGCTCCCCGCTGAGCAGAGAGCCCGATGTGGGGCTTGATCCCAGGACCCTGAGATCATGACCTGAGCCGAAGGTAGAGGCTCAACCCATTGAGCCACCCAGGCGACCCTATAATAAAAATTTTTAAGAAGAACATAGGACTGAGAGTCTGGAGAGCTGGGCTTTCCTCCTGCTTTCGTATCTAACATGCTGTGTGACCTTCTCTGCAAGTCACTGAACCTCTCTGTGATTCAGTTTCCTCATGTGTGAAGGGCACATGCCTTACCTTCATCCCAGGATAGTTAACTGACATCACAGGAGACCATGGCTATGGAAATCCTTTGAAATGTAGGAAGTTCTGAGTCTCTGAAATACAGTCCCATGGAAAACGGAAGCAGAGCCGGCCAGCTTGTGGGCAGAGGTGAAAGGCATCCCAGACATAGCCAGGGCTTTGGGGAGAGCCAGAGGTGAAGGGGTCTTGACCTGGTGCAGGCCATGGGGAGATTCTTGGGGATGTTCTAGGCATGAGTCCAAAGAGGCCAGGGCGAGGAAGCGAGGCCAGGTGAGGCAGAAGACTTCCACGCCACATGGAAGATGGAGAGACCAGAAAGCCAAGACATGTGCAGAGACCCCAGCAGTAAAGTGAGGAGGGTGAGAATCCTAGCATCCACGCAGAGACATCTCGAAAAATGCCATAGGAACTAAAACAAACAAAAAAATCCCCCATTGCAGGAGGATTTGTACAAGGTTACCATTTATGTAAAGTTTAAAAAGATGGAGAACATTATTTCACATCTAGTTTATAAGTGCATATGTATGTGGATATATATGGTAGAAATATAGATATGTTTAGCCAGCACTTGTACGTGCTTTTAATGCACCAGACACTATTCTAGGTGCTTTGTTGTTGTTGAGAGAGAGAGAAAGAGCATGGGCGAGTAGTGGGGGAGGGGCAGAGGGAGACGAAGAGAATCCTAAGTAGGCTCCGCGCTCAGCACAAGCCTGATGCAGGACTCAATCCCGGTACCCTGAGATCATGCATGACCTGAGCCAAAACCAGGAGTCAGGTGCCTAACTGACTGAGCCACCCACAGCCCCAATTCTAGGTGTTCTAAAAACAGTTCATTTAACCCTGAAAGCATGACAGGTTGCAATACTCTTCATGTTCCCAGCCTGCAGATGAGGACCCTGAGGCCCCAGAGAGGGCAATGAATTGGTCAAAGTCACACAGCTGGTCGGTGGCAGAAGGGGTTTTCCATCCAGTTAGTGTGGCTCCAGAATCCACGATATGAACCACCTTGCTGGCTCTCGGTGACAGAGATTAACGTTAGGACAGTGGTTCCCCTGGAGGAGGAGGGACAGAAGAAGAACACAATGGTATACAGAGAACTCTAACTCTGTGATGTTTTGGGGGTTTTTTTGTTTTTGTTTTTTTTAAGAATCTGAATCCGACTGTGACTGTTTGCTGAGGCCGCCATCACAAAAGACCAAAGACTCCGTGGCTTAAACAACAAATTTACCTTCTCGCAATTCCAGAGGCTGGACGTCCAAGATCACGGGTGTCGGTGGGGTTGGTTCTTCCTCTAGCCTCCCTCCCTGATGCGTAGATGAAGATGTCTGCGCACAGCCTGCCCTCCATCCATGTCTGCGTCCTCACCTCCTCTTGTAAGAACACCGTTCACCGTGGATTGCAGCCCATCCCTGTGACCTCATTTTAATGTCATTGCCTCTTTAAAGAGCGTGTCTCTGAATACGACCACATTCTCAGGTATGAGGGGTTAAGACTTCAATATATGAATGGGGGGGGGAGTTGTGTAGACAAAATTCAGCTCATAAATAATGGTCAAATAACAAGATACGGCAGAGCCGGTGGTGGGTACCCAGGTCCAGTGGCTCTACCGCTCTGTATGCATAGACTACTCCGTGATAAAAAAGGCAGTGTGATTGATTACAATGCCGTGCTCAATAGTGATGAGCCACACTGGCTGGGAAGGCAGGAGGAATCAAAAGTGCAGCGGCGAGAGCAGGCTTCCCAGGCTGCACAGTCAAAACGCTTGAAGGACTCGGCATTCTGAAGTCTGAGCCCCGCTCAAAATCAGTGAAATCAGAATCTTGGGCGAACAGCTTCCCCAGGGGCGTCTAATATGCCGCAGGGCTGAGACCCAGCGCTCCAAGCCCCCGGCTCTCCAAGCCCCCGGCTCTCCAGCCAGCTTCGCCGGAATCCCCCGGAGGGTGTGTTAAACCCGAGGTGCCGGGACCCCCCTCTGAGTCTGAGTCCCTCGGTCTGGGCAGGGCTGACACTTGACCCTTCCGGTGTGTTCCCGGGTGCCACCGATGCTGCGGCTCCCAGGACCAGCCCTGGAGAGCAGCGCTCGGCGTGGGCGCAAACTTGCAGCTGGCAGACAGGCCCCTGTTGTTTGATGAGCAGTGAGTCTGGGGAAGATTGGAACGTGAATGCCTGAGGACGGGACCCATGCTGTCCCCAGCCCCAGTCTCCGTCGCTCCCTCTCACTTGCTTGGGTGGATTTCTCTACCTGACGGTGAGGCTCTGCTGAGAAGCTCCACTCAGGCAAGGTCAGTGGCCCTTTTCTCAATATGTCCGATCTTTTCCCCACTTGTCCATCCAGTCATTAGCCAGTCATTATTCAGCACACCTTTATCCAGCTCGTACCGTGTTTCGGGCACTGTGCCAGGGGCTGGGCCCGCGCTGCCGCATAGGACTCGGTACCTGGCCTGGAGGAAACGACACTGAGGGAGAAACCGTGGTTTCTGTCTCCTTCCCTTCGCTCTTATGTGGGCTTCAGCCTGTCAGTGTGTGCCAGGTCTATTGTTTAAACCTCTGTGGGATTGACATCCTTGCACATAAGTGAATAAAAAAAGCAAGATTCAACAGGGTGGATATAGTGTGATTGCAACTGTATTAAAATGCTTTTTAAAAAGAGGAAGGGGCACCTGCGTGGCTCAGTTGGTGAAGCGTCTGCCTTTGGCTCAGGTCATGATCCCCGGGTCCTGGGATCGAGCCCAGAGTCAGGCTTTGCACTTAGCAGGGAACCTGCTTCTCCCTCTCCCTCTGCCCCTCCCACCCCTGCTTGTGCCCTCTCTCTCAAATAAATAAATGAAATCTTAAAAAAATAAAAAGAGACGTAATACATGAAAGAAAGAGCAGTTGACCCTGGAAGGGCCATTATGCATGAGTTTTGTTTGCTTTCTTATACTTTTCTCTTGTGATTTTTGTAGAATTAGCACCATTACCTTTATAATAATTAGACAGAATAACAGAATAACTCATATGAACACCCTCCCCCCGTGTGTGTCTGCACGTATGTGTGTGTGTGTGAGCATCCGCACATCTGTACTTGTGGTCCAGGGTGGAGAGACCTTGTACGCTCCAAGTCGTGACTCATATTAAATTGAGTGAATGGTTTTATTTCAGTGTCATCAGACGGGACATTTGATTCCCCACCAACCATCTCGCTGATACAAGATCCCTTCTCCACATGACTAACTTTTTCTGGACAACGAAAGTTGTCCCATTTGCATGGCAGTTCCTCTGAAGGTAACTGCTTCTCAGTGATGCCTCCACGACAAATGACGTTTCCCAGCTTTTCGTGAGGACTTAGGCTCTGGGAGCGTGGGAAAGGCTGCTTACCTCCTGCACTAAACCATCCCAGGTTTAGGGATCGTTTGATTGTTGGTTTAGATTGTAGGCTTAGATTGTTGACTCTGCTCTCCAGCTCTCGGTGGTAACGGTCCCTTTCTACGGGGACAGGCCACCATGCAACCCCTCCTGCTACCTCCTCATTGTCGTCAGGGGAGACCCAGAGGAGTGGAGAGGGAGGGGGGCTGGCTCTGCCTGCTTCGGTCCCCCCCTGCTGCCGACCATACACTGTGTACCAGGCACGTGTGAAATTCGTGTGTGTAGTTCCAGGTCACCAGAGTCTAAGCAGTGGTTTCTAGAGCTCCCCCAAGAACGTCGTTGGCTTTTTCCCCCCGCAGAGCCATGTTTTGGAAGACTGTGTACCACATATGACAACAGCGAACAGCCGCCCATCCGGCACGTTGCAGGGAAAATTCTCCCGACGCTCTCCCACTGGGTCCGCACAGCGATGCTGTCTACGCTCTATGGTGGAGATGTCACCGGACTTCCAGCCTTCAGTTGCTATGATTCTGACATTCGGTTCGTTGGTGCAGCCCAGATTGTGGATGTCGTGAAATGTAAAAAGTAGGCTAAAGGTCTTGCTTACCAAACCCCCACCCCCCTAGAGTTTTTCTTCCTCTCTCTCTTCCTTCCTTCCTCCCTACTTTCCTCCCTCCCTTCCTTCCACCCTTCTTTTTTAAAATTCAGGTGGAAATCTCAGAACCTATAACTAACCATTTTAAAAAGAACAGTTAGTGGCATTTACTACATTCACTATGTTGTGCAACCACCACCTCGATCTAGTTCCAGAATTTTCATCACCCCGAAAGGAAACTCAGTGTCCATTAAGCAATTACCACCCGCTGTCCCAGTCCCTGGAATCCATCACTGTCTAGTTTTTGAAGCCTGGACTCTGGGCGTCTGGGTTAAGATCCCTGCTCCAGCGTGGGGCCAGCTCTCTGTCTACCTTCCTGAGTGGAGTCCCCCAAGTTGAAGGGGCTGCCCGAGCCACTTGCAAGCCCCCTTCCACTGGGGTCCTCACCACTAGGTGGCTTTGGGTGGTGAGTCTCCTCCCTTAAGTCCGTTGGGTTCGGAATGGCCAGAGGTGCAGGAACCCTGACAATGGGGTCAGTAAAGTGTCACTGAGTTTGCTTTTACCCTATAGGATGTGGAACCTACTTAATTGCAAAATACTAGCCAGTGGGACACAGAGTTCCCATGTCTCCTAAGCTCTACCTTCTGTTACCTTCCACAAGTAATAGCCTTCACTTTTTTCATTTGAAAAAGCAAATGCTCAGTGGGGAAAGGCATGTTGTCGAAGGGCTTTTGCATACACGAGGGAAAGGGCCAGCTACTTTGCTTGGATGATGTGCGGACTGCAAACGTTATGGGAGAATAGGATGCTGAGATTGTAAGGAAAATGTGCACGCAGCTTTACATCCTAGAAAGCATTAAACAGTCATCAGTTCGTATACTCTTCTCAACAGCAGAAGATAACGGTCTTATTCCCAATTTGCAGATGAGGAAACGAAAGGAGTCTGAAGTTGAATGACTTGCCCAAAGCTGTACAGCTGGAAATTCTAGGTAGGACGTCCTGACCCTCAAATCAATGCTCTTTTCAGGACACCAAATAGTATGGACTGAATGTTTGTGTTTTCTGCCCCCTGCCGCCAGATTCATATGTCAAAACCCAATCCCCAATGGGATGGTGTTGGGAGGTGGGCCTTCGGGAGCGAGCCTTCATATATGGGATGAGTGCCCTTGTCACAGACCCCAGAGGGCTCCTGGGGCCTTGATCTTGGACTTTCCAGCCTCCAGAACCGTCAGAAATAAGTATGTGTTGTGTGAGCCCCCCAGGCTCTAGTGTTCTGTCGAAGCAGCCTAAACAGACCCAGTCGCTTGGCTTCTATCTGTCACTGCCTGGGTGGATACCCCAGGGGAACAGAGCATGCCACTGTAGGGGTGAATTGCCATAGGTGTCCCCAGGCACTAACCCAGGTTCCATTTACTTGAATTTGTCACATCTGTCAGGACCCAATGGGGTGAGCAAGATCAGAGGCCAGAATCACCCTCTTAGCCTCACTGTACCCCGTGAGTGCAGATTTAACAAGAATCTGCAAGATTCAACAGGAGTTGGACTCTTCATCTCAGACATCTCTGAATTCAGTGGAGTGCAGGGTAAGTGTGATCCAGCCCCTGCACACAGCTTCACATATTCTTCCTTGCTTCCCAACCCCCTACATTTACACTCAATGTTACATTCACTCCAAACTGTTCGTAGTTCTCAAGCATGCCAGAAAGGTCTTTAGCCCAATGCCTTTTACAATTATTGCGATGGTAATTACAATGCTGAGAGCACTCTCCTGGGTCTTACTAATGGGCTAGGTTCTACACATGTGTTGTTTCATTTACCACCACTGCCCCCCCCCCACAACCTAGTGATGCAGTTATTGTCAATCCCATTTAATAAATGAGCAAACTGAGGCCCATAGTGAAGAGCTGGGCTTTGGATTCAGACCATCTGGGTTCATGCCCAGCTCCACCGTCAGCGATCTAATTAGTCTGACCTTGGGCAAATTCCATCTCTTTCTCCGCTCCGGTATCTTGCACAACACTGAGCATGATGAACCTGCCTCGTGGGGCTGCTCTGAGAATTCAATTAGATGGGTACAGTGTTTGGCAACCAGTTAGAACTTGAGAAATGTTCGGAATTATTAATGCCCACTTTGTAAGTGGCCCACGAAAGAAACGGACTCAGCTCAGCTCTGATTCCAACCCCTGTGCTACTCAAGTTCCTAGTTCAAGACCCAGCTGGGTCACCTCCTCTCCACCTCGGCAAGGTGGGCCTCAGTTCCTTTCTTTAGAGATGAGGGCACTGCTGCTCAGACAAGCTTCCAGGTACTTCTTTGTCACTTTGTCCAAATATCTCTCAGAACTTCTAGGGAGAGTTTTATGATCTTCTGCCCTCTCTGGAGCTCTCTCCCTCCCAAGTTGAGTAGACACCCTTGCCCCTCTGTCTCCTGTGAGCTGTCACCTGGGCTGCTTTCCTGCAAGATACGAAGGGCCAGGAGTCCCTTACAAGTCCTGTTGAATCAGATCTGCCCCAGGTCCTCAGCTCCTAGCACAAGGCCTGGGTAAGAGAAGGTTTAGACATCTTTGTGAAAGAAACCAACGGGTTATAATCAGGTAACTCAGCACTTGATAAGATTTGGGCACATCCCAGCCCCCAACTCATGCAGGATGACTGGAGGTGGGAGGTGGGAGGTGGGGGGTGGAGGGGTGGGAAGACACTGAGGCATTTGATGTAACTCTTGACGCCCTGCTAGAGGTCAGTGGAAAGATACTTGAAAGAACATTGTCTATATTCCTGAGAAATGTGGCTGCATTTCAAGGCAATGATAGGATAGGCTTGAGGGCTGGGGGAGCAAGGCAGAGGGAAGAGTTTCAGATCGGTTCCCTAGGCGTGTTGTGTTGTTACATGGAGACAAATGCATTCTTTACCATTATAGACAAGGGGAAAGACCGGGTCTCTCTAATACCCCACGCTATTACTACAGAGAGGAGCTGTCTGGGAATTTCTGTACTAAAAGTTCTTGGAGAGACACTCATGGCACCCGTACCTCCACTCTCCCTCCCCTGGCCCTGCTTTATTTTCCCTCATAGCATTTAGTCCCACCGGATACATCAGATATTTGCTAATTGACTGTCCTACCCCACCCCCACCTCCCAGGCCAGAATTTTGTTTGGGTTCCCAGCTGTGTCCCCAAGGCCTAGAATAGTCCCGGCACTTAGTAGGTCCACATTAATATCTGTTGACCGCCGAACGTTTTGAATGTCCACGCTGCCGCCGACCCCGCTGTGAGATGGGCCGGGCTGGCTTGGGATCATTCGGGAGCACAGGGGTGGGGGAAGCGGACCCAGGGCAGGATCCTGCGGGACTGACGGTTGGGAAGTTCTCGCTCACGCTGGAGATCGGTCCGACAGCCTGTGACCTTGGGCCAGCCCTGCGCCTCCTGGGGCTGGGGTTTCCTGGTCTGGGTCAGGGGGGCGTCGAGCCCCCCACCGTCCGCCTCCGCAGCGCGCCCCACGCACCGGCTCACCCGCCTGCCGTGACTCGCCCAAGGTCACCGCGCCGCGCCCCCGCCCCCGGCCCCCGGGCCTCCGCCGCAGGTTTTGGGGTGGGGGCCGGCGCGGGGCGGTCCCGGGGCGCCGCGCGCGCTGACGCCGGGCCCCGCGAGGCGGCGGGGACGGGGCGCGGGGGGGAGGCGGCGTCGGCGAGCGTCCTCCTTTTGTGCGAGCGCCGGCGGCGCGGCTTCTCGAAGGTAAACAGCGTTTCCTCTTCCTCCTCGAGGCGTCTCTTCCTTTTATAGTTATTTCTCGCCTGGCACTCGCCGGGGCCGCTGCTGCTGCTACTGCTGCCGCCGCGGCGGGGGCCGCTCGCGAACCTGTGGCGGTGACGTGAGACCGGCCAACCCGGAAACGGCGGCGGCGGCGGCACCCGAGGCTCCGAGGCTCCTGCGCTCCAGCGCCCGCGGCCGCGCTCCCCTCGCCGCTCGCCGGGCCGCCAGGTACGTGCCCGGGGCCCCGCCGCGCCGCCAGCCGGGCCGCCCCGCTCGCCCGCGCGCCCCCGGAGCCGCCTGCGCCCGGCGCGGGTGCGGGTGCGGGCGCGGGGCGCGCGCGACGGGTGCGGGGATGGGGGTGCGGGCCCGGCGGGCGGCGGTGGGAGAGGGGGCGCCGCAGGGGCGGGACAGGGGGCGGCGCGGGGGGCATCCGAGGACGCGGCGCCGGCGGGGAGGGGGAGGGCGGCGGGGCGCGGGGGGCGCACACGCTGCGGGGCCGCCGCCCGAGTCCACGCAGCTGCGGGGAGCGCGCGGTCGGGCCCCGTGCGGGGAGGGAGGGGGTGCTCGGGATGGCTGCCCCCCCCACCCCGAGACCCCTCTTGCGCGCCAGGTGAGGGCGCAGGGTCCAGCCCCGGCGCAGTGCAGCCCCCATCCAACTTGCATGGGGGGCTGGAAGGCCAGTCGCTTCGAATAGAGGAACTAGAGGGGGTGAGCAAAATCTCCATTGGCCTTAAGACTTCCTCCTGGGGTAACCACCCGCCTATGTTTAAAGAGCACTTCCTCTTTGCCCTTTATCTTTTCATCATCTTTTTTTTTTTAATGGAAGTTCAGCGCAACCGGGTGGATGCCCTTGCAGCCTGCAGGGCTTCCCTGGGGCTATGGTCACACACAGTGGATCTCGAACCTGTGTGTCCCGTGTTGAGGGCGGGAGGAAAGAGGAACGTGGACTTCCCTGTTGGTGGAGCCCGGGAGCCCGGGGTAGGGTGTGGGGGGGTTGATCCCCACCCTGCTGCAAGAAATGGAGCCGATGGGGGAGGGGTTGAGCGGGAAGGAGGCCCCGCTGGGGCATATCACGTGGACTTTGCACCTATGTATAATTCCTGGCCCTGCCACCTTATTAGCTGTGTGACCTTGGACAAATCGCTTACCCTCTCTGGGTCTTAGCGGGCTGTCTGTGAAATAGGTGCTTTGAGTAGGGCCTAGAGGAAGTGAGTGTGGACTTCCTGGCCTGGAGGGGGCGCAGTCATGGGAAGTGGCATTGTCAGTCGCCTCCCCTCTAATTTCTGCACCCCCACCGCCTAGAAGGTTTCCCCAGGGCACATGGGAGGCTCTGGTAGATATTTGTGAAATGAGGAGCTGGATCGCCAATTTTAAGAAGTGAGTGGGGGCGGGTCTACATTTTGGCGTCCTTGCCCAGTAACAGCCGCCCACAATCCCCAGAGAGCCACATTTTGCCACCTGGGATCTGTGTAATCCATCCCTTCCCGGGAGGAGGATTATCTTGTGAAAATATTGATTCCTTGTGAAAAGGAGCTTAAACTCTGACTTTGAGCCTCTCCTCTTCTTGAAAGATTGTGTTCTGTGGAAATGAAAAGGAAGCCTCATTTTGATTGCCACCGCCAGATGACTGTCCCCGAGGGTTGCCAGGCTAACAGCTGGGCTGTTTCCAGACTTGGGGGTTCCTGGGAAACACGGAGGAAGCCGGGGAGAGGTGGTTTTCTTCCTTGGTGGGGCGTGCAGCCATGGTCCGCCGGCCTGAGTTTTCTTCCTGGGGAGGCACGTTGGAATTTGCATTTTCCAGATCTTGCTGGACTTTTGCACTGGGAGGAGCGGTGCGGGTGCTGAAGGAGGCCGGGGTGGGTTAGCACTTGGAAGTGGCCTTCAGATAAAGGCCAGGGATGGGTTTCTGCACTTCACTTTGGGAGATTTTCGGTTAATTCTGCTTTCTTTGACAGCCAGCCTTTCTTTCTCAGCTCCCAAAGGCTTCTTGTGCACCTCTCTTAGGATCTTAGCTGTGGTTTTTTTCACATCCGAAGGGCAGGAGGTGAGCCTGGGTCCTACTATTATTGTAAGAGGCAAGAGCGGGCACCTTTATGCAGCGGCCTGCTGCCGTTCGAACACGTGCAGATTCGTTTTTAAGACGTGGGGTGATCACGGTTACCTGTCGCGGAGAGGTTTTATTCTTATTTTGCAAGACTTAGCGAGGGTGCGGGACTGGGCCCCAGACCTTTATCCGGACCCTTATCCGGGAGGCGGCTGATTCAGGATCCTTGCCTGCCTCCCATCCACAGCGTGCTCTCCCTTTTTACCATGGGTTCTGCTCCCTTCTGAATGGCCTTTGTGTTTCCCCTGGCACCTGGCAGGCCGTCTGGCATGTGCTTGGTTACACGGGACACGTTTTGTGACACGCGAACAAAAGAGGGATGGTTTCCTCCTCGCTCTTTACGGAGTTACATGGAGTTACATTCGGTCTCCACCTCAAGGTCAGGGCACTGGCCTGTAGGTGACCTTGAGATTGTTCTTTAGCATTTCCTCCCAAGTGCATTTTGATTCCTTGTTCTGGAATCCCAGCCTCCGACAGCTCTTGCTTCAGGATCCAGAGACCGTGACAGGAGGGACTCTAGAGGGACGCCAGTGTCATGTGGCCTCGTGCTGAGCCACCTCCTTGTTTGAAGAGACCCCCGTCCCGTGGCTTCGGCAGTCTGGGACTTGGCCGTCTTCAGGGAAAGCATCTTCCGGCGAGGGCTGCGGAGGCAGTGTTGTGTCAGTGACGAATCAGATTTAAGATGGGCCCACTGTAGCTCCACGCTGGTCCGGCCCCCTTAGGGAGGTTGCTGCACTCCTGGGAGCCCCCCTTTCCTCATCCGCCAACGGGCAAAATCACCCCTGCTCCAGCCAGCCCACTCCAGCCAGTCCTTACTTCCTGAGTAAGAGGGCGAGACCCAGACCTGCACGCTCGCTGTTGGCCCCTTCCTGCCCTGTCGCCTGTCTCCAGGGGTCCGAGCCTCAGTGGTCCCATTTGTTAAATGGGACCGTGCAGCATGGGGTTCCGCTCACGCAGTGACGTGACGCCCGTCGCCGAGACCCCAGCTAGATGGCGATTCCCATCTGTTTCCTCAGCTGGGGCCTCTCAAAGGCCAGACCCATGTCTCTGTTTCAACTTGACTTGGAGCTTCTCCAGAAAAGTAAATTGAGACGAGAGGGGGACTGGCTGATTTTATTCTTTTTCACCTTCCCTGTCTGGGACACTTGATAAAAGCCCGATGATCGTTAAGATGGTGTTTTTTCATCCATTTCCGAGGGCAAAGTTCTTTTTTTTTCCACTCTCTCATAACGTTAACTCTTGACGTGCTCCTGATGCTCACTTCTGTGTTCTCATTGCCTTCGCATGGACGCCTTCCAGCTCTAACGCCAACACCGGAGTCCGTCCCTCTGAGTCTCAGATGGACAAAGGTCCTGACGCCCGGGAATGAAGTTTTCCATGGTCTGAAAAGGAGTAGCCAGCCTCACCAGGTTGAAAGAAAGACAGTGACTTTGTAGCCAAGAACGCATGAGGTTAAGGGCAATTCTGCTTTCCTGTTGTCCTTTTCTACTTGTGGCGGCAGGATGCATATGGCCTTCAGGCCCAGACTGCCTGGGTTCACATCCCGGCTCTGCTGCTTGCTAGCTCTGTGACCTTGAGCAAGATTTGTCCTCTCTCTCTGGGCCTCCTTCAGCTTGAACATGGGGAACTTGGGGGTGGTTGTGAAGATCAACTCCGAGGTCCCGCTCCTCCCAGCACCGGACATGGCCCATAGGGGGTGCTCCGCCAGCAGGGGTTCCTCTCTCCCCTCCCCAGGGCTCTTTCCATCCCCACCCCTGTCCCACTGTCCCTCTACTATTCCCCTGGGAATTGAGCCCTGGGCTCTCGGCAGCTTCCTAGATTCCAGGTCAGGGCTCCGTGCTTTCCCAAACCAGTCATTGACTGGCCATCATACGGCGCTTCCACCGAATGGGAAGATAATTGTACCAGAGCCTGTCAAGAAGAGTAAATCGGGGAGTCACTGAGTTTACGTTCGTCCCATTGATTTTTTTTCCCTCCTTTCCAAAGACTTACTAGCTGCCATCTGCTCTGAGGGAAGGAGAATCATGTTCGTAAATATATAAATAATCGAAGTCAATGGGGAGATCTGTTTAAAGAAGTGTGGCTGAGAGTGATTTTAATAAATATTGAAGATGATCTGAAACCATTAGAGGAATTGCAGGGTTTATTAAAAAACTGGAAACGTGTTTTGGAAGTTTCTTTTCTTTCCAAGTTGAGTAAACATCAAGAGCAGGGAATGAGGAGCATTTTCTGAGCGTGGACACAGGGCCCGTGAGGGGCAGGTGGCCTGCCGATCGATCTGCTTGTCTCTGTTGGGGGACATTGGCAGCTGGGCCATCATCCCTTTATAGGGGCTGATGGATGAGGAGGGTGATGGTAGCCGGATCCACAGAGCCGAGGGTAAGGGACGTCAACATTTTTGAGAGTTGCTGGAGCTTCCTTGAGACTTGGGGAGGGGGTGGGAGCCAGCAGCTAACCCATGCCAGGAATCACCCTAGGGCCTCTACATTACAGATCCTGTTTGTGCGAATCCATGGCAGTCTTCTAGAAAGTTCCTAAAACAAATCTCTTTTGGTTAATGATGGGCCACGTTTTGGGGAGTCCTACTAAGGCCCATAAGTTGGAAGGCTTCTAGGTGGTCAAAGCAAGGGATGTGGCGGGGGGAGGCAAGTCAGAGCCAGGGAGCATCTTGGTACAGTGCTCCCCAAACTGGAGTGTGCCCCAGATCACTTGGGGTTGCTTTGCAGATTCTGGGTCAGAGGTTGGGGTGTGCTGAGATTCTGCATTTCTTACGCTTTCCCACGGGAAGCTCTGGTCCGCGGACCAGAGTCCGGGAGAGCGTGGAGACCCCCACTCCCCTCATTCCCTCAGGACCTGGACGGACTTGGGCGTGCGTCTGAATATGATGCCCGAGGGTCCGAAGGCAGCTGATAGTTCAGTTCGTGGAAGACGCATCCATGCCCACAAGACACACAATTAACAGGATGGAGGCAGAGTCCAGTGAGGACACAAAGGGGCGGCGAGACGAGAGCCCTCCTTTATCTCCCACAGGGCCTGTGCCCTCGGAGCGGTTGGGGCGGGGAGGGAAGCAGTGTGCGCGCAGCTCTTCACACGTGGTTGGGGCTGGAAGGATTGAGCAGGAAGCGCGTGCTCAGAGTGCCGGGCTTTAGGCGTATAGTGCTCTGAATTTAACAGATGAGGGAACTGGGACCCAGAACGGGAAGCATCTTGCCCAAGAGGCCAGATGAGGCCTGGAACCTGGGTCTTAGCCGGGCCTCTCCACGTGGCTCCACGTGTGCCTGCCTGTGGGTGTCTTGGGGCCGTCCTTGGGGCAAAGCAGCCCCAGCTGGTGCCCACTGGGTGCCCTGCCCCCTCCCCTGCCCCAGCTCCGCGCTCTCAGTGCCGGCGACCTTCCTCCAGCAGAGGACTAAGCACATCAGTCCACAGTGGGAAAGAAGACCCGGGGCAGGGAAGGCGACAGTGTCGAGTTCACAAGCCCTCAGAGGCTGATGGCCAGCTTGCCCCTCCCCGCCAACATCTTCAGGTGTGGCGAGCATGGTGGGGCGCATTTACGCGGAGGAACCCAGGATGGGAGGAGGCTTGGGCAGCGCGTGCCTTTGCTCATCTGCTTCAGAGAGCCTCCTGGGACTGGCTCTGTCTGGCCGCTAGGAGCTCTTTGGAATTTAACCCCAATGCCCACTGAGCAGACACTGCCACCGGGTGGAGCTCCAGGAGCCCCGGCCCTGGTGCTCAGGGGCGGTGTGAGCTTGGGCCCGGCCCTCCCCTTCCCGGGGCTGTCAGGGCTGAAGCTGGGCCGGGGCTGTCAGGGCTGAAGCTGGGCTGATGACGGCCGCCTCTCTGGGTGGTTCCAAGGACTCAGTGAGGCAATGTGCACAAGAGCCACTAGCCAGCCCCTGGCAGAAACCCTCCCCGAAGGGCTCCCTCCCCCAGGACCTCGTCACAGGTGAGCGAGGACTGATCTGCCCCATCCAAGTGGCGGGCCAGGGCCACCCTCTTGGCGGAGATATGAGGTATGGATTCGATGGGAGGTGGGCGTTTCTTTAAGATAACATCGCACTGCAGCGGTGGCTTTACACAAAACCAGACGCTGTGGTTGGCCCCTCCGGGGGTCTCCCTTGACAGGGGACGCCAGCAGGGTGCAGGACAGGGCAGCTGGGGCCAGCTGCCTCTCGGGTCACACCCGGAGCCCGCGCTGTGCAGTCTGGCCGGTTGCGCCACCCCCTCGGGCATCACCGTGCCTGCTTTGCAGCTTTGTTGTGGCTCTTGCCTCAGAAGAGGTCTGCGTGTGGCTGGCGCACGGCCCGGAGGCTGAGAGGCGCTCTAGAGTTCAAGGCCGCCATCGACACAGCCTCGGGGGCTGGGGCTTGGGGAGAGGAGCCCGCCCACTGACAGAGGCTTTTCCTGCGAGTCTCTGCAGGGCCCCAGCTTTGCTCAAAACCAGAGTTGAAGTTGAATGCAGAAGACGAGGTGGAAGTGAAACTCAGTCAATAACATCCTAAAATGTCTGCTCTGCTCCCCTGAACTCTGGTTTCGGGTACTGCTCTGAGCCCGGAGCCACCAGAGGCCAGGGCGTGTGCCCAGGATCACAGAGGCCTGTGAATGGAGGCTGAGGGACGGTTTCTGGTCCTTTCTGAGCGTGTCTTTACTATCAGTGTTCAGCTTGTGATGGGGGGGCCGGGTGGATCCTGTTCTTCGGTGACTCTCATTAAGCGAGCACCTACTGTGTGCTGGGCCCCGGGAGGGGTCTGCGTGGGGGATACACAGTGTGAGTCCTTCCGCTACCCACACAAGGCCCTAAGAGTCTGTGCAGCTTGAGAAGGAAGGTTTTGTTTCCTTGGGCTACCCCAGGCCCATTCTTGTCACCCAGGAACCGGAGAAGCCCTCTGGCTGGGTTTGGGGGCGGGATAGCATGGGGAGTCCTTTCCAGCCCTCTGTGCAGGCTTTTACGGCCCAGGCCAAAGCCTCCGGATGGGAGGGCTCCCATGAGCACCTTGTGGCGGGTTTTGTCATTTTGCTTTGTTTTGTGTCGGTCTCTCCTGAAATGATAACAGCTTTTCCTGTTGCGCATGGACACCGTGCATTTGCACATCTTATTTCTTACGGTCACAGGGTCTGTATGAAGCAGGTCACGTTGTCCCATCTCACACATGAGGACGCTGAGAAAACTCAGAGCTAGAAGGAAAACGTAGCCCGCCAGCTTGAGTGCCTCCCTGCTGTTTTGACTCCCTCTTTCAAGTGAACCTCGGCCGTAACTCCAAAACTGTCCAGAGGGAGCCCTCTACAAAGAGTAGCCACCCCGGCTGCTCAGTGCTGCTTTGGAAGGGGGTGATGTCGATGGGAGGCATCGCGGCCACCACCGTCGCCAAAACCACCTACTACGAGCAGCCGGCCAAGGCCAGTCAGAATTCAGAGGGTACTCTTGCGAGTGGATGGGTGACTTGGGCTAATTTGAGCGGTGAGTTTTGTTTTTTCTTTTGGTAAATTCAGTGTGAAACTGACTCACGTACACCTCTTGATGCATTTGATGTTGGGATCTGCAGCACCGGCCCGGTCTGCGGGAAAGCCCACAAGAGAAAGATTTGTGGGGAGATAGGCCCTGTGGGTTCATGCTTTGGCGGGGGGGTGGAATTTGAATGGAAAATCTCAGTGTTTGGACATTAGTTGCTGTAGCCTCAAGAAAATAAGTGGACATAGTCTTAGGCCTTCTGCTGGCTCCGCCCACCCATTTTCAATACGCGAACTTGCCAGAACGTTCTGTGTGTGCGTTCCCTCTTCCCCAGTCCTCCTTTCATCCGGCATAATGCGGTGCGGTTAAGCTTCCTGGGTAGAAGGGCCAAGAAGCCACGTTGCCGACAAGCTCTCTCAGGTGATTCTGGCGCAGAGGATCCTGGTAGAGACCCCGTTGGAGAAGCCCCAGGTACTGTCTTCTCCTACTCCTGTCCCGTCTGTTTCTACCTCTGGGCGCCCTGGGGATGGGGTGGCTGGTGTTCAGAAGGAAAGGACATTGATGACCACCTAGTCCCATCCTTCCCAGGCTTTTTCGGGCCATGGCTCACCCAGGAAACAGACTTTGTAAGGTGTGGGTCTGGAGATGGGCAGTAAAAGAGGACAGACACATCTCCTAGCTGGAGGTGGCTCGTTCCGGGGCCGCCTGCCCGGCGTGCTGAGGTCAGCACGTCGACACAGGGGCCGTTGTCTGCGAATCCCACTGGGGCAGTGCTGATTCTTCTCTAATGTGGGACATGTTCAGACAGCCGGTGGAAGCCCAGAGAGGTGACGTGAGTGGCCCGGAGTCACACAGGATGTAGAGGATCATTCAGGCCACTCTTTGTAAGAATGAGGGAGCAGGCCAGGAGGGGAAGGGCCGGCTGAGGGCTGCACAGCCGGCTCGGGGGAGGAAGGCCCCATGCGAGCCTGTCCTTGGGAGGCAGGCTATAAAGTGGGGGGCCCTCCCCGCCCCCCCGGCACGGGCCGGCCTGAGAGGCCTGGTTCCTGTTGTGATCTGAGACCGATTCTCTGTCACTGCCTACCTGATGACACACCCTCACGACCTCGAAGCACCGCAGGAGAGGGGAGCTTACGTAGCAGAGTCACGTCTTAGTCCAGACTTCCCGCCGTCAGCGCCGCATGGTGGAAATGATGTTGGACGGTGTCCTGGTTTGTCCCTGCGGGACGGTTTGCGTACGTGTGGTTTCCTGTGTGTGACGATGTGCAGTAACAGGTAGGAGGAAACGTAAGGCACAAGCGGTAGCGTGTGATGTACAATCCGGTACAATATCCCCAAAAATAAGACAAATACAAATTAAGTACAATAGGCGAAACACACTTTTATGTTATTTAAATTTGTATTATTATTTTTTTAAGATTTATTCATTTATTTGAGAGAAAGTGAGCGTCAGCGGGGGGAGGGGCAGGGGCGGAAGGAGAGAGATTCTGAGGCAGACTCCTCGCTGAGCGTGGAGCCCTGCGTGGGCTCCATCTCAGGACCCTGAGATCACGACCTGAGCTAGAACCAAGAGTCAGATGCTTAACTAACTGCACCACCAGGCACCCCTTATTTAAACTTAAAAAAAAAAAAAAGTGGCCGTTGGAGGAGAGTTGAGTATGGCTGAGACAAGCAGGACGCGGTGGGATTCCACTGATGTTGTGGTGTATCGCGGACCTCTTCGTAACACACAGGGGGTCCTGACCCGGCGGTGGGCTCCGTCTGCTACGTAGGGATTGTGATTATTCTAGGAGTCTCTCCAGCTTTAGTGTAATTAAATTTGGAGAGAATTTTTGGGGGACCCGCTCTCCGGCAGCCTCTCTCAGTCTAGTGAGGCCTCACTTTTTTTTTTTTTTAAATAAAAGCAGTCTCCAGTCCCAGCAACCCCAAGAGTAGGACCTTTGTGACTGCCGTTGCTGCTGCACATCTCGAGGATGTGGTTGAATGCCCCAATCTGGAGTTCATCCGAAAGGGATCCTGGGCCCCGGAGGGACCGCAGCCTTGCGAGGTGACCCCACGCCCCAAGGCACTGCCTCCCAGTGGGACCTTCTCTTTCCCAAGCAGCATTTCTCAAAGTTTCAGTGGTGAAATGCAGGGGAAGTGTAGAAAAAACGACATTTGCATACTTGTGACTTGACCCTAGACCTCCCCTTTGCAGAAATAAATGAGGAATAAACAAGGTATGACTTTTGGAGTGTCCCCACCCCCGTTCCAGCAGCAACTCCGTTCGTGACCAGGAATGTGGTTGGAAAATGCCTCTCTCGGGTAAATTGATCTTTGTTTCAAGACCTTGGACATTTAAAACCGAAAGAAAAGGAACCTGATCTTCCATCCCCGTCATATTAAGTCGCTGTTGGGGTAGGAGGGAGGGAGTATTTGATTCCACTTTGGAGCTTATTCCTATGTGTACTGTGGAGCTCCCACTCGACAAGGGGGGCCCCCGAGAGTGCCTGTGCTGATATACAGAGACTGGAATGTTCCATAAGAGCTCACTGCAGAGAAAACTCAGTGGGTACCCCATCCCCACCCCGTGGTGCCTGTGAACAGTGTCACTGCCCCGTGAAGGTGCCTGTATCCTTTTGCTCTTGGCCAACTGGGTCTTCCAAGGATCCTTCTGGGAAATCATGGCAATTTATGTCAAGAGCTATGAAGATACTTGTAACTCTTGACCCAGTGAACCTATTTCTTGGAAGCTTTCCTAAAGGAGCAATTAAAGATATGGACAGAATGTTGCATAAAGATCGTCAGCTCAGGGGGCACCTGGATGGCTCAGTCAGTTGAGCGTCTGATTCTTGGTTTCAGCTCAGGTCGCAATCTCGGGGTCCTGGGATTGAGCCCCACATCAGGCTCTGTGCTCAGCAGGGAGTCTGCTTGTGATTCTCTCTCTTCTTCTCCCTCTGCCCCTCCCCTTGCTTGTACCCTCTCTCTCCCTCTCTCTAAAATAAATAAATCTTAAAGAAAAAAAAAAGATTGTCCACTCAGCCCCGTTTACAATAACACAGTAAATTGGAAGTAACCTAAGTGTCTGAAATGTACCAGGTACTTGGATTTATCCTATATTGAATTTATTAGTTATCCTATTGCCACTCAGATGAGGGCTCAAGAGTCTGGGAGGAAACTGAAAAAAAGCAGTTATTTGTAGGAAAAAACATTAGCAGGAAATACACACCAAGATGGCGTCCAAGGCTGTGCTAGGGGGATATGAATATGGATAAATTTCCTTTCTCTCTCTCATGCATTTTCTGGAATGTGGTTACGATATTACTTTTACTGGAAGGAAACCTTCCCTCCCCTCTTCTGTGTTCCTGTCTTATCTCTTCTAAGAAACCTAGAACTCTACTGTTTGCAGAGAAAGAAAGAAAACCCAGTGCCTAGATCATTTTATAAGTAGTATACAGAATGAAACAGTCACTAAAACCGAGACCCAGGCATCCCTGAGGTTAAAATGCGAACAGGCCTAATGAGAGACTGGAAGACAGAGAAAGACACAGCCAGTAGTAGTTCTTGAAGGTCTAGACCACCCTGAGCAGAGCCTCCTAGACCCGTGGGGAAGGAGCCCCTGTGCCCTTTGATAAAGGAGGTAACCCGGGGTCAGAGTCCTGTGACTTTTCAAGTCCCCCTGCCCCCGCCCCGCCTTTAGCAACTGATGGTGTGAAGGGCATCTGGGGACACCACAAGGCCAGTGACTCTCATCAGGGCTGATGGAAGTCACTTTCAGGGAAAGGTGAGGTGAATGACAGCTGCCCACGGAGAGTAGCAAAATGTTTTCTGTGTGGGTGACATGGCATCATGCATCATGTATAAGGGCCGAAGTGAGCTTCCGGTTCAGATGGAGGGAGCTGGGGTCCAGCGCATTCTCAGTGGAAGATAGGCAGGCTTCTGTGCACAAGCATGTGGGTCCCGCCGCCCCCTGCCCCCCCCCGCCCCCCGCATCCAGAGGGAGGGGGGTGCGCTTCACCTCTGAGGGGAGCGGGATCGCCCTTCAGAAGTTGCCGCCTGTGCTCTGTGGCAGGACGCAGGGGCAGGGAAAGGATGCGTCATTCTTCTAAGAAACCCAGGCAGCCCCAGGCACCTCAGCGGGGGGCTGAGCCATCCCTGTGGATGGGATTGCAAATTTCCAGACAGTCTCTGTGGTACTTAAAATGCCGTTTTCGCTCAAGTTCTGTGTCTGCCATGCAGCCCGCCTGTCGTCTCTGCCTGCGTTTTGGAGAGGTTCTCGTTGAATGCTCCTTAGCCATTTTCGAAGGAAGGCCCTGAGCATCCAAAGGTGCCTGATGCACAGGGGCCAAATGGAGAGTTGATGAATACGGTATGAATTAATTTTCTGCTTTGGGTGGCAAATGGAAATTGGAGTGTTTTTTTTTTTAAATGTTCATTTAAAACCCCAAAGTTCATAATCTCTGTGTGTGTGTGTGTGTTTGTGTTTAGATACGAAGGGGGACACAGTTTAGCATCTCACACAGACATTGGTTGAGTGTCCCGAACATCCCTTGCTTCCCCCCGTCCCGTCGCCCTCGGGGCCGTGCCCCCAGCAGCCGGTGGAGGAAGGGGTGGGCAGCTCCAGCAGGTGCGCCTCTGGGGGGGAGCGAAGGAAGAACTGAAGGCCTAGGTACTTGCTGGGCTGGCCCTGGGCGGCCCGAGCTGAGTCACGCTGGTTCCTCGCGCCACCGTGTCCTGGGTCAGAGGAAGAAAGCAAAGGCCCAGAGCAGAGTGAGAAGCTGGCGACAGCAGGGTGACCGGGGAAGTCCCCCCCCTACCCCCCCCGGGAGATCCCTGGGAAAGGACGAAGCCTCTGGCCTTCTGAGGTTGCACCTCCCTGGGGTCTCGGTTTTGGGGGCTCCTGAGGGGGCCGCTGCTCTGTACATAGGCCAGCTGTGCCACTCTCTCCAGCTGCCACTTCGCTCCTCTGAGCCTCCCCCTCTTCACCTGTGCAGCGGCTGTCACGACACACTTCTTACTCAGGAGCAAGTTGGGTAATATGTCTGTCACCTCCCCACGTCCCCGTCCTAATGACCCTATGCGGAGCTCACCTTGCACCCTTCCAGAGGTCCTGCGGGGGCAGAGGGGTCTTTTTTCGTCTGCTCTGCTCTCCTCTCCCCCTTCCTTCCCCTCCCTCCTGCCCTTCCTGCACGCCTTTCTCAGAGCATGGGACAATTCCTCTGTTAGACTGAGTAATTGAGAGCTAACTCTAGGAACAGACGTCTATGAATAGATGTGCTGGAAGAAAGCATTTTTGCCAAGTTTGAGCTGAGCTGAATATTGTCAACACTGAATTAAAGATGAGCTTCCTGGCTCTCAGTTCTACCTAGCACTGACCAAACACTAGGTCTTGAATCTTAAAAAAAAAAAAAAAAAAGAAAGGAAGAAGAAAAGCCAGAAAGTGGCTTATGGGACAGCAAGTAAAGTCTAATCATAACACTTTGCATCCGTACAGTGCTTCGTGTTTATGTTGTGACCTTTTCCATTAAACATCGCCAGGCCCTAGGGCTGGGCCTTTTTCTGGTTTGGGTCCACACGACGGGCTCACAGGAGGCCTTGCTCCAAGAGTGTTTGCACAATGATTGTGTCCTATTTTCAGAAAATTGAAGCCCAGAGAGGTTGAGTGATCTGTCCAAGGCTGCACAGCTGGTCAGGACCAGAGTTGGGCCTTAATTTCTTAGCCCCAGTTAAATTCCACGTGGTGGTCTCCTCACAGATGCACCTCAGGCCGACAGGGAATTCGGAGAGTTGGAGAAACAGAGCACCCTTCCTTTCTTCCAGAGGCTGGTATCCCTGCACTCTCACAATTAGCCTGTCTTCCCCTCTCCGTTCCCTCCCCCACTCCGTGCACGTTTAAGTGTCTTCTCATTAGTATGACCCTCTCTGGGATTCCTCCAAAGTTCCCGGAAGCCACCTGAGGTTGTGTTGTGTGGTGAACGACTAGTTAGTGCGGAGCCCGGGGCTTCTGCTGGGGGCTGAGCGCAGGAAGACACTGGTCCTCCACGAGTGAGGACTGTCCTCTCTGTTCGATGGTGCTCAAGTTGGGTCTCCTCCAGACCAGCCACGCCGCCTTGTTTCAGGTTTTCCAGTGTCTCATCTGTAGCCACGGGCTTTCCAGACGCATCCAGAGCCCCTCCTGTGCACTGGGTACAGTACTGTGGGCTCCGTTGCTCCCAGCAAATGCTGCCCTGTCCCCTCAGCCAGCACCGGGCCCCGTCGTCCGTGGGTCCCCGTGCCTTTGGAGTCTACAGACCGCAGGAGGCTCTCGGAAGGCTGTGCCACAGACAGCCATGGGGAAGCCTTCCGCTCCTCTCCCCGCTCCCGCTTTGGGTCCAGTGAGCAGAAACCCTGTCCTCACTGTTTTCTTTTCCTTCTTCCTCTTCTTCCCTTCCCACTTTCACTAAACATGCAGTCAGCACGCCTGCGTCCCGGGATTTGGGGCAGGTTCCCCAAGACAGAGATGAGCAGGGTGCGGGCACTGCTCACAGAGTCCTGGACTGTGGGGGGAGGAGGTGGACATAAAAACAAGTCATTGTATTAACATTGTATTAATATAATTAATTAATTAATTATTTTATTAATTAATATTAATTTATTAATTAATAAAAGTGTTAAGGGCATAAAAATTTTAAAACCTGGAAAAAATGATACACGTTGTTTAGGGGGTATAATCATTAGTGGTGAGAGTAGAAAGAAATGCACAGTGGTAATACATGCCCAATTAGGGTAGTGCTTACTTCTGGGGAAATGGGGAGATGTTGGGGTGGGGTACTCAGGGGACTTTGTATTCATTATATTTTATTCCTTAAGCTGGGTGGGGGGTACAAGATATGGTTTGATTATTCTTTACCTAATTTTTTGTCCATCCTAAATACTGCACAGTAAAACTTTTAAAATAGAATTTCAAGCCAGAGGCTGTTTGGGGATGCTAGGCTTGGGAGGGTCTCCAGGGTCATTTAAAACTCTCTCCTCTCCTGGGCACCTGGGTGGCTCAGTTAGTTAAGTAATTGCCTTCGGCTCAGGTCATGAATCTGCTTCTCTCTCTGACCTCTCACCTCTCACGCTTTCTCATTCTCTCTCTCTAATGAATAAATTAAAGAAATATTAAAAATAAATAAATTAAAAAATCTTAAAAGAAATGTTCTCCTCTCCATACTACGTCTGGCCAAGCCTGGTGCCTGGCCACGCTCACATACGCAGGATGTATTAAAGTGAACTCTGCTGGAGGGGCTGAGGACAGCTTTACAGAGAAGGGGTCAGTTTGTACGGAATTTTGAAGTCCCGTGCTGGGAATAGCATTTCAGACAAAGGGAACAGCATGTGCAGAAACCAGATAGGCCAGCATTCCAGGAACTACAAGACGTGAGTGGGGGAATCAGCTCAGCTTTGGAGCAGTCCTGCAGCGGGCCGTGCTCGTGATCACTCCTGCGCTGAATGGCTCAGAATCCAGGTTTGCTCCGAGCCCACTCAGGAGAGACCCCACTGTGGCATTAGAACCAAGGCCGTTTTCTGAGAGTGCTTTAGGGTTATCAGGGCCTGGGCTCAGGGAAAGCTGATGTCCGTCCAGGGAGGTGACTTCAGTTTCAAGTGCAGGAAGCCGCTGGTGCACTGAGACTCTGGTAGAGGAATTGGAAGCCGGTGAGAAAGATCATCTTCCACAGAGAAGAGCCGAGGCTGCCATTACGCGAGACACTAATGACTCCCCTGGGAAGCTGCTCCCCAGAGGGGGAGGGGGCAGGAGGGCTGTGCCTCCATGTGATGGCTTGGGGAATAACGTATGTTCAGATCGTTTTCTTTGAGCCAGCGGAAGCCTCGGGGGAGCCAGATTAAAGCGGCAACGGGGAGTTTCATCAGTGCTTAATCAAAGACATCGACTGTTTTCCGGGCCTCACTCATCCCCTCCCCGCTGTTGTCTTTAATTGTGGAAACTTGCTTTTTAGGGTTTCCTTAAGACTGGCCCTGGGCCTCACCCCTCATTTGCCCCCTGTGATCTCCGGGAGGTCATCCACTGTGTGGGGAATCCTTGGGGCTCCCGGGTTGCTCTCCATCTTGGCCTGACCCTCATTCATACTTCTGGAAGAGAGGTGCTTCTCCTCACCCCCGGTTCCTGCTGGACTGAGGAAGAGCGTGGTGCCCCGGCAGGTGTTGCTTACGTGTCTGGTGCAGTGACCCCAGGAGATAGGGGCTTTGGGAGGTGAGGAATGTTCCGGAAGAAAGCAGCCGCAGCTTCTGACACTTCACGAGGAACACCGGTTCCTCTGCCAAAGGTTGTCCTCCACCGACCTGCCAGTCCACCGATTTTTAAAAGGTGCCTTGACAAGCTCTGTGACAGTCTGGTGGCAGGTGCAGGGCAGGAAAGCCACATCGGCTGTATGGTCCAGGGGACCCTAGCGCGGATCTCCCACCAGGGGCCAATTAATTCTGCAGGGAGTGACGGTTTACAGGTTCCCTGGAAATGTGGGCGCCGCGCACGTCCATGGGCCTCGGCCTCCGGGCTGCCTCCCTACCAGGCTTGTTTAATTACGGCTGTGCTTGAAAACCCAGAGCATCCTCCCCCGATTTTGTTAGTTCATCTTTCCCCGCATTTCATCTGCTTTCTGTTAAACCCTTTTTTGGGTGTGTGTTCATAGACCCTATGTGAACACAGGTCCTTGACTCGGATTAGAAAGCCTGCAGCGGCCCAAAGAAGGGGCTCATTCCGCCCGGCGCCGCGGACGTGGACAGGAGCGGAGATGGGGGCAGGGGATGCCCTGATGGTTACAGAGGGACCTGGGGGTGAGGACCTACGTGGTCTCCCCTGACAGCAGGCCGTGGGCCCCGATTCAGCTCAGGTTCCTGCCGCCGGCCTCTGCTGTGATCCCGTGGCATCGCCAGCAGCCCGCTCGCGCGTTCATTCGCCAGAGGGACGCCGCCTGGCCTTATGCCGTCTCGTGGTCAGAGCTCTGAGGGCAGCCAGTGGTTCTGGGCTGCATTCGCTCTGCCCCTCTGCCGCAGGATAGAGCCTTGCGTGGGTGCTCAGTAAATATTTGCTTAATGAATGAATGAGTGCCTAATCTACCATCATGAGGCATTCATTTTTTTTTCTTTTAATCACAGGTTCTGTCTCCTTGTATCTTTCAAGTATCTGCTATTTCAATATCTTTGAAAAGATGCCCAGAGGGAGGGTGGAGAATTCCCAACAATAAAATGATCACAGGAGGGCAGATGGGATTCCATGGTTCCCGGGAGAGGGAGAGCCAGAGCTGGCCAGGGTATCAAGTCGGTGCAGAATTTGGTACAAAGACAGTGCGATTAGAGGTCCAGCGTCCCTGCTCTCGGAGACAAACTTCCTGATCTAGAAACGAATTGGGTGGGGTGATGCCAGATTCTTACCTTACACCCCCGGGGACTCATCCTGCCCCCACTGTGTACCCCTGTGGAGTAGGCCCCTGGGGATACAGTGACGCAGGAGGTACAAGAATCCCTATTTCCACCAAGCCAGGGAGTTTTGATCGAAAGACCCTGATGATATAGGGAACTGTGAGCCCATGACGGGGTGGGAGACACCAAAGTCAGCCTGAGAGACCAAGGAGGGCTTCCCAGGGGAAGAGGCGCCCAAGAGGGTAGGGGCTGGGTTTTATTATTCTTCACATTCCTGGCCCTAAGCAAAGTGCTTCACATATAAACAGATGTTCAGTGAATGATGAGTGAGGGAGTGTGCAAAAGAGCTTAATAAGCCAGAAAATGATTCAAATGGCAGGTGTTGGTATCCAGATTTGTGGAGGATAGAGCAGGGGCACCCGAGACCAACATTACCTGTTTTCTGAGCCCCGACTGTTGGCAAGAGCTAGGTAGGTGTGCCCTAGGATGCTTCGGGTGTCCGCCTCTGCCTTTTGTCTCCCCACTCAGGGAAGCGGACGGCCCAAGGCTTGAAATTTTAGCCAACTCAGTAGGATCTTGATTGGACATGCAGCCCACGGTCCTCTGGACCCTGGACCAGGGCTGGTGGCTGACTAAGGGGGTAGCTCACTGTGTGTGTGTGTGTGTGTCCCTGTGTGTGTGTGCGTGTGTGTGCGTGCACATGTGTGTATCCGTGTGTGTGTGTGTGTGAGAGAGAGAGATAGATACCTGGCACATGCTAAGAGAGCTTATATTCAGATCACCTCTAACCCTCCACTACAGCTGCCATCCCCAGAGCAAAAGGCACTTTGTTTCTTCCTTCCCCTCTAGTTGACTGGACTTCTAGAAGTCAAGGACGGCAGCATATTCATCTTTGTAACCCAGATACTCCACGTGGGATTTGGCACATCTGGGTCTTAGGACAGTTTGCAGAGTGAATGAATGCATGCACGAGTGAATGAGTTTCAGGTAATGGCAATGAAGTTGTTCAGAATGTATCTGCAGCCTCGTGTCTTTATGTGGTAGAGGGAGAGGGATGTTTCTGGAAATGACCTTTTGCTACTGCTTTAGATGTTTTGCAATAGCAGATACTTGAAATTCTGCTTGACACTTGCTCTCTGTGGTGAGAGATGAAGAAACACTTCCTTTGTTCGCACTTGGCTCTGGTGCTGTGTAGACACAGGCAGGGGCCTCTCCCCCACTTCTGCCACCCTGGGAGTTCCTGAGTCCACTCTGGGGACCGGTTATGGAGAGAAGGAGCTTATGGATCGACTGTTACTTAATTTCTACAGTTCGCTCAATTGGTGTGTCCCATGGACCCTTGCTATATTTTGGGTGCTCAGCATCCTTTCCGCCTTCTTGGTTGGGGGCACCTCCAGTGTGTAGATCTTGGAAGGGGGCAGAGCTCAGCTCTGTATTGAGAGGCTGAGGTAGACCAGACATTCTTCCTCCCTGCCTCCACTCGGCCACGTGGCGTGGGTCCTGGCCGAGGGCCACGATGAAGCAGAGGCAGTGAGCAGACCTTCGGATTCAGAAATCCAGCTGAAAACAGCGAGTGTCCTAAGCCGACATCCTGCGGTGTGGCCTCTGTCGCATTTCCCCTCTGTCCAAGTCTCCCTCACTCCTTTATCCCAGCCTAGCTCTCCAGCCTGCCTGCTGCTTCTGGAGCTTTTCATTATTTTCTCATCAAATTCCCATTCTCCACAAAATAATCATCACCGACTTCTGTTGTCTGTAATCAATAACCCCGACTGAGCTGCGTGGCCGAGGCCACGGTGAGGCCCTCCTCTGTCATGCGGACCTTGGAAACACAGTGAGATGGGCGCGCTTCCCTTGGGTGCTCTCCTGTCTCCTGCCGCCTCCCTTTTAGTGGTGGAGACACCAGCCAGCACACTCAGTCTTTGGAGACTCAGTCCCTGACATTTCGGGTCAGTAAACATCGGGCCACCTACCGCATGTCGTATTGCGCTGTGCACATAAGCACAGGGGTACGGAGATAACGAATCTGTGATCCGGGGCAGTAAAGGGCTTGCGGTCCAGCGGTGGAGACAGGTACACCGTTGAATGATCCTGCTCAGCACGGTGGGGTGATAGAGCCGGCCAAAGGTGCTGTGTTTGCCCGAGGGGACCCCAACCCTCAACGGGGACCCACAAAGAAGAGGCGATGCCTGAGCTGAGCGTGGGAGGTTGCCGGGAGTTAGCTAGACCACGTGGATGGATGGGAGGAATTTTGTGGAAAGGCTCAGCACAACCAAACCAGAGAGGTGACAGGTATTCTGTCCGGTGGGTGGGGAGGCAGAGGATGGTGGTTGGTCGGTCTGGAAGGGAAGCAGAAGCCTGAATGCAGGTGACCTGTATGGCCACAGCTGATCTACTCTGCCACGGCCGCAGCTGAGCCATCAAAGACAATCCATAAATGACGGGATATGGCTGTAGTTCAATAAAACTTTATTGACAAAAACAGATGGTTTGCCTGACTTGGCCCATGAGCTGTAGTTGGCTGACCTCTGTTTGACACTATACTAAGGAGTTTGTGCTTTCTGTTGAGATTATGGAGAATACAAGTGCTTCTGGTTGCTGATAACAGTAAACTCAAGTCAAGGGGGCTCAGCGAGGAAGGGAAATTAATGAGCATGTGACGTGTAACTGAAACATGAGGTATGCAAGCCGTAGGTGGCATTGGATCTGGGCCCTGGCTCATTCCTCTGTTCTCTCAGCTCTGCCCTCCCCCGTGAACTCCATCCTCAGGCTGCCTCCCTCATGGTGCTAACACAGCTTCAGCAGTACCAGCCTTCACACCTACTTCTCTTCTCTAATTCTTAGGTTATGTGTGCAGCCTGAAGCCAGTCCCCATGGCTAGGAGAATGCTGTGTGCTGATAGACTAAGGGTCCAGCCAGGGGCCCCCCAGATGAGGGCCATGGTCAGCCCTGCCCAAGCCACATGGCTGCTGCCCAGTGGGAAAGGGTGAATTGGGTCCACTCATGAGAGTACTGTAAGCAGAAGAGTGATGCAACCCAGGCATGATTTTTAGAAAAAGCTCTGGTGAAATTGTGGAAAAGAGCCAGGCTAGAGGCAGGGACACTGTTAGGAGGTGGTTTCTGAGCCTGGGAGCCAGTAGCAGGGGAGTGATGCTGGACAGTGAAGGAAGAGAATGGATTTGAAAACTGAGGGTGGGCCTGACGGAACTTGTGTCTAACATATGTGAAGTTGGCAGTGGGAAGGAGGAAGTGAGAAGGGCAAAGTTATTAAGAAACACCAGCGTCTAGCTTAGTAACTAGGAGAACTAGATAAGGAACGAGGAGAACTAGCAGGTGTAATTTCACCTGAGGTCACCTCTCCCGGCTTCACCTCTGTGCCCACCCACAGGAGACCCCATCTTTGATTTTTAGAACTTAGGGACAACCAGGAAAAGCGCTGCTACCACAGAGGCAAAGTTGTTCTTCTCGCTTACCCTCTATCCCTTTTTGCTTTGGCTGCCAGGGTGCTCAGAGCCAAATTTGTGCTTAACCATCAGCAGCCATAAAGGGCCCTTTGTTCAGTCTCTTTGCTTTGTTCCCACTGTCACTTTCTCTTTCTGTTTAGTCTCTTCATCTCTCCTTTTTGTGTTGCAAGTTATGCCATATCTCTTCTGGAAGGTGGCAGTGTATAAACAAATAAATGATAAAGAAAGGAGGAAATCAGGACACTGTTGATCCGGAGGCTGAATTTCTACCCCCTTTCATAAATATTGGTCTGAGTCAGATTCATCTCATCTGTGGCAAGCTGGCTGATCTTGGATAGTAGAGACTTGAGGTTCCTAGAGGAAGGGGCCCATGTCTCCTTTACCTCAGTTTCTCCAGCATGTATCACAGTGTCTGGTACATCCTAGGTGCTTATTAAATGTCTGGAAAAATGAAATGAATTAATCACGGCAGAGTCATGTGTTAGCATCCTGAGTGTTGTTCAGGGGTGGCCCATAGTGTTGCTTCTCCCTCTTTGACAAGTCAGCATGATGCTAGGGGGACTTTCCTCTCCCCATTCCTTCTTCCTATGGCTCCTATTGAAAATGTAAATCAGTGGCTTTCTGTGTCACTGAAAAACTAAAGGGAGCCCAGGGTCCTGAGCCTTCCTGCCTTCCTGACTTCCCCATCGGCTCTCTGCTTTTCCTCGCCTGCTGTAACCCACCAGCCTCTTTACGTTCCCTGGAGAACTGGGCTCCTTCCACCCTTAGCTCATGCTGTTCCCTCTGCCTCATAATGTATCCCTAGGTCTTTGCAAGACAGATGCTCCCTTCCTCAGTTTTAGACTTTCTTGTAGATCTTCCCTTTCATCTCAGGCTCCTGTTCCTTCCCTTCAAAGCTCTCCTCTCGATTTGTATATGGTGTGTGTGGCTTGTGTCCTGTTAATTCCTATTAGTTAGGTCTCCCCACCACCACCCCAAAAGGTAGAGACTACTTCTGTTTGTTCACCTTGGCTCCCCAGAGCCTTGCCCCACCCCTGGCACTTGGTAAGTAAGTACTTTCTCAGTGAATGCTTGTTGAATGAAACTAGGCTGGCCATTCATCCATTCAGCCAATATTTATTGAGCACATACTAAGTGCCAGGCAGGCCCTGTGCTACATAAGACTTGGGGATTCAGTGGGGAGCAGAAGACACCTAATGTCTGTCCTCCTAGAGTTCATTTTAGCTCCTCAGCCTGTTCTGCCTTTAAACCATCTCTGTTCTTTTCCTCTTCCTTCTTTCCTTATGTATGTATATGCGCACACACGTACATACATAGGTGTGTATGAAACTATCAGTTACTGAACACCTGTGTTCTGTATATAAAATGTGCTTTTATACATATAAACGTGTCTACATATATAAACCATGCACATACGTGTTTGTACGTGTGTATGAAAACAAGCATTTTTTGAGTACCCACTGTATACCAGAAATACCACGGTTATATACATAAAGCATCCACACGCAGTCTGTGCATGTCCACGGCCCAGGGGTTCCCTGACACCTGCTCCGTGCCCATGGCCGCACGGCGCTGGCCCCCAGGGGAGCGCACTCCGCAGGGCAGGCAGAAGAGGTGGGGAGGAAGGTGGGGAGGAAGACACCGTTTCCATCTGCTCTACTGCTCTAGACCTGATGGGAGGGAGCGGAGCCGTGACCCTGGGCAGGGTTGCCTAAGGTGTGAGCGGGGAGGGGGCGTGAGGCCCGCCGGGGCTGGGGTTCTGAGCCGAGGCGGGTCCTGATCCTGCTTGTGCTTTCCCCTTCCCGCGAGGAGGACCGTCTGGCATGGCGCCTGCTGTGGGGGCCGTTCCGTGGGGGGGGAGCCTTCCCTATCGATGCAGGTGCTTGCCAAATTCAGAGATCATCTGGGGACGGACTTAATTTGGGTTCTTTTAAAATAATCAATGAAATGGAAATTTCAGAACATGCAGAGACTTGGATTCCTGCAGACATCTTTTTTCTTAGTCTTTGGCCGGGGAGGGGGGATGCAGGGGGGGAGGGGGAGGGGGGGAGGGGACGGCCAGTCACGTCTGTGAAAACTAAAGGCATTTCTCCTCTGTCCCCTCTTACCCTCATCTAGAACTTGGCCATTTGTCCAGGTCTTCTGGTCAGGATCTGTCATTCTCTTGCCCTATTCCCTCCTGAGTTTTGAAGGCAAAGTGAGGGCCCTTTCCGGGCCTTTATGCTACACGTGGTGCCCTGGGACAGGGCTCCCGAGGGCTTCTTCAGCAGCAGGGCTTGAGACACGTCAGCTGCAGGAGGCCTACATGCTGGCCACATCCTACACCGGCGATTTTTTTGTTTTCCTAACAGTTTCACCGAGGCTTATGGTAGACGGAATAGTGGCCTCCCAGTGATATCCATGCCCTCATCCCCAGAGCCTGTGAGCACATCCCCTTTCCTGGCAACAGGGACCTGCAGACAGGACTATGTTAAAATTCTTGAGATGGGGAAAGCTCACTGGATCGCCTGGTGGGCCTCCTAAGAGGGAGGGTCAGAGTCAGAGGGAGGTCAGTGATGGAAACGGGCTCTGAATCTGAGACCTGAGGATGCCTCGCTGCTGGCGTCGGAGATGGGGGAGGGCCCCAGGCCCAGGGACATGGCAGCCACGAGGGACCAGAGAACGTGTTCTCCCCCAGAGCCTCTGGAGGCAGTGGGGGCCTGCTGGCACCTTGATTGCACCCCAGTGGGGCCCCATCTGGATTTCTGACCTCCAGAATTGTAAGATAATAAAGTTGTGTTGCCTTAAGCAGCTCCATTTGGGGTAACTGTAACAGCAGCCCCAGAGAACTGGTTCAAAGTGTATTTCATGTATCGTGAAATCTACCCATTTCATGTGTACAGTTCAGGAGTTTTTAGTCACTTTACCCACTGGTGCAGCCACGACCCTAATACAGTTGTAGGATATTTTCATCACCCGGCAAGATGCTTCACGTCCATTTACAGTCACTCCCCGTCCTCAGCCCCAGGTAACCACGAATGTACTTTTCGTCTCTCTAAATTCATCTGTGAACTTGCCGTTGGGGTGTTTCATGTTTCGACACTTGCCGAGTGTCGTGTTCTTGGGTTTCATCTGCGTCGTCGAATGCATGAGCGCTTAGTTCCTTTTTATGGTGGGATAAGACTCCATCGTGCAGACCCACTGCGTGGTCTCTCTCCCCACGCGGATTCGGCTCTCTGCTCCACGGTGGATAGACATTTGGGTGGTTTTGGTTTGGGGCTCACGGATAGTGTTGCTGTAAGTGTTCGTGTGCGAGTCTTCAGATGAGCATAGGTTTTCATTTCTCCTGTGCAGATACACAGGCGTGGAATTTGCTGGGTTGTGTGGAATTTTATGTTGAACTTTTGGAGTACCTGCTACACTGTTTCCTAAAGTGGCTACACCGTTTTTAATTCCCACTGGTGATCTAGGAGGACTCCCCTCTACCTGGCTTTTAATTCTCCAAGGATGAGCACACGGGGCTGAGCACACACACCGGTGCGTGCGTGCCCCTGTGTGCGCGGGCCCACGAGTGTTCACAGGCACGCACCCACAGAGCATTTTCAAGGGATTGTTTCTGCTACTTGTAATTGGCTGTAGCAAGAGGTAGAGAAGACGAGCCGCTCTCTTTTCTGGGCTTTGAAGAAAGAAGTTCCAGCAGCTTCTCCATATCCCTTTTACTCCCTGGCCTCCGTGTAAGCCCTACAGCTCAATAAATAAATAGTCTGTTGGGGTTCTCGATCTGTGATCTTTGATCCTTCCTACATTCTCCTATCACCAGGCTTGTCTTGAGCATTTGCCCCAATCTGGGGCTTTGGCATTGGGTGGGAGCTGATGTGGTACTTTCACTATAAGTGGTGAGACAGAAAGTTCCCCCCACGAGAGGACTCAAGTCACCGTGCTTTTTCCTCGTTACCCCAAGCCGGTCTGCTACAGCATTAGCACCCCGCCCCCTCAGTTCCAGCTTCCGCTTATAAGTTCTGCTTTCCCCTTGGTCTGAGCAAGTCTAGACTCCACTGGGTGGGGTTGGGGGGCGGGGAGCAGACCCAGAGGTTCAGCCTATAGATAGATGACTGCTTACCAGGGATGTGGTGGTGAGGGGCCCCAGCCCTGCCGTGGGGGGCGTGATGTGGGGTGAGATCCAGACATAAAACGAGATTATCCAGTCTGGGCTTGGGGGGGAGGGTAGGGAGGCCCCTCTCTGTTCTTTAGCGGCAGCGGTCAACAGAGCACCAGCTTAATTTTGGATCGAGATTGGTAAAGGAATCTTGCAACTGTTCCTTAGTCTCTTTATTGCTACATGGAGGAAAGAGTCATATAGACTTTGGTGACCGGCTTTAAATGCCACTGGATCCCATGAGGAAGAAAGTGAGTCATTTTACGGTGCCCATCAGAGATACTGGGTTTGAGGAGAAACTCTCCGGGCTTCTAGACCCATACCGAGATGGCCGGCTGTGGAGTTGGACCCTGGAGCTGGCCAGGCCAGGGGAGGTCGGCCCCCAGGCAGGAAGCCAGCCACCTGCGCTCTGACCCTGAGCCCGAGGGGTGGGGCGTGGGTGGGATGGTGTTAGCAGGCCTGAGACGCTGAGGGGTTGATGGGTGGCAGGAGGGGAAGCCCTCAGAAAGTTTAGCGTGATGACCTGGGTCAGCAGATTGGCCTTGAGCAGCTCGAGGGGCTCCAACCCCATTCAGCGGGAGTATTCCTGCCATTTTTGAAAATGAAGAAACTGAGGCTCAGAGAGGCTAAGTGACTTGTCCAAGGCAACACAGCGAGCAAAAGGATCAGCCAGAAATTCGTCTTCCGGGCTGTTCCTGAAATCACCGTGACCTTGCAAGATGCTTTTTCTTTAGAAATTAATGAGGCATACACGACACAACCCCGAGCCGTGAAGGAACGCCCTCATGACAGCTTGCGGGGTCCAGGAGAGGGTAGACATTTTCACAAAGGGCCACTGCTGCTGTTACCGTCTGTGTTGCTAATGTTAGGGGCAGCAGAGAAGGGGAGAAACCCACTGATCTAAGGCTGGAAGGCTCCAGTCGCTGAGACCTCATTTTCCAGATGAGATACAATACAAAAAGCAGAAAATACATGTGGCTTATTAGGTAATTACCTTAAAAGGTAATTTTAAGTGAGCATGTACCAATTAGTGTTGTAATAAAATAAAATGGAGGTGAAGTTATCTATAATGTTGGTTGATGGGCAGGGTGGGGAGGGGTGGAGCTGAGAGCCCAGTGTTTGCCCAGGCTCCTCGGCCTCCAGACTGTGTGATCTGGGGGGTGGGGTGCGGTGGGGGGGTCATCTCACTTCTCAGATTTCCAGTTTCCACTTCTGTAAAATGGGAAGGCTGCACCAGAAGTTCTCTCACGTCTATTTTGACATGAGCTCTGCCCGTTGGAGTTAGAAATGCTGGCAAATGGTTTGGTGTTAAGAGATGTTTTAGCCAGAGATTTTTCCTGCGGCTTTGGATGAAATTTACACAGCCGGCAGAGCTTTCCGTGGAAACAAACAATCCCCTTTAATTTACATGACAAAGGCTCGTTGATCCCAGAGCGTCTTAGTCTCAGGTGGGTGCTAGAAAGCTTTGGGGAGGGTCTTGATAATCTGGGAGGGTAGAGGCTGTGTTTAGGAGATGCTTCCAAGGCTTCCTCCCTCCCTGTGGGGAGTGGGGGCTTTGGACCCTGGGGAGCGGCTGTAGGTCATAGAGCCTGAGGGGCCGACCTTGTCCTCCAAGAGCTTACTGTGTCAGCTGCTGTTTGGAAGACTTGCTATCAGGCGGGGTGTGGGAATGCCCCTGGCTGAAGGGGGCGGTTCGGTGGAGGAGGTCACAGTTCTTCCCTCCAGGTTGTGTACGGGGTGTGAAAGGAACCTGCATCCTAGTCTGTAGCCTGTGAAGGATTTGTACCTTAGGAAAGGCAGCCTGGGAGATGCGGGGAGGGAGGGGTGAGGGGCCAGAGTCCAGGGTCTTGGGTCCACAGTGAGACACGGATGCTTTGTGCACCGGGACCATGCAGAGGGCCTAGGGCCTGGAGCCAGCCTCCCCGCCCCCTCCTTGCGCCATCAACAAGCCCCTGGGTCAGGCCTGAAAGGGCAGCCAGGGCAGGAAGTGGGGCCTGGCAGCGAGAGGCAGCTTCTTATAAACCCACTGAGGACTGTGTCTGTCATTGCTCTGGGTTGCAAGTGACAGAAACCAAACTCAGGCCAGCTTAGGTTTGAAAAAGATAATTTCTCGCGTCACCCGGCCAAACCGGCCTGGCTGATGCAGGGGCCGGATTTTGTCTCCTTCTCTCAGCCCTGCTTTCCTTCCTCCTCGTTTCTTAGGTAGGGTCCCCTCTCCAGATGGCAGGAGCCTGCCCGCAGCGTGGACTCAGGCTTATGTCTTCAGATGTTCACCCCGCCGTGGGGGAAACAAGACTGCTTCTGTGGCGTCTGCAGCCCGACTGCTAGAGGAGCCTCTTACTAGCCACTTAGGGTCCCGTGCCCGTTCTTGAACCTCAAGAAGACTCTTAACGGCCATTTAGGGTCACATGCCTGTTCTGCAGCCAACCATGGGTTCTAGAAGATTCTGTGCCTTGACTGCACTCTCCTACGTAACATACTGGCCCCTGGAGCATGTTGGGGGAGCACTGGGGATGCCTCATTGGAAAACTGGGTGCCATCACCAGAAGGGCACGGAGGCTGGGCAGGCAAAGATGCCAGCTGCGCGCTGTAGGGAGCTCGGCGTCCACTTTGCTTTTGCTTGTTAGGGAGGCTTGTATTGAAGCCATGACCTGAACTTGGATGGAGTGAGTGGCCTAGAGAGAGGGAGGTTCGGTGGGTCCTTGCCTCTGCCACAGGAACCTGTCCCCTCCCCTCCATCAGTCTCCCTCCAGCAAACTCTTCCAGCCTTGTCCCTCTTCTGATCACCCCCACATTTTGTGCGCATGCTTCGTGCCCTTCCCGTGTCCGGGTTTGATGGTCAGACTGCTCAACCCACCAGAGTGATTTCTGGAAGCTTCCACAGTGCCTGATGCTCATCCTTTCCTTGCTGGGTCTTGGGGGAGGTCTGGGGGTGCTGGAGGCAGAGGGGCCCTGAGGGTAAGGGCCCTGCACAGCAACCACTTCCCACCCCCTTCCAAGTATTTCCTATTCTCACCTCGGAGATACCACCTGGCTTGGTGAAGCAGGGGCACACTTCCTGCCCCAGGGAGAGCTTTCGGGTGGGGCTGGAGTAGAATGTTCCTCACCTCCGCCCTCCCCCAACCCCTGCGCAGCACACTCCCACCCTCTAGTGGTTTTCAGCGGGGCCTCGAAGAGGGAAGGCCATTGATTTTTGTGGCTGTCGGTTGAGACCAGCACTGGTGATGCCCCCCCCCCCCCCCCCCCGCTCTCTGCTGGCCTCCTGCGGTGGTTCAAGAGGCCCCTTCCTCTGAGGTTCTGCTAGGCCACCTCTGCCCACGCTACTCTCTTTGCACCTTTTTTTTTTTTTTCCTGTGAGCATTTCAGGTTTATAGGCCTGGGAGAGTGTGCAAATATTTGATTTTAATCAAGGAAGTCTGGAAGGAGGACTAGAGAAGAGCGACTTTCTCGCTTATTTCTGGGGGCCCTGGCAGGGCGGGGTGGGGATGAGTCTGGTGCCGCCGGCCACCTCAGTAGTCCTCTAGTCCCCCAAGGTGGCCTGGGCACCCAAGAGGAGGGGTCGGGAGAGGGGTCGCGGGGTGGCCGGTGGGAAGGGAAGGGGGTAAGTACGGCAGGAGGGTGCACCCCGGGGAAGCTCTTCTGGGCCAGAATCTAGCAGAGAGCAGGTGATGAGAGGGGGATACACCTGCCATCTGGGATCAGGCCCTGCCATCTGTCTGTGCTTCCTGCTGCCCCATCTGGTCCCTTTGATCTCAGCTAACCATCCTCACCACCATCTTCAGTGGTAACTACTCTCATTCACGTTTTCTAGCTGAGGAAGCTGAGCCCAGAGAGGTTAAGAAACCTGCCTGAGATCACCCAGACACTGAGTGGCTCCCCCGGTCGGTTAGAGTCCAAAGCTTTGCCCAAACTGGCCCTGTGTGTAGTGCCCGCAGGGCGTTCTTGAAAGAACCCCCAGACTGTTTGGGGTCCTATAGCTTAACACCCTAGAACACTAACTGAGAATTTACCTTGACTGGCAGAGTCTGCGTACCGGCCTAAAGAGGGAGAAAAACCGGTGTGTGTGCAGGGAGCATGGCGGAGCGATAGGCAGCAACCTGGGGTATTAGGAAGAGAAAGAAGCCAGGAGTCCAGAGTTCCCGTCCCAGCCCTGCCCCCAGCATCACGGGGCCTGGGGTGAGTCATACCATCTCTAGGAGCTGGTTTCCTTTTCAGTGAAGTGAGGGTAAGAACCACAATAATAGCATTTATTGCGAGCTTCCTTAGTGCTAGCACCAGCCCTGGGTCACCAGGACCGGAGAGGTACAAGGACTTGGGCTTTTGCCCTGGGGGGCTCAGGGGCTAGGGGGCAAGGAGGACACCTCCCACCATGGCCCCACTGATGCTCCACATGAGACATTAGTCAGGTTTGTTCCTGGAAGGGTTGGTCCTGGGGAACCAGAAGGGGGGAGGGAGGGGGACGGCTTGGGCCCCAACTCTGGCTTCAGAGCCCTCCAGCCTTCTCACTGCTGCCCCTGCGGCCAAGGGAAGAAATCCTTCAGAAGGAGACTCCTTCCAGCAGCCAGCCGCGGATAGCATAGCGATAGTGATCCTTCTCATCTTGGCTGCTCCTGAGAATCCCCTTCCCTAGCACTCAGATGAAAAATACCCAGTCCCCAGCTGTGCGGGTGGGTGGGGAGGTCACCTGAGAGCTTTCTGCAAACACCAATTCCCGGTCCTGGGGAAAACTGTTTTTGAAAAGCTCCCGGGGTGATGCTGATTTGCAGCTTGCCCCTCTGGGGACCCTCTGCCAGTTCCTGCCCTGGAGAGGATCTGCCCCAAGGGGCTCCCTCTGGAGGCAGGGGCAGTGGGTCCCCGTGGGAGGGAGCAGGGACACGTGCGCAGGGGACTCCGTGCTGGGAAGGACCAGCTCCAGGGTGGTCCCCTGCCGCCCTGCTCCAGGTCACCCCTCTCTGTCCCCTCCAGGGACCGAGGCCTGGGAGAGCCTGCCTCCTCCCTGCTCTGCGGCCAGGCTGGATCCCTGTACTCGGCGCCCTGTAGGGTCAGGTTCAGGTGACCCTGCACAGGGTCTCCCAGTCACCCGGTGCCCGCTGCCCCGGGACACCTTCTGATGAGACCCAGTGACAGCCGCCGATAGGCCCAGGATGGAAATCAAGTCATGGCAAGCCCAGTGGGACCGCGGTGGCAGTTTAGAATCCGACTTTAAACCTGACAGGTATTTTGAAGATGTGGTTGAAGTGATCCCCTTTCATTCACTTTTGGAGCTCAGAACCAAATTCTTTTTAGCGTTTTTACCTAGAATTGGCTTGGTTTTTTAAGATTTTATTAATTTGGGGCGCCTGGGTGGCTTAGTGGGTTGAGCCTCTGCCTTCTGCTCTCTGCTCAGCGGGGAGCCTGCTTTCCCCTCTCTCTCTGCTTGCCTCTCTGCCTGCTTGTGATCTCTCTCTCTCTCTGTCAAATAAATCAATAAAATCTTTTTTTTAAAGATGCGCACAGGCTGTGGGGGCACGGGGGCAGAGGGAGAGAAGCAGACTCCTCATGGAGCAGGGAGCCTGGCCTGAGACCTCGAGGGGAGCCAAAGGCAGTGACTTAACCCACTAAGCTACCCCGATTCCCATAGGTTTGGTTTAGCTGCTTCTAAAGAAGTTTGAAGTTCAATGGGCCAGCCACTTCTGAACACCTTCCCCTAGTAAGTTTGTAAGGATTACAGATGAAGAAACACGTCTTCCCAAGAAGTTGTGGCCCATCTGTTAATGAGGGAGTCAGGATTGGGACCAAGGTCTGCCTGACTGCGAAGCTCATTCCTCTGCACGGCAGTGGACCCCAGGTCCACGTACGTAAGACTGGAGCTGAGCTGGACACAGTAGCCACTAGCCATATGGGGTTCTTTAAGTTTAAACTAATTAAAATGAATGAACATGGAAAAACTCTGTTCTTCGGGTGCACTGGCCAGAGTGCAGGTTCTCAGCAGCCGCGTGTGGCCCGTGCCACCGTCCTGGACGGTGCAGATGGAGAGCATCTGCTTCCTTGTAGAAAGTTCTGTTGCACAGTAGCTCGGTGCCCAGCCAGTACAGCCGAGCATGGTGAGGGGGAGGAAGGCGTGAGCAGGCTCTCTGACCCTGTGGGTACCCACTGCCAGAGGGATCAGCCATCCCGCTTTGCTCGCAACCGAGGGGTTTCCCGGGACTTGGGACTTTCCTTGCTAAAGCTGGAAAATTCCCTGATAAACTGGGACGGGTCGATCCCTCTGTTCATGCCACCATTTCCATGCAGATGTCGCCGCTCTGCCCAGGTCCAGGACACTTGGGGTTTAGCATAGAGTCACGGAAAGCTCAGGAGTGAGCTGGCTGACAAAGGGATGGCATCACTCAGGGACCCAGGCGTGAGGTATACCCAGCAGGGGACCCCATCGGGGTTGAAGGCCCTCTGGATGGTACACTGGAACCCAGAGCCGACGCGTGGGAAGCAGTTCAGCAGGTGAAGGAGTTGGGCAGTGGGAGGTAGCTAAGTGACGGTCCCTGGGTGGTGGGTCGTGGGAAAACCTGGTGGCCGGAGCGGCTGTGTTGGGATCCTGCTGTCTGGGTCCAGGCGATTCCTTTCCCTTCAGCCTTCATATGCCCACACTGCTAGAACCAGGGAGGTAGGCCAGATACGCAGGGATGATATTCTTTGCCTTGACCAGTGTCACTTTCTCGAGTATGTAGTGATACGTCTTTAAAGGCGACCCATCATTACGCAGAGATTGGGTTTGATAATCTGTGTTTCAGGCACGTGGCCTTTATCTTGCTCTCCTGTGGGCGAGCGGCTCCCCTCTTCTCTACTTTGATAAAGGTAGGGCCAGAACTAGCCTGCAGGGCTCAGGGGTAACTGAGATGCTATGAAGTGTGGCACACTGTGGCCGTTCGGTACGTTCTTTTCCTTCCTCCTCCTCCCCACCTTCACCTCTGTTTCTGAAATGAATGCCATGCTGAAGGGCACTTCTTGAGAAAGAACAGTGACCGCTTCTGATACAGTATATGGTGATAATTAAGGTTATTAAAGAGATGATTGGTTAAGGCTTCAAAGCATGTATTTTGAACACTTACTAACGTGTTAAACACCCTGTGTCGTCTCTTCCCCTAAAATATTGGAGGTTTCTTAAGGTTAGAGATTTGTCCAAATTCATCCCTTGGACATAGAGTTTCAAGTACTCCAGTCTCATTAAGAACATTGTTAAATATATGAGTGATAGATCATGGGAAACTGTGGGACGTGGGAAAATGCATCTTCAGCGGGGAGATTGTGATGAGGGAAAGTGTAGAAACCATGTTTGTCTTCTCTCCTGTCTGCAGAATGTGATCCTGAAAATATTCCATAGCTCTAGGAGAAGGGATGCCAAGGGAAATGGTAATTAATAGGTCCCATCGCTGACTGTTATCTTTGCCGGAGAACTGCCTGGTGTAACAGCCGTGTGTCCCCAGATCCCAGGCCTGGCACTGGGAGGATTGTGTGCTCCCGTGGCATCTCATGGTCTTTCAGCGAAGAAGGCGACCACCTCAGGGGGGACAGTGTGAGAAGCCTTTATTCCTTCAGACGCTAGTGCGACTAAGTATGTGAAATGGAGCTACTTTTTTGAGGGGGGTAACCCAAGCCAGAGAATTTTTTTTTTTTTAGTACGCTCCACACTGGGTATAGTGCCCAGCATAGGGCTTGAACTCACAACCCTGAGATCAAGACCTGAGCCAAGACCAAGAGTTGGACCCTTAACCAACGGAGCCACCCAGGCATCCCCCCACCTCAAAGCCAGAGAATTTTTATAAACACGTGGTGGACCCTAGAATCTGTTACACTCTCTCAAAAGAATCCCCAAATTGGTGTAGGGGTCACATCTGGGTAGGGAAGGTGCGTTGGAAGTTAGGAGTATTTTGTATGTTCCATCGTGTTGGGATTGTAGAAAGTTGATGTATATTTAACTTTGTGCACCTGTGTGTGCATGCGTGCATAACCTTCATATATAATCCTTAATGTCTGAAGTACATTCTTGGGGTGAGGCATATGTCTGGTTTTGCACATAAAAAGATACTGCTGAGGATAGTGGATCCCGTTGTCACTCCCTCATGAGTCGGGAGTGTGTGCTCTAGGGATCCTCTGGGACATAGCATAGCAGTTTTTCCAACAACAAAAACAAATCAGCCAAGATAAATTGGAATCAGTCCCATGAGGCCTTCCTGCCACCAGCCTACACAAGTCATCCTGTGCTTGGCCAACCAGAGTAGATACTGAAAACGTGAGTTACGGAAGACTTGACGTTCCGGTAATATGAGGGGCTAACCCTCTGAAGTACTATATACACTGAAGAGTAGAGAAACTAGAAAGAGTCCTTCTGCTACCAACACAAGGTGCCCACCACCTTCAAGGTGCTCACGCTCTCACCGAAAGAGCCAGACGTTGGGTGGTCAGAAAAATGGGGCGTCGGGTGGGGTCTCAGGTTCAGATGGTGTCGTTGAGGGAATGACAGATGTGAACGCCAGCACTTCCCTTGAGCACTGTTGTCCCCAGCTGTTACCTCCTTGTTTCTGGTTCTTGTTCAGGCCGGGGGTCTGGGGCTGCCTCCGTGACCTTGTGTTCTTCGTCACCCCGTGGCTGCGTCTGTCGGAGCCCTCGTCCCGTGGTGTTGCAGGAGCAGGGTGCACGCTCCCCCGAGGGTGAGGGATCCGAGGAAGGCATCTCTGTCATCCTCTCCACGTCGTCTTGCCCCGGGGAGGCTGCCTGGCCTGTGACGGTCATCGCTCCTTTCTTACTGAGAAAGCCAAGCTGTTACTGACCACGGGCCCGTAGATGATCACTCTTGACCTTGTCTTGGTCGGGGCTGCTGTAACACTGCACCACAGACCGGGTAGCTTATAAACAACCAGTTTATTTGTCTCTGCCTGGAGGCCGGAAGCCCGAAATCAGGGCACCGCTGTAGTCGGGTGTGGGCCCTCTTCTGGGCCACAGACTTCTCGCTGTATCGTCATGTGGGATGAGGGAGGTCTCTGCGTCCTCTTTCCTATAAGGCCACTCGCCCCATCCGTGAGGATTCCGGCTTCATGACCAAATCATTTCCCAAAGGCTCCACCTCCTTTTTTTTTTTAAGATTTTATTTATTTACTTATTTGAGAGAGAGAGAGCACCCACAATCTGCCTAAAATAAATAAGTTTAAAAAAAAATCACAAAGATGCTGTACTCATCTTCACTGACCCCCATAGTGTGATATGTATGTCACTTTCCCCACCCATATTCACAAAATGTTTTGTTTTTAAATTTTTTTTAAGGTTTTATTTATTTGACAGAGAGAGAGAGAGAGAGAATGAACGGGGAGAGAGACAGATGGAGGAGGGAGAAGCAGACTCCCCGCTGAGCAGGGAGCCTGACGTGGGGCTTGATCCCAGGACCCCAGGATCATGACCTGAGCCGAAGGCAGACGCTTAACTGACTGAGCCACCCAGGCGCCCCCAAGGTCCCACCTTCTAATGCTGTCACATGGGATGTTAGGATTCCAGTGCGTGAACTTGGGGGGGGCACCTGCATTCAGACCACAGTACCTGTTGTTGGCAGATAACATCCATGTAAAGCAGTGCCCAGCATGATTCTTCTGGGATGTATGTTTTAAGTCCAGCTGGTTTAAAACTTGACATAGCAGACGTCTGGGGGTGGAAGGCTCAGGGAGGGCCAAGTACAGCGAGCTCAGGTACAAGCAACAGGAGGTACCCCTGACCCGTGTGAATCCTGGACTGAGTCGTCCCCCAGCACAGCTGTGGGTGTCGCCTGTGCTTGGGACGACGTGAGGAAGATGAGGACTGGCATCCCAGCCGAGCCGGGCAAGCGAGAGGGTTGGAAATTTTCATAATAAAAGCTCCCTGTTTGGATTAAGCAATTACATTTCTTTTTTATTATTTATTTTTATTAAAAAAATTTTTTTAAGATTTTTTTTATGTTTTCTTGACAGAGAAAACAAGAGAGCACAAGCAGGATCGGGCCCTACATCGGTCTCTGTGCTCAGCAGGTCTCTGTGCTCAGCTCAGCTACATTTCTTTTTTATTATTTATTTATTTGTTTATTTATTTATTTATATTTTTAATTTTTTCCCCCAAATACGTTTATTTTATTTTTTCAGTATTCCAAGATTCATTGTTCATGCACCACACCCAGTGCTCCATGCAATACGTGCCCTTCTCGATACCCAGCACCAGGCTCATCCACCCCCCACCCCCTCCCCTCCAAAAGCCTTGGTTTGTTGCTCAGAGTCCACAGTCTCTCCTGGTTCATCTCCCCCTCCGATTTCCCCCCCATTCACCCTTCCTTTCCTTCTCACAATGCCCTCCATGATTTTCTTTATGCTCCACACATAAGTGAGACCATAAGATAATTGACTCTCTCCGCTTGACTTATTTCACTCCGCACTTTTCTTTTTTAAAACAGACTTGTGGTTTCTCAGAACTGAGGGGTAATGTGAACTTGTGGAAGAATCTTACCTTCCTTGCTCAAGAGGCAAGTTGGATTGAGAGACCATTTGTAACTCATTACAGTGTTAGCATTTCCAAGTAACTATGGACACTGCTGGGCATTAACATGTAGCTTTCTCTGGGCTACTTTCTCTGGGTTGATCAACCAGCTACCTGTGCAATGATCACAGTTTCTTTCTTGACAAAATTATAAAAAGCACTGATTTGCTTAGAAGTCTGTTTTCGTAAGTTTGTAAAGTATCGCCCTAATATATTTTTGTACATTATTGTCAAGTCCTCTGAAGACGGTAAAAGGAGTTTCAACCTGCTTTGGAAGATTTATCAAAAATTCTGAATAATAATAATTCTTATAAATAGCTAACCTTCGTGGAGCCTTTGGTATAGATTAGCCACCGTTCTGTGAGAAAGTTTTATTAAATAAGTGATTAAGGGCTGTTGGAAATATTACAGAGCTCTTATAATTGAGCAGGATTATGGGTATAAGTTTATGATTTTATTACCAGGGATAGAATGAATCATGGCTAAGAAAAAAAAAAAAAAACCAGCAAGTGATAAACAAGCCAGTCAAATTACAAGATGAATTCGCTGAGGAGAAACAGTAATTATTTCGGTTATTTTTGTGTGCTTAATTAACATTTATTAGGGATCCTCTGGGTCACAGGCACTGTTAGGTACTTTTACATCTGTACTTTATTTAATTACGAGGAGTTCTTCACTTCCAGAAAAGATTTCCCATGGGCTTCCTTTGCCTAATGAGTTGTTCTCGCCAGTCCTGCTCGTGCAGTAAGTCACCCGGGGAGGCCGAGAGCCATGGTGGTGCTGGGGTATCATCCCGAGAGAGAGTTTCATCAGACAGGGTTGGGACCCAGCGGCAGGATTTTTTTTTTTTTTTTTTTAATTTATTTATTAGAGAGAGACTGAGAATGAGAGGAGAGAAGGTCAGAGGGAGAAGCAGACTTCCCGCAGAGCCGGGAGTCCGATATGGGACTCGATCCGGGGACTCCGGGATCATGACCTGAGCCGAAGGCAGTCGCCCAACCAACTGAGCCACCCAGGCGCCCCTACGCCAGGTGAAATAAGAAAAACACCTGTTTCCCTTTGTGTCCTATGACCCGGGATGTGGGAAGTGTCAGAATGACGGCTGAATGACGCAGGCCAGAAAATGAGACCCGAAATGTCTCAGACCCAGAATGGCCCGCAGCGCTTCCTCCGTCTGGGTTGTGCTCTGGGGCGTTTATTATGTCAGTGACTTGCCTAAGGTGGTTGTTTTCTGTTTTTTTTTTTTTAAGTAAAAATTTAAAAAACAAAAACCAAAAAACAACTTTAGGCAAGTTCAGTTTTTACTTAAAAAAAAAAAAACAAAGACTTTAGGGCACTTCTACGTTAGAGGTAATTCCTTTTAATGAAATACATACATATGTACAGAGTACGGGTCTGTGAATAAAAAGAGTTTAAGAGGACACAGAGAATTATGAAGAATTCTTCTGGTGGAGGGATCATAGGTCGAAGTAGCTTCTTTAAACGTCGTCTTTGATGTCATAGTCAAGTTGTTTAACATCAAAACGTAAAAAAAAAAAAAAAAAAATCCTGAAGGAATTAAGTGGTGTGGGGAGTTCAACTTTTCTTTAAAAATGGTTATAGCCTGCGATCACATCACAGAGAGTTAACCTAAAAAATGACTCATAATCAGAAACATATCCAGTCCCTCAGAAGATTCACGGTCATCTTCACAGATCAGTTTGCTTCAGTGGGAACTTTTCGTCCTGCCTAGGAACCCCCAGGAGTTGTGTGGTGTAACTGGTGGAGAGAAGCAACAAAAGCTTCCATTAGTTCCCTCAACGTTAAGCATTTTCCCTGAAAATAACCCAGTTTTCTGGGAGAGCCTTCCACTTAAGAATGTCGTGTCCTTTTAAAAGCATTGGGGTGCGTTTGCTAAGAGAACTGGGGCAACTCCGTCCCTCCTTTGGGCCTGGGGCTCTTCGCTGTGTCACCAGGGGATCGTCACTGTCCAGGTGGGGCATCCCGGGGCCCCGTGTGTCGTCTGTAGAGCAAGGTGGGGAGAAGCATCAAGGGGAACACTCTGGGTCTTTGGGTCTCCCGCCCTGGGCTCAGAGCTGCTGGGGGGGGGTGGAGATTGGGGGGCATCCGGATGTGTGCTCGTTTGCAGAGAGAGGAACTCCGTCCAGTTCTGTAGGCATTCTCGGGGACCTGTTATGTGTCAGGCAGAATTCCCAGGTGCTGGGCACAACAGGATGACCAGACTCGGTGTCAGCCCTCGGATAGCTTCCAACGTCCTGGAGGAGACAGAGCAGGACACAGGGAATTCCAGCATTTCTTCAGCTAGACCAGGGGCTGGGTGGGAGAAGGGGGTTGGTGGGAACGCAGACTGTCTGTGTGAACTCTGGGTGGTTTTTTTTAGAAACAAATGACCAGGAGAAGACAGCTCCCTCTTTGATTCACTCTGCCCAGCCACTCCTGAGGGGAAAAGAAAGAGGAAGGAGGAGAGCCCACGTGGGATGGTTGGGACTTCCCTGGTGCCCTAGAATGGACCCAGAGGCTTCTGCACGCTGGTTAAAGGGCTGTCAGGGAAAGAGGAGGACCCGGGCTCTCAGAAGACCACAGAACCAGCCCTTAGGCCCGGAGGGACCTCGGGAGGTCACCTAATCCAGGCAGGATACCCTGGCAAGCCCACCTGCTTACATATCCAGGTCTGGTATATCCTACTCTGGTATCTCTTCCCACTGCTTGTGCTTGACCACGTGAACCAGCAAATTAGGCTGTGGGCCTTTGCACGTGCTGTCGATTCTGCTTGGATCCCCTCCTGCCTGGGCTGGGCAAATTCTAACTTGTCTTTTTGTTTTCAGCTTAGATATCACCTCCTTGGGGAAGCCTTCCTTATATTCTCCACTTGCCATCCCTTGCTGAGTTAATTAAAACCCATTTCTGTGATTGCCCAACACCGTGCTCACCACCGTTGTATACTTTTTCACACTCTGTTATAATTGATTGTCTGCCTGCCATTGGTCCCCTAATCCATGAGAGAACCTGGCTGGCTGGGTTCATAATTCCTGGAACTATCTCCATGGTCACGTGCTTGGCACATCATAGGTGACCCATAGATAGTTCTTTGAAGAATGAGAGTTCTCACTTTACAGGAGAGGCTATGGGAGCTCAGAGAGGTTCATTGCCTTACCCAAAGTCACACAGCTCTGAGAGACTGAGAAGGGGCTGGAGCCTGTGCTGTGAGTCTGAAGAGGAGACAAGATCAGATCTGGTTTCTAGAGCCATCGTCCCTGTCACGGAAGTGAAAACAAGTCCCCCTTGCCACTTTCCTTCTCAGGGAGCTACTTGCTGTCTCCCGGATTTATCTCTAGGTGATGCTATGGCCAGCTTGCTCTTTGTGTTCTTAAAGCGAACAAAAGAGTTTTCTGAGAGTTAGTGCCCTTTTTCTGATTTCTAGGTCCCCCAATTTCCCCAAGAGAACAACTTGCTTCCATTCCCTATTTTGTATACCTGGTCGAAACATTTGAAAGATAGAAAAATAATTCTTTATGTACTTGGAAGACATAGGGAGAGGGGTCCAGGGAACTGTAGTTGTGGTGTGTGCATGTGTGTGTGTACACATGCGTTCATGTGTGCGTGCACGGGCGTGTGTGTGATGTACACACACTTCCCTACAGGGCATGGGGCATGTGTTGCACACACTCGAGGACAGAGCTTGTAAGTATGCTTAGACGGTTCTTAAATCCCCTCTTTCTTTGGACACCAAGCAGTTCTGTGATCATGATTTAAAAGGGAATTTTAGGAGCCCCTGGCTGGCTTAGTCGGTAAAGTTTGCGACTCTTGATCTCAGGGCTGTGAGTTCGAGACATACATTGGGTGTAGAGATTACTTAAAAAAAAATTTTTTTTTAAATAAAGGGAATTTTAAACCATACCCATGGAACCGGAACAACAATAAGAGAACCTGTGCGGGGAAACCAGAGGAGAGCTGGGAGGAGGGGCACAAGGGGTTGACGGGATCAGCCCCCAGCATCCTCCTCCCAAGATCAGGCCCAGCCCCCAAGCCTTTTGTGAATAAAGCGGGGCGGGTGGAGTGGTTTCCTGTGGTTCAGCACCCAATGAAACGCACAGAGAACACACTAAGGCAACTAAAGATGTAATGCAAATAAAGGCCAGAGAAAGGCATCCTGGTTCTCTTCCGCACGGTAATAAGAACGCCTGGACACCGTGCCCGTTGCTCCCGTCTTCACGCTCATGCTGCTGACGGTGCTCCATGGGATGTCGGTTAGCTATCGTTTTGTGAAAACTCCCTTTGATTCATGTTTCTGCTGCTGTAAGAGATGTTGAGGGTGACAAGGATAGGGTGCTGTACATGTTTGTTTTCCTTTCTCAGCCAAGAAGAAACCTAGAACAGGAAGTGATTCAGGGATGGAATGATTCAGACCAGATCAAACTCAAGTTGGGCTGGGACCAAGGTATGCTGTTGTAACTCAGAGTTCCAGCGTCCTTTATCTTAGAATTCTGAATTTGGAAGGAGAGCCTGGCCCCACCATCGGTCCGTAGGACCCACAGTCCAGCCACACTGTCACTCAGTCATAGGATTTCGGTTTGGGTCTTTGCTTTTTACTCAGCTGTGCAACCATCAGCTAGTTACGTAACTTCTCTGAATCTCCATTTTTTTTTTGAATCTCCATTTCTTTGTTTGTAACACATAAAACTACTTTGAATGTTAAATGAGAAAGATGTTTGCAAAACACGCTCTGTAAACTTTCATGGGCTGAAGAAATGGAATTTGGAGTTGTTATTCCCAGATCATCTTTCCGGTATGGGAGGACTAATAGTGGCTAGCATTTATTGGGGGCTTACCATGTGCTCAGGTCTGTTGTTATTTGCTTAGCCCTTGCTCTACTTCTGTTTTACAGGAGAAGAAACTGAGGCCTGGGGTTTGAGCTATTCGTCAAGGTTACCAAGTTGGTAAGTAATGGTGAATTTGACCGTGGCCGTCTGCTTCAGAATCTGTGTTCTTTACCACTTCACTGTGAAGAGAAATGAAAGTGGATGGTACCATCAGGCCGGGTGCATGGATTTCAGTGCAGTAGAAATAAGAACCTTCTGCTTCTGTTGAAATTAGAATCCATGCGCTTTCTTTCATTCACTCTACGAACATTTAGAGAACCTACCAGGTTATCAGGTTAAATTACTAATTTAAATGAGAACCTTGGGGGGCGGGAGACACCCCCAGCTTCCGGTGATTAATAATCGCTGGCAGTTACTGAGCACTGTTGGCGAGCTGACCCCGTGCCAAGAGCTTGGTCTGCGTTACCTTGTTCAAATTTCAAGAGAGAGTTGAGGTTCAAAGAAGAGAAGTAACTTGCCCAAGTTCACCCCAAGTGCAAGGGGTTGTCTTAGTCCATCTGGGCTGTTATAACATAATACCACAGACTGCGGGGCATTAAACAGTAGAAACTTGATTCTCACAGTTCTAGAGGCTGATGAGACCAAGATCAAGGTGCTGGCAGATACAGTGACTGGTGGGGCCCCCTTCCTCTTTCACAGATGGCCATTTTTCCACCACCACCTCACATGGCGGAGAGGGTGAGGGAGCTCTCTGGGGGCTCTGTCATCAGGGATGCAAATCCCATTCACGAGGCTCCTTCCTCAGGACCTCATCACTCCTGAAATCCCTGCCTTCTAACACCATCCCATTGGAGCTTCAGTTTCAACGTAGGAATTTGGTGGGGACACAGACAAGGCTAGAGACAGTATTCACATCCGGGCGGTCTGGATGGAGGGCCAGGGCTCTTAACTGCTGGGAAGCTCTCGTGGAAAACCAACTTGGTGAACCTTGGTACCTGGTACCCCTGCCGGGCACTTCCGTTTCTGCCTCTTTGGTCCCTCGTCTTCCCGGGCTGCTCACTGCCCCACATTTGGCTGGCTCGGCGCTGGAGAGCATTAGCTGTAGATCGGAGATCAGGTGGCAGGATGCTTTGCATCCATCTCTCCTGTAGGCTTGTAACTTTTATGTTCATGGAGGCATAACTTACTGTAAAGTGCACAAATCTTTTTTTTTCTTTAAGATTTTATTTTGAAGTAATCTCTCTGCCCAACATGGGGTCAGACTTAACCAACCCAAGATCAAGAATCACGTGCTCTACCAGCTGAGCCCAGCCGGGGGCCCCTTGATGAATTCTTATTACACCACCCCATCTTGTCCCAACCCAGGTAGGGCTTCAGTATTTCCATCTTTCCGGGGGATCTCACGCCCCTTCACGGTTAGTCCTGCCCCAGGGCTAACCACTCTGCTGACCTACGGAAGTCCTATATCCGTGCTAGCATAGATTCCTGCTTCAGAGTTATCTAGATCCAAATATACTTACTCAACAAAAACAAAGTACAGATAAAAATAACACTTTGAATAGCGTGGGTGATCCTGTCATTCCACCCAACAGGCATTTCTCTCGGAGTGAGTGTGAATGAGAGACAGATCTGCTGTGCCTTCTGTCACTCTTTGTTCCGATGGCTTTTTAGAGTGTGAGCATCTTGTGCCATCAAGGGTGTTTCTTGTATTTATAGATTTTAATTATCCTACAACCCAGCTCTGAAATCCAAGCCAGCTCTTTCTTCGGGTGCTCCACCCAGGAAACCAAATCCAGTGCTGAAGGAACACTGCCTGTGTTGGACCTGTGTCTGGAGACGGTTTGTCAGTCCGCATTGTGAGATCTTTTTGTGGGACTGTGTTGGACCTGTGTCTGGAGACGGTTTGTCAGTCCGCATTGTGAGATCTTTTTGTGGGGCTGTCAGGGAGTTGTCAGTTGTCAAAATTGTCAATTTCGACTCCTTTCCGTTTCCATATCCGTGCTGACTTTGGAAGCTAACCCTTGAGAAAGCTGCCGTTGTAATGTGGACAGAACTCAAGCGCGGGTAGGTTGTTCCGTTAGACTTGGCGACCTAGAACATTCTGCTGACGTGGCAGACTGTGCTGATTTGTGTGTCTTTTTCCGATATGAACACGGAGTGGGCTGAAATAGAACATTTGCATCTAGGGGAGCTCGTGAGAAAGGGAAGCCCACGAGTGTCAGAAATGGAGAGAGAAAATTAAGCCACGTGGTTATGTGGGCTGAAGCCCCGACCTCCTGTGGGGCTTTCGTACCCAGGAAGAGGCCAGAGAGTCTGGGCATTCCGATTTTAATGCCACGGCAGGTCTAAAATGAGACTTGGGCCCAAGGTGGAATTGAGCCCTGAGAGCCGTAAACATCATACTTCTTCATGTGGAGAGGCTAGAACAACTCCACTGTCCGGCAAAATAGAGAGGAAGCTTGCCATGAGTGGAAAAAGTCACCAGCAAGAGATTAAAAACCATATGTAGTTGTGGAATCTACATTGTTACTGTGTATGAGATTATGAGACCCCCTCCAGCTGAAAAATGAACATAAAAGCTGGTCCAGTGTCCTGGAAATTTCCAGTGCAAACACAAAATCACCCCATAAGGATATTCAACAACCCAGAGGTAATGGGACTCCCACAGAAAGAAAGAACTTCTGAGGATGAGTTCACAGGTAAATAATTATGAGCTATCCAGGAAATGAACTGCATCAAGCCGGAAGTAATAAAACCATCTAAAAGAGACTATAAAATAGCATACTTAAAATAATGAATGACTAAAGAGAATATTAAGAAAAACGTAAAGAGAGGTGAAGAAGAATAGTTTGATTTGAAAGGTGGCCAAATTCAAATGAAAAGTGGTCATTCAAATTAAAATCCCAACAAAAGGGTTAACTGACACATTAGATGCAGCCGAAGAAATAATTAGTGAGCTGGAAGACAGTGGTAATAGTTGACATTTGTTAAGTCTTTAGTATGTGCCAGTGCTACGCGGTGTATGTACATGAACTCATTTAATCCTTGGAAGGAAGTGAGAAGGAAGGCACCATCGATATCATAGGTATTTTACGGATGAGGAAGCTAAGGCATGGTAGTTTATGCCACTTGCCCAAGGTCAGTTGGTAAGGATGTAGCTTGGATTTGACCCCAGGCTGCCTCGTGTAGTCTAGAGTCTGTGTGTGTCATTATTATCCTGTAGACTATCCTCAAAAATAAGCGCTAACCAGTAAAGAGATGGGAATACACAAGAATGATAAAGAGATATAGAAGAGAGAACGAGAGGAGATTGCTTATGTCTAAACTGATGGGCCAGGGGGAGGCAGTATTCCAAGACACAATGAGAAAAACAGAAGATGTCACAGTGATTTGATGTCCCTTCAGATCTCCTCCAGTCCTTAGGTTTCAAGAACCTGGGACCAAGTCGTAAGAATGTGTGGCCCTACCGAGGGCAGAGATATTCAAACAAGGAGGGCAGAGGCTCCGTTTCCACTGTAGTTTGCACTGATATGCTGATATATTTGACCAAGGTCTCTCTGGAGGGCAAGAAAGAAGCCTTGCTTTGTAGCATTTGCTGATTTCTGCGGTATAAATACTTCCCATGCAAGCTACCCACCTGGTGTCCCTGAACCCAGAATTGGGAGGAGATGTGCCCACTCAGCTCTCTTGAGTGGTTCTGATGTGCATTCTGTTTCTTACCTGTGATTTCTGACTTGTGCATCCTGGGGTGGAACTTACAGGAAGTCGTGATGTCATGTGTGATATCATAGGGACGGGGAGAGACTGTGGGACAAGAGCAGAGCTCTGGCCCCCTTTCTTCCCTTGTATTAAAAAAAAAAAAACAACCCAAAAAACCAAAACAGGGCACCTGGGTAGCTCAGTTGGTTAAGCGTCTGCCTTTGGCTCAGGTCACGATCCCAGGGTCCTGGGATCCAGCCCCACATCAGGCTCCCTGTTCATCGGGGAGTCTGCTTCTCCCTCTCCCTCCGTTCCTCTCCCCACTCATTCTTTCTCTCTGTCTGTCAAATAAATAAAATCTTAAAAAAAAATTAAAAAACAAAACATTTTGTGAATATGGGTGGGGAAAGTGACATACATATCACACTATGGGGGTCAGTGAAAATGAGTACAGCATCTTTGTGATTTTTTTTAAAACTTATTGTATTTATTTTAGGGAGAGAAACAGCATGTTCAAGTGGCAGGGAGGGCAGGGGAGAGGGAGAGAATCCCCAAGCAGAGTCCATGCTGAGCGTGGAGCCCCATGTGGGGCTCAGTAACAGGAGATTGAGATCCCCTGAGATCATGACCGGAGCTGAAATCAAGAGTCGGACATACAACCGACTGGGCCACTCGGGCAGGCATCCTTGAGTACAGCATCTTTGAAGGGCAGTTTGGTACTATCTGCTATTTCTAACTGCATGGCCCTGGATTCTTCTTCAAAGATTTTATTTTATAAATTCTATCTTCCTTATAGTCACACATGGTGTATGTGAAGGTGTATGTAATGTATATTCATTGCAGCGTTGTTTGTTACAGCCAGCCCCTGGAAGCCACTGAAATGTATTGTTGGTAGGGGATTGATTGAATCAATTATGGTATATTTTTAGAGTGGAATACTGAGCCATTGTTTAAAATAGTAGGTCATGTTTACTAAGAAGGGGTGATCTCCAGGGTACATTCTTAAGTTAAAAAAAAAAGACAACATGCAGAAAAATATACGTGGTATGGTCCCATGTGTGGGGAAAAGTGGGAGGTAAAAGTAGGTCTACACATCCACTCACACACATCACGGGCTTGATTATGCCTAGACTGTTGCTGGCAGATACCAAGAAAGAAAGTTGTTGCAGGGAATACTGGTTACCTCTTGAGGGGAATGCTTAATGGGTTGGGGTCTAGAGTGGATAGAAGATGTCTCGTTGTACATCTTCCATATGTTTTGGAATTTTAAAGCATAAGCACATAGTATCCTTTCTGTTAAAAATAAGCTGGTTAACAGAAAACTTCACTTTGGGAGTTTTCACCATGAAAGCCCCTCTCCTTTTTAGAGGAGATGGGCAGTTCTCCTTGTGGTTGCTGATCCCCGGTGTTTATTGAGCACACGCTGAGCGCCAGGCACTTCCCCATCGTTTCTGGCTCAGTCCTCCCCTGCCCCTACACTGTGGGTCTCCCCATCGGTAGGCTCTGCCTGGACCCTAGCAGTTGCTCAGTGAACGTGTGATCCACGGAGGTCCCATTTGCAGGCGGGAGGAGGAGAAGTCTCTGTGCAGTCACGTGGCGTGCAGCAGAAGAGGTGAGAGTCCCAGCAGTCCTTCAGGTGTTTCAGAGCAGAGGTGACCCAGCTGCTCCGTATCCGGAAGGGCTCTCAGGCCTTTCTCTGTCCTGCCACTAGTCCCTGGCACCTGTCTTGAGACCACAAGCAAGTGTTGTGTCAGTATTAATTTTTCCATCCGTAGGACTCTTGGCTCTGGAAAGCTGGAGCTGTGTTTATGGACCAGATGAATCGCTGATGTGTTGAGAAACAGCAAAGGCTGAGAGATTTTGTCCTGCGGTGTCCTTTCCTGACTCATTATTGTCTTCCTGACTCTTGTTGTATGCGCATCATTGGCGCGCTGAGGACTCTAGCATTTGCTCCCTGAAAAAGCCCACCTTTGGAGCCTTTCTTAGCGAAATAGCTGTTCCCAGAGGTGCTTTTCCTTTTGTTTCCTGCAGCCAGCCACATTTCTAACCCATTCCCAAGCTTTTGATGGACCCAGACGCTTGCTTTCCTCTGTCTTCCTTATCATTTGGTAACAAATGCAGTAAACAGGTTTTTCATCTCCAGAGGGCTGTTGTTCCAATGCTGTGATTTGATCCGCCGTAATCCAAATGGCAAGAGGACTGGAGTGAAAAGTTGATGGCATTGAAATCACAACAACTGACCTGAGTATTATTTCAGAGTGTGGCATTGTCTGTACCATTCAGATGAAATTCTTGCCAGTGAGGATGGTTTGACACTGGCACTTTGCTGTCTCTCAAGAGGATGTGTTGTGGGGCTCGTTCAGAGAGTGCCCTTAAGTACTTCTAAGTATCACTGCCCTTGTGTGATGTGGGATGTAGTGGTTTTAGTTTACTGGGAGCTAGATGTGTATCAGCAGTGTTCTCCCAACTCCCCAAATAGTAATTCTATCTCCTCTGCCTGAGTGCGGATGCAGAGTAGGTTTCAGTGCTGTTTCGTGTATAAGGCCTTTCCTGGTTCCCCCCACGCTACGCTCCTCTTGTTCCGTGTGGTATTTAATTAAAGCAGTTATCTTACTGGCTTTAAATAATTGTAGCTGTTTGTAGCTGTCTCCACAGCAGGCTGAGCGCCAGGAAAGACGGCATGGATCATCTCGCTTCCTCTGTGCATAGCCGGCGTGCAGCATATGTCATGGGCCTCAGACGTCCTTAGCCAGGATTCTTTTGACCTCCAAGTAGAAACCCAACTTGAATCGCCTTCCGCAGAAAGGGGATTTATGCCATTGAAAAGTCCAGGGATGGAAATACAGGCGTGGTTTAAACAGTGTTGCGAAGGCTTGCACAGCGTTTCTCCATCCCTCGTCATTACCTACCATTTCTTTTTGGGCTGTGGTGGCAGCACGTTTAGCAGCAGTGGAAAAAAAGGGCCACTTTTCCAACAGTTGAAACAAAGTCTCAGAATTGAGTCTCCCTGTTTCTGATTGGTCTTATATGAGTCGCATGCCGGTCCCCGGACCAATCCCTGTCCTAGGCAAAGGCGATGTTCTGACTGGCCATCCTGGATCAAATGCCTGTCCTCCCTGAGGGACCTGGGGTAGGGTCTGCACCTCCCAGAGCGCAAGGACTGAGGTGGGGGGAGGCGGATGTTCCCTAGGAAAATCTGGGCACCCTTTATGCATGGAGGGAGGAGTGGAGCAAAAGCAAAAGCAAGGATGTCCAATAGGGTAGGTTTTTAACCAGTGTTTATTCAATGAATGAAATTAACAGATGAATGAGCAAATGGGCGTGCTGCTGATTCTGTGAGTTGGTTATACAATACCAGGAGTGGGGTTTTAACAGATGGAGGCTTTGCACGGAGGAAGGATAAGAGAGAGCCTTGAAATCAAGTCCTGTGAGGATGACATTAAATTAGCTGAGATATTTAACAAGAAATAGGAGACCTATGAAAGCCGTTTGCAAAGGTCTGGAGGGCATTCGTAGAAAGGGAGCCTTTGCCGGGTCCCCACTTTGTCTAAGGTGCTGGGCTAGACACTGGGATCGGCATCTCCCTGCTTTTATGTTCATTTTATTTTTATTAGACAGTCCATTTATTCTCATTATAGGAAATCCGAAAATGCACACAAAAGGGAAAAATAAATGCCCTCCCATACTCTTACCATAGAAGGCTAATTGCTATTAATATCTGGGTATATATTCTGTCAGCCTTTTCTCCCTGCTGGTAGCTGCATTAAAAAAAAAATACTTATTTAATCTCGATAATGGTGCTTATCGGAGGAAGAACCTGTGGCTCAGACTGAGGCCCTGGAATCCTCGGGCCAGAGTTCAGTCCCCGTGTGCCAGCCTCGGAAGTCCTCTCTCCTTTCTGGGCTTGGGTTTGCCTGCTACGTAACCAGCAGTATGTGCACCGACGGGGTTTCACTACCATTCTATTCTGAGAATCCTGATTTCATCACTCCCTGTTCATCCATTCTCTCCTTCATTCTGTGCTCAGGAAGTCTTTTACTGGGTGCTGGGGGTGTACCGGTGAACGGGGCAAGGTGGCTGCCCCCCTAGAGCTGGCTGTCTAGCTGAGCTCCACCTCACCTGTGAAGGGTTAGATCAGCAGCCCCTGGGGCCGTGCTGGGACTGCTGATCGCTCCAGTCCCCTGCCTCTGCTGGGAAGCAACCAGCAAAGCAAAGAGGAAGCATCGCAGCCAGCGGCCTAGTCGATCTATGCCCTCTTCCCAGGATCCCTCTCCTGGAGGGAATGGGTGGATATTGAGGGATGGGAGGCTCAGGGTGTGCATTACCTGTCCTCACCCTCCTGGGCCTGGCTCTACTGAGTAATCTGCGGTTTGGCCCATATTGTATACATACATATTTTTTGAACCCCAGACTAGGACTCACCATATGGGGAGGTTAGCCATATGGCAGGGTTAGCCAAACAGAAGGAGGAACATACAGATTTCTTGAATGCAACCTTAGGTATGTTTGCATGGCTCTCCTTGCCTGGGAGGGTAGGTATTAATGTCCTCATTTCGCAGGGGAGGATGCTGAGGCTTAGTTGGATCTATGATTTGAACTCTGGCCTGTCTGATGGCTCCCAGTCCAGTGAGCTCCCTCTTCATGTTCCTCTGATCCAGTTACATCTGGGGAGTAGGGCTTTGAAAGGCTGTGATATTCTGGGTGATTTTGTCAGTTTCATTCCATTTACCTATTTAAAAAAGTATTTATTGAGGGCTTGTGTCCAGAAACTCTGTTAAGCCTAAGATACTGGCTGGCCAAGACCAATGAGGGCTCCTACTCCCAGGGAACTTGAAGTCTGAGTTAAATCATTGGAAGAGCGATGGTATTTCTGCATACTCCCTTGCTTGGTGATTCATTGAGCCATGCAGGAGGATGTATTCATTAGGATGCTTTGAGTTGTAAGGGACAGAAAACCTAGTTCAAACTGGATAATTGATAGGAGCAGTGGAGTGATTTACATAGGGGATAGGTTTCAGGCACACTTTGATCAGGGCTCCGGCTTCCTTTCTCGGTGATTCCCTGGGCTCCGCACTAGTGTCTGTTGGCTTTGTTCTCAGGTTGACTCCCTTCATAGTAGTGAGAGGGCTGCTAGCAGCTTTGGTCAACACCAGCAGACGTCAGGAAGACTAGGCGAGCTCCAGGAAGTGCAGAGGAGAGCTGTCCAGTGTGGTGACCTGGCTGCTGGTACCTCTCAGACCACATGCTTGTTGGGTCACATCCAGGGGAGGAAGAACTGCCATCTCTGCCCAGGACCCTAAGCAAGATTTCTGAGCTTCCCTCTGATGGGATCCTCTCAGGACGCCTCCATCTCAATCCATCATGGCGGCAGAGGAAATGGGATAACACCGATTGGTTTAGACCAGTCAGGACTCATCACCCCTGGAACTGGCAACGAGGACTGAATGACTGAAGGATACTGCTTGGTGGGAGGATGGTATAGATGTAGAAGACACAGCTGTAGTCTGTAAGGGGATAGTGAGTAGGATGTGGGTGTAGGAAGATGAGCGAGGTCCCGCCTCTGAAATTAAAACAAACAAACAAAAACTTTTCTCTTAAAAAGCTCACATTCTAATGAGCTTCCTGAGACGTTGGCAGTGATCAGAGGAAGGGCATTTACTACATTGATTGACCGTTAAGTCAATGTTTCCCTAGTTAGTTCTCATAATGCCCATGTCAAGTAGGTATTTCCATTTCACAGATGAGGAAACAAGTTCGGAGAGGTTAAGTTGCTTGCCGGCAGCCATACACCTAAGAGAGCAAGGTGTTTGGAGGCTGTGCATCCCACATTCCTTCCCCTCCTTTCTCTGATGGTTGCAGAGAAAAGAGATGGTTACCAGAGACCCTACAATGTAAGGTCATCTAATGACGCCCCCTACAACCAGCAGGGCCTTGGGAGTAGTTACTTCTTTTCATTTCAGGCTTTTATTAGTGGAATTCTGCCTGCTTTTTTTCTTTAACTAACTCTAGAGGGGAGGAAAACTCCTTTCCCAGGTCCAGATAAGCAACCTGTAATTGAATGAGCTTCTGAGAAAAGCAGAACCATTGTCAACTCACAATGCATCAGAAGAGATGGTTGCATTCAGATAATTTTACAAAAATGATATCTCTCTCCTTTTGACTTTGCAGCCCGAGGCTTCCATTTGGTTTTAAAGTAATAGAGTAACTATTATGTAATTGTATACAATGCTGCCTTCCCCTGAGATCAAGTTAACTCATGCGCTCAAAATACAGAATACATTTTTTGGTGAAGAGTTTATGTAAAGCCAGTGTGATTCCTAAATTAAACTGGCAAAACAAGGGCGTGTAAGCTGGATTTTCTGGTTTTCTCCGGACTCGGCAGGGACAGAACGTCCAACAGAGCAGGAGATAATCTACCAAAACTCATGTGTGTGCTGGTGGCCAAATGTCTGGGCTCTTACTGCCCCCGGCACCTACCGTGCATGTCTTGAGCTTTGCTGTCGATGGGGAAGAGCCCTGGTTTATTCATAGATATCCTGACCTCACTTACTTGCACCACACTGGACATGATTTTGTCCTGGGAGGAATTAGCAAAAATGGGGAAATCAAAAATGGCGGCTGGTGACAAGTTGACACATAAGACTTTCAAGTTAGATACTCTCTTTTGGAGTTCTTGTGTCTGCCTTCCATTTTTTTCAGGTTATTACTGATGATACTGAATCTACCTATCCAAATTTCTATTAGGTTGTCTGCCATGTTTTGGGTTCCGGGGATAGAGAGCCGAACAAAGCCTAGTCTCCATTACTGATAGTCTTCAGTGGTCCTCCTCTGGATAGATCTCCTCCCTGTCTGTCCATACCAGTTTTTTTTTTTTGTTGGTGGTGTTCTGATTTACTCTGGGCCTGGCAAACTCAGTAAACTAAACCTTGGAAAAATGGTGAAGTACAAAGGAGGAAACAGGAAAGACCTGAGGGTAGATGCGTAAGCTTAGGTGTCAAGAGGGACTGCTGAGCTCATTTCGTTGAGTCTAGAGGGTGACTGCCATGGTTGTCATTAGGACTAGTGTTTAGGGTTTTTTTTGTTGTTGTTGTTACTACAGCATAACCTAACTTGTCCTGACTGATGTGACCACTACTATCATAGAGGGGGCAGGACTTCTGGAATCTGGCCAGCTTGTGATGCCCTTGTGAATGCGTGCACGTACAAAGATCTAGACGTATAGATATGAATCTGGTGCCTGTCTACCACAGTGGTTCTCAAACTCATCTGCCTGTGAAAATCACTTGGGGGATCTTTTAGAATTCCTAAGCCCAGGACGCAGTATAGATGAATTAATTCACCAACTCTGGGGATGGGCCACAAGCGCTGGTAGATTTTAAGCTCTCTGGGTGAGTTCCAGTTTGCAGACAAGCTCAAGAACCACCGGTCTATGAAATTGATAATAACATCCCTGTTATTATCTGAAGAGGAGTAGGGATAGTGGTAATGACAATGGTACTAGCCATCATTATCATTTACTGACATTATCTGCCAGGCAGTATCCTGTGTGTATAACAAATATTGTCACATTTGGTCCATACTGCAGCCCTGCCAGACAGCTCTGTAGGTGGTTGGAGAAGGAAAAGGGGGGGGGGGGGTCATAGCTTTTAAATTGATGTCAACCACAGAACTGCTTAATCCAGATTGTCAGGTATGGTCCAGAAAGATAGAGTTGTTGGGCTGATATTGTTGACCCCAGAATGACCACTGTGGTCATCACTGGGCCTGAGACTCAAGGGTTGTTTGTTACCACAGCATACCCTGGCCCATCCTGACGGAAGCAGCAATCCTTTTAATAACCACAGTGGATCCAGCAGTCGATATGCAAAAGCACATTTTGCAAAGTTATAAATTGAGAGTGAGTTTATTTTGGCTTGTGGCTTGGAAAGATAAATGAATATAGAAAACCAAGCTATTTATCTTGGGTTGGTTGATTCATCTATCAAAATCAGCCAGTGTTTCAAGGAATCAGGTTAAATAAATTAATAAAACATTACCTTGTGTGTTTGTAGTGCTTTTCTCAATGGGATATATGGTGATATAGGAAGTCATACCATTGGTGGTTTTCTTGACACATCCTAGAAGGACCGTTGGGCATCAGTAGGGACATGTGTTACCATAGGTGATAACAGGAGCTAAGTGATAATGAAACGCTATGCTTGGCTGGAGTCTTGGTGGGTAGGTAGGATTTTGGCTGGGAGGTGCAGTAGTGGTAGGAAGGGTGTTCACAGCACAGAGAATAGCACGGGCAAAGGCAAGCAGAGCAGCAGGAAGTAGCATTTATAAGAACTCTATACGTCAGTTTAGTAAAAGACATCATTCCCCACTCTTATGAGTGATTGAGAAGTCCCATGCAACCTGCATTTCCACTTGTTTCTTTATCATTTGGTACATTTTTTTCCCCCTGCTTTGGAAGAAATTTGTGTGTAATGAAGGGCCAAATAAGCATAATGCTTTAATCGACCTCATTTACCCTAAAAGGTCACACCAGACATCCCACCCAATGTTGTACACATGCTTATTAGTAGAGATTTTTTATGGACTCTGTGGATGCTTCAACCTTTGGATCCAGCCATTGGAAATGAACTCAGCGGGTGTCTGACTCTCACTCCAAGTCCAGGTCTTGGGGACTGTGTTCCCGTGAGGCCCCTCTGAGCCCCTCTTGGGACTTCAGTTCTCTTCAGTGTAAAATGTTAGATTAAGGGTGAATTCCAAGGTCCCTTACATGTCTAAAATTAGGTGATCCATCAAGTACTCATTAATGCAAGTGTCCTGTTAAATAAAAATACTAAGTAGATACTGAAATGGATACCATACCGCAGGCATTTTCTCCAAGGCTGTGGGTTTAGATAGACCAGAGTTTGGGCAGGATAGCATTTTCTTCTCTACCTTGGTCTGTGCATTAAAATGGAAGGAGGGATGCTTTCTCATTGAACCTGTGTTCTAACGTGAAATCACCACCAGGATTTTAGAGAGGAAGCTAGCTAAACCAGCTAATCTGCTTCTCAACTTGGACCATATTGATTCGCTCCTGGAAAGGTAGTGGGGTTTCTTTTTTGGTGTTTTTTTTTTTTGGTTTTTTAAATCTTATGCTGTGTCTTTTCTTCTGTAGCCTCAAAACTCAAAACTTTTTCACACTGTCAGCTCGGGCTTGTCATCCCCATTGTTCTGTATTCAGCTAGTTGGTTAAGATACCCAGTCGTTTTGGCGACTTTGGTGGGGAGGGTTTATATCTCGTCTACTCGGGTTGCTCGTCTGATCCCCTGGTTTTAAGGCTGTGTCCATGTCGGGAGTCTGGAGTAGGGTTATGGCCCTAGGACTGGGATAACTCAGGCTGGACCAAGGCTTGACCAGCTGTACCTGTATGATGCATGCCTCATGCCAGGCATGATGCCTGGCTCTGTGCCTGCACTGGGGATACAGGGGTGACAAGACAGCATGAACTCTGCCCCTGTGGGGCTCCCAGTGTTTAAGGGAGTACAGAAATCACTGTGCGATTATAATTATGTATGTGTTATAAGCAAGAAGCACAAGGTCCTGAGCACTCTCACAGCGGGGCATCGAACTCTGCTCAAAGTTGAAATGCACGGACCTGATGAAGAGCTCAGGAAAGCAGTTGGGGAGGCTGGAGGCATTAAGAGTCATGTACGATCAAATGCAAGATGGAAACAGGTGAAGGGTTCAAGATTAAGCCCCAAACAGCACTAGGGTCCCTGTGAGTTGATAAAAGTTCAGGACACCAGGCCTTCCTTGGACAACAACTTCTTGCCCCTTCCCCTCGAATTCCCCGAAGCCAAAGGAATTATTCTTTCCGTCAAAATCTCCAGGCCATATGTTCGTATCATTTCTTTGGCAGATGTGTGTTGATATGTACTGTAGTAAGGCAGCGTGTCTTTAATCCCCTGGAAGGGAAGACTGTTTCCTATCCTCAGTGTGTCTCCCTGCCATCCCAAAGTGTGTAACCTTGGATGGAATTGTTGATCAGGTGGTTAATGAAAAGGCCCGTAGCTCACCAGCATGTGGAACTTGTCCTTCGTCAAAGGAAGGCTCAGGACCTGTGGGAAGAGTAACGGGTAACAGCCCCAAGTGCCCCTTTGTGCTCAAATTGACTAAAGCTTCCATCGAATGAGGCAATTAATGGGGAAACCTATCAACGGGGGAATAGTTTAAGAGATACTAGCTTGTTCAAGATAAATCAGCTTTTTCTTTTCTGCATCTTATTACCTAGTTTTCTTTCTGCCTCTGTGATTCTGTTTTCATTAAGAGAGCCTTCTATTTGCTTCGGCACCACCAGCCCTTCCTGATGCCCTCCTTCAGAGTCGCTCTCCGGCCCCTTGGCCACTTCTAATTCTCTTTTATCTTTCTTCTGGCTACACACTTCCCTTTTTGAAGGCCATCTTTTTATTTATTTTATTTTATCTTATTTATTTTTTTTAAAGATTTTATTTATTTATTTGACAGAGAGAGATCGCAAGTAGGCAGAGAGGCAGGCAGAGAGAGAGGGGGAAGTAGGCTCCCCGCTGAGGAGAGAGCCCGATGCGGGGCTCGATCTCAGGACCCTGAGATCATGATCTGAGCCGAAGGCAGAGGCCTTAACCCACTGAGCCACCCAGGTGCCCCGAAGGCCATCTTTTTGAACAAAATTGTTCAAAACACTGAAGGAAATTAAAAAAAAAAAAAAATCTCATCCCTATTCTCTCCTTTTAACCTCTCTGAGCCTATCTGCCATCTCCATGGGGATATGTCATGTGTATTAATGGAATTCTAGTATATATACAGTTTTGTACTTTGCTCTTCTAGAATAGTCACAAATTTTCAACCAGCAAATGTTAATTGAGCTCCTACTATGTGCTGGGCATCGTTATAATGGCTAGGGTAGATGCATGAGTGAACAAACCAGACCTAAATCCCAGCTTTCCTTGAAGCTTCTTCCTGGTTCGTGGAAAGAGAACCATGGTTTAATGGTTAATACAAATTCTCTTAAGAGGTGACCACTGTTGCAGAAAGAAACAGGAGAGTTAAAGAACGTCAGGAGTATATAAAATATTTTCTCATGTTGCTACCAACTTCCTGTGTACTTAAGGGTTGTATATTATCCTTGATGTTGATGGATTGTATTTTATTTAGAGCATTTAGAGCCTTAGGACTGTAAACTCTAAATCTGGAGAGGACTTACGGATCATTGAGAGCAAATCCTTCATTTCTGAGGTGAGGAAAAACAGGTCCAGAGAAAAGAAATAACTTGCTCAAAATTATACAGCCCTTAAGTGGCAAAGCAGGGGCTCTTAAATTTTAATTAAATTGATTTTCATTAATTTTAAAGACAGTTCTTTCAGAACCCTGCTTTGTTGTTTCCCTATTGTGGGAAATTGAAGTTGTTGCTGGTTTTTATTATAAATAATGTTACAGTGGGCAGTTTTATACCAATACCATCTTAATGAAAGCAGGTTAATAATAACAGTAATAATAATAAATAATAGAAGACGCTAATATTTATTGAGTACTTACATTTGCCAGGCAAAAAAGCAATGTTCTAAGTGCTTTCCATGAAATAACTTAATTCTGACAGCAGGTACTGCTACTTTCCCTTTTTTTTTTTTTTATTTATTAGAGAGAAAGACTGAGAATGAGAGGAGAGAAGGTCAGAGGGAGAAGCAGACTTCCCGCAGAGCCGGGAGTCCGATATGGGACTCGATCCCGGGACTCCGGGATCATGACCTGAGCCGAAAGCAGTCGCTTAACCAACTGAGCCACCCAGGCGCCCTACTTTCCAATTTTTTACAGATGAGAAAGCGAAGGGATTCAGACTCAGGTCCGAGTACTTAGTCACTGTGATGTACAGCCTTCCAAATTTGAATACAAAAGCTACAGATTTCAAAAAGCAAGTTAATCAGGAATGCCCATCTATTAAACACTTAAGAGTTTTCCAAGAATGTTGACGTATTAGGTTTAACTGTATGTAATTGCTGTTTTGAGGGTAAAATGTGGGTGAATGTTAGCAGTTTCTTATGTTCCGTCTTATTTCAGTTAATCCTCACAATAATGGTGATTTAGGTGGTATTGCGCCAATTCTTTGCATGAGTAGCCTAGTATTTTAGCTGGAGCTTGGACACCGAATGGTGTAATGACAGACAGATCAGAGGAAGGGGGGACTGGAGGCAAGGAGAGCAGCATGACCGAGGCCAAAGTAACCAGCTGCTAATACCTGGCTCAAATCCTGCTTCCGTGTCTTAGTGGCTTCGTGACCTCCCGTGAAATACTTAAAATTCTTGTACCTCGTTTCTCATCCGAGAACTGTCATTATAAAGGTTGAGTTTGTAAAATGGGCGGAAATCACTTTGTTGAAAACCGGCGGAAACAAAGCAGTCAGTGCGAGGGGGCGGCAGTGGTGGTTCCTTCTGCCACGACGTTTCAGAGCAACCCCATCTCTCTTCTCCGGCCATGGTGTTTCTGTAAAACACACAAAAAAGCTTTTGAAAATGGCATGGGTAACCTAATGACCCTTGACACTGGTGGGGAGTCTCTTTCTTTACAGATAAAGTCTTCTCACTTGGAAGGGACGCCGTATGAGATGGGTGGGGCAACGGAGATGAACCTCGGTTTGGGTTTCTGGGTCACCGTGGGGTGAGGTCCAGGAACAGTTGGCCCGTGCAGCTGTTCCTCTCCCTCCTGTCGTCTGGTGCCCTTTCTAATGGGACGATAACTTGTTGCCTCCTTCAGGTGACCCCCTCCTGGGCCTGTGCCTCTTGATAAGGTGGCCCGGCCATAATGGGGGCAGGTGCTGCGCCTTCCTGTTGGAGTGGGGTTCGCTTCACCAGGTGGGCCTGGGGAGGCCCTTCCTCCTGGAGGGGAGGGAATGTCAGAGCTGGAAATGCCAAATGGCCCCTGAACCCCACCAGGGGCTGAAAGAGCTGCTGAAAGAAAAGGAAGTGCAAGCATCCTGAGCATGCCCTCTTGGGTTTCTCTGCAGCCAGCTCTGTCTCCAGTGGGGCAGTGGAGACTTTGGGCTTCAGCCTGCTCAGGAGATCAGTAAGCCCTGTGAACCACCGGCCTCTCCCTCCAGGGCAAAACTGCCTCAGGGCAGGGCTGGGAGGCCAAGCCAAGGCTTGCACTGAAAGTCTCTTCCTCTTCTTACATTAAAATCTTGGCAAGAAAACGCACTCTTTATTTCCGTCCCCTGTATCAGCAGCAGATTCTCGAACTGAACTCCGAGGCATCATCCTGGCTTCGTCAGACATCAGCTTTTCCGGCTGCAAACCATTTTGCTTCTGCAGTTGACCGGGACTCTAATAACTCCAGGTGGTGAATGGGCGGTGGGGAGTCTGGTTCTGTAGAAATACAAGGTCCAAAGCAATACAAACACAGAGGAAAAAATGGGAAGCTTGTCAAGAGGGAAGTGCTTTATTAAAACATGTTACCTTTATTGGCATTGAAGAAACCTCCCCTTTACATGGGGAGATGTATTACATCCTTTATGGTATAGCCACAGGGTTGAGGGTTACAGAGCTTTTCACAACTGGGGCAGCTGAAGTACTTTTATTAAGGAAAGGTGATTAAGATATACCGTGAAATGAAACACAGCAGATTAGTTTAGAATAGGAACCATTTTTATAAAAATATAGGCATTATCTTTATATAGATATAGGAAAAACATTTGGAAGGGTATCCACATGGTGGGAGGTTGGATCATAAGTGTTTATATTTTCTTCCATTTGCTCATCTGTGTTTTCAAATGTTTTTCTGCAGTCAACATGTGTTATTCATATACTGGGGTGAAAGGAAGGTGCGGGGGAGCTGGGAACCTCCCTTTTTTACCCAATCATTCTGCATACTTATTGAGGGTCTCCAAAGAGCTGGGTGGGCACAATGACAGGTGTTAGACTGGGCAAGATAGCCCTGGCCTCTGCCTTCACGGAGCTGGTGTTTTTGTCGGAGGCTTTTTATAAAAACATTTTTGAGGAGCACCTGGGTGGCTCAGCCGGTGAAGTGTCTGCCTTCAGCTGCCTGAGCCTTCAGCTCAGGTCCTGATCTTGGGGGTCCTGAGATCGAGCCCTGACTTGGGGTCCCTGTTCTGTGGAGAATCTGCTTCTCCCTCTCCTATCGCCCTTCCTTCCCACTCTCTCTCTCTCTCAAATAGATAAAATCCTTTCTTTAAATTTTATCTATTTGAGAGAGAGAGAGCAGGGGTGCATAAGCAAGAGGAGCTGCAGAGGGAGGGGGAGAAGCAGGCTCCCTCCTGAGCAGGGAGCCCGATGTGGGGCTTGATCCCAGGCCCTCGGATCATGACCTGAGCCAGAGGCAGATGCATAACCAACTGAGCCACCAGGTGCCTCAAATGAATAAAATCTTAAAAAAAAAAAAGAATAAAAACATTTTAAAGCTAGAAAATAAAAATACTTACAGGTTATAATAAGTGCTGTGAAGGAAAAAAAGCCAGTGACCTATAGGAATGACTGACAGGAGCTGGGTGTGGGGCGATAGGGAGGACGACTTTGAGAGGTGAACTGGAAGGCCAGGAAACAGCCACTTGAAGAGGCTGGAAGGGATACTGGAGGCCCAGGGAAGGACCAGCTGTGAGAGCCTGCCACCTTCCTGCAGGTCTTTCAGAGGGCTGGCGAAAGTAGATGTCGTACAACTGCCCACTTGTGAGAAATGTTACATTCAGGAACATGACAGAGGCTCACAGACAGAGCCTCTGGGGAAATATGGCCCTAAGGACAACTTTGTGACTCATGAGATTGGTTCATGTTTTGCTAGGAGTGTCAGGAGTGTGTTAAGGTTTGAGTTGTTGGCTTTGTACTTTGTTGTTTTTGGGTGGGAGCTCTGATGCCATCTCTCATGCCAGACAGGCCTCGAGTGTTGCCCTGGGGATACTCAGGCCTCCTTCCCCTGTCTTCTTCTGGGTTCATGAAACTCACCCATTGGATGCTCAGGCATAAGGCAGGATCCTGGAGTCTTAGTCCTTAGCCATCCTGGAAGTGTTTGGGAGGGTGCCTCTTTCCTCCAGTATTCATTCTTTCCTCCAAGAGGAGGAGGGAAGCAGCTGATAGAAGTCCCTGAATGTTAGGTTGAGGCCTTACACTGTGATTTTGAGTTAGCTATGGTAGCACCATCCAGAGTCCTCTCTAAGAGCGATCTGAGCAACACAGATCAAGAATCATAACACTGGGGCGCCTGGGTGGCTCGGTTGGTTGAGCAACTGTCTTCGGCTCAGGTCATGATCCCGGAGTCCCGGGATCGAGTCCCACATCGGACTCCTGGCCCTGCGGGAAGTCTGCTTCTCCCTCTGACCTTCTCCCCTCTCATTCTCAGTCTCTCGCTCTCTAATAAATAAATAAAAAAATCTTAAAAAAAAAAAAAAAGAATCATAACACTGGTCAGAGCCTTTAACCCAGAAACTTCGGTCCAAGGAACTTACGTGGAGGGAGAGAGAGAGAGAGAGAGAGAGAGAGAGAGAGAGAGAGAGAGAGTGTGTGTGTGTGTGTGTGTGTGTATAATGGGGAGAAACCAAGAATACAGTAATGTCTATAACAGCAGTAATGATATTGTGCTTTGGGGTAGTACTTACGATAGCTTTGCAACATTCCCGTGAACGAGGTTCTTAGGTCAGTTTCCCAGATGGGAAATGAAAGGTTAGTGAGGTCACGTGAGTGACCCTGGTTCACTCTGACCTCTAGTACATGCATTGTTGCCTGGTGGGTTGCTCAGAAACGCAAGACAACGATGGGAGTCAAGAAAGCATAGGGGCGCCTGGGTGGCTCAGTCATTGGGTGTCTGCCTTCGGCTCGGGTCATGATCTCAGGGTCCTGGGATCGGGCCCCGCATCGGGCTCTCTGCTCAGCGGGGAGCCTGCTTCCCTCTCTCTCTCTCTGCCTGCCTCTCTGCCTACTCGTGGTCTCTCTCTCTCTGTCAAATCAATAACTAAGTCTAAAAAAAAAAAAATTAAAAAAAAAAAAAGAAAGCATACGGAAGGGACCAACACTGAAATCATTATTGAATCATTATAATCATTATTGAACTTAACACGTGCTTAGTTCCATCCCAGTTTCGTGAATTTTCGCCAGGTTCATCTTTACAACAAACTTGTGGGGAAACAAGCTCTGAGAGGTTTAGTAGCTTGTATAAAGTGTAGAACAGGACCTGGCTAGGCTGAACCCAGAGCTTTGAAGGGGTTTGGGCTCTGCCGTATCATTCTCAGCTTCACGAGAATGCATTGCTGGATGAGTGAATAAATGGTAGGCTGATGTGTTCCTTTCCACAGCTCTGCCGTTCTCTGTGCAGAGAAATGCAGCTTCACTGGCCCTTGTGGCCACACTTTTCCGACACCCTTCACCTAAAAGCTCTCTTCCAAAAAAAAAAAAAAGGCTCTCTTCCCTCGCTCAATCCATCCCTTGCAAAATGCTCAGAACCAAATGTGTCTAGGATAAACCAGGCATGCAGGGTGTGAACCTTTAGTAACTGAAGGAAATGGAGCTGTTTCAACATGATGCAATGTTCTGCAGCCATTAAAATGATAAATGTGACTGTAGAAATCTGAAACGGTATTGGGAAATAGTTGCATGTATCTGACAACAGTTGAAGCAATGTGCATTCACATGGGTAAAGCCGGGCAGAGGACAGGGATGAAAACTATGTGAAGGTATTGGGATTGAGTGGTATCACCTTCCAGTTGGTCTGCTAAGCTAGGAATATCAGAGACACGTCCCACAGCTCCTGCTGCTTCTTCCCCCGGATTCAACTAGTCACAAACTCTTGTAGATTCAACATCAGTATCTTTTTTTAAAAAAAAAAAAAAGATTTTATTTACTTATTTGACAGAGAGAGAGCATGTACAAGCTGGCAGAGTAGCAGGCAGAGGGAGAGGGTGAGGGAGAGGCTCCCCACCAAGCAAGGAGCCCGATGCGGGGCTTGATCTGAGGACCCTGGGATCACGACCGGAGCCAAAGGCAGTTGCTTAACTAACTGAGCCACCCGGGCGCCCCCCAACATCAGTATCTTAATTCTGGTGCCCATTCTTGCTCTTCACTGCTAGTTTCCTAAAGCAGGCTCTCATTATCTCTCCCCTGGACTACACAGCAACCACAGTGGTCTGTGGAATTCTCATTCCCACCGTATCTTAATCCACATTGGACATGGTCGTCAGAGTGATCTTGATACAATACGCATCTAATTATGTCTGTCCCTTGCTGAGACGCTTCTGTTTACTTGCTACTGCTTTCAGGAGGCAAGTTCAAACTCCATAGCCTGGTGGTTGAGGAGATCCTTCACCATCTCACCCAGTCTTCCCTCTAGTATGTCATAAACGCCCCTTCCTCTGTCCACATGCCTCCTCTTCTCATCCCTTCCCTGATCTCTTCAGGACCAAACCTATCCTCTCTGAAGCCTTCACAGCTATCCCAGGGATTGTTGGTTCTTCCGCTCTCCTAGATTACAATGAATCCTGCTCTGTCATCATTGTGAGGTTGCTGCTCTTTCACTAAATACTGAGCCCCTCCAGGACAGGCACCTACCCTGTCTACTGACCTCCACTTTAAACCCTTGGCATGGTGCCTAGGACATACTAGAGGGGCAGAATTGTGTGTTGATTGAATGCATCAGTGATTAAGTGAAACAATGTATTCTTTGTAATGTTTTAAAGTTGATCTAGTAGTGCAATTTTCAAAGGAAACAGCATTTAAAGAAGGCCTCAGGAACTTCTGAAATTTACCAAAACAGAATCAAGCCAGAGTCAAGTCAATTGTAAATGGACAAACTGTGGAGTTGACGGAGTGGGTTTGAATCCTGGATCTCATACTGAGCCTTGGTTGCCTCATTTATAAGATGGACATCATAAAAGTACCATATAGGGTAGTTCTGAAAAAACTACAGAAGAAATGCAAGTAAAGTGCTTAGTACAGTGCCTAGCACATAGGAAGGACTCACAAAGAAAAATGCTAACAAGCTACAGTGATTAAATCATCGAGAGCCTAGTGCTCTTATGTAAACCTCTTTTTTGCAGTTTCCTGCTTGTTTTTTCAACATAAAACTTTGAAAGCTTTGACCTCAGCTGAAATGGGATTACATTCATACAGGATGACAAAGAAAGGATCGGGGAAGAATAAATTCAGCACTTCCTTTAAGGTCTTGTTTTCTATTCCCATTTTCAGGATATCCCGCATGGGGTAGTGGTCGAGCTTCCATGTAAGTTGTGACACAGGCCAGGAATGGGTCTAGAGCTGACAAGGAGAAAGGTGTCTCTGAAGGGGGCTGATCTTATGTTATGGTTATCACTCATCAGTGGACTTTTCTTCGCTGGACTGTAAGCTCCCTCAGGCTGGCATCATGTCTGTGTTGCTCTCCAGAGATAAAATTAGGACCGGTGGATGAAAATTGTTGGGTATCAGATTTTTGCTGTGTAAAAGAAGAGGTTCCTCACAATGAGAAGAAGCTGACCAGTGCAGTAATGGGTTCCCCGTAATGGGAGATATTTGAGCTAAACTGGATGGGGTTGAGAATACTATGGAAGAGATTTCTGCTTTTGTTGGGATATTGAGGCAGAGGTGTGTGGTTACTCAGAGCACATATTTAAGAGACGGGGCAGGTGTAGGAACTCTCTACCTTGGTACAAATTGAGGATGGTGCATTTCTGCGTACCACAGTTATTTAAGGATGGGTAGCAGTGTGTCAGAAACACAGACCACAGTTCTTGGATTGTGAAGACCATCCTGCCAGCATCAATGTTGGCAAAAAATTGGCTCCCTCGGTTTAATTGAAATCGATGAAGATTATAATAGATATAGTATAGGACCTCTAAAGCATCCTAAAGTATGATAATTAGGACAAAAGGCTGAGGCCTAGGACTCTTGCCTTTAGTGTGTGCCTTGAAACAGCCATCTAATCTCCCTGTGACTCTTTTAACACATTTCTCTATAGTAAAGCTCATGCGATATAGTCTCTATGTAACTCAAGGGGAAGACAAAAGGCCAAATAAAGTAAGGGTTACTCTTCTGTATTTGGGGCAAGGAGTGATTTCTTGGCCATATCTGGTAAGGCCTGGATAGTTCCTGGGATTTTATCTATTTGACCAGAACAGGAGGTCATAATCAGGGTTTCATAGGTAATCTTCCTGGAATCATAAATCCCCTGACATTGTATGCAATTTTTCTGGGGGAGAAAAACCCCTACTTTTGTGGGATTTTCAGTAGGACCTTGACCCCAAAATATTCAGAACCATTTACTTCCATGGTAATGATCTGCTCAAATCGAAAATATTTCAGAGAAAGGTAACATTGTAATCATTTACACTTAAGTGTTAATGAAAAAATCTGAGAGTTTCATAGCAGGATTAGGAAGAACCGGCTAGATGGGACGTTCTGGTTTTGTAGGTAAAGAGGGAGCATTTATGTTCGAGGGTGAAGGAGGATTAGGGAAATAAAATGCTGTGCCCTGGGCCTCATCTAAGCTCTCAGATCCTCGCTCCCTCCATAACTATCCCCCACCCCCCCGCCGCCCCGCCCGGACATTTTTGCCCAGAGCGGAACCCTGGAACAAAATCTCATTTATCTGAAAGAGCCATGCGTGGCAAAGTACAAGTCTCAAGTGGCGCCTGATTTCTATCCTCAGACTGATCATTTAACACATTCCCCAGGGCGTCTCCACGATACCATCACAGGAGATAACGGTGCACCTCTAAGCTCTGGGGAGCCTGCCAGCGCTTCTGCTTTGTCAGGGAGCGGGAGTGAAGTTCAGTACCTGGCGGAGAGGGAAAGGCGTGCCCACGAGTCCAGCCATTCCAGGCGTGGAGAGTGGTGGGAGGTGGCAGCTTCACTGAGTTCAGCACAAAGAGCCCTGGTCTGCGAGTTCCAAGTTCCAGTTCCTGCTATTTCCGAGCTCGCTGATCTAAGGCAGCTACCCTCGACCTCTGAACCTCAGTTTTCCTTCTGTAAAATGAGAAGGCTGCAAGACTTGGACCCACCCAGATGCCATCTCTGAGCGGCGGTGCTGCCCCTTTAAGGAGGGCGGGGGCGCGGAGGCGGTGGCCGCGCCCCCTTCCTCTCCTCCCTCCGGCGCCCGACCACCTGTCCCCTGCCTCGCCCCGCCCCCTTCAGGAGAGGAGGGGGAAGAGGGGCGGGGAAGGAAGGCCGAGGATTTACCTTGCGGGGCGGGCGCGCGACGCATGCGCACGGCCGGACAGGTCCGCGGCGCCTTCACTTCCTGGCATTCCCCCCTCCCCCTCCTCGCCGTTACCCTGTACATCCGGGTCACTTGCCCTCCCCGTTCGGAGCCGCCGCCGCTGCTGCCGCCGCTGCTTGGCTCGTCGCGGCTCCGCCACAGGGGCAGGTGCGGAGGGGCTCCCGGTCCGGCCGCCGCCGCTGCCCCGCTCCGGGCCCGGGGCTCCCTCTAGCGCCGCTGAGGAGCCGCCGCCGCGGCTCAAGGAGGGCGGAGGAGCGGGGCTGAGAGAGCCCGGAGGCTCGAGCGGAGGGTGAGTGATTTTTTTTTTTTTACCATTTTCCCCCTTCCTTCACGCCCCTCGCTTTCCTGCCCCTCGACCCCATTTTGGCGGAGAGGCGGGCACGGTGGGGGCCGCGCCGGCGCAGGGCTTCCTCGGCCCCCGGCGCCTTGGGCCCGCCCCGGCGCCCACCCCCGGCGCTGCGGCTGCACCTCTGCGGGCGCCCCCCGCCCGCGGGCCCGCTGCGCCCCGACCCCTTCCTCCGCGGCCCCGGCCCCGGCCCCGCCGGCGCTCATTCATTCGGACCTCCTTTCTTCCTCCCACCCGCAACTCCACGCGCGTGCTCGCCGCGCCCCCCCCCCCCCAGAGCCGGCCGCCGCGCCTGATCTCCGGCTCCCTGGCTCTTCCCCTCCCGTGTCGGCGCTCGCCCCCGACCCCCGGCGCCCACCTCCCTTTTCTCCTCGCCGCCGCCTTTCCTCCCTCCCTTTCTCCCCGGACTCACCCACAGATCCACACCCCCTTTTCCCTCGGACTCCGCCACGCCTCGCCGCGGCAGCCAGCCCTCCTGGTCACCCGCGTGGAAGTTGGTGTCTTTATTGCCCCTCTCCGCCCTTCCACCTGCGCGGCCACACGGTCCAACTTACACACCGCGTTGACCTCTTAAATTCCCAGCATTATAAAGTCCAGATTCTCAGTCCTAGGGTGTGGTCTTAGGGTGTTTCCAAAACACACAATTTCTACTATAATTACCCAAATCTGTGACTGTCAAACTGTAGTATAAGTGGCAATTGCTCTGTGTGTGTGTGTGTGTGTGTGTGTGTGTGTGTGTGTGTGTGTGTAACTCATGGCTGTTCTAGGCTGTACCAAATACCTTTTTTTTTTTGCCCCCCCCCCTCCCGGAGTGATATCTATGATGGGTTAATTTTCTCAGAATGTAAAATTTGGCAGAAGATTGTTACTTTCTACTCCTCCACTTTCCTGCTCGCTTGGTTTCGTGACTGATTTGCAACATTACCTGTTACTACCGTTTGTTGGTGAGACTTTTTCTCTTCTAATTTGTCAACAACAGTTACCGAGTGTCCCCTGGTGTGCGGAATACTGATTAAATGCCTGAATTCTTGCAGTACCACAAAGTGCCATTCTGGATAAGACAAAGATTTTTGGAATTTGTTTACATTTTTCCCCCTCCTGCAATTTATTGCGTTTGCCATCATTTTGCTCCGTAATCTTTATGTGGAAAATGTGTATCAGTCAATTTTGTATTCTTACAGTCTTGCAGTTTGGCAGACTGACATTCCAGAGGAGTGTTTTATATAGCTGAAGGAATTTCAATCACTTGGGTCTTTGGGGACTTATTGCAAATCATTTTAGACAAATGTACCTTGAGAAAAATACACTGATCCTTTTAATTCTTTAATTGTATTTAATAATAGAAGCTTTGTGTCTATAGCATTTGGTAATTGGGACTTATTTGATACCCCTTGGTAAAGTGTTGTAGTTGGTTAAAACTGCCTGGTCAGCATTCATGAAAGGAAATGATAGGCTCCTCTTTTTTTTCATGTGACTGTCATAGTCTGTAATAATGAAGTCAAAGGAAGGTTGTTAGTCCTGTAGTGTACCTACCTGGATATCAGTATGATACAATTGCCATCTACGTTAATGTCAACATTTTCTAATAGCCCTCCTGGGGAGCTAGGTATTAAAAAGGCACTTGGCTGTTTGTTCTCTTTTAGGTTTTGGATAATCACTCTAGCAGTAAGATTTCTTAACTAATAGTTAGAATTGCCTTTCTTTGGCAGAGCAATTTTGTTAGATAACATATTTTTCAATTCCTTAGAACTTTTAACAGTTACATAGCTGCTCCAGAGGAAGCTCTTGGATCGTAAGATGCTGGATCTATAGTATAAACTCTAGATCATTTGATAATTGAATAGAGGCTAGATTTTTCTCTCCTATGAAATTGGTTCATCAAAGCGAGACATGATTAGGAAATTGTTTCTAGTTGCCCCAACAAAAATATGATTTCAGGTTCTAGATTAAGTGAATGTAGTTTATTTCTGATAATTACAGGTGATATTTTACATAATCAGACTTAGAATTTTCCATTTCTCTGAACTTTCCCCCAAAATGGGTTAAAAATCTGTTACATAGTGTCACTCTTGAGATTATTATACTCATATTTGGAATGGTCATTTACCATAGTAATTGATTGAGAAGTATAGAGGGATGCTTATTTCATTTTACTTCTGATTTCCTTGGGGAAAATACTGGACTGTCGCTTATATGAGGTTACTTAAATCATTAAGTATTGATGCGCTTAACTGTTAGGGGCTATAATTTGCTCTTTCACTGTTTAAGGAAAACAAAATGATAATATGGAAATAATTGTTTCATTAGTGACATTCCCACTATTATTTTCGGTCTCTCCTTTTCTTTTACTGCACCAGAATTTAGCCTGGCTACTCAAATGTTGTGAATAGTTGAAAGAATGGCAAGGTCAAAGAGTTTTTGACTACAGCATCATTTATAATTGTGTGGCAAAAGTTTTGGGAAAAATATCGATTGCTCTCAGCATCAGTTTTCTCAAGTTCATATATTTTGAGGATTGCTATATTTGATTATTTCTACTGCTTTGAGATCTTTTGGGGAGAAAGTACAACAGACATGTCATTTTGTGGTATGCGTTAGTCCGTTGAGTGGATTTGTTCACTTAGAATGAGTATTCGATATCTTCTCAATATTCATGAGCGACAGTTCAGGTTATATCTTGTGCACTGAAAGTCGCCATAAAAATTCTTAGATGCGTAAGCTCATCCTGTATTCACTAAAGTGAGGTTAATTTTTTAAAACATATTTTTTCAGGTGGTAGAAATGGAGGTATCATCGGTAATATGACAGTTACATAACTTTTTTTTTTTTAAAGATCGTATTTATTTGAGAGAGAGATCGAGAGCATGAGTGAGCAGGGACAGAGGGAGAAGCAGACTCAGCCCGATGTGATACTTGATCCCAGGACACTGGGATCATGATCTGGCTCTTAACTGACTGAGCCACCCAGGCACCCCAGTGGTTATGTAATATTTCAGTGGTGATGGTAATGATAATGTTAATAGTAACTGGCACGTAGTGTTTACTACTTGCCGGGTTGAGTTCTAAGAAATTCAGTCTTTACAACAGCCTTGTTAGGTAGGTGTTCGTATTCCCATGTCACAGAATAGGAAACTGAAGTTAAGTAATAACTGAAGTGACGTATCTACTAAATGATAGAACTTGGTCTTGGCTCTTTAATTATTATACTGTGGTAGTGAGCACCTACTGTATGCCTGGTTCTTTCTGTATAGTAAGGTAGTTTAATGACAACCCTGCATAGTATAGGTTAATTCCTGTTAACTCCTAATTAACATTAGGAATGTCAAAAAAAAAAAAGGAATGTCAGGCTCAGAGAGCTTAGGTAACTTGTCCAAGTATGCTCCCAAGTAGGGTGGCTGGCATAAAGCCAGGCCTCTGTGACTTGTAGTCTTTACTAAAATTCTGTTTCAAAGTACTAATTTGAGGTCCTGTATTTTATATTACATATTTAGAAGGTATACTTAAAATAGCCAATCTAAAAACTTTGTCAGCTGACACATAGGATGGAAAATGTTCACTTGTGAGCCAGGATTATAATTTCCTGCTTACTAGCTGTAGCTTCACCATTTTCCCACTCCTGTAAGTGTATTGGAATGCAGGTGAGTGACATTTGTAAAACTTTTTCAACAAGGAAACCATTTTTAGAATGTAAACACACATTTCTTGTGACACATCCTATGTCCTGATAGTGGTGAGAATGGCTTTTTTCTGAAGATGTTGGGTGATTTTGTTTAAGTAGAAGACCTAATGCAAAGATATATTTTTGTAGCTATTTAATTTATTTTGAAAAGATGACGTTCAGTGGTACTATTGTATGCAACACTATGAAGTTTTCAATCCTGTACAGTTATATTTTGTCATGGGAGTAACTTCTACTTGATATATTCTAGTTGGTGCAATGTGTCTGGTATTGTATTATAAACCTAAACTAATATAGACACTTCACTGTGTTTAGAATATTTCTTCCAATCATAAATTGGCATGTTCTCAGATAATTCAAGTTACACTGAATACTAATTTAGGTCAAACAATTTTAGGACATACTCGCTACGAAAAAAGTTATGACATATTCCCAGATATTATTTGGGGATTATTTATGCCATTTCTCTGTTCTTTATGAGAGTAATAGAGAGTTGAAGGCACTAATTTAAATAATCTCTGATTTACTAGGTCTCGAAGTAGACTTTTACAGTTTGCTGATTTGTACTTTAATTGAGAGAGTCTACTCGTTGTAAAATTTTAGTACGTATGGACAAAATCATTGCACTTAAGCCCTGATTTGCTTTTGTCTGATAGCATGAACACTCTCAGATTACCTATGTAATGGAAATAATAGTGTCTCTGCTATGTGCCTCACAATACTTAGGAAGTTTTTATATTTCAGTGCAATGTAGTAGGGAGGGCAAAATATAATTTTATTAAATTAATACATTTCTTTTTTTGGGAAGGGGGGACACAGAAGGAGAGGGAGAGAGAGAATCTCAAGCAAACTCCCCACTGACTTGAGATTCTTTCTCTCCCTCTCCTCTCCACTTGCTTTCTCAAATAAATCTTTTAAAAAAATTAAAAACTTGCTTTTGATAATGTATTTTTTGACAACTAGCATAATACTTGGTATATGATGGTTATTAATCCCACAAATAGTTAATAAACACATGAGCAGGCATATAATAACAGTGAATAAAGTTAGTGGTCCCTAGTGGTCCCTCCTTAGAGTGGAAAAAACAGAAAAATAGACAATGTGAGTTCAGTGCTATGTATTCCATAGGTACCTAATCTTACGAGAGTCAGGGTAAAAGCTTATGTTGTAATGCCATTTAAATTAAAACCTAAGTAGAAGACCAGTAGTCAATCACACAAAAGGGAGAATGCATAGGTGTAAGATGAGGGAGAGGCAAAAGCTTTGAGATAAGAGAGGTCAGGTACATTTTAGAAACAGATACTGGCTCTGTAAAGGAGATGTGGGAAGCAGGTACACAATAAGTAAACTGTAAGCCTGGCTGCGTGGGTGGTGTTAACAAGTTCAGGTCAGTTTGGACTGAAGGCTATAGGGAAACCATGATAGGATTTTAAGGGAGGGGAGGTGAAATACTAGCTTGTTCTGACAGTTTTGGGAGAATGGATTGAAGGTGAAGTAAGATTCAATACAAGTAGGCAAGTTAAGAGGCTCTTGTTGCTAAAGTCCAGGAAAGAATTGATAGCGATCAGCATTTGAGTACTGACAATGGAGGAATAGTTAGTATTAAATCCATAAGACTTGATTTTTTATTGGATTTAGGCTCCATAGAGCCTGTAACTTTGCTTCTGGTGGTAGAGTAGGGAAAAAATTTTCCCCAAAGGTCCTGTTACTACTTTTTCATGTAAAGTTGAGATACTGCTGGGACTAAGACAAAGCCAGATGTATTCTCAAATATGCATTTTCAGTTGACTCTACATTATTAGTTATAGAGTTGACCCATCCTAAAGTTAGGTATATCAGACCGACGTGGATACTCCTGGGAGGTCACTCTCCCTGGGCTCTGTCCAGGTAGAGTAGAAGAGCATAGGGTTCTGCCACATGATGGACAGCCCATTTCCACCACGCCTTGAGTCTAGCACCTGCAAATTCCTACAGCTTCTCAGGATCCTGTGGACAGTGACCAAGGAGACAAACAATGTGGGAAACAGCTCTCATGTAACATATCAACTCTTAACTATACACTGGCATAGAGAGGCAGCAACAGAACATTAAACTGGCCCAAAGAGTCCTGTCCTTTCATCACATTTGTTTTTCTTCCCCTCTAAATCCTGCCATGAACCCTAATAATTGAATCTAGATATTCCCTCCCTTCATGGGACTGGGTAGGGTGGTGACGACATGGGTGTCTATATCTAAAAGAACCTTAAAGCTCTGAGTTCCTCTCCAAAGTTCTCTCGGCAGCCTGTTGGCCCTGTGGCCTTCAGTCCTTCTTGGGAGTCAGGAGGCCTCAACCCCATCCTTTATCATTTTTTTTCTGTAAAGCAGAAGAGTTTTGGGGGGTAGAAGTAGAGCAGGGTGGAGATGGGAGCGTGGGGGGAGAGAGCACCTGTACTAACAATCAAAGCTTTGTATTCCCTTTTGGTCATTCCCTCATAGTTCAATCAGAGGAACCTCTAATACTTTTGGTCCAACTAAAAGTTCATTTTGGCAGCAAGGCCGTCATTACTTACACAATCGATTTTAGTTTCAGAGATTCCAAGGCTCAGCAGTTACAGCCACATTGCCTTCCACCTGGAGACACAGGGCTGTTGCCCCGTTGTCTTGGCATATCCCTTCCTCTACCAGTCCAGAGGAGAACGAACAACCACCAAGTCACCATTTGGATGACTGATTTCAATTCCACTTCTCACTACTCAGTTTCTAAACATTAATTCAACTCCTGCTCATTAACAGGTAGGGTGATAGGGATCCCTATTCTCACCTTCTCCCCACCTACCATCAGGATCACTCTCAGATCTCAGGGTGTCTTTTCCTAGACCTCTGCCCTTGGGGGCTTTTATCCTCTGTCTTCTAGAAAGTCATGAATGGCTCTGTCAGGATCCCATCCTTACTGCCAAAACTGTCCAGAACCATGATGGTCTGAGATCTTAGCCTCCTTGCAAGCTAGTAAGTTACCATGCCACCTTTTCATGGATGCTGATAGAAAACATGAGACTCCTGTGTAAGAGATAAAGGGGAGTATTACTCTCACTAATAGCAGTAGCCAGAGCGTCAGCATTTGAGGTGTATTTTCTCCAAGGTAAGTTGGTATCTGATAACATTTACTCAAAATGTAATGGCTAACATGTCCAGACATCTTTTGATTTGAAAAAAATCATACCTGTTTTTTTTTTTTTTAAGAATTTCAGGGACATATTAAAGTGAACTATGAGAAAACCACCTTGGCTTGCAAGGTATGAGATTACTTTGCTTTTGTTTATGTCATACAACAGTTCTCTATGTAAAAATCCTGGAAAATTCTAACAAAACCATATAAGCACATTTTTTTAAAAGATTTTATTTATTTTATTTGATACAGAGAGAGAGATCACAAGGAGACAGAGAGGCAGGCAAAGAGAGAGGAGGAAGCAGGCTCCCTGCTGAGCAGAGAGCCCGATGCGGGGCTCGATCCCAGGACTCTGGGATCATGACCCGAGCCGAAGGCAGCATCCCAACCCACTGAGCCACGCAGGCGCCCCTATAAGCACATTTTTAATGAGGCTTCTTTTCCTTTAGATCTTGGGACAGTATAGATTTAGGGGCTAGCATAGGGACACCTGGGTGTCTCAGTCGGTTAAGCATCTGTTTTCAGCTCAGGTTGTGGTCCCAGGGTCCTGTGGTCAAGTCCTACATCGGGCTCCTTGCTCAGCAAGGGGCCTGCCTCCCTCTGCCTGCTGCTCCCCTGCTTGTGCGCGCGCCAGCTCGCTCGCTCTCTCTCTCTCTCTCTCAGAAACAAACAAACAAACAAATGTTTGAAAAAGGGAGGGGACTAGCGTAGTTGGAGGAAGGTTTAAACTTAGATTTTTTTCATTTTTTTTTTAAAGGGGGTTGGGCTTCATTTTATCAATCAGCATTTTCTAACTCCTATCCAGGTATTTTCTGCAAACAAACAGAAGAAACATTATTTCAAAATCTAACTTTACTTGATGAAAATTGTTATGTTTAAACTTGTTTTAATGCATATTTTATTTATTTTTTAAAAGATTTTATTTATTTGACAGAGAGAGATCATAAGTAGGCAGAGAGGCAGGCAGAGGAAGAGAAGGGGAAGCAGGCTCCCCGGGGAGCAGAGAGCCCGATGTGGGGCTCGATCCCACAACCCTGGGGTCATGACCTGAGCTGAAGGCAGAGGGTTTAACCCACTGAGCCACCCAGGCGCCCCTAAACTTGTTTTGACTTAAATATTTAATATGTTCTACATAAAAATTACCTACCAAGTTGTTTTCTAAAGTACAGAAAAGTCAGCTTCATTTATTTTATCCATTTGGGTTAAAGTGTACATGAATGTACAGAGCTGGAAATGTAAAGAAATCTTCTAGCTCTGGTGGTGGCACTTCTAAGTAGCTAGTGGATAAAAGCTTACATTTTGGAAACTCACTGATAATTGGGACTTCCTATATTAAAATATGAATATAGTTAAACCAAAGCTTTTCCTTTTTATTTATAGAATAGTATGTTGAAGCAGTAGTCAAAATATGTAGCCTGGGGTTGGCAACCCTTTGAAATGGGTGTGCCAACGTTCCATTATAGTATGTGTCATGGTGACAACTGGCCAGTGTTCTGTCTTTGGTATTTGTCACTGACCCCTTCTTAGTAGTCTATTAGCATATTTAAAGTTCATTTAAGAACTTGGTTTTAGCTGATTTTCAGTGTTCTAAGCAGCAGCTTTTAAAAATCACATGTTATTAAGATCAAATTTAATTTTTTAAACCATTCTCGAGTTTGCCTAGTTTGGGTAGGTAGATAGCCTGTGATTTTAAATAATTAAAAAAATATTTAAACATTTCAAATTTTCCTAGTTGAGGTATATAGGCAAAGCTTTAGTGAAGTCCTTTCCCTGCCTCTGGTCTCTCAGATCTCAGATCCTTTCTAGGGTCTTAATTATTTGGGTCTCACAAGTAAGAGATGAGTGAGCAGGTTTTTTTTTTTAAAGCGTAACTGGTGTATGGTGTCACAAGAAACTGTCTTCAAGTCGTAAAGTAGGACTAAACAGGTGCTGTGAGACAGTTTACCCCGGGCAGTTATAAGTCACATGATTAGCAAATATTTTTTCCTGGTCTCTGCCTTGTCTTTTTATTTTCTTAATGGTATCTTTTGAGGTGCAAGCGTTTTGAACTTCGATAGAGTATAGTTTACCTTTTAAGAATCCTGCCTTTGGTGCTATATCCGTGAAATCTTGGTCCAGCCCAGGGCCATGAGATTTATGCCTGTGTTTTCTTCTAAATGTTTGATATTTTATCATTTTAGTTCTTACGTTTGGGTCTGTGATCCATTTTTAATTAACTTTTTTTTTTTTTTTAGGATTTTATTTACTTATTGAGAGAGAGAGAGCATGTGAGGGGTGGGAGGAGCACAAGGAGAGAGAATCGTAAGCAGACTCTGCCAAGCACAGAGCCTATCACGGGGCTCGATCCCACGACCCCGAGATCATGACCCTAGCCACAACCGAGATTTGGACACTTAACTGACTGAACCACCTAGGCACCCCTAATTAATTTTTATATATAGCATGAGGTAAATTTCTTAAGTTGATCTTTTTGTATGTAGATACCCAGTTGTCTCAGTTCCATCTGTTGAAAAGACTGTCCTTTTTCCCGTTGATTTGCCTTGGTATCTTGGTTGAGAATCAGTTGACCATAGATATATGGAATTATTTCTGGACTCTCTTTTCTGTTTTATTGATCTACATGTCTGTCGTTCTGCTAGTATCACATGTCTTGATTACTGTAGCTCGGCATGCCATATTTTAATAGCACAAATAGCATTCTTTCCAGGTAAAAGTATATGCTCATTTATTTTAAAAAATGAAACAAAATGAAAAAGTAAAAGAAGAAGGCAAAAATCACCATCTAAGTAGTCAGTGTTCTGGTGAACATCTGTTCAGATATCTCCGCACATCCATGCATGTTGTGTGAATGCACACACATCCTCCACAGTTAGACATAAAGACACATCAGTATTTACCCCACGCTCATTGTTCTTGTGTACTTTTTGAGTGAATACATTTATTGTCAACTTTAAGAGAACTGATTATTTTTCTTTCTTCAGGCACTTCTGTAATCTGTGAGTTTTTACTGACATACACTTCTGAGAAGAGCAAAGATTCTTTGGGCTAAGAACTGAGTGCTTTTTTTCTTGGTAGCATGTTAATTGGAATTTATTTCTCACTTCATCTGCTGAAAGATGACTTTAAAACAAATTTTTTAATGTGTGCTCTGTGAATGGGTGGCAGATTATGTGTGGAACATTAACAAAATTAATTCCCAAATCCAGTTTTAAACATTTAAAGTTTCCATAAATCTGCTCTTGAGCTTTAGATTAACTTTTTGGCAGTTGTGATTACAACTGTGGAGCCAGTAAGTATTATATGTGTGGTGATAGAGTTTTATTTGTAGTCATGTGAGGACTGATCCATGCTGCAAGTTTGTTCTTGCCACATTAATATGCTGTATTGCATTTCGTGGATTCAACCTGTCTGTAATCCTGATAAAGCTCCATCCATGTGATACTTTCAGTAATCATTGTGGAACTGTGACCAATCCCTGAAACACTTTCTCATCTTGAGCATAGGTCAGATCCCATGATCAGAAACTCCCCTGACATCCACTTGCTTCTTGTAGTATGATTTTTATATAATAAGTACAGGGCTTAAAGTTACATTTAGAGGTGTAAAATGTATAGGAGACCTATAGATTTTGCTTAATTTTAAAAGATTGAAGTTTAATCTTTGGCAGTGGGGAGACATTAAAAGGTTTTGAGTTTGGAGAGTGACAATGTGACAAGTTTCAGAAAGCCACCTTTACATTGGCTTAGAGGAAATTCGGTGTTTGAAAAAAGTATGCTGAAATTCTGTGGGAAACTGGATTGCATGATAGAATTATATAAATGAGGTGTTTTTCTACAAGATTTTAAAAAGGAAACTTAAATTTTCAGATGACAAATGGACTCTTTACAGAAAGGAAAGCGACATGCTAAAGTGTTAACTGGCTAACTAAGTGGTGGGATTATGGATTTTTCTTCCTACTTTTTGTGGAAAATTTAGTAAAGTGCTAAATATATCATGTAATAAGATGTTAAAATGGAGCTCTTTTATTCTGAGTTTGGCCCTAAGTTGAGAGGTGCACATTTCTAAAGAGTTATAAGCATACCATGCAGGTCTTGCAAAATAAAGAGCCAGGAAATGGATTTGTGACCTTTGAATACCTATCCTCTCTGTTGATATAAAGAATCAGGGAGCTGTGATTTAGAATAGTTTTTGAACTGAGTTGTTGGAAATTGGAAAAGTGTTTTTAAACCAAGTTGTTAGTGTGCTAGGAGTCTTTTCTAACCTACCCCCTCCTTTCTTGGTGTGCTCCCCCTCAAGTACAGGAGCTTTCTGGTAATGATTTGAGCTGAATATGTAACTTGTATAGTTTAGGGGACACA
>CM052798.1:158920302-159011760 GCA_028533885.1 Nasua narica | reverse complement strand
ACAAGAACAGAGAAAAAAAATTAATAGGTTAGTCTTACTTATGAAATAATATAAAGTGGAATATTAGACCAAATCTAGAAATATAAATTTTTAAATGACTATATAGAGTTGATACCAGGAATGCAAGGATGGTTTAGCAGTAGAAAATGTAGTCATGTAATCTTCTTATAATCTCATATTCATAGATTAAATGAAAAAATGGTTGATATGATAAAGATGGGAGTCTGCCTCAGAATGGGGTGTGTGTGTGTGTGTGTGTATTTAATGCAAAATCAAGTCTAAAATTCCATTAAGATTTTTGTAGAACTTGACAGTTTACATGGGTGAACAAAGGACCAAGAATTAGCTAAGGCACTTTCGCAGATCAATCATTACTTAAACGGTAAGCATAGACCACAAAGAAGAGTGGATTTTACATGTCATAGATGGCACCATAGACAAAGTTAAGACTAGGATACTGTAATATTTTAGACTAGGCCATGTGTATATAAGCATCAAAAGATGGGTACCCAGAAGTCTCATCTAGAATTCGTAAAGTCCAACTGTCGGGGACAGGAAAGTGGTCTATCAGCTGGAATTGAATTAGGAAAACATACCACCTTGGGTATTTCTAACAGAGAATTTAATATAGAGGATTGGTTATGAAGGTATTAGACTAGAAGAGCAAAGGGGAAGAGGAGACACAGAGTGGCAAAAAAAAAAAGGTGGGATGATGGCTCTGCTACCAGAGATGAGCTGCTCCCTCCATCAGACTGCAGCCCACAGGCTGCCCTTGCTTCTGCCTCTGACGGGGCAGCACGTACTGGCCTCACCTTATCCGTCTGCTCTCAGAGCAGCTGCTGATCTGTCCTGGACAGAGGCAGAAAGCTTCTCTCTCTCCTGCCTTCTCATTTTCCCGGTGTCTCTTATTGACATAACCTAACAGCTGGCAAGGGTGTCCTTTACCGATTCTGGGCCCCGCAGTATGGAGTACAGTGTATAGAAAGGTAGGTGTGGGAAAGAGTGTAGAAAAATAAATAGCCCAAGTTACAGAGGATACGAATACACATTTTAACAGATGACCTATGAACATGGAGAGGCACATTTTTACTGGTAATCAAGAAAATGTAAATTAAAGCATCAACGAGCTATTTTACAATCCAAACATTGAAGCTTGAGGTTTTGGAGGATGAGAGAGAGATCTTTTACTAGTGGAACAGTGAATTGATAGAAGTACTGTGGAGAGCAGTTGGGCAAAATGTAGTACAATTATAGTTGCCCTTTAATTTCTAGATTGCCAGCCAGTGGAAACTCTTGTACATGGGCACAAGTATATGTAGTATGTAAAAGGATATGTGTAAAGCACACTTTGTTAATAGAGAAAAATTGAAAAGGCATTGTCCTTCAATAGGTGAATAAGTAAATAAACTAGTTTTTTGAACCATGAAATACTGTGTACTAAGTGAACACGGATAATTCTCAAAACACCAATGAGTGCGAAAAGTGAATTCTAAAAGAATATGGCAATAAATCATGCAGATTTAAAAAGGTGTGTTGTTTATGAATACAGACCATAGTAAAAATTGTAAAATATGTTTAGAATATGTTACTTTTAAGATTACTTTTAGGAGATGGAGGAGAGGAATGTTGTTGGTTGGGGAAGGTTGGAAGGTTAACCACACAAAAACATAGGGAGGCCTCTGAAGCAACATAGAGCAAAATGTCATTGCTTTAATCTGGTGGTAGAGTATGTGAGTATATATATATTTTTATGTTTAAGTTATTTTCTAATTTAAAGAAATAGAAAGCAAGAAGGACTTAAGAATCAGCCCCTCTGGGAAGCCTTTGGTTAGATGTTCCTTTTTCTGTATGTTCGTTGCGTTGTTTGCGTGCTTCTGCATGAAGCATGCCACATCATCTTGTCTGGTCTCTTCCACTCGTCTGTGAGTTCCTTGGTGCCAGATATGCAGTGTCTGTCACAGTAATTGGGAGACAGGAGCTAAGGAACGGTAGTTTGATTTAAAACAGCAACAACTATCACCAGGCACTATAAACACCAGCTAGCTGTAGAAGTACTCAAGATTTTACATATGCAAGGGGTTTTATGTAATGGCTCATCCATGCATTGTTGCATATGTATCGGAAAGTGTTCAGACACCTGAATTCTAATCCAGTCATTTTTGTTGGGCGTCTTTGAATGAGTCCTATGTGTTCTTTGAGTATCAGTGACTTTACATTTAAATTTTAAGATTGAAAGAGTGGGGGACAGGACGGATGGGGGAGGGGGAGGGAAAGATAATCTCATGCAGACTCCCTGCTGCGTGCAGAGCCAGATTCGGGGCTCCATATCACAGGACTCCATCTCAGGGACTCTGAGATCATGACCTGAGCGGAAATCAAGAATCAGACGCTTAACTGACTGAGCCACCCAAGTCCCCTGCTACATTTAATTTTTTAAAAAATTATTGATACAAAAGAATAATTTTATTTGTAAACATGAAAGCCGAAAAGACTCCCTGGATCCAGCAGTAACTGAGGAACTGGAATGTTACCCAGACCTTTGAAGTTGCCTAGTCCTATGGCCCTGTCTTTCTCCAGAGATAACCAGTATCTTAAATTTATGTTTATTATTCTCTTGCATTTTTATATATTTTACCATATATATATGGATACAATTTTTTATGGATTTCAAAGTAGTGGTCCTTTTTTTTTTTTTAAAGATTTTATTTATTTATTTGAAAGAAAGCAAATGAGAGAGCATGAGCTGGGAGGGTGGTGCGCGGGAGAGAGAGAGAAGCAGACTCTCCACTGAGCAAGGAGCCTGACACTGGCCCAATCCAAGGACTCTGAGGTCATGACCCAAGCCAAAGGCAGCTACCCAACCGACTGAGCCACTCAGGTGCCCCTAAAATAGGAGTACATTTTAAAAAGCGAGTTCACAGTACTATTTCTTATTTAATGATCATAGTTTTTCAAGAGAAACCTTCTTAATCCTTGTAAAATAGGTAATTTGGGGGTCAGTGTTTTTGTTGGCTTTTTTCATATTCCATCACCTTTCTGTACATTCTTAAACTGCTTGCCTTGGAACTTTATATTAACCCTTCTAATAACCTGTGTCTGTACCTAATGTAAGGCATTGTAGCAGGAAGCATGTCTTTGCTTTCTTGTTTTAAATTTGCAACTCAGGCATTAATTTGCACTGGTCATTTAATTTTAATTTTTTATTTTTTTTAAAGATTTTATATATTTATTTGAGATAGAGACAGTGAGAGAGAGCATGAGAGGGGAGAAGGTCAGAGGGAGAAGCAGACTCCCCATGGAGCCGGGAGCCCGATGTGGGACTCGATCCCAGGACTCCGGGATCATGACCCGAGCTGATGGCAGTCGCCCAACCAACTGAGCCATCCAGGCGCCCGGTTGTTTACTTTTTAATAGCTAGAGGCTATGGAAGGGTGCTGTTAGAGTGATCTCTGAATCAAACTCAAAGATGCCCTGACAGTCTGAAGTGATACTAATTTATTATGGTTCATTTCCATTTAAGGAATAATATTGGTCTCCTAATTTATTATATTTATTGCACATGGCCAGGCATCCTAGTGAGTCTTTTATTTAAAATAGTGTAGGTAAGGTTTTTCATTTATTTATTTATTGGTCTGTTTGTTAGAGAGAGAGAGAGAGAGAGAGAGAGAGAGAGCACAAGCAGAGGGAGCAACAGGCAGGGGAACGGGAGAAGCAGGATTCCCAATGAGCAGGGAGCCCAATGTGGGGCTCAAGCCCAATGTGGGAGCCTGGGATCATGACCTGAGCTGACGGTAGCTGCTTAATCGACTGAACCACTCAGGCATCCCAAGATTGTTCATTTTAGCATACTAAATCTAAGTGTATCCACTAGATGTCAGCATTAGGAGAGATGCAGTGTAACACGTGTAGAGTCATAGCCAGAAGCAATGTGAGAGATTCAGTCTAACATTTACTGACTTGGGGACAGTCACATTTTTGTGGGTGAGTCAAGACTAGAAATCAGGTCTCCCTGTTGTCATTCTGCTTTTCGTTTATGTCACTTTCTTTAAGACCGGTAACTGATTTCCATGTAATTACTAGGCTAATATATTGCCCTTGACACCTGGTAGGGATTTGTGGTGAGATGTAATAATTCTGTGGTGATAATATGGCTGGGCACCCAGTAATACCTGAATCCTGCCTCTCCTCCTTTACATTTTGCAAAGGAAGGAGAATCAAAGGATTTCTTTATTAATAGCTACACTAGTATCTGATGATGATAGATTAGATATTGTGAGTAAGGTTAAGGAGTAAGCTACTCTCTACAACTTCTCTGTATCAGTCAGATTTCAACCAAGATAGCAAAAACCTTGCTAAGTATTTTTAGAAAGGGATTTAACATGTGGATTTATTTATACAAATGTTGGAAGCCTAAGCAAAAGGAGGATGCTGAGGTATGTAGGTTTTTACTCACAACACTGCTGACTTTAATTCTGAAGTGTTTCCCAACACCTTCTGATACCAAATGTGTGGGGCTTTTTCCCCCACACCAAACAATTCTCCAACTCTCCAGATAACCAGTCCTACAATTCATTTTCGTACTGATGCTGACTCCTAACTACGTAGAGTTGGTGTGCAGACCTTACAGGTTAAGGGCTTAGTCCCACAATACTCCACTCCACTCCAGATGCCATTCACAAGTCCCAGGCCTCTGTACTTCTGATGACCATCCAGCTGTGAAGGGAGTGGGGAGGGGGGTGTTCCCATGACTCCTTCCTCAGGTTTGGAAATCTGCTGTAATGGCTCACAGAACTCAGAGAAACACTTTACTAACACTCGTACCAGTTTATTATAAAGGATTTTATAACGGGTACAAATGAACAGCCAGATGAAGAGGTACATAGGTGAGTCCAGAAATGTCCTGAGCATAGGGGCTTCTATCCCCATGGAGTTGGGTTGTGTTTCCTTCCCAGCACGTGGATACATCATTTAGGGGTTTTTATGGAGGTCCCATTATATAGGCATGACTGATTATAAATCATTGGCCATCGGTGATCAATCTCTAGTCCCTCTCCTCTTGCCAGAGGTCACGTGGTAGGGCTGAAATCTAAGTGTGCCTTGGTCTTTCTGGCAACCAACCCTCATCTTGAAGCTATCTTGGGGACTCATTAAAAGATGCTCCTGTCACCCAGGAAATTCCAAGGGATTTAGGAGCCCTGGATTAGGCATGGGGAGGTTGGGTGGGTGGGGTAAAGACCATATACATATGCTGTTCTGTCTCATGAGGTAACTGAGATATTAATGGTAACCACAGGAAGCAACTTTCACTTCTTGAGCTGGGGGGAAAAAAGGAAAAGGTAGGTTAGGCAGAATTTAGGAACCTGAAGGAGGAACTCTAAGACTGGAAGCTCAGACCTGGAGCGGCCAGGCACTGCAGTGCTGCTAGGCATTCCCCGGAAGCTGGAGCCTAGAGCCATAGTGAGCTTTTGTCTGTTTATTTTTTAAGATTTTAGGGGCACCTAAGTGGCTCAGTTGGTTAAGCATCTACCTTCAGCTCAGGTCATGATCCCAGGATCCTGAGATTGAGCCCCATATCAGGCTTCCTGCTCAGCGAGGAGCCTGCTTCTTCCTCTACCTCTGCCCCTCCCCCTGCTTGTGTGTGTGCGCTCTCTCTCTTTCTCTGTCTCTCTCTCAAATAAATAAAATATTTTTTTTTTCTCCTGGAGATAGAGCATGTGTGAATGGGGGGTGAGGAGGAGCAGAGGGAGAGAGACAAGCAAACTTCCTCGCTGAACGCAGAATCTGACCCAGGACCCAGTCCCGTGACCCCAAGATCATGACCTGAGCCAAGATTAAGATTCTGATGCCCAATCAAGTGAGCAACCCCAGGTGGCTCCATATAGCTAACTTTTGGTGACAGGAAATGCTGATAGGACTTGAAAAACAGAAGCCTTTTTTCCCAAGTTGTATGTATGTATGTATGTATGTATGTATGTATGTATGTATATAATCTCTACACTTAGTATGGAGCTTGAATTCAGGACCCTGAGATCAAGAGTCACATGCTCTTCCAACTGAGTCAATCAGAAGCCCCTAAAGAGGGACCTTCTTTCTTCCCACCTTCCAATTTCCTTGTAGTTGGTGGGGCCCAGTGAGAAGCCAGCTGACAAAGTAGTCTAGGAGATATACCCTTCAGCTTCTTTGTCCCAACATTAAAAGATTACAGAATGATAGGCTTGGTAGTGAGCATTAGTAGGTAAATAACTGTCACAGTTTACCTTTTTGACCACACAGTTATCATTTATCGTTTTTGTTTTAAGTACAGTGTCACCATTTTCATGCTTCCTTTTAGAATTCTAACACTTGGATAATGTGTGCTCAGATGGTCCTAGAATCCCAGATTCTAAGACCTGGGAATGCTCAGTCTACTTATTTTACCAAATGTTGCGGACCCAGGAGTGGGAGAGAGTTGAAGTCCTGGGAGCTTAGATTCTGCTTAAACATGTTTACCATGTAAAGATCAGAAAACATGAAGGGCAAGAGGAAAAGGGAAATCTTGGTTATGCCATTTATTGAACACATGTTTGTTTCCCAGTCATTGTCATTGTGTTAGAAGAAAGATTCTGTTTAGCAGCTTCTCTTGTTGGGAAGAAAGGGAGAAGAAAGAATTGAAGATGAAGGTACAAGAAGGTTAGGGTGTGACGTGCATTTGTACTGCAATCAGTGGAGCAGATAGTGTAATGTCAGGATAATTATTATAGATGCTTTATTGGTAGGCTACCTTGAGTTGGTTATTTCCATTATAATGGCACTCAGCTAACTTTTGGAGGTTTCCCACTTTGCACCAAGTTAGTATGTTCAGTACAATCAACTGCTGTGTTCCTAAAGTAAGTGTAGCTATGTTGGAAGCTAAGAAGGAATTATGATTATACCTCTCCTTTAAATTATTGTGTACCTAACTGATTCTTAATATAACAGAAGTGTCAGTGGATCTCACCTATTTACAGTTCTTAAATGAATTCAGTAGGTATTTATTGGGTATTTACTCTGTACCACTTTGAAGATTTACATTGTGTGCTTGTATCAGAGATGCATCAAATACATAGTTGGCTAATAAAGTCAATATTCAGCTAAGGCCAAAGCCAAAATCATCATAGAATACACTTCTGAGATATATCAATCAGAAAATATATTGAAATATAATTATTACTATGTTATTAATTTGAATAATCAGATTTTAAAAGTTTGACCTACTGAAAATATTCTGTTCTTGTACTATTGTCAGCTGCTCAGTGACTCCTGGAGTCACTCTGCTGTTCATTTGCAATATTAAATCAACATTCGCTTTCAGATGGTGATGATGTAGTTTCATAGAAGTAGTTCTATAAACAAGATTTTGTGCAGTGTTTGAAGGGGATGGTGCCTGAATAGTTTTAGAAACAGATGTGCTAAGTGATATTGTTGATATCATTTGGAATTTTTTTTTTTTTTAAGATTTTTTAAAAAAGATTTTTATTTATTTATTTATTTATTTATTTAGTTAGTTAGTTAGTTAGTTAGTTAGTTAGTTATTAGAGACAGAGACTGAGAATGAGAGGGGAGAAGGTCAGAGGGAGAAGCAGACTTCCCGCAGAGCCGGGAGTCCGATATGGGACTCGATCCCAGGACTCCAGGATCATGACCTGAGCCAAAGGCAGTCGCTCAACCAACTGAGCCACCCAGGCGCCCTCATTTGGAATTTTTTTGAAGTTTCTTCTATTTTAGCTTGTACTTGCTGCTTTATGGAATCACTTAAGAAATGTTTATCTAAACCTTTGGTCTAGAAATATGGCATTGGAGTTTTGTAACTGGCTTGCAGGATAGAAAACTGAATTTCTACCTGCCTTTCAACTTTCCATTCACCTAATTGCAACATTTTCTATATAGTAGATTGATTAGAAGGATCATTCTAGCATATGTCCTATAGTATTTTTGTAATTACTCTCTAAGAGCTGCTAATTTAGTTAATTTTTCAACAGGTTCCAGTAGGTGAAGTACTTTTTCCTGAAAGAACCATTGCTTATTAGTAATTTTGTTTTTGTTGGCATTGTTATTGAGTGCAGTATTAATTTTTTTAATATTAAAGTAGATTTTTTAAAAGATTTTATTTATTTATTTGACAGAGAGAGAGAGAGCACAGGAGGCAGAGTGGCAGGCAGAGGGAGAGAAGCAGGCTCCCCGCTGAGCAAGGAGCTCAATGCAGGACTCCATCCCAGGACCCTGGGATCATGACCTGAGCCCAAGGCATTCGCTTAAGTAACTGAGCCACCCAGGCGTCCCTAAAGTAGATTTTTTAACATGTACTTAGCTGCTTGATTGAGCAACTCCAGAATCTCTTGTATATCTGGTGGTTTGTTTTTGGAGCGTTATGAAAGTGATTCACTGTATGGTTGATTATGCAAAATATATTTTGTTATATTACATTGTGTCATAGTTTCTGAACACACAGCTGAAGAGTGTGAATGAATCTTAAGCTTGTGATTCCTCAGCTACCCTTGGCCTTCATCATGTGTGTTCCATTGTCAGTGAAAATTGAATCATATTTTTCATTACTGATTTTCCATTCTGTTAATATTTCTTCAGATTCATGATACATGTTATATGAGAACCAGAAATTTCTTGGCAGATAAGTAAGGTAGAATTGTGGTTGAATTCTCCATTAACCCACCATCCTGCCCATTTTAAAGGCTTCCTGTTGCTTCTATAGATCTAAATGATAATACAGAGAAATATATTTAATATTAAGTAATGTTTTTATGCACAATAAAATACAATTCAACAATTTATGGTAATATGTTTCCTAGAAGACCTTTTTGCCTAGAGCTGGATAAATACAAGAAGTTCTTTGTCTTCAATACTAAAAATGGTTGGCAGTTTTTAGTGATCAATTCAATAAGTTTTTTCACACTCACACTTTTTTAGTCACTATAAATTGGAAGGCATGGCATTGTATTAAAACATTCTTATAAAATCTGTTGTGAAGTTTTTTTTATGAGAACAAAGTATAGGGGTGCTTCGGTGGCTCAGTAGGTAAAGTCTCTGCTTTCAGCTCAGGTCATGATCTCAGGGTCCTGGGATCAGGCCCCACATTGGGCTCTCTGCTCAGCAGGGAACCTGCTTCCCCCTCTCCCTCTGCCTGCCTCTCTGTCTACTTGTGATCTGTTTCTCTCTATCAAACAAACAAACAAACAAACAAATAAATAAAATCTTTAAAAAAGAATCAAGTATATTTTTCGATATCTCCTTTTCTCTAACACTTCATCATATTTCTTTGAGTTCTTTATTCAGTTATCCAGGTTGACGATGATAATGGATGTTGGCTTGGTATTGGAGTTTGTTCGCCTTATAAAATTTTGATAGACCAGGATCAACACTGTGTTTAGTTCTTTCTCAGATTTGAAGGAGTCCCAAATAGGGCTTTTGGGGGAAGACTTATGGTCTAAAGGAAACTAAACAAAACTTAAACCCACATTTCCAAGCTTTTTTTTTTTTAATGTTATAAATGCTGTTCAGTTTTATGAAGATCCGAATTATGATGTAGGCTAGTCTCCATTCTTACTTTGGAGCCATATCTATGGCTGTAGGAGGATAATTTGTTCTTGCTTAGTTAGGTGGGCATACTGTAAAATTTCCTGATATTCATGTTATCTGTCACTATTTCTCTATTTAATATTTCAAAAATTCTTACTAGTTGCTCATAAGACTGCTGGCTTTTACTGAGAGAGAGAGAGAGATTCTTCATTGATCTGACTGGGAAAACATGCATGCTTTCTAAATTCTCAGGCTTTTTTTTTTTTAAATTCAAGTTCAATTGTCAGAATTTATTTTGATTTTTCCTCCTCCCTTCTTGAAACACTTCTAAAACTTTATAAATTTTTGTTTTCTGTATTTTCAGTCATTTGTTTATTGAGAAAATATTTATGACTACCGAGTACATCCCCAAGCATTGTTTCAGGTGCTGGGGATAGAGTGCTGTACAAAATAGAGCCCCTGCCCTCTTAAAAGTTTACCTTGCAGTGGCAGACACAAATAAATAAAGGTATAGATATGTGTTAGGTGGTGATAACCGTCAGTTTGGGAATAGGAAAGAGATTTTACAGGTGGATTAGTCAAGGAAGCCCTCCGTGAGGTGGTCTAGTTGAAGCTGTGACCTCAGTGAAGTATAGTAGCTTGTCATTTGAAGGTCTGTGACACAGCATTCCAGGCTAGGGAAAAGCAGGTCCAGAGGCTCCAACGAGAGAGAAACCTTGCTTTGTTAGAGAAAGTGCAACAGGCTGCTGTGGAGAGTGGTGGGAGATGAGGCCAGAGTGAGTCAGGGACAGATCATGTAGGCTTTTGTAAGATCTGGTAAGTTTGGGTTTTATTCTGAGTGTATGTATAAGCCACTGCATGTTTTCGAGCAGAGAAAGGATGTGGTTGATTTAAGAGATTGCTTTGCTTCTTATAATAAAAAGACACTGTAATAGGAAGCAAAAGTAGAAGCAGTTAGGCTTTCGAAGTAATCCCGGCAAGAAGTGATGGTGGCAAGAACAAGGCCGATATAGCAGTGAAAGAGGTGAGATGGGCTGCCCTTTAAGTTAATGAGCAAAGTGTATTGAGGAGGAGAAAATGTCAGTTATGTCAGATGCTCCTAAAAGGGGAAGTAATGTGAGGACTTGAGAACTGACCATTGGAGTTAGCAACACAAAGGTTACTTGATGACCCTACCAGAACAATTTTGGTGGTGTAGGGTTGGACAAAAGCCTGGTTGGAGAAGAGTAAAAGACAATGTGTAAGCAACTCTTCGTAAGGAATTTTCCTGCCAAGAGACGCAGGGAATAGGGTGGGAACTGGGGGAAATGTAATCAAGGAAAATTTTTGTTTAATTTAGGATGGAAGAAGGAACTATGGATGCCAAAGGGAAAGGTATGGAAAAAGAACAGCCATGAGTTAGAAGAGAAACTCAGGAGAATGGATTGTCCTATATGTCAGATAAAGAACATATTTCTGTAAGGAGTGAGTGATAAACTAGGTCAAAGGCTATTAAGAGATCCAGTAAGTTGAAGTGTGAGAATTGCTCTTTGGAGTTAGCCAGATACAGGTTTTGGGGATCTTGACAGGGGCTAGCTTCATCATACTGGTGGGGATAAAAGCCAGATTGAAACAAATTGAAAGAATGGGAAGTAAAAAGTAGAAAGAAATAACTACAGGCAACTTATATGAATAGTCTTGCTGTAAAGAGGATAAGCAAGATGGTATACGGGAGACATGAAGCCTTGAGTAGGAGAACCAGGTCTCTCAGGAACAGGTGCAGAGGTACAGACTGAGTGGTTACTGATGAAGAAGGGGTTGAAAGAACAGTAGATGATTTCCTTCCTTCCTTCCTTCTTCTTCTTTTTTTTTTAAAGATTTTATTTATTTGACAGAAACATGGCGAGAGAGGGAACACAAGCAGGGGGAGTGGGAGAGGGAGAAGCAGGCTTCCCACCGAGCAGGGGGCCCAATGCGGGGCTCGATCCCAAGACCCTGGAATGATGACCTGAGCCAAAGGCAGACCCTTAATGGCTGAGCCAGCCAGGCGCCCCAATCATTTCTTTCTTTCTTTCTTTCTTTCTTTCTTTCTTTCTTTCTTTCTTTCTTTCTTTCTTTCTTTCTTTCCTTTTCTTTTTCTCTCTTTCTCTCTTTCTCTCTTTCGTTTTGTTTCTTTTGTTTTCTTTTCTCTTTTCTTTTTCTTTTCCTTCTTTTCTTTCTTTCTTTCAACAATGTAGTGAAGTCATTTCTTGCGTGTGAGGGTGGAGGATAGATTGTTAGAGGTGTGAGAAGATTGGAAATAAAGCCTTGTGGAATGGTCACCTGGTGAAGTGGGAGATTAGAGTGATTGGAGATGCATAGTAGGATTCCTGTGCAGAACTGAGGATGCATTTCTTGTTAGTGGTCATATGTTTAAAGTAGTGGTTCTTAATTGGGGTAGTTTTGCCCCCTAAGAGATATTTGACAACCTCTGGAGGTGTTGTCGGTCACAACTGGGTGCTGGAGTGATCAGGTATCTAGTGGATAGAGGCCTGGAAAGCTACTCAACATCCTACAGTGCCCAGGACAGCTCCCACAACAAAGACTTATATGGTTCAAATGTTAATAATGCCAAGTTTAAGAAACCCTCATTTATAGGGAAGCTAATTGGTGTGTTTGAGTTTTTCTTTTTTCTCATCCCCCACCCAGAAATACTAAGTTTATAAACTGGATGTGAAGCAAACTGACAGATAGAGTAATTCAGATTATGTTAAGTATGCTGAAGGAGGAAGTTGGGTGATGTGGTCGAAGATAATGAGGTGGGGGCAACTACTATGGATGAGGTTGGCAGACAGATCCTGTGGGGGTGGGACCTGAAGAATGAAAAAAGGCCAGCCATGGGAAAATCTTGGGGACTAGCATTCTAGGCAGAGGAGACAGCTTTATAAAGCCCCTGAGCTCAAAAGGGTAAATGAAATAACAGCATCTCTTAGGAATTTTCTAAAAAGGGAGGAAATAGTATATTAACTGTAACGTATAGTTATGTTTCTGTTGGCTTCTATTATTCTAATTAAAGAAGCTTCTTTTCAAATATTTTATGGGAAAATGGTCCAGTGTATTTATTAAGTCCCTTTTGTGAGCTCAAAAATACATTCCACAGACTCCAGGCCAGGAAGAGCAAGTTCCTTTCCAGATAACTCACCAACTTTGAAACAAACATGTAACATAAGAGCTCACAGTCACAAAACTTTACCAGAAATACTGTGAACACTTGGAAGTGACCTATATCTGGTCTCTGTGTGTCACATTTCTTCTTAGCTTATTTAGTAAATATTTATAATTTTAGTTTAATTCATTTATAATATTTAGTTTTTCACATTGTAAGACAGTTTATTATTCTAAATTATGCTATTTATTACTTACTTTGAAATAGTGCCTCTCAAATATAAAAAGTATTTGGCCCGAGTTTTATATAATCTGAATACTCTTTCTTATCTCTTAGTGTCTTTTGTATCAAATGTATTAATCTGAAACTTAGAATTCTTATTAGTCAGAAAGTTTCAGATGTAAATGACAGAAACCCACCTCAACTAAACAGATAAAAAGGAAATTGGTTGAAATAAGCTAGGATATTTTAAAGCCAGAGGAAAATCTAGCAAGTGAACTGAGGGAAATGGCAGCTAGAATTCAGGAGCAAATCGAATTAGAAATTAGTGACTTTAGGACACTTTCTCTAGTGCATGCTGGCTTTATCCTTTTGTGACAGACTGGCTTCCTCTGTGGCAGGAAGTATGGCTGCCATACACTCTGAGGCCTCACGTTCCTTGGGGTCTGCTCCTGGAACAGATCCTCTAACATAGCCATAGCAATAGCAGTAAATAGGTCTCCAAGCATGGTTACTAAATGGTTTACTTCTGTTAACCTATTAGTGATTTTTTATGAACCCTCTGCAGTGGATATTAATATTATGAACAATTTACATATGAGGCATGGAAAATTAAGAAACCTGGCTATAGTTGCAGGGTTCAGAAGTAAGTAGCAGAGCTGGGCTTTGAACCCAGACAGTCTGGTACCTACCAGACCTGACAGTTAGCAACCATATCATATTTGTTGAAATCGGGGTGGAGAGGTTTTGTTTGTTGTGGTTTTGGCTAAAGAGTTAAACTATGCAAGACAGAGATAAGGTTTTGATTTATTTGTTTACCCTTATTAAAAAGATATGACAACTAATGATATTATAATGAACTGTTTTCTGATCTTTGAAAAATTCCTTGAGTTATTTATTTATTTATTTAAGTAATCTCTACACCCAAGGTGGGGCTTGAACTCACAACCCTGGGGTCAGGAGTCTCCTGCTCCTCCGACTGAGCCACCCTAGCATCCCGAATTCTGTGAGTTTTTGCTCAAAGAGGCACACATAGTGTGGTTTGCCTACATAGATCTTTCTTGAGTGCTCTGTGGTAAAGAAACTTTCTGCGTTGGACCACAGTTGTACTACATTCAGTGGCTCTCAAGTAGGGATGATTCCCCCTGGGAACATTTGATAATATCTTGAGTCATTTTTGGTTGTCACAACTTGTGTATTTTATTACTGTAGCCTCTAGTACGTATAGGCCCAGGATGTTGCTAAAGGTCCTATCGTGTGAGACAGACCTCTCTCCACAGAAGAATTGTCCAGCCCCAGATGTTAATAGTACTGTGGTTGAGAAACCTGTACTAGATAAGCTGGGCCATTTTTGAACTAAGTGTCTGGGTTTGGGATAAAGAGGTAAGAAATTCTAAATTTTTGAGTACCTGTTGAGGAGATTAAGGTCACATTGGGCTAGGGTGCCTTGAGAGCAGGACAAAACAGTAGAAGAAGTTTACAGAGGTGGATGTAAGAAAGTGGAGCCGACAGACTTGGCCAATTTTGAGTATTTTCTTTGAGGATTGACTGTATGCATATAAGTAAAAAGGTAAGGAAACCTAATCTCCCTTCCTCCTATACCTGATGATGATATCATTAGACTAATTTTAGGATAGCATTTCAGCAGTATTCTTGACAAAAATGGGCTTTGTCATTTACTGTGATTTATGACACTGAAGTTCATTAATAAATTGAAGACTGGCTTGTGAAATTCCTTAATAAATTGAAGACTTGGGGCGCCTGGGTGGCTCAGTGGGTTAAGCCTCTGCCTTCGGCTCAGGTCATGATCTCAGGGTCCTGGGATCGAGCCCCTGCATCGGGCTCTCTGCTGGGCGGGGAACCTGCTTCCCCCTCTCTGCCTGCCCCTCTGCCTACTTGTGATCTCTCTCTCTGTCAAATAAATAAATAAAATCTTTAAAAAAAAATAAATTGAAGACTGGCTTGTATTAAAGAAGTAGAGCTATTACTATTTTTTAAAAGTGATTTTGTGATTCTAGGGTTATAGTTACAATAGCCAACATTTATCACATGCTTTTTTGTGTGCCAGAACCTGTGCTAAGTTGGTGCTTAATCTCGTTGCACTCTTCTACTAACCCTTTAAAATAGTTTCTGTGGTATGTATATTTTACTGATGAAGAAAATGAGTCCTAGAAAGGTTAACTAGCATCCTCAAGATCCGACAGCTTGTCAGCTAGAGGTGGAATTCTGGTTTGATTCCGTAGAAGTACACTCTTAACACCAAATGATGTGCTGCCTTTTTCCCCTTAAAGACAATTTCAGTCCTCTCTTGTGCTTATTTTCCATCTATGGTTGAAATTTTGATACCATTAGGTAATTCTTTGTATATTTGGTCTTAGTTCTTATTGGTGAAGTAATTTATATATGTTTGGAAACAGATACTCCATATATATGTGAAAGCTTTTAAGAATTAAAGCTGTGAAATACTCTATTTCCAAATAGTTCCAAAGGGAAAAAACAACTCTTGAATAAATTTGGTAACCAATGTGAGGTCTTATTTGGATGTGATGATTTTAGAAAAACACTTATATTTTGCCTGTATAAAAAAGCCTAGAATTTCAGTGGATAAGATAATTAAGATGAAATATTTCCCTTTTAGTTTTACTCTCAGTTTCTCCGTCTGTATAAGACATTGTATGAATTCTTTCCAGTGAAATTCTGTGTAATAAGGATTTTAATATCAAAAATAAGATTCTGACCTCTCCCATTGGAGGAATAATATTTGTTTTAAAAGAGAGAAGACTTTTCAGTGTTTATCATCTGTGAATAAATTTTAACATTTTCTAAGAAGTGCACGTGTCAGTCCACCACACTTTGACCTATAAAGCAAATAACTGTTATGCATATACTATTACCTCCTCTTTGGGAAGCTCAAAGTTAGATACATATACCACTGTCCAGGGAGTAGGTAGAGGAAGGGAGGGGAATGGACAGCACAGATAGCCAGAAGTCCTAACTCTTTTCAGATGGTCTATAAGGGGGGTGAGTAATAAGATGTCTCCCTTCACTGATAAAAAATATTGTTACTTTTATGTTTCATTTATATTTGCTAGCAGTTCCATATTTGGAGGAAAAAACAGTTGAAACTGGGAGAAGGGAGGGCTTGGGGTGCCTGTGCTATCATATAGTCTGCCTTCCCTCTAGTTACTGCAGTTTCACAGTTTGAGCCTGGTTTCCTGGATGTTCCTGACACCACCTTCCACCTTCATCCTCACTGACTCATGGCCAATTTGGGGGCAAGATTTATGCCAGTGCCTTTATTTTTACTGTTTTTCCTCAGCAAACTTACTAAGTTGTGATGATTGCTGTCTCCCTTTTGTTGTTTGCTGTGTTAACTTCCCAAGTTATATACTTTGTATGTTTGTATATAGTTGATACTGTTGAATTATCAGTCTTTGAGTTAATGAAAAATCTGATTAGTTTTAGGAGTATAGAAGATGTAAGAAATACTGGTTTATGTGTGGTAAAACTTTCTAAATGGGTCATCAATTAATAACTCTCTTCAGTCTTTAATGGTTAAATGTGGTTTGAATACTGTCTTCCTAGTATTCCCAATAGGGTTTTATTCTGCAAGGAGGAAACTATCCCTATTAAAAATAATAGTTTCAGTTTTTACTTATTTGAGAGATCTATTTTTGATGTTGATTTAAATTGAGAATATATGCCTCAAACAATTTTAAAGGAATAACACTAGCATAGGTGTTAATCAAATGTAAATATTGCAAGTTATATGTAAAAATATAATCTCTTTTTTTCCAGTCTTGCTTTATGTAACTTTTTTGATATGTGGAAAAGAGGGAAAGGGCTCTAAACTCAGAGCCAAATGTGCTTTTGTTGTTCCAAATTTTCAATGCCAGAAGTATATAAACCTGCACCTGTTGGTAATTATGAACAAGCCAGCCTTTGCCGAATCCCAGGCCTCTGCTTAGAATTTTTTTACTGGAACTAAATGATGTTGCCATTTTTATTTTTAGGTTTGCTGGCATGGGTAATCTCATTAAGGTGCTAACCAGGGACATAGACCACAATGCAGCACATTTTTTCTTGGACTTTGAAAGTAAGTCTCTTTAGCCCTTCACAGCTGGTGCATAATGGTAAAGGTGAAAGATGGTCACACCACAGTGAAGGCTGGCCCGAATATTTGTTAATAAAACATGGGGATCGAACGAAGTTTGCATGATTTTTTTCTTAATCGTAGGCAAACATCACCATCATATGTATAATTCTTTAGTTTTTCATTTGCTAAAATCATGTTGAGTCTGTAGCCAGTGCTGTCCTTTCATTAGTCCATGAAGCAAGCAGCCTTATGATGAACATTCTAATAGTATGCCTTGGTGACTACACCCAGCAATGTGTTTGCTCAGAATCCTATGATAATCTTACAGAAAATCAGTGTGGTGCTGCATATCCAGAATCAATACTTTAAACAACTTCCACAAATTTATTAATAATCCAAATTTGGTTAGAAATATATGCTTTATTGAATGGCATACAGGAAGTAAGTTGAATATTCTGCTATGTTAAGATAAAATGCAAAGGTGAGCTGTGGCCAAAACTCTCAATATTTGGCTTTGAAATAAATCTTTGTTTCAGTGCAATATTAAACAAGATTACATGTGAATAATTGATAAGAAATTTCTTTTTCAGAATACTAGCACTATTGGAATACTTAAAGAATTTTTCATTATAAGGCCATTAATGAAACTTGCCTTGGGAGAATTTTGAGAAGAATTAGAGCAACAGTTGTGCCATTGTGTACAGGAAAACCACATTTCACCTCTAGGTCCTACATATCAACACCTTGAGAACCCGGTTTGCTGTCTGCCAGAGCACAGTCTGGGTAACCTGAAGGACGAATTCATGGCCTAATGAACATTTTCCCTGTTACTATTTTTTAAAAAAATAAATTTCAGATGTTCTTTTTTATAAAGGGATATTTTCTCTTTTCTCATTCTTGTCTCGACAGGTACCTTAACATGGGGAATCTTCTTAAAGTTTTGACATGCACAGACCTTGAGCAGGGGCCAAATTTTTTCCTTGATTTTGAAAGTGAGAAGATGATTTTATATCTATTTCTCTTTGCCTGCAGTAGACTGCGTTTGTCTTGCACTAAATGAATGTTTCCACTTCGCCATCTTTTTAACTGCTTTGCATGACTGAGCTATGAATTGTTTGAGTAAAATTTCTGGTGCCTTCTAGAACTGGAAGTCCTATTTTATAGATTAAACTGTAATAAAATGTTTTTACTTGAATTTTTATAAGAGAGTCTTATCTCCTAGTTGGACATTATTTTATAATTGGAGATACTCTAATGAAAATTTTTATGAAAAAATTTTGGTGGAAAGGACAAATGTGACTTTGAGATTTGTTAATAGAAGCAATATTTGGGGGAAAATTTATTGCAGTTGAGAAAAATTGAGTAGGTTTTAATTATTCTATGTATCTATTGAAGTATTTTAAATACAAATCTGTTCATGAAGGCCATTCAAAGCTCAGTAACTTGGGCATAATATTAAAAGGTAAGTGTGAACCTTAATTATTTAATCTTTACAGATAATTAATTTAAAAAGTTAAACTCGTATGTATTTCAGGAATCCTTTTTTTTTTTCTAACTCTAAATAAAAAGAAAAATAATGGGTTCACAGACCTTTAAGTAATTTGCCTTCTGTTTGTTTTATGTTGCATGACCTATTGTAATATGGTCTAAGAGTGGCAGGTAAGTGTCATTGACCCCTGTGCATGTTGGAAAGCTTTTGCTTTTTGGCTGTTTGTATCGCTTTAGCTTATCTGGTTGTCAAAATGAGAACAATGAAATTAAATGGTTGTTTCACTGTGAATGTTGCTGTTTTAACTGATCGTTATTAGAAAATTGTTAGGAAAGGGTGAAGAGATAAAAGTTTATAAGTTGTGTGATCCCATGCATTTTTATCTGAGATTAAAACATTTGAACAGATTTTTAAATTCTTAAAATTTAAGACCTTTTGGGGTTTTAAAACCAAGATAAACAAATCCCTTAAAATCTGTCCCCAGAGAGTCATTGCATTTTCCATCAACTTCAGCTTATGTGATATTATACGATTCATTCTATTTTATTAATTAATTCATATATTTTTTCTTTAAACCAGGACAGTTCGTATGAATCAGTTTGTAGCTTATCTCTTGTTTTATGGAGTAATTTGTGGTCTCTGATTTTTTTTTTTTTTTTAATTTTATTACATTCCTAGAAATGTTCTGTTACAGTTTGGGTCCTGTGTACAGGCTAGTACAGAAAAGTAATGTGAATATCGGGACCATATTAAATTAAATTGTTGGGTTTTTAGGGGAATATGTTATTAAATGAATATTAGTTTTCTTGACCCTTCTCAACAATTTAACAGTGCCATTTTAAGTGCATGTTTGGCATGAATTTTAATCAGCTTGGGGATGTTAAGCAGATTGCTGACTTGAAGATTATTCTTTCAGATGAGGCAACTTACATTAGAGCTGTATTTTAGTTTATTTGCATCTGTTTCAAACTGGTCTTGTATATTTTTCTGCTATTCTGTCTCCTTTTTATTCTGTCTCAAATTCCTTACATTTGCAGAATCTTGGCTTTGAAACAGTCAAGATCTTGTTCAAGACTTGGCACTTGATCTTTTTATAAACCTAGCATCATGTTGTGGTCAAGTGAGAAGCATGAATTTACTGTAGTATTTTAAATATTATTCGGTCCTGGTTTTACAGTCTTTGGGGGTTTGAACCATTATCCTTAAAATTTAAATAGCTAATTTAGTGGCAGGAATAGGTTAAAATTGCTACCAACACCACCAATATTAACCAATAATGAAGAACTACATATGAAGTATTAACATAATAAAGTCAGACGTAAAGTAAAAGGTGTTTGTTGCCCTTATCAGCCAATGTAGAGCTTTTAGTTTGACAGTTGATATACTGTATACTCGGCCAGAGTTTGCCGCTTGTTACTTCTTATCAAAGTTTTTAAATGTTTTCTTTTGATTCCAACATTAGAGTTCTCTTAATCAGTTTTATCTTTCATCTACTGCATATTTGCTTCTTTTTGGAAATACCCATTTGTAAAAGTTTTATCTTATCATTAGACTACTTCAGTGACTTTAGCCCAACGCATGGGTCCTATCTTCAACAGCTTCATAGCAGACTGAGAATTGTCAATATAGTTGATTTTGATTTGCCAGTTCCTTGTGATTATTGAGAATAAAGCCACATTCTTTTATTAAGTAGATATTTAATACTACATTGTTTGTTTCTGGTCGAATAATAATATTCAGGTTACCAGAGTAATTTGGCTTTACTAGTCCATCATTCTTACTGGTTAAATCTAGCTCACTGTGTCTCCATGATTGGGCAGCTAGAGCAATAATTCCTATACAGATAGATATACTGGCATTTTGTATCAAGTTATATACAAATTAAGTATTTTTATGCATATAAAACATGACCTGATGGAATCCTGTAGTTTACAGAATGAAGATGTCTTTAAATCATGACTCATTTAGTTTACATGCATGCGCATACATGGTTTTTCAGTTGAGTTCAACAAACATCTGTGGCTTGCTTCCTGTATGCCAACCAGTAGATAGATGCTGGGGATTCAGAGATAACAAAGATACAACCCCTGCCTTTCGGGAGTTCTCAAAGATAGAAACACAAACTAATAATTTCCTTTGCATCCTTTACTATTCAAGGTATAGATCACAGGGGATTAACTATACCTAGCAGTGAGTAGATGTGATATCATGGAAGACTTTGTGATGGTAACCTTTGAATTGGGTTGTAGAGGGTGAGTTAGAATGTTTCAGGGTAAGTTAGTGAAGGACATTGTTAGAAAGAAGGAACAGCGTCTACAAAGGCCTTGAGGCATGAAATGACATTCTGTGTTCAATGAAACATATTGTTATCTACTCTTGAGGTGTACTAGAAAGAGGGCCTTTTTCTTAAATTATACCTATATAATAAGATTTTATTTTAAGAATAATGGTTCAACGTAGATATAAGCCCAGAATTGCCCCCATAAAATTCGGCAGCAGTAATGCTAATGGCAGCATATAAAAAGTACTGAATTGGGGGCAGTATAGCCTCTTCTAATCTTTTGGAATTTCTTATTTGATAATGACATAGCTCATTCTAATGACACATCTTTAGCCTGAGTAACTATTGTATCTATTAGTCCATTAAATTGTGACTTAGGTTCTTAGGAGAAGAAGGACTTCTATTTATTTTTATGTCCCTTTCCATCCTTTGCATAGTGCTTTGTAAATGATAGAAGTTCAGTATCTGTTAGTTAACTTGACTTAACTTATTTCAAAGCCGACCAGAATAGGAGAGTAAATAAAAGTGGTCATTTGTAAATGAGGAATGGAATCTTTCTTTCTCTGATTCTTTGTTAAAGTGCCTTTCCATTTAGTCATATATTTCCTCTAATTCTTGTGTCGTTTGTGTGACTTGTCCCCTGCAATCTTGTAAAATTATTGAAATCCACTCTTTTAGTCTAACTTTATTTTCCCATTTTATTTCTTGCATATTTTCAGTTGCTTTTGCCCTCCCTGTACTTTGAAATATCTTTATTCTGGTGACATTTTCTTGTATTTATTTTTCTAAAATGAGGATTATATTCATACAGAGATGAAAATGCTTAATAGTTTCCTTTAACTCATGCTGGAGGCGCATTTATATCTCTACCTTCTCATTCATTCACCGAATAATTTGTTGCAGAAAATCTACTTGGGACTGAGTTTACATCCTGTACAGTGTATATGCTGTACACTGAGGTCCCTGCTTCGATGAAACTTTTGGAGATCATATTTACCGAATGAGTGAATGTAAGACCAAAGCGCAATGACTCCTCATCACAATTAAAGTTCTTATGTGACTTGCTTTTTGATAATTTTTTTGTAGTTGATCGTTGCGCCCTTTCGTATTTTGTATAAAATTCAGATTGAATTTTAGCAGTTATTTTCAGTGACTCTTTAGTAGGAAACCAGTATGAAATTACAATATTTAATTTTACCTTCAAATAATAAGAGCAACTGAAACATGCCTTAATTTCCCTCGAACAGCTATTAAAACTAAGCTTGATGAATAATCACTACTCCTACTGTTAAGTAGTAGATACTTTATTTTGCATTCAAATGAATGTCCTTTTATCAGCTGGTTAAGTGATAGTTTTTTCTTCAAGTAATAAAATTTTTCATTCTTTGCCATGAAAAATCAAAGTGACAAGTCTTGGTTGCATTATATGATACCATTTTTTGAAAAAATGCTTTATTTTATAGTCTTTCTCCCTCCCTAGTATTTCACCCTTTTGCATGACTTGCTCTCAGTAAAGTAGTGCTTATTACCTGTCTGCTACTTTCTGTTTGTCTTCATTTCTACAGCAGTCTTCAGCAGCTTTCAAAATTATCAATGTGACTTTCCTGTGACAGTCTAAAAAATGTTTAATCGGTGTGGTGCTGGGTATTTTTTCCACCCTTAGGGGGAACTGGGAATCTTCCTTATTTTTAAATTTCTTGGTACTTACTAAACTTTTAATAATTATTAACCACTTCCAAGGTCTACTTAAATCTACCTGATAATGTTTCTTTTGTATGTAAGTCTCAGTGTCACATTTTTCTGTTAACGGCTAGCCACCACACCAAAACTACAGTTTTGTATTTCCAAACTTCACAAGTATCTTTTGATATGTAATAGTCAAAATATTGTCCTTTGTCATGAATTCCCACTTCATGAATTAAAACTATGATGTGTCTACTATTGATGTTATGTCTGTAGTTTCACAATTCCATATGAAAAAGTATAGAACTGCTGTTTTGCATGTTAAAGTATTTTTCTCTCTGGCATCTGGTGTAAGTATAAAAGTTACGAGGTGTACTTTTTTTTAGTGTGTGTCTTACTGTTAATTTGGAGAAGATGGTCTGGCTAAATGTGAGAAGTTATTACTGCTAAATGACAGACCCTCGTTTTTAAGAGATCATTTATCTCCAATATCAATATTTGCTTCTAGTAATACCTTATAGCTTTGGACACAGAGTATTTTTAATTTGGCTCCTCTTGTGTAGTTATTTTGTCACAGCATTTTTATTAAAAAAATAGATGATTTCTGAAAGATTTAGAAAATAAGGGAACAAATACAAGAACACAAATTCTTAAGTTGGCTTTGCACATGAATGTTATCTATTATTGTGCCATAGTACTATTTAGGTATGTTGAAGTTAAAATTTGGTACTCTGTTGATTTTCTTCAAAAACTGGAATATTTTTGACTAGTTTGCAGCTTTAATAGATGCAATTGAATTATGACTTGCCCCATGTGCAAAATAAAGTTACAGTTCTTAGGCATCTGGACTCCTACTTTCATGTGTGAACTAAGTTTCTTTAAATTTTCTAAGGAAAGAAGTAAATATATTTTATATTTGTGGGAAGGTAAAGTGGGTGCAGAAAAGTCTAAGTACTAGTTTTATATGATTATGGTAGACCAAGTGATTTATCAGAAATGTTCTCAATTCATATTATCAATTTGGTCTTCCTTCTCTGTCTCCATAAGAAAAATTTTGTGTGGAGGAATTCAGCCAACACAATTCCTCTCTAAAACATTATGATGATCCTAACATTTATCATTTTCAGTGCTTTATGCCTTATCTGTAGCATCAAATGTGGTCTAATTGGAAAGATTTATGAAAAACTCCATTTCACACAGATTGCCCATTTTTCTCAAAAAAAAAAAAAAAGAATTCTATTAAATAAAAAAGATTTAGTTAGAGAAACAAATGACCAAGTTATTAAAACAGCATTTCTGTTACCTCAAATTTAGGAGAGAGAAATCCAGATTTAGTCATCTATTAGCATATGCTCTGTGGCTAACACCACAGGTGGTGGAAATGCCCATATGCTGTGTTCCTGATTGTGCTTTTTATGACTTTAATTCTCCCTTCATTTTTCTCTCAATCCCAGAGATTATGGGGAGCCCGTTTTTGCTTTAGTATTTCAGAATTTCAGAGACAGTATTATAGCTGCAAGTATCTGATTTTCAGCAGCCTAACCATTCTGAAATGTCCTAATTTGAACTCCTCTGCACAGGAGTTTTGACCTTGTGCTATTCAGCAGAGAAGTTCATTGGCACAGAATTCAAAGTGGTCCCTTTGAGAAAAGGGGAACGCCTAACAACTATTCTTTTAAGATAGTTTTTAATTTATTTTATATCGACACTCAAGTCACTAAAATGAACTTTATCGGAAAATAGTTTCAATCTTAAACCATAGATGAACAAGATACATTAGTAGGCTTTCCATTTCTTTTGCATTAAAATAAACCATTATTCATGCATTTACAGTCATTACTGGTAATGATTACTATACTAGTAAAAGTGATTATTACCACTATCATAATTTAAACTTTGAATTATAATTCTCAAGTTCATTTAATATACCAAGTCATTTTTTGTAACTTAAGATAAATAGTAATGTTTGATGGTCCCTTGCTCCTTTGTGATATTTACAAACTTGAAGCTAGCTATTCAAATGTTGTAGAAGTATGGAAAAATTTTCAATCTTTTCTAAGTGCAAAGTTAACATTGAATAAAATGTGAGCCATCTTTAGAAATTGAGATTGTTCATTGTTTAGAGTTACACATTTACTAAAAAAAATCATGTGACTGTAAATTTTTTGTGCTTTCCTGCTATTTAGATGCCCAACCTACAGAGTCTGAGAAGGAAATTTATAATCAGGTGAATGTAGTATTAAAAGATGCAGAAGGTATATTGGAGGATTTGCAATCATATAGAGGAGCTGGCCATGAAATACGAGAGGTAAAGACGTTTAAACATTTTCCAGTAAACTAAAATTTACTATATTCTTCTTCTTCTTAAGCTCTTTTGTACATACTTTTGAATTCTCTATTGCATATTAAGTATTATATTTAAGGAATGATCACTTGCACTATTTCAAAAGTGGTTGTAGTGATACAAGGGTAAAAGGAAAACAGTGTTCTGTGAATATGTAATTATGTATGTTAGAGAAAAATTTATTTATTTTTTGGTTGCTCTCAAATCCGGAATTTACAGTATCCATGGGGGACTATTTATACTAATACATACATACATACATACATACATACATACATATTTTTGGGGAGGAGGAGAAAACATAACTTTCTGTGGCCTTTTGTCCTGCAAGTCTTATTTTTTTTCCACTCCTCCTATGCTTCCCGGGAAAAGGCTGTTGTCGTCCTTGTGGCCTGGACTCCCCCCAACTCTGTCTTAATGACTTTACACCATGGAGCAAATATTTGGTGTGGTCTCCTCAATTATCTTCTCCTGAGCCTCTGAATTCATCCAGGTTTCTATCTCTTATTCCACTTCTTCTGTTCTTCAGAAAAAGCTGTATCTGCTTGTTACCAAGACTAATTAATGTCTCAGCCTTTGTTCTGCATCCTCCTCTGGAACTTTACTCTTTTAATTATTCTTTCTCTCAATTACATCTTCTATGTTTTTTCTTCTGTTGACTTCTTACCCTCAGAATATACACATACTCAGGCGTCCTCTATCACCCAAAGAAATACCCTAGCCTCTGGACCTGTCCGTTTCTCATTATTGCATTTCTTAAGGGCATCGTCCTGTTTCTTCATTTTTCTCCACCCTTCTGCTTCTTTTATTCTTGTGTATAACTAACAGTGCAGAGGTTGTCAAAGAGCAGTCTGTTGGTTTTACGGTCCACATCCAGCTCCATTCATCTAATGACATTTGGAGTCTTAGTGAAGGCAGAATTAAGTGTAGGCACCAGAAGATGATTCAAGACGATTTAGATTTGGACTAAGGGGCCACAGGTTTTGGTGATAGACTGGATGTTTAATATAAGGGAGAAGGGGAGTTAATGATTCCAGGGTTTCTGGTTTAGATTAGCCATTGGTGATATCATTAGCTGAGGGAAATTATAGATAATGTGAACTCCTTTTTTTTTTTTTAACCTCTCCTGGCTTGGATTGTTTGTTCCTTGAATGTCTTACACACGTACACTTTTCTTTACTTCACATCCCAGTAATTACTTCCTCCTTACTCTGTTGCCCCAGTGCTTTGCACACATTTCTTTTATGGTAACTATCACTTTAAAAAAAAACGATTGAAATTTAATGTTGATAACTCCACCATCACCTCCAGCTTGAAGAGGAGGGTAAACCTGGTTTCTTACTGATTTGTGTGTTGTCAGGAACCTAAAACAGTGTTTAGGAAGCACTTAGTAACTGTTGAAGAAATAAATACAAGAGCTTAGACGAATCTTGCCAATATCATTAACTTAAGTGAAGCCTTTAGATTTCAGTAAATAAAGGCATGTAACCATTTCTGTGAAATTCAAGTCCTTAACTTTAAAACGTATTTTGAAAAATCCAAACATTTGTGGAAATGGAAGATTTAAATGATTAAACAGGACCTTAATTAACTAAGTGACAAATTCTTTTCCCATAGGTCACAATTCACAATTTGTTCTAAAAATGTTTTAGTGTTTTCATATTGATTATCAGTGCTACAAATTATTTTTAATTGTTTGGCATTATATCATTAAATTTTTAAAAGTTTGTTCTATAGTTGAATTCTGATCAGCTGGTTACAGTTATCTCCCATAAGCAATAAAGAAAAAACTATAGAGATATACAGACTTTTATTTGTTTTTAAGGTTAGAGCGCTTAGAATTTTTTTTTTTTAACTTAACCAAGTGAAGGGTTATTCTGCTTCTTTGTGGGAAGGCTCACTACAGTCCTTATATTGACTTAATGAAATGCATATATTGACTTAATTGATGTAGTTGTCATCTTCTAAAAGATGGTAAAATGATAGAAACCTTACTTAGGGGCCATTTCAAAGAGGACTATAGGGAGCTGTGAAACTAGGAACTTTAGAGGCGGTGACCAAAGGTTGGAGTTCACCGTAGGACCCTTGGTCACCCAGTTTAACCCCATGGCCACATTCAGTGTGCTTGTTTGTGGCATTCCATAGTTGGTCACGTGGGAAAGTAAATAAATGTCACAAAGTTAAAGTTTACATAGAAAAATAACACCAGGGGTGCCTGGGTGGCTCAGTGGGTTAAGCCTCTGCCTTTGGCTCAGGTCATGATCTCAGAGTCCTTGAATTGAGCCCTGCATTGGGCTCTTCTGCTCAGCAGGGAGCCTGCATCCCCCTCTCCCTCTGCCTGTCTCTTTGCCTACTTGTGATCTCTCTCTCTCTGTCAAATAAATAAAATCTTAAAAAAAAAAATAACACTAAAAGGAAAGGGGAGAATCACAAGAGATAATAAGAGATTTACCTTATCACGCTGCCTGTAAAGGGTACCTTCATTAATTTTTTGGTGAAGGAATTAAGGACAGAAATAGGTAAATAAAATAGATAAAAAATATGTAACCTAGAAAACTTAAAACAGCATTTAAATCTGTAGATTAAAGTAAGTGTGTAACTATTCAAGCATTTGAAGAAATTTTCACTGAGGAATGCATATTGATGTTTGGGTTTAACTCTAAGCAGAAAACATTTCAGAATAATAGGAAAACAATTCAAATTAAGAAAGGGAGGTATAAATAAAAGCTGATTATATACAAATATACAGAGATCGTATACATCTATAGTAACTGTCTACGGGAAGACTTAAATAAACTTGGTAGAACAACCATTCTACCTATGAAAAAGCACAGGCAATAGAAAAGTTGAGATTTACTAATAAATGCATATCACTGTCAAGTGGTTTTATTGTATATGGTAATAAATTGTTAAAAGCTCCATATTGGTTGGCTTGTGAAGGAACAGGTAGTTTTAATGCTATTGCTATTATAAAATGATTTCCTTTTTTGGAGGTCAGTTTGGCCATTTGTAAAATGAGATCTATAAAATTGTTTGTACTTCTATACCAGATTACGTTTTAGAAAATACCCTCTGAAAGAGTATCATTCAAGAGCACGATAAATATAAAAACCTGTGCTGAGGACGTGGAATTACTTACATTTTCGTTTAAATAGCATTTTATTAAACATGACTGAAATAGAATAAAATTTGATTTAATATAGAATCTATTTAATAAATAAAGCTTATTCTCTAGGATAAACCACTGGTGAGGGAAATAAGAACTCTCAACTGTTGTTTTGATATATCCAAACCTGTTGTAACATTTTTGAAACTGAGAGTTACCATATTTGCTCCATGACAGTCTTGCTGCTAACCTGTACTAAGTGTCCTTTGCATGTTGGGCTGTCTGGGTGCTGGACCAAAAATGTCGCCTAACACAGTGAAACTGATGTGAAAGGAAAAGGAATCACAATTACAGTGAGAACCATAACGTGTTATCATAAAAGAGCAGCCAGTGTCCCTGTTCTAACTCCAGGCAGGGCAGGGTCGGGGAAGTAGTTCACTCATTCAGTTGTGAAAGTGGGTATGTTTGCCAGACCATTTTGATATTATGAGAATGAGTTCTTATTTTGAAAATAATTCTTAGATCTTGCAAGAAAAGTTGGATATGCTTCTCAAGAAAAGAAAGTTTTAATTTTTATCTGTTTGCTTATTTCCTGAGTAATAAACAGATTTTTACCACTTGATATAAAACATTGCTGAGATTGGGGCTTGAGGCTAGAAGAACTTTTTCATATTTGTCAGGATAGTATCACAGTCCCTTTGAAATACTTGTATTAATGTGAAAGAAGGATTGTTACATGTAATGTCAGGTTTTCTTTAATATTAAAATTCTAGGTAGTCACATAAATGGGATTCACCTCAGAATCCTGCTGTATTTGATTATAATTCAAAACCATTTTATGTAGGGGCACTTGGGTGGCCCAGTTGGTTGAGTTTCTGATTTAGGCTTAGGTTGTGATCTCGGGGTCTTGGAATCCAGCCCCGCCATCCTTGGGCTCCCTTTGATGGGGAAACTGCTTGTCCCTCTCCCTTTGCCTCCTCCTCCCCTGCTCATGTTCTTATCTGTCTCTCAAATAAATGAATACAATCTTTAAAAAAAAGTTTTATATAAAAAAAGTCAAGAAAATTTTCATGTAGTGGCAAGCTTATAAGGCACATTGTGTAAATAATATATAGCCCATTTGTTTAGTTTGTAGCTTATTTATTCAGAGCATTTCCTAAGTATGTCTGGTTTCAATTTTATTTTACTTTCTTGTTTTTCAGTTTAGTGTGGATGGAGTCAGAATACTAGTTGCCTTTGGAAAATCTAAACATGTCGATACCTCCTGATAATGTTTATAAGAAGGACCCCCAGACACTCCCACATTTTGGTTATGAGTTTCAACTTTCAGATAGTGTGTTTAGCTTGTTTGAATATGTTAGAGAAAACAAACCAGATGGTTGAAAAAAGCCTTAAGTTCCATAAAAAGTAAGAAAAGCAAAAGAAAGATGAAAGCTAGAAAATACCTTTCTTTGGGAGTGACCCTCTATATTCATAGAAGATTGCCTAATGGTCTGAAAGACAGGTCATATTTACCGAGTATACCAGGGTTTCCTATGTTTGCCGAAACCTATATTTTAATGTAACAATAATACTGTTTTGATTTTTAAAACTCTAACTATTTTTATTCTTTGGATTTTGAAGGCAATCCAGCATCCAGCAGATGAGAAGTTGCAAGAGAAGGCTTGGGGTGCAGTTGTCCCACTAGTAGGCAAATTAAAGACATTTTATGAATTTTCTCAGAGGTTAGGTAAGTTGAAAGTTTCGTAATTATGACTTCCCTAGTGAAAAAGACATTTATTGATAAGGAATTAACGTAGAGTATTTTATGTTCACCTTGGTCAATTTATATGCTACATAGGTACAGCAATCTTGTTAGACTATAAGATTACAGCATAATTGTATCATCCCTATCAACCCAGGTCTTTAATTTATTTAGACCATTACCCCCAACAAATTATAACTTCCACAAGGAAATGCCTGAGGTTTTTTTTGTTGTTGTTGTTTTGTTTTTTGATTGTTTTTTGTAGCCTAAAGGGTCCTAGTGTAAGAAACAGTTGGTAGAATTTTTCTCCAGCTCTACAGCAAATCCTTTCCCATATGTGGGAATTAATCGTCAGGCTCTTGGGTTATTTAGATTTTTGTGTTCTTAAAAATAATTGCTGATTATGGTCAGTTCGTGTATCTAAAATGGTACAAGATGAGAAATAGCAAGTTGATGATGTGCCCAAAATTATCTAGGGAGTTATTAAAACAAAAGCATTCAAAACCATTTGCTTTTCCCCTGGCATGGGTAAAATTACTCAGAGATCAGAATTGTACCTTCCATATGGTGAGTAAGCAGAATTGGAATTTCCTTTCTTTTGAAGGAGGAGGTAGAGCAGGTAAGATTTAGGCAGTTAGTTGTTGGAATAATTTGAAAGACGTAAGTTGCCAGGTTTTAGAAATTGGTAATTATATGGGTTCTGTGTTTTGTTGTTGGTTGGTGGGTTTATTTTTAAGTCTCTAGATGCCTTGGAAAAATCAGTTTAGGCTGTTGACTGGTAATCTACATCTCCGTTGGCTGGAGCGATCTGTGTGGCAAAGCATCTCTGTATCCATTGGTGTAGGGCTTGTGCTTTCCAGTTTGCACTAGGTCCCTGTCACTTCCTAGTTTTTTCTATCTGGCTCTCCATAACCTTCGTATTAGTTACTAGCCCACTTGGATCTGCAACCTACTTGAAAGCTGAAGTTCAATTTTTAAAAAATGCCTAGGTTTTTTAAAAACTAAGAGAAGTGCTGTTTTTCCTTAGATAAAGGACAGACTGTTAAAGGTGCAGATTGTTGAGATGGAAGTATTGTTACAAATTATCCTTTTGTTACTAGAAATAAGAATTGTAGCTTATTTTCTCAACAGGACAGTCAGTTCTTTTAGGTTGCCCACCTTTTGGTCAAGTATCTCTGTAGTCTGTAGTTTTGAAACCTCATTGAACTGAAGTCTTTTAATCATGGTTATCATCTTGACTCCTTCATATTTAGAGTGTTTCTTGTGCTGCTAGTTCCTGGCTGCATTTGAAGTTGCATTGCTTTAGATGGTGCTCAGGCCTACTCACTCATCTTGGTTTCTTAGCATTTGCCAATTAGAAAAGAATAATTGTAAAATAGGCCAGACCAGTCAGGCTTACATGTTTTCTTATGTTTTAACTGTCGGAATTAAACCCAGGCTAGTGGTGTGTGTTCCATTTAGCAGAGTGGTATTATAACATAGGTAGTAGCAAGAAGCTATCATTTTTCATGCTGTCATGTGGGAGCCTGGAACTTTGATTACTCTAGGGACTTCTGTGAAGTTATAAGGAAAGTACAAGTTTAATATAGTTTACTTCTCATCTCTTTGCCAGTAACCTGGTTAATAATGTTTCCAGGTTCTTTGTTGACAGTAACATATCCTTGTTTACATATGATAGTAACTCACTGTTTCTTGAGTTAGTGAGGGATGAATTAATGAATATACACATCTGGGGGTGCCTGGGTGGCTCAGTTGATTAAGCGTCTGATATGGGCTCATGTCATAGTCCCAGGGTCCTGGTATCGAGCCCCACCTCCGGCTCCCTTCTCAATGGGAAGTCTGGTTCTCTCTCTCCCTCTGCTTCTCCCCCTGCTTGTGATCTCTCTCTGTCTGTCAAATAAAAAATAAAGTCTTTTTAAAAAAATGAGTACACCAGATATATCAGATATGTATTGGGTATCTAAGAGAAGCAATAATATGGATTTTAGGCTTTGGAGGCATAGATTCCTATTTGAAATCTGGTGTTTGCCATGTATTAGTTGTTTGGTCTTGACCACATGACTGAAATTCTCTGAGTTTCAGTACCCTATCTGGACTTCAAGTCTGGTGAGCCATCTGGTTTATAGCCACTAAACCTTTTGTCTCTTCTCTTCCTACTTGAGCCACAGGTGAGGACAGACATTACAAATAGCCCACAAAGCACCACCTAACTGTTAAGATACATGTGATCCTTCAGAATCGTGCAGTCCCAAGGAGATGGTACTCGGCCTCGGCACCACAGATACACTGTGGTGTATATTCTAGAAGGGGGACCCTGATCCCATGCCTGTTAGAGAGAGAGAGAGAGAGGAAAGGGATCACTCGACTAATTTGGAAGATACACGGACATTTGTCTACAAGGTTAACGTTGCTGGCCTGGGAAATATCCTGTACTTGCTTGTTTCAGTCCAAGGCCTTCCTAGTTGAGGCACCTCAGTGAAGGTTGTATAATCAGACAATAAACAGATTCCTTTGTCTTTCCTCAGTCTTCTTCCTGTTTCAGGGGATTATTAATAGTGACTATCCCCTGGGGTTGTAATGGGTAGGTCTATCCAACGTGTTGGCTCATTTTCTCTGGGCTAGATTGCCCACCATGAGTATGGTCATGATTCTTAGCTATGTTAAGTCACCCACAGTCCACATCTTTTGTGTTCTCTTCTGAGGATTTAAGTTCTGATATAAGTCTTTGATTTAGGTGTGGATGGCAGTGGTGAGAATAAATGCTTGTCTCTAAAGGAGAACTTTCCACAGGGGCCTCCTCTTCCAGGGCATCCAGTCGTTTCCTGTTATTGTTCTACTTTGTGGACTGAAGTGTATTATTTCTCCCAGGTGGTCTCTTCTTTGTAACCTTGTGCACTGATCTACCAGCTAATTTCTTCCAGAATTTAGGGCTTAGTAGCTTGTTAATTTCCTCTTGTCATCTTCCGTAAGATTCCTAATAGCATGGTTTTGTTTTAGGAGTTCCATCAGGAAGACCAACCCCTACATCATCTCCTCCTTGACCTCCCTTTCTTTCCAACTCAGCCAGAAACCTGAGCCATCTTCTGGGATCTTCTGTCTCTGATTCTTTCTTGACACAGGGCATTATAGACTAGTAGGATTGTTTGGATTCCACAGAGGCTCCCAAGATGAGAGGCTGATCTAGGTGCCCCAAAGGCAGATATGCAGTGCCACTGTCTTGAGATGCCCCTTTTCACAGATTTGCCCTAGAGCACTTCAGCCATTCCGGGATAGAAGTCCTCCAACATGGATACTGTCCAACCCAATCAGCCAAGTGACTGGACTGCACTCCTGGGGCGGGGGGAGCTGCCATCCCCCAAAGTGGTAGAGCACCTCAAATGTTACATTTACCCTGAGACTTGATAAAATCTAGGAAATGCAAATTTCTTTTTTCTTTAACAGCCTGTAACAGTATTGGTGTGTGTGTGTGCATGTGTTTAACAGTTATTACTGTTCTCATCTACCTCAAACTTTGCTTTCCACTTACATTAATACTGACAGAATGTATCTTGGGAGATGAGTAAACCATTTTTCAAAATATCTGAAACGTGTTTTTCCTCTTATTTGACTTTCCCATCCACTCTTGCACATCTATAAGCCATTCATACTCTTGCAATCCATTCTACACATAGCAGATGACATGGAGTTTTTATAAAGATTAATCTGATGATAGCACTACCCTGCTCAAGTAGTTTCTCCAGGGACATTAGGGCGACAAGACCAGAATACTTGCTATGGCACATAAATTACACGCATATCGTACTCTCATCCTTGTGCTCTCTTTTCTCCCTGTATCCGTCTTCTTGCCATTCGTCTGCTATGTCATGCTCTTCTCAGCTCCATCTGGCTCACTGCCGTGCTTGCAAACTGTCGTCCTTAGTGCACGCTTCAGTCTCAGCCCAAATGTCACTTACTCAGAGAGGTCTTTTTCTGAGCCTTAAACTAGGCGAGGTTCTATTTTCATGTATTTTCATTGTATCATGTACTTGTTAACACATATAACAAGTGTAATAATTGTCTTTCTTCTCTGTGTAGTCACGCTCCATGTGGGCATAGGGAGCATGCCTGCTTTCATCTGTTCCCCCCGTGCCTGACACATGGTAGACCCTCAGGACTTTTCTGACTTGCTTTAAAAAAAAAAAGATATGAACTGTTGTTTGTGGAGTTGTTGTGTAGGTGACAAATAACGTCTGTGTAGTGTCTAGCTTAGTACCAGCACATATTAGACATATAAGAAGTACCTACTGCGTAGTAATCCATAGATGCATGTTTTATAATGTTACAGAAGGCTAGGTAGAATGTTGCTTTATTTGAGAGACAGTTTATTATGTATTATGGCGGAAAGAATAAGGCTGTAGAGTCAGAAACATCTGGCATTTACTAGCCATACCCTTGGGGGTCTAAAAATCTTTGAAATTCAGTGTGTACCTATCTGTAAAGCTCATGTCCTAGTTGATGGTGAAAGTTAAGTAAGAGACTAAGTCACATGCATAGTAGGGATATTAGTTCATGTTACGGTTTTCATAAATAGTAGAGCTGGTATTTTTTTAAGTTAAGGGTTGATGATCTGAAAAATTGTTAATAAATATTTACTTAGTAATCTGACATTTTTTCATTAATGTCGGATCACTATGTACTACCATAAGTTCCTGTTTTCTCTGAATAGAATCTGGCATTTGTTTCTGATTCTGAAATCTATGAATGAATTAGTTTGATTTCTTTGATTTTTTTTTTTTGAAGTGAAATATCCATTTTCAAATACAGTATATATTAGTCTAGCATTCCAGAAAGCACTTACTTTGAAGGGACTGTTTTAGTTATGTAATGAATTAGAATATTTATATTGTGATTCTAAGATGCCAAGCTCTAATACAGGAAGCTAATTATTAAACCAAAAACTTTGTTTCCTTTAGTATGTGAAAGAAAGCAATTCGTGTTTATAAACTACATATTCAAAGTGTGAGAAGTTGGTAATTTATTCCCAGCCCTGTAGAGATTTGACTGTGTGGACATGAGGCCACTGAAAAAGTTACTCAGCTATCAGTAACCTTTACCGGTTCATAAAGATCAACGCTATGTAAAATGATGAAAATAGAAAATTTGCTGTTTGATCCTGGTGTTTAATTCAGATTTGCATTCTGTGTTATTTTGAGTTTGAGTTTATGGAATTACAAAACTGAATTGGTCCTTTAAGGTTTATACTCTATTGAATACAATTCAATTTCAGGGATTATATTAGGTCATCTGCCTTTGAAGAGACCTTATTTTTATGGGAATTAAAATCATGACATTTATAAATTGCTCATTTTTTAATAAAAATCAGGGAGCTACAGCGTACTGTTTTAACCTTCCTTTCTGTAGAAGCAGCACTAAGAGGCCTTCTGGGAGCCTTGACGAGCACCCCGTACTCCCCCACACAGCATCTAGAGCGAGAGCAGGCTCTTGCCAAACAGTTCGCAGAGATTCTTCATTTCACACTCCGGTTCGACGAGCTCAAGGTAGGCCTCTGTGCTGGCCCTGAGGTTCGCGGGCGTTCTGAGCCTGTCAGTGAGCACGGGAGGAGATGCCTGGAGATTTGTCACAGTGTGTTTACGTGGTGTCGGTCGGTCCTTAGCGAAACGTGGAAAACTAGATTTAAAAGTTATGCAGGTCTTTTGATGTATTACGTGTGTAGGAAATAGCAAATTACCCAGTACCGAGTCTTCATTTAGCTTCCTTTTTAAAGTATCTCTGGAACAGTGTTGACCTTTTCTAATACTACTTTTTCTTTTCTGCTCATCCCTAATTTTCAACATCCCTTTATAGAAAGATGTTAAGATATTTCCTTCCTTCCTTGTGCCTGCCTGCCTGCTTTCCTCCTCATCTATCTTTCTATATTATCTTCCTCTTTCTCTGCATACCCTCCCCGCCCCCATACTGTTGGAAGGACTGAGTATAAAGAAATAAGTAGTAACTTTCGTGTGAGGAGACCTGATCCATTTGAGGCTCTGTCACAGAAACCAAGTGTGAGGCAGGTCCTTCAACTTTGCAGGACCTCGAGGACCTTATCTGATAAGTGGAAGAAGCGGATTCCTAATTACAGCCTTTTATGATTGCATAATAGGAAACTATTCTCTTTTATTAATACATTGAGCACAAAGGATTTATTTATAAAATTTTAGTCTGAGGATTACCCTATTGACCCTATAGACATACTTTTATTATAAGAATTCAAAACAAGTGCCTATATATTTCTTCTTGTTTTTGTTTATTTGATAATACTGGTTTTTGGGAAACAACCTTCTAGTGTATTACCTAAAATTACTGAAAAGAAGGGAAGTGCACGGATCATGACTGTAATAGTCTACGTGGTTCATATATTCAGGACTAAGTACCGTGTTATGTGAGTTAGGTACAAAGAGCTATCTTGGGTGATGCCAGTTTTAGTTCCTAAAATGGTATTACAGATTAGGGAGTGTCACTTAACTAGTCGAAACTGTATTTGGGAGATTTTTCACTTAATTTTTACACTATCATTTAGTGTGCATAATACATTTTTCTTTCCTAAATGTCTTCTTTAGATGACAAATCCCGCCATACAGAACGATTTCAGCTATTATAGAAGAACACTGAGTCGTATGAGGATTAATAACGTCCCAGTAAGTTAATGCTTTGAATCGGGTGTAGTAATGATAGCCGTTAGTTTGCTTGTTCATGTGCTCGTCCATTCAAATGAAGTTCAAGCCGACGATAAAGTTGGTAACCCACCGTGAGCTGTAGCTATGAGAAGAAAGGGTAGATGTCGCAGACCACACAGCGGTGCTGGCCTGCCCTCCCACTGGGTCCCTTCAGTCCCCACGACTGCTTTCTTCAGTAAAATTGCTATCCGTCCATACAACATTGATACTTCTAAAATTTCTGTGTATTCTCATTTATCTATTTATTTATTTATTTTAAAAGATTTTATTTTTAAGTATTCTGTACCTTCCCACATGGGGCTCGAACTCACAACCCCGAGATCAAGAGCCCTGATCAAACCGGTCAGATGTCCCACATGTATTCTCATTTAAATTGCACAAAAACTTTGTGAATTCATGGTTGTGAGTTTTTTGACCCCAAGTTTTAGAATGGAAGAATTCTGGAGAGAAGTTGACTTCAAGTGGGAGGATACTAATGTTGGCAAGAGGGGAGAGCAAGGTCATGGGCCGTGAGCACTCTTGTGCCTTGGCTACATAACCGCGCTTCTGCTTTACTTGGGCTTAATTTCCCTTGATTTCTCCTTGTCTTTACCCTTTTCTACCTCCAGGGAGTCAAATACCATAAGTAAAACCTTAAATAGAAAGAAAATATTCTCTTTTTCTTTAGGGATTTTGAGGACCTACATTGTGCTAATTGGTGTGAAAATGGGGAAATTTTTAGGATCAGCCTTATAGCCTCAACTGGATAGTTTAAGAAAGGCTATATAAGTGTGTAAGGAGTGGGGAGTGGCATAAGAGGATAAAGAAAGTGCCAAAGGAGCACTGTCCTTTCTTTTTTTCTTTTTTCACTGAATCAGTATTTCCTGAAGTGGCTATTGTAAGATAGGCCTTGGTAGGAAAAGGATTTCTCTTCCATGAAGTATCTGTTTATTTTACATCAGTTTGGTTTTGCTGTGAGGTTGACCTTATCATTTGTCTTTTGCATACCCACCATGCAAAATCAGATCACATCAAAACACATAACACCAAGTCAGTCCTCTGGTTATAGCCGCCCTGCTACCACTCAAGGCCAAAGACCGTAGAATCACCTTTGCCCTGTCTTTCACCTCAGTAATTACAGGTATATCCACCTGTTGCCCAGTGAAATATCTTCACATCTCTTCTTCACCCCCCTTTTCATCTTTATTCTTCTCCTCCAGTTGAGAGCCTCATTCTTATTCTCGTTGGCAGACATTCTGTAGGAGAACTCATTTTTTGACCTATGGTATGGTCCCTTTTCTTTTTGGCACAGTCTGCCCGCCACCATCAGTCAGTTTGCTTTAGAAAATTGACTTAGTTGTTGTTCCTTTCTTCTAACATGCTCAGGGGCCCTCGTTACATGCAGAAGAAAAATGCGAACTTAAGCTAGCAGCTAGGAGTCTGACCCCAGCCTTCCCTTCCAACCTTAAGGCCAGCTGGCCGTTGCCCCTTATACACTGAACACACTGGATTACACGCTAAGCCACGTGAAAACATGCTCTTCTCCCCTGCCGTTTTGGAATGCTGTGCATACCTGCCCATCATCTCCTGCAAAGACTGTCTTCAGAGTCTGCCTTAGTTTCTTCCAGTCTAACGTAGTCTTCCTCTCACCTCTTTTTTTGGTTATCACCTCTTAGTGTGTTGTGGGTACTTGTGTGATCCTGAAAGAGAGGCTGGGGGGCAGCGTCCTCATGATCTTCCTGTCTTCCGTAACATTTAGAACAATCCCTTATTACAGTAGGCAGCCCATCCGGGTTTTACTCAATTGCGTTATAGTGTTTACAATATTTTAAAAGAGGTTAATCTTACTGAAGAATTGCTTAACATCATTTTTAGTCTGTTTTAAAGAATATTTAAGTATTATGTGCTCACGAGGATCTAAAATATAATTTAAGGGTATTTAATAGAGTAACAAGCATTAGTGAAACAGGCATTCTGCTTAGGCCCTTCTTTTATAAATGGTCTGTTTAATAATTTATGAACTGATATCACACGTTCTTATTTTCCACATAGGCAGAAGGCGAAAATGAAGTAAATAATGAATTGGCAAATCGAATGTCTTTGTTTTATGCTGAGGCAACCCCAATGCTGAAAACCTTAAGTGATGCCACGACAAAATTTGTATCAGAGGTAAGTGTCGCCTGGACGGTTGGTTACTCTTCGTGTTATTCTTCTTCCTGTCTGTAGCCATGGTGACCTCCGCACGCCCTGTGACGTTGCCATCTCTGAGTGCCTGCGCACTGAGTCCTGTCCCTTCCCCAAGGCCCACATGCACACATCTACCTGCCTATCAGCAGCTTCCCTTTGGATGTATAGTCAACACCTCAGTGGTATCATGACCAAACCAATGTTTGGGTGTTTTCTCCCAACCTTGCCCTTTCTCCAGTCTTTTCTGTCTTAATAGGACCACTATAAAGGCATGTAACTTAGGGGTTATCATCTTGAATTCCTTTCTTTATTTCACCTCTTATATCTCCTCTGTGAGACAATGTTTTTGACTCTTCCTCTAAAACCGACCCTCAATCTGAAAATTTAGCCCCCTCTTGCTCTGCCTATCCAGATCAGCCCACTGCCCTCTCACCTTGTACCTGGGTTATAGCATTCGTGTTCCTCCTGGTCTGACTTCTGCTCTTGCCCCACTGTAGTCCTTTCTCCAAAGAGCAGCCAAATGATCTTCTTTTTAAAAACCACGTGTCTGTCTTCCTCTGTTTAAAATGTTTCCAGTGACTTCCCAGTATCCCTAGGATAAAATCCCCATACCTCATGGCCTGTGAGGCCCTCTCTGCCTGTAATGATGTTTCTACTCAGCTGCAATGTAAGTGACTCTCAGGAGAGCAGGGTCTTGGTTCTTTTGCTCATAGCCGTATCCCTGGAGCTTAGAACAGTGTCTAGTGCATTTTTTTTTTTTTTACAAAATTAGGAGTAGGAACCAACATTTAAAGTTGTCAGTTTTTCACCTTATGCCAAGTTTTAAATTATGTTTGAATAATAACTATCACTTTCACTTTTTTTCTCCATACACTTACAGAATAAAAATTTACCAATAGAAAATACCACAGATTGTCTAAGCACCATGGCTAGTGTGTGCAGAGTCATGCTCGAAACACCGTGAGTATTAGCTGATTCTTTCTCACTTTAACAATTCTATTGAAACAGTTGTGTAGATATGAACAGGTCTTATTTGGAAGGCGGAAAATAAGTATATGTGAAATATCCAAAGTTAATATGTGAACAATTTTAAAATAATTTGGAACTTAATGTAACTTCTGATTAAGTAGAAAGTACAGTGGGTTTTCAGGCGCCTAGGGTCAGTCAGACTCGATTGCTTGACTCTTCAGAATGGGGAGTTTTGTGGTGCTCTTATTGGAGAATAGGGGAAGAGCTTTGCTGTTTTGGTTATGCTTCTCATCAGCGTTCTCTCTCCTTTTCAGTAAGAATCTTGCCTTTTGGTGGAGGGCTAGAGTTACTCTTCCACTTAACCCTTTCTCTCAGTATTAGTTCAGTCTTTATTTATTTATTTTTTCCAACACTAATCCGAATTCTCTGCTGGGTTTCCCTTCACTTTCAAGCCATTTATTATATATACTATAGTGTTGTCTGGCTGGATTTTCTTATTAGCAGGCAGAAAGAATCCCTCTTGGATTCCTGTATAACATACGGTTTTATTAGATAACTTTTGTTTTTGTAGAGCTTTTCATTTTCTAAAGCAGTAGTATACACATCATCTTATTGGAAAACCTTATGAAGTAGGAGGGCAGCTGTTCATCATTATCATTGTCCTTTGGGAGAGTGAGGTGCTGGCAAGTGAAGGGACTTTGATGCCCAGTGGCCGGTCTGCCACACATATGCTTGGATGGCCCCATCCTGGTGCTGGAGGCCTTCTGCTGTGCCATGCTGCTTTATACATAGATGAAAGTTATACTTCCCTTTTTCCCAAACAAAAGAAGAATGTGAATGAATTTTCGTAATATTAGAATCTAGTAATACAATAATGTAAATGCTTAGATTAAGTTAGCTTCTAAATAGCAAGCATATTGCTCTATTAAGCTAGTGGCTTTTTCCATCATATTGATGGGAACAACCTTTACAAAGCACCTATCCTGAAAACATTACTAAGGGACTACTTTTGATTTCTCTAAATTTGCCTCATCTCTGCCAAACAGAAAGGGTGATACATCAAGGAGGGTCCATATAGAGATCAGAGTACTCACCTCAGTTCTCTGGGAATCTCACCATGGAGAAAAGGGGGCATAATGTTAGCATTCCTCTTAGAGATCAACAGGATACATCCTTCAGGATCAACTGAATGTTGAATCAGCTCATTAAGTAGTGATGTGCTTCATCCATCCATATCTTTTCTACCCTCCAGGGAATACAGAAGCAGATTTACAAATGAAGAGACGGTGTCATTCTGCTTGAGGGTAATGGTGGGGGTCATAATACTTTATGACCACGTACATCCAGTGGGAGCATTTGCCAAAACTTCAAAGATTGATGTAAGTTATATTGCTTTATTTAATTCCAAACCGTTTCTGTAAGTGGAACTCATAGGCATTTATTTAAAAGAGCAGGTTGCACTCTGTCATAGCCCTCAGTTTTAAAGTTTCTGATAATGGTGAGTTTCTGTTCCTTCTTGTCTTGTGTTGGGTTTTTTACAGCCACATAGAACAGCCACAGTCTTTTAGCATGCCTCCTTGTCCCTCTTACTCCTCAGCGGTCCTGCATATTTGGCAATATAAATAAATACTTAAACGTAAGAAATTTCCTTTTGTTCTTTGACCAAAAGCCATTTCAAACAAAAGATTTATTTCCAGATGTATATAGAAAGTCTGTAGATGTGCTCCCAGTGGAAAAAGACTATATAATACAGATTTTCTCTTCCCTCCTAATCATAATAATTTGTGGCTCTGGGTTCCTGCTTGGCTTGTCTCTACAGAAGTTCATATTAGGAATAAAGCAGGTTCTGATTTCTCTGTTTCGTAATTTCTCTCCTAACCCTGTCACATCTAGTTCGTCAGAATTATAACCAGTATTTGGTGAGAATTGTCTTCCAGTTTCCCTTTGATAGCTAGCTCAGGCTCTCGGCGTTTCGTGTCTGGATTACTGATTGCTAACCAGCCTCCCTACCTTTCTTTATTCATGTCCATCCTCTGTGAAGAGAAATGAGTTGACGTTTATTGAGTGATTACTGTGTCTCAGGAATTTTATGCTTCTTTCCCTCTTACCTCTGAAAATACTTCTAGGGTGTAGATGTTATTTCCTCTGTACTAATGGAGAATCTGAAATTCAGGGAAATTACATTGTATAATCTCTAGTGAATTGTGAAGTGGGATTTTGAACCCACATCGCGATGGCTTCCAAAGCCTGTGCTTTCCTTTTCTTTTCTTCTTTTCCCTTTTCTTTTCTCTTGTCTCTTTTCTTTTCTTTCGATTTTATTTATTTAGACAGAGTGTGCTCTCTAGTTGGGGGAGTAGTAGAGGGAGAGAGAGAATCCCAAGTGGACTCCACACTGAGCGCAGAGCCCAATGCAGGGCTTGATTCCACGATCACGGGACCATGATCTGAGCCAAAATCAAGAGGAGGACACTCAGCTGACTGAGGCACCCAGGCTCTCCAACCTGTGCTGTTTCCGCTACGTTCTATGTGTTCACAATCATTAGGCTAATGTACCTTGTATACCATCTTTACTGAGTTGTTCCCTTTTTATAGCCTATAACAAGTCCCTACCCCATTAGTTACAATTGAGTCTTCCTTGGCTTTTGAGGCCCTCTGTAAACTCTGCTATGCTATTCCTTTCAGCCTTGCAAAATGCTGTTCTCAATGTGTGATAAGCTTTATTATTTTTGTTGAGGTGTTTGTCTATCTGGAAAGGCTTCTCTGTTCCTTGGCAGCGTGTTCAGTCTGTCCTCTCAAAAGCTTCTCCACACCTTTTCTGGGAAGTCATCCCTTAGCGAACCCTTTGTTCTCTCATTCGTGTGCGTGGTGCTTTCATTTGACCGGATTTGGTGTTTAAAAAGTTTTGTTTGACAGACGGGGTGCCTGGGTGGCTCAGTGGGTTAGGGCCTCTGCCTTCGGCTCGGGTCGTGATCTCAGGGTCCTGCGATTGAGCCCCGCATCGGGCTCTCTGCTTGGGGGGAGCCTGCTTCCCCCTCTCTCTCTGCCTGCCTCTCTGCCTACCTGTGATCTCTCTCTCTCTCTCTCTCTGTCAAATAAATAAATGAAATCTTTAAAAAAAATAAAAAGTTTTGTTTGACAGAGAAACAAAATAACATTTGGGTTGATTTTTTCCCCCCTCTTTTAAGAGTAATGATTTTTGTAGAATGTAATTTCTCATGAGTTCCATAGTTGTGGTGCTAATTTAAGTACTACTGTTCTGAGATACTGAATGTTGTATGAGAAAACAATCATTTTTACCTTTTCTGTTTCCTTTTTTTCTTAGATGAAAGGTTGTATCAAAGTTCTTAAGGACCAACCTCCCAATAGTGTAGAAGGTCTTCTAAATGCTCTCAGGTATGTATATATACATGTTCATATGTGTAGAAAAAGTATCTGTAAGGAAATGCTTCAAATGTTAATAGTACAAAGAGTATGAATTTATATGTTCATGTTAGATATGGGAAGATCTCATTTTGCTTATTGTCAGTCTTGCTTTCAACTCTTGGTTACAATAGTTTTATAATAAAGAGAGTGTGCATGTGAGGGCGTGGGGCATTCACATGAAAATAGCAGCTTTATTTCTTTGCCAAAGATTTTGGATTTCATTTTTTTATTGTCTTGGGATGTTTACTTTTTAATTTTTTTAATGAATGTGCAACGTGCTAATTGTAAATAAAATGCAGCAAACAGGAAGATTTAAAGCAAAATAAAGAAATCATATAATCTCACTATTTTGAAATAAACTGCTATTAACATTTTGGTATGTAGTCTTGCAAAACTTTTTCTTTACACTTGTAGATAGAGCTCTGTGATACTTACCTTTTTACAAATATAATACCATAAAAACTCTTCTGCAAAAACTAGCTCTTTTCCTTTAAAATTGTGTAATTACATTTCTGATTTCACAGATATCTTTATTTCTTTTGTATATTTCTTACAGTATTGCTTAAAATGAAAATAAAAGTTATTTGCTGTCTTTTCTCAGCTTAAACTTACTTGATATTGTTACTATAGCTCCTAAGAATGCTGTAATTTTTTTTTTTTTAAAGACAGGATTTTTTTTTTAAAGATTTTATTTATTTATTTGACAGAGAAAGATTACAAGTAGGCAGAGAGGCAGGCAGAGAGAGAGGGAGAAGCAGGCTCCCTGCTGAGCAGAGAGCCCGATGTGGGGCTCGATCCCATGACCCTGGGATCATGACCTGAGCCAAAGGCAGAGGCTTTAACCCACTGAGCCACCCAGGCGCCTTGTTTTTGTTTTTTTTTTCAGTAAGCTCTAGGCCCAGCATGGAACTTGAACTCATGACCCCAAAATCAAGAGTCACAAGTTCTACCGGCTGAGCCAGCCAGGCACCTCTTTAATGCTGCTATACTTTTAAGTGCAAATCTCAGCATAACAACTGGACTACAGAGATTTAAATTACAATGTAATTTCCCTAACATAAAAGATAATTTGCTCATTGCTCAATTATTTTGCGTTTAAACACAAAATTACATGAGCACAGAAATATTTATACAGAGACTTTTTGAGGTCACGGGCCATCTTTGCCTTTCAGTCTAGTGCACTGCAGTTCACATGTTACACAAAAATGATTTCCAGCTCAGTATTAAATTTCTCATGTTTAATGAGCAAAACAGGTTGTTATTCCTCTTGAATAAGCCGAATTCTGTGCTGTATCATTTCAGCTGAATGGAACCATCACATGATTTTATTAGGATTATGAAAAGTATTCTGTAAGCAGTGACTGCCCTTGAGTAAAAGAGGTCAGTTCTAAACAAATATCAGAAAGATTCAGGACCATAATATAACAATAAAAAGCTTCATAATGTCGAACTATTTCAACCATAAGCCTACAGAAACTACAACTTTTGGGAATTTTTTACTCTGGGCATTTTTACAACATAAACCTCATTGGTTTTATCCATATTCGTGGTATTGTGAGTCTTTACTACTTGATCCCTTTCTGAAGACTCCCTGGGTCCCAGTCAGCCCGGTTTTTCTCCCAAGACCCTTCTTTCTTACTGGTGAGAACTCTGGAGCCAGCCGGTGACAGCAGCCAGTGACAGGAAACCTGCTTTGAAAAGGAAGAGGGGATCAAAGTCTAGGAGGTCCTGGTTTTATTTCTTTTCTTTGTTATTTTATTTTATTTTATTTTATTATTTTATTTGTTTTTAAAGATTTTTATACTTATTATAGGAGAGAAAGTGTACAAGCAGAGGGAGCGGCAGAGGAGAGGGAGAAGCAGACTCCGCACTAAGCAGGGAGCCCAATGCAAGGCTTGATCCCAGGACCCTGAGATCATTACCTGAGCTAAAGGCAGTCGTCTAACTGACTGAGCTACCCAGGCACCCTGGGCCTGGTGTTATATTTCTTCACCGTGAAGGGACAGTGTTCCACACATTAAAAACTGAGTTTGCTTTTGTTTTTCAGAATTTAAAGGTAGTTGGGTCTCTTCTATTCTAGCATTAGGGCAGCACCAAGCAGTGGGGCTAAGTCTGTGTTTGAGGGAAAGGGGAAGGAAAACCCCAGTGAGGCAAGAGCCATCTATCAGTTTTCAGTTTTCATTTCACATATCTAATGGAAAGTGGAACATGAAGGTTTTGTTGCAGAGATAACTCTTGAACTGTTTTTATAACATAGTGAACGTATTATGTGTCTGGTTCTTTTTCACCTGGGAAGTTGTGTAAGGTTCATTGGTGCACTTGATGCTTAATGGCAGTGGTTACAACTAGTAACATTTTTATATCACTGTATGTTCATATACAGTTTCACATGTATGACTTTATTTAATCCACACCACAGCTCTGTGAGGTAGGTGGTGGATATGAGGTGCTTGGGATGTCTCCATCGTACAAACAATTACCTTGAGTTCTTAAGAGACTCACAGATCATATAGCTAATAAATGTCAGAATCTTTTCACATTCAGGATTTTGTTCTTAAAACCCCATGTGCTTGATGCTGTATCATTGAACCTTAGGTTTCCTGTGTGACTGAACCTTGGGGAGTGCTTTGGAATAACTAGGAAGGAAGTGAGAATGCAGATCCCCAGGTCACCATCCCCCAGAGGGTCTCTCTCTCAGGTCTGGGGTGGGGCTCAGGAACCTCATTTTATAGGTCAACACCCTAGCTGATGTAATGGTGGCACTTTGAGAACTACTGCTCGAACTAAATCATCATAGGCCTTAATGTGCTTCATTTTAAGAGCAAAGGAGATACTATTTAAAAAGCATTTCGGGGGCGCCTGCGTGGCTCAGTGGGTTAAAGCCTCTGCCTTCAGCTCAGGTCATGATCTCGGGGTCCTGGGATCGAGCCCCACATCGGGCTCTCTGCTCAGCAAGGAGCCTGCTTTCCCCTCTTTCTCTGCCTGCCTCTCTGCCTACTTGTGATCTCTCTCTCTGTCAAATAAATAAATAAAATCTTTAAAAAGCATTTCGTAATCCCCCAAAGTGCTGTGCAATTGTTGTTACTTGCACCCCTGCAAAATGGGAGATACTTTTGTGGAATTACTTTCTAAGTAGCTGCTTTACTAGAGATGCCCGCTCCATCAACTTCCTCAGAGCCAGCAGTTAATAACTAATACATTTTATTTTTATTTATTTTTTTAAGATTTTATTGATTTATCTGACAGAGAGAGAGAGAGAGGGAGGGAGGGAGGGAGCACAAGCAGGCGGAGCAGCAGGCTTCCTGCTGAGCAGAGCACCTGCCATGGGGCTCCATCCCAGAACCCTGGGATCGTGACCCGAGCTGAGGGCAGAGAGGCTCCCAGGCGCCCCAATAACTAAAAAATATTAAATTTTAATTGTATACACATATATATGCTGTTTATTTTAAATGTTTCACTATCGTTATTATATATAGTGCCTCCAACTTACAGTGTGTGATTACAGCAAAGCAGTAGGTCATGCCTGCATTTTACAGGTGGAAAGCAGAAGCAAGTGCCTTGATCATGAGAGAGCAAGCTAGAGGTGGGAGTTAAGATTTAGTGCTAGATAACTGCGTTCTTTATTAAATCAGAGTAAAGGTAAATGATAGTTGATTTTCTCCAGTAGAAAAGTCATAGGCACTCAAAAAGGAACTTTGTTGTTATAGACAAAGTGAGACAGTGCCATGTGTCCATACATTATTTTCGTATGTCTTAGGTGTTCCTGCCCTTTTCTTTCTTTCTTCCCTTCTTTCTTTCCTTTTTCTCCCTCCCACCCTCCCTCACTCCCTCTCCACCCTCATTCTCTCTCTTCCTCCCTCCCTCCTTTCTTTCTTCCTTGTTTTGTTTTTTTTGTTTTTTTAATTTATTTGCTTAAAGAGGGAGGGGCAAAGGGAGCGGGAGAATTCTAAGCAGGCTCTACACCCAGCGCAGACTCTGACATGGGGCTCCATCTCACAACCCCAGGAGCATGACCTGAGCCGAAATCAAGAGTTGGATGCTTAACTGACTGAGCCACCCAGGTGCCCCAATCCCTGGCCATTTCTTTTTAGAAGAATGTGGTGATGTAACAGGCCTGCCTCCCAATCAGCCCTGTTCAGGGGAAGGATCTGAGAACTGCGGGAAGTGCATGATCGCATTCTGCAGAAGCAGCAAGAACTTGTGTCTGGTAGAGAGGAAAGAACTCACAACTCCTGGGATGTCTGAGAACATGGCTGAGTAGTGGTACTTACAGCCACTCTTTGTGAAATGTTGGTGTGCCCCTTCGTGGCCCTCTCATCTATTCAGGTGCATAAAGGAAAGGGGAAAAAACAGAAATGAAGGGGAGGATGGATGTTAGACATATTTATTTCCTAACATCAGTAGGATTATGTGCAGCTAAATATACTTTATCTGCACTTGGAAAAGAAAACAGAAGGCTTTAGTCTTGGCTATATCACCTGCCACTTAATGTAAATATTCCTTTATGGATTGTTTTTCTAGCTTAGCTGCTTACTTTTTTTTTTTTTTAATTTTCTTTTTATTTATTTGTCAGAGAGAGAGAGCGCGAGTGCACAAGCTGGCAGAGTGGCAGGCAGAGGCAGAGGGAGAAGCAGGCTCCCCACTGAGCAAGGAGCCTGATGCGGGACTCGATCCCAGAACCCTGGGATCATGACCCGAGCCGAAGGCAGAGGCTCAACCTACTGAGCCACCCAGGCATCCCGGCTGCTTACTTTCTTGTCTTCCTTCCACAAGTACTAATTGAGCAGCTATCACATGCCAGAGGCTCTGGTGTCTCTGGTTAATATGTGAACAATTTGGAAGTGACCTTCTAAGTAAAACTGTTGAGAATTTATCAGGTACTTATTAAGTATATGTGTGCCCTTACCTCTCCAGGGATTTGAGTTCAGGTCCTGTCTTCAGTTTTTAAATTGATTTGAAATGAAACTAACAAGAATTGGGTGTAAATTTCTTGAAGACACAGAGACCATCTGTGTGTACTTCCTTTAAAATGATCTATTCCTTAAAGATTAAATATGAAATTCTTAGAAGCCAAATTAACTGATCCAGCCTTAAGTTCTGTCTGACTTGTCCCGCATTCAGGCATCGAGCGCCTGTTTCACTTGGTGCTCATCTTGTCCAGCCGTGGTCCTCTCTCACCGAGGCCCCTGGGACAGCCCCCTGCTTGTCCCTGTGCTGACCCTCGGTTCCCTACAGTTCTGCCTCAGCAGCCGGAGCAGTCCCTCCGGAACCTGCATGAAATCCCACATCACTGCCCCCCGATACCCTCCGCTGGCTTTCAGTGCACGTAGAGTGACCTCCCAGCTCCTCACTGACCTGCAAAAATCGGTGGTGGGTTCGATTGGGCCACCAGCTGTAACTCGTCAGTCCCTGTGAGGGGGCGGCGCGGCTGAGTGTCCTTAGAATTTAACGGGCTCGTTTCCACAAGGTATTTGTGACTCGGTCGCGCACTCTTGGATCGTCTGTCTAGAAGCCGGTAGGGAGGCTAAGCGAGGTGGAACCCGAGCCCAGTTGAAGTTGGAAACCAAAGGTGCACTTGTGAGAGAAGATTTGTCTATTTGCTCACCTCGTAGTAACTCTAGAACCCAGTGCAGATAATGGTGTTTCAAAAATTCCCTAAAATCGCTGTTGTCTGTCTGTGTTATTGCTTTACTTGTAGGTACACAACAAAACATTTGAACGATGAGACTACCTCCAAGCAAATCAAGTCCATGCTGCAGTGACAGCCGTGGGGCGCGCCCCTGCTGTGGGCGGAAGACAGTATTCTGCAGTGACTGGGAATGCACAGTTTTTAGTGATTGCAATTACTATCTCATGTACTCTTGCTTTTTATTTCTTGCCTCTGTTCCTCTTCCCTCTTTTTTAATCATGTTCTTGTTCTGAAGACTTCTTTTCTGTGCCAAAATCAGTAAAGTTATACTCCGAAGGGATCTTGTCCTTTCAAACGGGCCATCCTAGGCAGCTAATTATGCATTGCATTGGGGTCTCTACTGAGAAAAATTCTGTGACTTGAACTAAATATTTTTAAATGTGGATTTTTTTTGAAAACTAATATTTAATATTGCTTCTCCTGCATGGCAAAACTGCCTATTCTGCTATTTAAAAACCCTCAATGACTTTATTTTCTACTGCCGCTTTTTTCATGTGCAGCCAAAATGAAAATGTTTAAATTAACTGTGTTGTACAAATGGTACCCAACACGAACTTTTTTTAAATTAGTAAGACTTTTGTTTAAAGTTTTAAGTTTGCATTTGACTTTTTTTGTAAGGATGTATGTTGTGTGTTTAACCTTTATTAACTAACGTTAAAAACTGTGATGTGTGCGTAGAATATTACGTATGCATGTTCATGTTTAAAGAATGGCTGTTGAAGATAAAATAAAAATCAGCTTTCATTTTTCTAAGCGTGGCTTGGTTTACTGGTGTTTTGTTTTTAAGCTTGTAAAGCCTTCCCTGTGTTATTTTAGGGGAATGCCTACAAACATCAAATATTTCCACTTCTTGTAGAGGAGAACTGGTTCTTCGTAAAGGTTTTTTCCTTCATTATTGTCTATGTAAGTAGTTTTAATTGCTTTTAAAATCTTGCCAAATGCAGTAAGACCAGTGATCTTGTCGTTAACTTGCCTTTTACTCTTGATTTACTTGCGTACGGTTGTAGTAATAGGGGGAAAAGTGCACGAGCCTGGGTCACAGTCCCCAGGAGTGAGAGGGCGGGTGGCAGGAAGAGCAGCCCTCAACATTGGGAGGAGCATGTGTGTAAGAGGGGCTCGAAGCCACGAGCCTTGACATCCGCGGTAGAAGAGCGGTGTGTTTGTTATTTGAAGATCATAAAACCTTAATCATGCGATCGAAATGTCCTGATTGGGAGAAGCCACTTACAGGTTGTCTAGCCCCCCTGTGCTGGTGATGCGATGAGTGTCTCAGCTCTGGTGCATCCGAAGTGGAAGGAGTCCCAGAGGCTTCCACCACATCCTCCGGGCTTAATAGTACCGCATCATGATGCCCACGGCGCCACCACGGACTCCCCGCCGACCTCCTTGGCCTTCATCTCACGCTCTCCCAGCGCATACCCTGCTCTTCTTCCGCCGGGCTCAGCTGCCTGCAGTTTACATGTTGCCTGCGACGTCACACCTCTCTCACTCTGGCTGGTCCCCGAACCTGCCCTTCTCTTCCCCCCTCACGTCCATCTGATGAGCAGCAGCTCTCAGTTTTTGAGACCTTCTTCATGGAGCCTTCAGGATAACAACCCCAGTTTTCTGAGGATCGTAATGGGTTAAATTGTGGCTCCCTAAAAGATATGTCTACCTGGAACCTGAAAGTACAACCTTATTTGGACCAAGGGTATTTGCAGATAAAGTCAAGGATCTGGAGATGAGACCACTCCTGAATTAGAGTAGGCCCTAAATCCAATGACAAATCATTGTAAGAGAAAAGAAGGGGAAACAAGCTCGGCAAAAGGCCATGTGAAGATGGAGGCAGATAGCAGCGCATCGACAAGCCACAGAACCAGGAATGTCTGGCAATCACCCGAAGCTGGAAGAGAGTCATGGGACAGACTCTCCCTCCAGAAGAAGGAAGTCTCCGGAAGGAATTGACCCTGCCGCCACCTTGACTTCAGATTTCGGGTCTCCAGGACCGTGAGAGGACACACTTCTACCACATTTGTGGTAATTTGCTGTGGCAGCCCCGGGAATCTAACACAGATAGTCTCATCCAACACCTCTGATACCTGACTACGTTTGTGGGTACCTTTTCTGACCCTGCGAGAACTCGGATAAGAGCCACGTCTGACTTTCCCTCAGGGCCCCAGTGATCTTGCCCAGTACCCGGATTGGAGTAGGGGCCGAGCGAATGCTCGAATGGAGTGAATGAATACAAGTAAAAAATAATGAGCCCGCTGGAAGAGAGAAAGCAGTACTGCTGTGGCCTCTGCGGTCAGCACAGCTCACGCTCTGCGTAAATTGGAGAAGTGGAAGAATCTCTTCCTAGACTGAGGGCCAGCAAACTGGTCTGGGGGCCAATCCGCCCCCCTCCTGTTTTTGTACAGCCTGTGAACTAAGAATACCTTTTACGTTCTTAAAAGGTTGAGAAACATCAAAAGAATACTTCATGGCATGTGTGAAGTATACAAAATTCAAATTCCAGTGTCCACAAATAAAATTTTATTGGAACACAGCCTCACTCACTTGTTTACATATTATTTTTGGCTATTTTTGCACTACACCACGGAATGGAATTCTTGTGACACAAGCCATATGGCCCTCAGAGGCAAAACTATTTACTATCTGGCCCTTTACAGAAAGAGTTTGCTGACCCCGCCGCTAGTTCCCAGAGCAGGTTTGTTCGAGAACCGGGTGTGGTAGAAGTACGGCGCTGCAGGGTGATAAGAGGAGACGTCCCTGCTGCCACGGATTTAAACTCAGGTCAATAGTTGCCATTCTGATGGCCAAAGAGAGCAAATCGGCAACTTCCCACCTACCAAGTCTGATCTCTTATTCATACCGTCCGTCCTAGGGTGACGGGTGATGAGACTGGCCAAGGGCTCACCGAAAACGAGGGCCAGGCTGAGGGTCTGCCCTGCATACTGGAGGGAGGTGGGACCCTGCTCGGCTTCCGTAAGTCTTCCATCACTCGGAGCTGGGCCTCCCCTCAGCCCCTCTCCCCTCTAAAACAGCTCTGCTCAGTATCTCTACCCCTCTCCGGCCAGTGATTGTGCGCTCTTCCCTCTTCCCTCCCTTACAAAGTACTCATTGCGTCATGACTCTTCACCAGTGCCCCATTTCTACAGCCCTCCGTGTGGACAAGTAAGACATTCCAATCAGCTATTTTTCCCCCTTACAGATTGGGATTAAAAAGCACTCTGGACTATTTTAAGAGTGCTCCAAATAGTTTAGACTTGTCATAAAGATAGTATTTGTGCTCAAATCTAGGTCTTTTGAGTTAAAAATGCCATTCTGGTTCCGTTTGAGACTGCAATAAACTCCAGCCCATAAATTCTTAAACTCCCTTACAGAGCCTATTTCAGACTCTACAGCAGGATCACAGAAGACGGCAGGGAAGGATCTCTGCAGTAAGAGTCAGGAAACCCAAGCCACGTCATTTCTTTGGAACTCTGCCTCATGGGTAGAATGAGAGAATTGAAACAAAGTCTCTAATGTTTGATTCCACGTCATGTACTACACGTCTTGTATATACTATTTGCGAAAGACAGTAGAAATGTGAACGGTTAAACAGACTGTGGGGCTGGTGGACTGAAGTTTAATTCAGTGTGACTTTGGTGCATCCACATCCTCATTTATGAAATGTGTAATACTTGAATACCTACCCCTCTGCAGTGGCCCTGAGTATTATACCAAAATAATGCCAGTAATGCCCTATACATATCAGAAGTGCTCACTGTCAAAGGGGAACCCTCCTACACTGGATGGGAATGGAAGCTGGTGCAGCCACTCTGGAAAACAGTATGGAGGTTTCTCAAGACATTAAAAATAGAGCTACCCTATGACCCAGCAATTGCACTACTGGGTATTTACCCTAAAGATACAAATGTAGTGACCTGAAGGGGCATCTGCACCCGAATGTTTATAGCAGCAATATCCACAATAGCCAAACTATGGAAAGAGCCTAAATGTCCATCAAGAGATGAATGGATAAGGAAGATGTGGTATATACACATACACACACAGTGGAATGTTACATAGCCATCAAAAGATGAAATCTTGCCATTTGCAACACCATGGATGGAACTAGAGGGTATTCTGCTAAGTGAAATATGTCAATCAGAGAAAGACAATTATCATATGATCTCACTGATATGAGGAATTTGAGAAACAAGACAGGATCACAGGAGAAGGGGAGGGGGGAAATGAAACAAGACAAAACCAGAGAGGGAGACAAACCATAAGAGACTCTTAATCTCAGGAAACAAACTGAGGGGGGGGGGATGGGAGGGATGGGGTGGTGGGGTTATGGACACTGGGGAGGGTACGTGCTATGGTGAGTGCTGTGAATTGTGTTAAGACTGATGAATCACAGACCTGTACCCCTGAAACAAATAATACATTATGTGGGGCGCCTGGGTGGCTCAGTGGGTTAAGGCCTCTGCCTTCGGCTCGGGTCATAATCTCAGGGTCCTGGGATCAAGCTCTGCATCAGAATCTCGGCTCAGTGGGGAGCCTGCTTCCCCCTCTCTCCCTGTCTGCCCCTCTGCCTACTTGTGATCTCTATGTGTCAAATAAATAAATAAATAAAATCTTTAAAAAAATAATACATTATAAGTTAATTAAAAAAAAGTGCTCACTGTCTTATGTCCATCCTGGCATTTAACTATTAAAAACAATAACACAGTCTATTCTGTGTATTGTTTTCCATTTATTCTAAAGTAGTCAACAGTAACCAGTTCTACTTACCTCAGTCAGGGTGTTAGGCAAAGCTGCGCAATTTTGAAGAACACTTTAAAGATCCTGTAACTGATAAACGCTGTGGTTTTTCCAGTTTTCTAAATGGACAGGTGGTTAACCGCCTATTGGAAGTGAAAATTAGCAACAATGATATTAAGCATCAAGCTCCAGTGTACTGATACATTGCTTCGGTCAGTGTGTTCACAGGCACATCTTCATGTCAGTCAACATTTAGTAAGTACCTCTCCAGAGCCCACTTAGACTTTGTCCTAGGACTGTAATGATGGGCGCTGGGCAGGGCCTGAATGGAGGAGGGCAGCATGTTCTAGGTTTTCGGAGAAGACATTCGGATAGAAGAAGCCACAGTAAAAGCAAATGTTGGGTATATATTCTCCATGGTGTGGTCTGAATATACGTTGACACAAAACACCAGGATCATTCAAGACTTCTTTTTGAGAAATACCTTAGTAATGTGTGGTTGTAGGAGAACTAGTATGGCTTTTGTAAATGCGATAGACTTGGGTTCAAATTTTATGTCATTCATATTCTTCCATCTCTTTACCCAAATGCAACTTCTATGCACCATTCTACACTTTGCTTTATTCACTTAATATGAATTGGAAATCGTTCCATATTTTTATATAAAGAGTGTTTTCATTCTTCCTGAATGCCGTATAGTGTTCCATTGTATGGATGTACCATAACTTACTTAACCATCCCTCTGTTTGATGGACTCCGGTTCTTTCCAGACTATTGTAAACAATAGTGTGAGGACGAGGCTTCATGCATGTGTGCAAGTATTGTGTGTCTCCTTCACTTCACATCTATCACCCCCGGCCATGCTAAGCTTGCTGTTCCTTGAGCACAGGGTGGTCACTCCATTGTCCCTAGTCCTTTGCGGCGGCAGGTCGTCCAACTGGGATTCGGGACAGGTCATGCCCTATGTCTTTGTGCCGATGTTACCTTCCAGGGAGGCCTACCTTGACCCTGCTGTTGAAAATGACAACCTCCCAGACACTCCGCACTACCCTCCACTGCACTTATCACTGAACTCGCTGTTCGTCTCCATGGGAAGCAGAGCATGAGCAAGGGCCGTGCACTGTGCGTAATTTTGGGAGGAGGTCCCAGGGTGCACAACCAGGGGCTGGGCAGAGTGAAGCAGGCCAGGAGAGAAAGCCAATACAAGGCTGGGTTCTCAAGTTGGGACTCTGTGCCCCTGGCCCTTTTGGGGAGTTTTGGATCTGTCCTTTTGGAGGCAGGCAAGGGGAGTATTTATCCACCAGTGCCCATCTGTGGTTGGTCAGAGGTTACAGTAGGAGGCCTGGCCCCAGCTGTTCTTGCCCTCCTTCCTTAACCTCCCTCTGCCCTCAGACATATCTCCCAAAGTAGCACATTTGTCAGTGACACCTGGGAAAGTCATGCTATTGATCGATATGCTTGACCAAAGTGGAGTCCTAGGACATGTTCAACTCTGAGGAGGCCCTGGATTCCCCTAACCAGTGTTGGCAGTCTCCCGAGTATCACTCATCATGGCAGGAATTAACAACGTGATCCTGGACTTCTTGTTTTGTGCCTGTGTCACACTCCAGATGGTTGGTTCCATTAGAGCAGGACCAGGTCTGTTCCTTGTACTGCTGTATTCCCAGTGTCTAGATGTAATCAATTACTAGATTGATTTCAGTCACTATACAGTACAGTTGAAGATACCAAGGGCTATGGGAAAATTAAGGAAGATTGGGAGGGCTGGACAGAGGATCAGTTGGCAACTGAGTAGGGTGGACAAGGGTAGTCTCATGAGCCAAGACTGGAGAAGGGAAGGCAGCAGTAAGCGTATCTGGGGAGAGGTGTCCCAGACAGAGCTGAGAACAAGTGCAGACACCTCAAAGCAAGAGAGTGCCTGAGGACCAGAGGGAGTCATGGAGGGAGGTGCGGTCAGAGGGGTAATGAGACCACATCATGTAAAACCATAGCAACCATCAGAGGACTTTAGATTTTGCTCTCAGTCATCAGAGGGCTCTGAGTGAGGAGTGATATAAACTGATGTATTTGATAAGGTTTAACTCTAACTGCCTTGCCAAGAACAGACTGAGATGAGGCAAGACAGAAGCAAGGAGGCCAGTTAAGGAATTCCAAGGGGCAATTAATCAATCAAGGCAAGAAATAACGGCAGATCATTGCAGTGGGTGTGGTGAGAAGAATCAGATTAGGTATATATCTGGGTGTCCCCAGCAGATCAGAGCCAAGAATGATCCAAGTTTGGGGCTTGAACACCTGGAAAGAGGGAAGAGGTGGGAAAGAAGTGGGAAGGAGGTGAGTGGAGCATATTTTTCAGGAGCAGGGAGATTATCTCTGGCTCAGTAAGCACTAGCATCTTTCACTAGTTGAGGGCTTTTGCTCTGAGATTCTGGTCCCTGTTGGCCTAGAGTGGGAGTATTTCTCCAGGAGCATTAGGCAGCAAGAGGCTGGGAGATGGGAAGGGCATGGAAGGTGGACACCAAAAAGGTTTGGGTAGGGGAAAGACTCCACTGTGTGGGTTCTGGTCCCCCTTCTGCCTGTCAGTGGCTTTCTCACCCATTCTCCCTATTTCTAAGGTCCCACCTCAGATCTAGGAAAGCTGCTCAGGCAACAGGCCTCCAGGCTGTGCCCTATGTGCTTTTGGGAGGTCCAAAGAAAGGGGAGAGCTGTATAGGGACCGTCAAAGGCAGAGAGATGCTTCTTCTTTCAGACCCCTGTGGCTACAAGGCAGCTCGTCTACTCCACCTCCTCTGCTGGCCAGAGGCTCACAGCTCCTGGAGACTCTGACTTAGTCCTTAGCCAAGGACCTTCCTGTGAGTACTGTTAGGGTGGGCTCTCTAGAGGGCCCTACGAAGGGAGGAAAATAATTTTGAGGGGCCACTGTATGTGAGCATGTTATTGAAGGGGTACAAACACAGGGAGCGCTGGTTCACAGCCTTCTTGGGAGCTTCAACTTCCTGGTATGATTGGAAACTGGCCCCTGTAATCAGAGGGCAGGGAGCGAGACCTAAGGAAGCAGCAGGCCACTCCAGGTGGGTAGTTTTAATGTCAGTGAAGGGAACTGACACACGGGTCTTATCTTGGGTGGCAACTAATGGATCCCTGCATGTGCCCTCCAAATCTTAAACGTTTATAAAGAAGCCCTAACTGTGCTCGTGTATACACCATGCAGGTGTTTTCAACATTACATCACCATTTCAAGGCTCCGTCCTTGGAGCAGCCTCTGAGAGCAGAAAAGGCAAGTGGAACCCTCCTTCCAAGGTCAGGGGAGGATGCGGGGAGGCTGGGAGTGCCTGGGTCCAGCTCCCAGGTCAACTGGCAGTCACGTCTTTTTGATGATATTCTTGAACATGGAGATACTTAACCTCTGCTTTACAGGACAGGAAACAGAAGTTCAGAGAGGTTGTGAAACTTGCCTGAGTCCACACCGCTACCTGCCAGATGAAGAGGAATGTATGAATGCATGGGAGTAATACCGGAGGACAAATCTTACCAAAATGTCAATACTGCCTGTATCTGGGAAGCGGAATTAGAGACTCAAATGTTCTCTATACATTTCTGAGACTTTTATTATTATTATTTTTACAAGGGCCATTGATTTGACTGTTAGGTAAGTTTTATCAGTGGAAACGCACATCTACTGTGATTGCCGGGCCTAGGCAAAACCAGGGGATCTGTCCGGGGGTTTGTTTCGACTGTGGAAGGCTCTGCCAAGGAAACAGAACCGAGCTGGGACTCCGAGACCCGAAACCCACACGCACCCTCAGGCTCTTCCTTTCCCACGCCCTGCGCGCACCCGAGTGGACGCACGCGCACGCACGCACGCACGCACGCATGCGCACGCGCCCTCCTTCACCGCGCCTACACATCCCGGCCAGGTTGGGTCGTGCGACTTTTACCAGGGGTACTTCCCGCTGTGAAACGAGTCGGGTTGCCGCTGTGCGGCGTCTCGGGCTGTGACCCTGCACGTTCCCACTACCAGACAAGGCTACGGGGAGGGCCCGGCCCGGGAGTCCCAGCCCGCAGGCCCGCGCAGGCCGAGTGGAACTTCCCCCATCGCCCTCATCCTGCGGCGTTAGGGGGAGACTGCCGGGTCGTCTGTGCACCTGGGGAGGGTCCTGCAGCTTCTTCCAGAGTAGCCGGACGATCGGTAATAGCTGCGTCACGCAGTAATAGCTGGCAGCCAAGCACTCTTCTGAGCACTTTATGTACACCTTTTAAGTCTTCACGATGGTCCTGTGAGCTGTGAATTCTCAGCCCCATTTCATAAGGGGTAATGCTGCAGGAGAAGGCCGCGCAGAGAGGGAGTAACTTGCCCGGAGCTACGCAGCTGTCTGTGGTGGGGCGGCGGATGGAGCCCAGGCTGTTCTGGAACCAGCTTCTGCCTCTCAAGGAAGAATTCTGATCCAAGGTGAGATCCTACACTAATGGGTGTCCCTGCCCCCTCGTATCTGGATGGGTGACTAATGTCTGGAGACCAGTCCTGAAGGAGATGGAGAAGAGCGTGTGAGCCAGGCCCGGTGGAGCCCAGAATCACCTATGGCTGCCTGGGCCAGCAGCTCCCTGGAGGCAGGAGGACTGGAACCCTGGGGGAGGATGTGGCGCCCTCCTCAGGCATTGGCCTAGAGGGCTACAGGGCTGGGTGCAGCCAGCATCTGCAGCCCGGCCAGGGACCCAGAGAGTGCAGACAGCTGTGGCACCAGGTCAGGGTCCCACATGAGTCGCTGGCTGGCCCCTGCCGCCCCAGTCCACAGCTCTCCACCAGGCTCAGGGAGAGGGCTACATCCTCATTCTGCAGGGATGAGAGGACTTCCAGTGGGAGACAGAAGGTGGTTTCCTCCATCTGATTAAAGTTTAGCTCTAAGATGCTCTCTGCCTGCAAGGAACCACCCAGAATGGACAGACAGGTCTCCCAGGTCCTGCATCAGTGGAACGCACCCTCCTGGGGCCAATGATCCCCCATCTCCCACTACAGCTGAGGCTTGTCAAAATAGTGTACTCCCGGGGTACCTTAGGTGGCTGCCTTTGGCTCAGGTCATCATCCCAGGGTCCTGGGATCGAATCCTGCATTGGGCTCCCTGCTCAGCAAGGAGCCTGCTTCTCCTTCTCCCTCTGCCTCTGCCTCTGCCCCTCCTACTCATGCTGTCTCTCTCAAATAAAGAAAAGCTTTAAAAAAAAAATAGTGTACCCCCAACACTGCTCTTCCCACACTGGCTGGAGTCCTTGGTTTCCAACGCTCCCTAGTAGCTCCCGGTCTCTGCCTGTGCTATTCTGCCGGGATTCTGCCGGCCCCCCTCCGCCCTCCCCACCTGGTCTTTTCATCCTTGAATTCATGAACTGCATGGAGGGTCACCCCCTGGGAAATGCCCTGAGCCCTGTAGTTGGTATCCTTTTGCCGCCTGTTTGAGCTAAAGCAGATGCTGTCTGTTGTCACTGGTTTACATAGTCCCTTAACCAGACTGTGAGGGGTGGAACCTTCTTTCACCTTTGTATTCTCAGCCCCTGCAGGGGGCCTGGTGGCACAAGGTGTGGATTCAGCATAATCGATAAACCCATGCGTGAGTGAATGTGGCCCACCCAGCAGAGGCTTGCACAGGCCAGGGCACTGTGAGTGAGGGCTGACAAAGAGCTCTCCTGGGGCTGGGCCCGGACCCAATAAACCACTTGGGATATTTCCCCCAATATCCTCCCTCCACACCCTGTCCTGGAGGCTCTCGCCAGCTCCACTTGCTGGGGTGTGATCCCTCTGTCCATGGACTGGGTCAGCAGGCAGTGTTGGGTGTCACTGAGCACTGCTGACAGAGAGGGGTTGAGGGCCACCGAGCATCGGAGGCATCCTGTGTGTCCCAGGAGTGGCTGGGATAGTGGAGCCCTAAGGTGGAGACAAGATCCACTAGGTACCTCTTGGGCCATCCTTCCTGAGAAGGTTCAAGAAGGTAGGAACTGTGCCTGTTCTGGATCTACCCTTCCAACCCCTCAGTTTCCCTAAAACACAATCCATGAAGGGTGGATGGTGGGTTTCACTTTACAAAGGGCTTTCACATCAGCTCATCTGCTCCCCAGCAGCTTTGTGAGGTGGTTATTAGCCAGGATAATGGTGATTCCTCATCCTGTCAGGGGTGAAATTATGATGAGAACCCAGGTTGGCCCGATTCCAAACATGAAGCCCCAGTCTTGGGGAATAGCATGCCTCTAGCCCCGTGGGGGCTTCTCTGCCCCTCAATCTCCTTTTCATGCCTGGAAAGGGACCTGATGGGTGTTGGGCATCTGTGATGCACAGACATGTGTTCAGTAGATGGAGCACGTGAGTAGTACAGACCGTAACACTTGCTTTCACGGCACTTACATTTCTGGCGGGGGAGACTGATGATGAACAGTCAGCCTTGTGAGTATCTGGGGGGAAGAGTATACCAGCAGGCAGAGGGAGTATCCGGTGCAAAGATCCTGAGGCAGAAGCAGGTCTGACTTGTTCAAGCCACGACAGCATGGGGAGTGCCTGTGGCTGGGGTGCAGGAAGCAAGGTGGAAAGTCGTGAAGGCTAGGGGGAAGGGGACGGTGAAAGCGCAGCTGGTAGAGGCTGATGGGGAGCTGTGGCCTCTGTGTGTGGTGACAGGGTCAAGGCCTTGCTGGTCAGCGGCGCTAGCAGTTGGGAGGAGGCACCGGGAATCTGTGGACACTGCAGCACCTGTCATCGGGGAGCCTTCAGAGATGAATGGCTGCTGCTTCACTTCTGCCCCCCGCCCTCACGCTGGTTCCTCTCTTGGGGGATTCTGACCCAGAACCCAGGGAAGGGGATTCTGGGGAATGAAGATCCCAATTTCCTAAGGTGACAATAGAACAGCCCGGCCCAGGCCCAGCCTTCAAAGCCTCTGTCCTCCTGACTACCCCAGCTCATCTGTCCACACTGCGGGCCACCAGTGTGGGGAGCCCGTTCCTAGCTCCCTCTGCGAGCCTCGCCTCCACTCCGGGTTGGAGCAGGGCCTCTGTTAGACACTGGCATGCTGTTGGTAATTCTGTCCATATCGATGTGCCGTCTGTCCCCACTGCAGACCGAAAGAGGAGGGCAGCTGCCTCAGTTTTTTCCTGGGCCTTTTAGACACACAGTGGGCGCTCAGTAAACCATCACTGAAGGAAGGGCTGGCGCGTCCTGCAAGGTGAGTGTCACTTACCCTCACTTAATGCACAAGCAAAATGAGAAAATGGGGGCCGTGCTTTTCTGTGCTGACTTTGAGCAGACCTTGGACAGAGACTCAGATGTGAGTGGGAATGGCCTGGGAGCACAGAACAGACAGGAGAAGGCTCGCTCGGAGAGGGTGGGCAGGGAACACAAGGGCTGCTGGGCAGGGGCCTCGGGAGGCCCCTGGACTCTCCCTCCCCACCCCCTCGTCATCCCTCTTACCCGCAAGAGCTTCGAGAATGCAGAGGATGGCCCTGCCTTTCAAGGTCAGCAGGCTGCCTGAAGGGTTAGGATGGTCTTAGGATGAAGCCCCCAGGGCCAGCCAGCTGTCCCAGCACCCCAGTGTCCAAGCCATCTGCAGGGCAGGGGCAAAGGGGAGCAAGGACAGGCTGTGGGTCTCCTCCCCTGCCCCCTGGCCCCACATCCAACCACGCGACACCCCAGCTCCTGTTCCCCACCGCTGGGCACTGTGTCCCCTCTGATGCCATTGAGGATGGAATGAGCCTGGGTTCTGATGCCAGCAGTGCTGAGCCAGGCCCCTCCTTTGGGCGTTAGTGAGCAAATGCTCAGCGAGTGTCTGACACAAACGCTGGCACAGGTCTGTGCCTGGTCACCGCAGGCCCGGCCTCACATGCCATCCAAGGTTGGGCACTACCGAGACTCCGAGCACATCCCATTCCTGCTTCTCATTTCTTTGTTCCTCCCTCCTTTCCTGGGTCCCAGTCCCCAGGACCTGTGGGTCCCCAGGACCCAGGTCTTCCAGCCTGCGGGCCCCTTACTGTGTCCTCGAGTTCCTGCAGGGCCCGAGGGTCTTGGAGCAGCTCTTGGAAGGCACTTAGCAGTGGGTGCCGCAGCTCTGCGGGCAGTGTGGCCAGGTCCTGCTACGGGGCACCCACCTGCCTCTGCAGGCCCTGGAAGCCGGGCTCCCCACCGAGGGCCAGGCTGTAGGCTGAGGCTATGGAGAGAGGATGGGCACCCCCAGCTCCTGGGCCCAGGCCCCCTGCCCAGGGCCAGCCTGCCTGGATCCTCCGCCTAACCAGAAGGTCCTGGTGTCTTGGCTCCCACCTTGAAGTTCCCACCTCATGCAGAGCCCTCTCGTGTGTGCCTGCTTTTCTTTCTACCTCCCTTCCTCCCTCCCTCTCTCCTTCCCTTCCTTCGTTCCATAAGCATTTACTGAGTACCCACCACGTAGCAAGTAGCGTTCATGGGCCTTATCCTTGCCTTTCCCTATTTCCTGCACCTCACTCTCGTTCCTCCTTCTCCCCCTCCTGCTCAGGGCCCGTGGTTCAGCCGGAAGATGGCCCTCCCTGCCCCTGGACATGGTGGAGGAAAGGGACCCCAAGAACGGTGTCAGGGCATTCTCTGTGGGAAGGGGTGATTTCCGGCTGGGCCCCAGGCCCCGGGCAGGACTCCTTACCTCCACAAAAGTCTTGCCCAAGCTTCCCTTCAGGCAGGTACAGAGTAGCTGTTTGGGAGCACAGGCGAGCCAGAAGAGAACAGTGCCTGAGAGGAGGGCAGACAGTCCGCAGTTACGGGGCTCCCACGGTGTGCTGGCCAGAGAGCCGGGGGCCTCATGGCTTTATCTTGTGCGGCCTCGCAGCACTCTGTGGGCAGACAGCATGAGCCCGGTTACAGATGAGGATGCTGAAGCTTGAGGCCCTCGGTGACATCTCCAGGGTCACAGAGAGGGCAAATGGCAAAGCCACCGTTCACACCTCAGTGCACTGGACTCAAAGTCGTGCTCTTCTCACGAGGGCAAGGGGGGCTGGATCCCCCTCCCCGCCCCCCAAGGCCAACTCTGCAGACTCAGTGGGCCAGCCATCAGAGTGGTCCCACCCTAGGCTCAGTCCCCAGCCCACGTCTGGGCGGCAGCCTTGTTGGTAGAGTGAATCCCCCCCGCCTCCCACTGGTCACCCCTAGGCTAAGGATGGGCTTGATTCCTTAGCTTGAGTCCGCATAATTCTCTTGGCTAATTAGACGACTCACAGCCCTTCCTCCCATCAAATGCAGCTCCCTGACCCCCCTGCCCCTGGGCCAAGTGGGGCGCAGACTGGGTTGTAAGCCCTCCTGGACAGCTGAGCTCGGGGCGCTCTATGCACCTCGGATCAGATCCGTGTAGCAGCTGCCAGAAGGTGGAGCTCTCTGGCTGAGTGCTCAGGCCGCTGGCAGATAGCCTCCCTCTTCTCTCTTCCTGCTCCACATTTGCAGGCAGCCCCTGCCCCTCTGCCAGCGCTCCCAGAGGGAGAGCCCTGCCTCGCCTTCTCCTGTGCCTCCAGCCTCCACTTACCCCAACTGTCCTCTCCGATCACCAGCTGCAACCCCCTGTAGGCCAGGACAGTGCCCTGGGGGATGGTCACTGTCTTCTCTTTGGCCATGTGGCTCTGACCCTGGAGCTAGGAAGGAGGCAGGGAGAACAGGACCTCAAGGTCACATGGGATTTGAGGACCTGTAGGAAGGTGTCTTCAGGGCAGACGGGAGCAGGGGACAGGGAGACACAGGAGGAGGGACTGCATGGATCTCTCTTGATGATCAGTGTAGGGGCCTGAGAGGTTGGAGGGGAGAGGGAGATCCAAAAGCAGGGGATGGGGGGGACAGTCAGGCAGCAAGAACAACAAAATGCATTGCACACAAGATAGTTCCAGAAAAAACACCCAAGGCATTTCGGGATCAAAGCAATACACATTGGCACAGTAAAAGCTCTAAAAAGTCCCACAATAAAGAAACGGTTTTCACTTAGTGTTGTTAAGCGCTGTCCAGAGTTTGGGGTACCGGCTTTGGGAAACGCTGAGCTGCAGTCATGAGGCCCCGCAGCTGGATCCCCTCCAAGTGGGCTGAGTCACCCCCTCTCACTCGGAGGAGGAGACCGTGGCACAGCTGGGGCAGGACCTGGGAGGCACCGGGGCCCGCTGGAAGCTGGGACTCATGACGGGGCGCCAGTGGTGTCACTGTTGTCACCCTACTCCCACAGGGAAAGTGCGGTTTAAGAGCAGCAGGAAGATGGGGCCTCTGGGTGGCTCAGTTGGTTGTGTCCCGACTCTTGATTTCGGCTCAGGTCAAGATGTCAGGGTCCTGGGATCATGACCTGGGCTGAAATCAAGAGTGGGACGCTTAACTGACTGAACCACCCGGGCGTCCCCTTAAAGTTATTGCTTCTGTTTGATCTTTCGTAGATAACATTTATTCTTTTCCCTGGATTTTTACTTTGTCCTGCGTGTTCTGAAACATCACACAAATGTGATTTGATATGGTCCCATTTTCATCCATTTGTGTCAGGTGTGTGATGGGCTCTTTAAATCTGGAAACGCCTATTCTGGTTATGGGATATTTTATGGAATTATTTTGTTGATGATTTCCTCTCCACTTGTGTGTGTGTGTTTGTTCTCTTTTTGAGAACGTGTTTTATCCAGCTGGTAGGCTTCCTAAACTGCTCTTCTAAATTCCTTTTTTTTTTTTCTTTCTTATTTTTCATCTTGTGACTTTTTACTTTACCTTTTGGGAAAGCTCCTCAACTTTACCTTCTGATGCTTCTATTGAGTTTTTATTATAATAGTTTTAATTTCTTTTTTTTAAATAAAAAAATTAAAGTTTAATAGGCATTGAAGGGGTAACGACCCCTTGTAGTCTACATTGAAAAGTAATTTTATTTTATTTTTAAAGAAGTCATTTATTTGTTGGAGGCTGTGGGGAGAGCACGAAAGCACAAGCAGGGGGAGTGGCAGAGGGAGAGGGAGAAGTAGCCCCCCCGCCTGGACAGGGAGCCCATCAGTGGGGCCAGATCCCAGGACCCTGGGACCTTGACTTGAGCCAAAAGCAGAGGCTCAACCAATTGAGCCACCCAGGTGTCCAAAAGTAATTTTAATCCTAGCTAAAACAAATGAAAATCAATGAATTCTATTAAGAAATAATAAAAATGAGGGCACCTGGGTGGCTCAGTTGGTTAAGCGACTGCCTTCAGCTCAGGTCATGATCCTGGAGTCCCGGGATCGAGTCCTGCATCGGGCTCCCTGCTCAGCAGGGGTTCTGCATCTCCCTCTGACCTTCCCCCTCTCATGCTCCCTCTATTCTCTCTCTCTCTCTCAAATAAATAAATGAAATCTTTGAAAAAAAATAATGAAAACGATAAACATTTAATAACACCTACAGTGTAGATAAGATCCTAAACAAAAGTATTAAAATGGCCTTGAATATTTTTCCCAACAACTTTTCTCATAAAATCAATTTCTAAATAGCTCTTATCCTTTGGTGTTTCGTCTGCGTCAACTAGACATTAATACGGTAGAAAATCACTTATATTCTTTTCAGATGTTTGGCATTATAATGTAATCTCCTAGCTTTCCTCAATTTAATTTCGCTCCACATACTCCACACGTATGCAGATGAACATCCATGTGCTGTTCCAGCTGTTTCTATTTGGGAATACCAGAACGCAGACCTGGCACGTAGCCTCACCAGCAGTGAAATGAGAAATCACGTGCCGTCCAGGGTCATGTTTCCCGAGGTTTCCTTGATCACAGGTGGACGAGCCATACCGGCCATGCCTTACGTCCTTATGTGCTTTCCACGTGTCCAAAAAACAGACTGTTTTTCCTTAGTATGAACAGTACAGTGTTCTCCTAAGTGACACTGCTGATAAAATCCTTTTCCACGCCGATTACAAAAATGCTTTCCTCTGTGTCTCTCGTTTTCTTCCACGATGGCACCCTTAACCACATCGTGGTCTAGGTCGCTAGATGTATGTGCAAGCACTAGATCTTCAGTTTCAAAACACTGGCCACAACTAGGACATTGACAAGAACAGGGAGAATGTTTAAATAACTGCTTTTTTGGGATACTGTGTACCTGGAAATGATTGTCCCTAAAATCATCCAGCATTTCTACGAATGCCTCTCTTCCTTCTGACTGCTCATCCGGACTCTCTCCCGTGTGCATTTTCCCCTCTGTATTTCCTGACCTGTTCCTTGTCAGATCTCGGGGTTCCCCACATCCTTGCGCATAATCCTGAAGCTGCCTGCCCTTCACGAGGATCTGCCCGCATTCCGCCCCCCACAGATGCGCTCAGCGTGTTTGGCTGAGTACTGAGATGACAGGTCCTCAGTATCGTGAGTGTGCACAAGGTCCAGGATGCATTTCGTAGCCTCCCCTCCTGGCCTGCTGCTGTTAGGGGCCTCGTATTTTCTGGACCACCTCTTTCACCGGCATTGATTGACACCCACAGTTTTAGAGCTTTCCTACCACTTTTCTTAATCCTGATACCTTCTTCAACGTAGTATCTATGAAATGGCCCTTCAGGTTCGTCTAATTAATGGTTGTCAGTGGATTCAGTACAGTCTTTATCAGTAACTTCAATAGTGTTAAAGTCTTTCAGTTCGTCCGGCGGAGTATCTTCCGGCTCCGTCTTGGTCGTGATTCTTTCCCTCTCGGCAGCTCTGCCTTTGTCTCCGCTGCCTAGTTCAGACTCCACTGTGCTCTCTCTCTGCTCGCCATGGTTGAAGTGGAACCGGCAGCAGCCTGGCTGGTGTCTCCGTATTCATCTGTCTGTGTAGAAAATGTTGGAGAAGATGCCTTTTCACCATATTTGACTTGGGTAGTCCCATCTTTCCCATCTCTGATAGCTACTGTTTTGTGATAGGATCTTGTGTTTTGGTATGAATGTCTGGTTAGTACCGGTTAGCACATGCTCATCTCAAAATTTTTTCACAGCTCGAACGAGATCCACAACTATCCTGCTTAAAACTGCGTCCCAAGCGCTGTGACATGAGATCTTTTGGACTAGATAATTTGGACGCTGAATGCTTTTTTTTTTTAATACGTCAAATAGTGGTTTGGAAAATTGCCTAATTGTAAAGACTCTTCATCAGGCTCTCAATCGTGTGGTGTATTTACCGTTTTACGTGGTTCTGCACGCCACCTGTTGGCTTCACTGCCATTTCTAGCCACCCAAATACCATTTTGCTCTTCTGTTTGCTGGAAGCAGAAGATGAACATGTTGAACTAGAACAGTCTGCATCCTGTCTGTCTTCCAAGCAGTCGGGAACGTTGGACAGCTGTAGGGGGTTCATCGTCGCCACTTTAACCTGCTCAGAACTGGAGGGAGCAGTCATAATTTTCCCTAAATCCAGAAATTGCCAAATGAGATCAGAACCCTCAGCACTCAGTTTGATGGTGCTGAGATTCAGTTGTGCAGTCCTGTGCTGATGGTTCAAGAAGAACATTCTGGAAGAGGAGCCACAGGCAGCCAGAATGGCTTGAAGTGCTTGAAAGCAAACGTCCTGGATTGCAGCACGGCAATCCCAGAGCAAACCCCGCTCCTTTGGTGGTTTAGCTGCTGAAGGACAGAGCTGCGTGGACGGAGCTGTGTGGCTGGGCTTTGCCATCATCTGTTAATTAGACTCCTGCTGCAGCGGGAACCGGGGCTGCAGAGGTGTTAAGAAGTTGAAGGCAAATCAGCCAGGGGAAAGGCGAGGAAAGAAAAACTTGTATGTGTGAAAAAAATAAGGTTAAATACAATGAAGGGATAGAATATGACTATAAAAATGAAAATTTAAAAAGATTTTTAAAAAGGTATCGATAAGATAAAATAGTTAATATAGGCTAAAAAAGGAAAGAGGAAAAATAAAAAAATAGAAAAAAACCCCCACAAAAATTTAAAAAATTTTAACTTTGAAAGACTAAAGAATCATGAGAAAGAAGCCTGAATTCTATGTGCTGTATTCCCCTAGCTCTGGTGTTTTGCAGTTCTCATTGATGGGTGAACTTGGTCTTGGCTGGATGTTCTTGCTGATCTTCTGGGGGAGGCTCCTGTTGCAGTGATTCTCAAATGTCTTTGGCGGAGGTGGAATTGCACTGCCCTTCCCAGGGTCAGGCTAAGTAATCTGGTCGGGTTCGCTCTCACTAGGTTTTGTTTCCTGAAAGCTTTCCATACAGCTTTGGAGGATGGGAATGAAAATGGCAGCCTCCCAATTTCTGGCCCTGGAGGAGCCGAGAGCTCAGGACCTCCCTCTCCAGTGAACCTTCAGAGAAGAGCAGTCAATCACACCTGTCTTCCTGGTCTCCAGGTACGCTCCGTGCTCACCCAGCCTGTGACCGAGCATTTCTACCTCTGGCGCTCGGCCCCGTTTGGAGTCCCTAAACCCAGCAGATTCCTGTAGTGTGCTCCCATGCCGCTCCTCCCGGTGGAGGAAGGAGGGGAGTCTCCCTGGATCTGCCACTTGGGGGGTCCCTGCTCGACGAGCAGTGGGCTGACTGTGCCTCAGATCACACTTTATGGTAACCCTGACCTGAGAGCCCCCTCCTTGGCTCCGTCTTTGCAGCCGGCTTCCCTGCTCTGATACCTGAGAACTCTGCCACACTCAGGCACCCCCAGTCTTTCTGTGACCCCAAGGGACCTGACACCACACTGCCCTAGCGAGGGCTCCACCCCCTGGCTGTGACTAGAGCAACATCACTCCACGAAGCCGACTTCTAAATGTTCCAATTTTGTGCTGCTCCTCTACTGCTTGCCGGGAGCCGGCCCCTCCCCCCGTGGGGTGTCTTCCCATGTATCACCTCGGATTCACTTCCCTGCATGTTCTACCTCCCAGAAAGTGATCGCTTTTCTGTTCATAGAATTACTACTACTCTCCTGTTCGATCTCCTGTTGAGTTTGTAGGTGATCAGAATGTTTTGATAACTATCTAGCTGAACTCCTGGGACCTGATGAAATTCAGGTCTCTGCCATCTTGCTCCTCCTCTCCTCCCTCCTTCTCACAGCCACTCTGGAGAGAAGGGTTCATTTCCATTTTGTAGACGAGATGGCTGACAGAGTGTGATTTTCTTTGCAATTGCTCAGCCAGTGCTGTGACAAGATATTGAACCGTTCCACACTTATGTCCCTCTCAGATTTGTCATGATGATTACCGTAGTTCATGTAAGTCCAAGGTCTGCTGCCCTGGGTCATGCTAAAGGTTCCTTTTCTTCCTGGTCAGCCTTGAATGTGTGAAGAGCAAATCCCAGTCGCCCCCTAGTGGATTTGCTGTGACTTGCAGGCACTGCTGTGAGGGCCTTCTACTTCCTTCAGTTTGTGCTTGCAAACACTTGGTAAACATTAAGTGTTGTTTCTTCCGCCCTCCCTAAATGTATAGCACGTTTGCATTTACCATGTGCTTAATAGCACTAACATCTCCTGGTGCCCTTAGCAGGAGTCTCTGACCTCTCAGAAACGTGCAACCTGTCTTCATTTGTATCCCTCAGGAGAGAGCAGCTTTGGAGACGGGAAGGAGCATCAGCTCGCTTCCACTCGCTGCTCTGCCCATTTGTGGAGAGGGCTGAGGACATTTCCCAGCTGTGGGGGCACACACACATCCCCCACCCACGGCCCCCTCCCGGCATGGCCTGGAACGCTGCTGGGGGAGATACAGAGAGTCTCCCACGTGCAGAGGGACAAAGGGGGACCCAGCACAGAGGTGTCCTCAGCACTGGGCAAAGTGCTTGAATGAATCTCTATTCATTCAAGGACTCACTCGGGCCACTCTCAGCAGTTCACCTGGGGAGCCACAGGGAGCTCCCCCGGGGGACCCATAACCCCCGGGCCAGAGCCCTGAGATGTCAGCAGGATCCCAAACCAAACCACAGACATAATGCCCTAGGAGCATGAGGCCGGGTTTATGTAACCTCTCCCTCCCTGGCTGGCCTCAGGCTCCCAGCATACTCCCCCTCGGGCTCTGACTCCACAGCAGGGAGCCATCTGGGCAAACAGGGGCTGCTTCCCTGGGTGGCCTGGGGAATGCTGGGGACACAACCCACTCAGAGTGCTTGGTCTGTTTCTTCCCACACTGAACTCCCAGCTAGAGGTGAGCCTGATACAGCTGGGCTCCAGCTCCTCTGGGATCCGGGGATGCCCTCACCACCCCCCCCCCACCACATATACACTATTCCTTATAGTATCTTTATGGCAACATTTTTTTTTTTAAAGAGAGAGAGTGAGAGAGAGCATGAGAAGGGAGAAGGTCAGAGTGAGAAGCAGACTCCCCATGGAGCTGGGAGCCCGATGTGGGACTCGATCCCGGCACTCCGGGATCATGACCTGAGCCGAAGGCAGTTGTTTAACCAACTGAGCCACCCAGGTGCCCCTTTATGGCAACATTTTGTCACAGGAGCATCCTGGTGTCACTTATCTCCTGTCAATGACAGTAGATGGAAAGGGCTAACGTCTCCAACCACACATAGTCAGTGGACTTTGGTTCTGAAGAAAGTGGACAGCCCTGCCCAAAGCAGCTAGCTCTCTCTATGGAGGGGTAGGTAGGAGGATGGGATTCACATTTTAGACAGAGTTCAGAGACTGTGCTGAGGACAAAAGGAAAAGGTAGTGCTATTAAGGGTCATGGGGAGTAACAAAGTGCTTTTAATTTAGGGATGAGGAACATGGAGCACTATTTTCAATAATGTTGGAAAGTTGAAATTAGACGAAAGGTTAACCTCACAGCAGTGCATGCAGGTCACTTCTTGGCCGCTAGGGGGCGAGTGGGGCTTGTGGACACACTTCCAGCCTAAGGGTGGAGAGAGTGAACCTTGACCATGGCCCAGTGCAGTGAACACGGGCCTTACTGGATCTGACTTAATCCTCATAACAGATCAGAAAGGAAAATAATGTGCAGAACAGCTCGATAATTTGCTATAGCACTTGCTGTGTGACTTTGGAGGAAGTTAGAACGCCTTTATTGAGTTTTGGCTGTTGGGGAAATAGAATGAAAAATCCATTCTCCCAAGCCAAGAAACCTGACCCCAAGGTAGTCAAGAGAGAAGGGAGGGTCATTACTGAGTCAGTGTTAAAGGGAGTGTGGTGCACATCACACAACCCATTCGGAGACTGCGAAGACCAAGAAATCTCGCTTTTTCATACAGCCACGCAGCTGAGTCCAATGTCATTGGGGCAAGATAAATGATAACTAGTCCTCCCAGAAGCAGGCTTGACAGCACCACCTGTCACACAGAATTGTGTGTGACTCACTTTACCTGGTAATTGGGGTGACCATGTATGTTAGCTAATGAGCTTTACCTAGAAGAAAAACACACTTCTCCTGTTTTTACGAGAGGAGGTACACTTGCCACTTGGAGCAAGGTACCCATTGAATGTAGGCTCCGGCCCTTCCCCAGGAGCTGCGGGGGTGATGCCTCTTCACCGTTACCCCTCAGTGAATGGTTCTCATGACCTTGAGCAAGACATTCCTGAGTCCTCACACTGAGTCTCCGCAAGGATTTCTATGTATTTCAAAGAGAAGAGAAAGTGCTTACAATCGCTTGTTTTCTAAAATTAGCATTCCACTAATTAGACACCTGTCATCGGCAAGCGCGTGGTGCGCCGGGAAACACAGGAGGCCGCAGCGTGCGCGAGCATGCGCAGTGCAGTGCGGAGCTGGACCTGGAGGTGGGAGGTTTCCTTGCGCTGCGGGAAGGGGTCTGGGATGGAGGGATGAGGCGTGAGGTGATCTGGGCGGGAAAGACATGCAAAGATAAGGGAAATGTGTGTGGTTGGAGGCAGAGAGGCAGGAGAATGGGTGAGGCTGGGAAGAGAGGCAGGGGCCTCACATGTCTGGGGCCATGTCCTTGAAAACCCTGCTGATAGAAGCGCTCTCAACAGTGGCGCAGGGAGGATCAGGGGCCGCTAGGCCCCTTTATATAACCCAAAACACACCCTTTCTGTGCTTTTTATGAGGTTCAGCAAATGCCTACATTTGTGTTACCACCCTCGCCAAGGATCCTTGTGGCTTTTTGTAATCTACCCGTCTCCTAACCCTCAGCCCTTCGTAACCACTGATTGGTTTTCTGCGCCAGCATGTAAATGCGATCCTACTGTATGTGCCCTTTGGAGTCTGGCTTCTCAGCCCCGTGCACTGGAGGCTCCTGTCTCATGTTTCATCTTGTGACGTGCTGTCCGCCTATCACCTGCGTGTCTTCCTTCCTGCAGCCGAGGTTGCACTCACCTGCTCGCCAGTGCGGGACGTTTCACTTGTTTCCAGTTTGGGGCACTTCGCATGAAAACTCATTTGTGCACGTTTTTCTGCAAATATTTCATTTCACTTGTAAACACTTAAGAGTTGGACCGCTGGGTTGTACGGTGTGTGTTCTTTAACCTCACAAAAAGTTGTCAAATTGTTTTTTGAAAATAGCTGCTGTATTTTGCATTCCCAACAAAGTTCTAGTTTCTCTGCACCCTTGATAGCCGTTGGTCTTGTCATGTGTTTTGATTTTCACCATTCTCATAGCTGCATCGTGATACGTCCTTGTGGCTTCAGTTTGCCTTTCCCTAATGATTGATGAGGTCGAATATCTTCTCCTGTGCTGCATCCCCCCTGCCCCCCCAATCTATGGATCTTCTTTGGTGAAGAATTTTTTTTTATTATTTATTTTTTTTTTAATACTTTTTTTTTCAAGATTTTATTTATTTATTTGAGATAGAGACAGTAAGAGAGAGCATGAGAGGGGAGAAGGTCAGAGGGAGAAGCAGACTCCCCGTGGAGCTGGGAGCCCGATGTGGGACTCGATCCCAGGACTTTGGGATCATGACCTGAGCCAAAGGCAGTCGCCCAACCAACTGAGCCACCCAGGCGCCCCTTGGTGAAGAATTTTTTAAATCTTATGTCAATTAAAAAATTTTTTTCGTAGCACCTGGGTGGCTCAGTGGGCTAAAGCCTCTGGTTCAGCTCAGGTCATGTTCTCAGGGTCTTGGCACTGAGCCCCGCATCCGGCTCTTTGCCCAGCAGGGAGCCTGCTTCTCCCTCTCTGCCTGCCTCTCTGCCTACTTGTGATCTCTCTGTCTCTGTCAAATAAATAAATAAAGTCTTTAAAAAAATAAAAAAAAATTTTTTTCCTTATTTTAGATGTTGACAGTTCCTTTCCCCCCCAATTTCCTGAGATCTAATTGACATACAGCACTGTGTAAGTTTAAGATGTACAGCATAATGACGTGACTTAACATCTATTATGAAAAGATGACCACAGTGAGTTTAGTTAGCATCCATCATCTCCTATGGATACAAAAAAAAAGAGAAAAACACATTTTTCCCCCCTCGTGATGAGAAACCTTGGTATTACTCTCTTCACAACTTTCAAATATACCATACACAGGGACGCCTGGCTGACTCAGTCAGTGAAATGTGAAACTCTTAATCTTGGGGGTATGGGTTCGAGTCCCAAGTTGGGTGTAGTTATGACTTAAAAAATAAAATCTTAAAAAAAATATATCATATAGCAGTGTCAGCCATAGCTATAATGTGGTACATTACGCCTCTAGTACTTACTTCTCTTATAACTGGAAGCTTATACCTTTTGACCATGTGGTTCACCCATTTCTACCTGTCTCCCAACTCCATCCCTGGTTAACACAAATCTGATCTCTTTTTTTCTGTGAAGTTTTTTTTTTTTAATTCTACATAAAGATGAAAGCATAAAGTATTTGTCTTTCTGTCTGCTTGCTTCACTTAGCATTTCATTCTTTTCTATGACTGCGTAATATTTGTGTGTGTATGTGTGTTCTACCACTTCTTTTTAACATTTTATTTTATTTTTTTTAATATTTTATTTATTTACTTGAGAGAGAGAATGAGAGAAAGTGAGCATGAGAGGGGAGAGGTCAGAGGGAGAAGCAGACTCCCCGCTGAGCAGGGAGCCCAATGTGGACTCGATTCTGGGACTCCAGGATCATGACCCGAACCAAAGGCAGTTGCCCAACCAACTGAGCCACCCAGGTGAAACTTCTGAAACTTCTTTACCCATGTATCTGTCAATGGACATTTGTGTTTCCATGACTTGACTATTTTAATAGAGCTGCAGTGACCATAGGAGTGCAGATATCTCTTTGACACAGTGTTTTTGTTTCCTTTTGGTAGATTCCCAGAAGTGGGATTGCTAGATCATTATAATAGTTCCATTGTTAATTTTTGGAGAAGCTTCATCCTGTTTTCCATATTGGCTGTACTAGTTTACTGTCCCACCAACAGTGCATAAACCCACCAGTACTCATTTTTTGTCTTATTGACAATAGTGGTTCTGACGGGGTGAGGTGGTATCTTATTGTGGTTTTGATTTGCATTTCCCTGATGATGAGTGATGTTGAGCATCTTTTCATGCACCAACCTGTTGTTCATCTGGATGTCTTCTTTGGAAAAATGTCTTCAGATCTTCTGCCCATTTTCTCATTGGGTGGTTTGGTTTTTTGCTATTGAGTTGTAGGAGTTCTTTATATATTTTGGATAGTAACCCTTTATCAGAAACATGATTTGCGAATATTTTCTCCATTTTCGTAGGTTGCCTTTTCGTTTTGTTGATGATTTCCTTGGCGGCGTGCAAGATTTTTGCTTTGCTGTACTTCTACTTGTTTGTTTTTGTTGCCTTTGTTTCTGGTGTCCAGTCTAAAAAGTCATCACCAGGATCATAACAAGGAACTTCCTGCCTTGTTTTCTTCTACAGTTTTTATGGTTTCAGGTCTTACAGCCAAGTCTGTAACCCATTTTGAGTTAATTTTTGTGTGCGGTGTAAGATAGTGGCCCAGTTTCATTCTTCTGCATGTGTTTCCAACAGTGTTGCAGAGACTGCCCTTTTCCCATGTATATTCTTGGCTGCTTTGTTACAAATTAGTCACCATATAGGCTTCATTTTATTTCTGGGCTCTCTATTCTGTTTCCTTGATGTATGTGTCTGTTTTTTGTTTTTTTGTTTTTTGTTTTTGTTTTGTTTGCCAATACCTACTATTTTGATTACTAATGATTTGTAATATAGTTTGAAATCAGGAAGTATGATGCCACTAGCTTTGTTCTTTTTAAGATTGCTTTTACTGTTTGGGGTGTTTTTGGTTCCACACAAACTTTAGGATTATCTGTCCTATTTCTATGAATAATGCCATTAGAATTTTGACAGGGACTGTATTGAATCAGTCGATTTCTTTGGGTAGCATGGACATTTTAACAATAGTAATTTTTCCAATCATGACCATGGAATCTTTCCAATATTTTGTGTCTTCTTCAATTTCTTTCATTAATGTCTTATAGTTTCCAGTGTACAGATCTTTCACTTCCTTCATTAAATTTATTCATAGGCATTTTATTCTTTTTGATGGGATTATAGATGAGATCATCTTCTTAATTCTCTTTCTCTTAATTCTTTTTCTGATAGTTTGTCATTAGTGTATAGAAACACAACAGATTTTTGTGTATCGATTTTGTATAAGAGATGTTTTTTCCCCCCACTGAATGCTCTTGGCACCCTTGTAAAAAATAATTTGACCACGTTTGTGAGGGTTTGTTTCAGGGCTGTTTATTTTATTAGAAGATCAGGAAACAAATAATGTATGAGTTTCCTAAGGCTGCTGAGACAGAGGACCATAAATTGGGTGGCTTAAAACAACAGCAGTTTTCTGAAAACCCTCACAGTTTCAGAGTCTAAAAGTCTGATATCAAGGTGTCAGTAGGGCCATGCTCTCTCCTATGGCTCGTGGGGGGACTCCTTCCTTGCGTCTTCTAGCTTCTGGTGGTTGCTGGTAATTTTTGACATTCCTTGGCTTGAATCTGCATCACTCCACTTTCTGCCTCTGTCTTCACACGACTTCTCCCTTGTGTGTCTTTGTCACGGCGTCTGTTCTGATAAGGACCCCAGTCATATTAGATTTAGGGTTCAGTATAATCCAGTGCGACCCTTCACTGAGTGTATCTGCAAGTGTATCTATTTCTAAATAAGATTGTATCTTGAGGTTCTGGGTGGACGTGACTTTCCGAGTGAGCTTTCCTGACTTCAGGGGTGTGCAGATGTGTGCATATCCGTATAGGGTACAGGTGGAGGCTGGCAGCCGACTGAGGAAGTAGGGAGTGCCCCACTTAAAGCACTTGAAAATGTTGCTGTCTACACACACACACACACACACATACACACACACACGGAGCTGCTGAAACTGGGCTTGCAGGTGGCCAGCTTGGGATCCCTCGTGGGCCGGAGCAGCAAGTCTGTCCCCAAGTAAATGAGAAGTCACTGGGGGCTGTGACTGCTGGGTGGGGCAAGGGATTGGAAGAGGGGCGTGCATGGGCATCGGGAGAATATTAAAGAAGTTTCTCTAATTGTCCAGGCACTAGGTGGTATATTTGAGAGGATAGGAGCCTGAAAAGTGAGGATACTTAATTTTAGTTGAAATAGTTCCCAGGAATGCATTGGGGATAATTTTTTCCCCCCTAACTTTGTTGGTATAGCTGTAGCGATCACATCTTTGTTGGCTTATCTATTTCTCACTTTGCGCCAGAAGGTGGCAGCATTGTCAAACAGCAGGAAGCTCGTGGGGGCTCCCAGGCACTCCTTTCTTTGCTTTGGGACCTTTGGAATGAAGGGCGGTCTCCTCTCTCGCAGTGCTGCTTGGCTGCCTCCCCTCCCCCACTTCTCCCTTCCTTCCCCTTCCAGCTTCCTCCCTGCTGGGTTAACGGGAAGAGTCTGGGAGAAATGGGGCAATGGCGGAGGGGCTCAACACTGGGTTCTTTTTATATCCTCAGAATAGAATCTCCCTCTTAAACACTACATTGGTTGTATTATAAATGTCCCCCTTAAAGATCTCGGGGAGGCAAGACCTGAATTATGGGGAATTTAGAGCTACGTTCAATGTTTCAGAAAACCCATACCTTGGTAAAAGGTCAGCAGCTTGTGCCGGGATCATTATGGATTCTGTGATAAATCTGACTGTCTCATGCTGAGCAAAAGCCCAGATTAAGAGTTCTGAATGCCTCTTAATAAGCAGGGATAGATTATTTCTAGATAAATTCAGCCAAGCAATTAAACTCGTTGAAAACATTGGAAGCTTGGCCAACACATGTGACAGCAGAGGGGGCGACAATGTGGGGTTCACTATCATGGTGGAAACAGAGCTTGTCTTCAGACGCTCGGAGTGCAGTGATGGCTTAGTGGGGACAGCTGCAAGAATCTGGGTTTGACACCTCCCTAGCTTTGTGACCTCTGGTGAAGAATTCAGCGTCTCTGAGCTTCATTTTTCTCATTTCTCGAAGTGCTGTTGGACCCAACTAAGTAGTGTATGTTAAGAGCCTGCCACAGTGCCTAGCACATGGCCGATACGCAGTGGGTTTTCCTTGAAATAACTAAGGGCAGCAGGAGCAGGAACACATTAAGTTTGAGAGTCCTGCCTTGTACTTGATGTGGTTGCTCTAGGAAGACTCTAAAGCAGTGCACGACGACCGGAGGAGTAGGATTCTCTGGTCCAGCACACCTAAATTACTATGTTAATTTTCAGGTATTCTTAGGCAATTGAGCCTATTTAAAAATGTTGCCTCTTATGGGAGTGGGGTGATAAGTAGCTTGGACTCTGGGCTAGATACTTCTTTCCTTGCCTACTTCACAGCAGGTGGTAGAGTACGTATTATCGGTTGTTAAAAAGAAACACAAACATCAGTGGGTCTTTACATTTGAATAGAATTAGCCCTCAATTGTCTGAGGTTGGGGTGGAGGGCAAATCCTGCGTTTAATCTGTGTGGTCCTAATTGTCACAGAGACAATAAGAGTGATTTGCTACCTTGTTGGTCACCGTCCCTTATTTCTGCAGAGGCGTATGGCCTGCCCTACAGCGAACAGTGGAGCGGAAGTGGGGTGCGCGTGAGCCTGACTGGGCCTTGTTGGTTTCCGGTCTTCCTCTTGAGTTTTTCTCAGGCCCCCCCCACCCCCCCACCCCCCGCCCATCTCCTAGGTGTGCCTGGAGCACTGGCTGGAGGGGGACTTCCCATCGAAGCAGCTCAAGGCAAAAACGTACTGGAAGGTAATCCTGTTCAATTGTCCTTTGTGTCCTTGAACTCCTTTGATGACATTGCTTCAGGCGAACGATAAGAAAATCCCCAAGTGGGATCGGAGACCCACCCCTCCCGGTGTGTCCTGCCCTGTAATGCTTCCTCCTTCTCAGAAGAATAGACTTCTCAGGCTCTGCCCTTCCTTGGTTGTTCTTATCTTGGATACATTATATTCCTTATATGCCTTGTATTCCCTCTAGATGTAGCTCCTTTCCACCCCCTGTAAGGGAGGAGGATTATGCAGATTCTAACAGCACTGTTTCCATAGTTTCTAATAGTTTCTTTTCATTAAAATTTTTTTAATGGTCTTTCTTTTTCTATAAAATTCAAGTTAATAGTTCCTTTTTAAATAATTAAGCTATCTAATGGTTCTTTGTTGGAAAGTCTCTTCTACTGGTGAAGGATGCTCCTGTTTCCCTGAGTGTGAATCTCTCTGTATAGGTTTCCCTAAAGGTTTAGGGACAAGCTTGTCACCCAGGGAGCTGCTCCCCATTGTTTACTGAATGCACACAAGATGCCAGGTGTTGGGGATATAAGGGTGAACAAGACACCCGCAAGGAGTTTCTGTTTTAATCAGCTGTTGTGTCCAGAAAGGAGAAAGAGGATTATCTATTGTCGTGCAACAAACCACCCCAAAACATAGTGGCTTAAAATAGGACATATTTAACTTATATTTCCCTGTTCCTGTGGGTCAGGAGTTTGGGAGTGGCTTTCCCCGGGTGGTTCTGGCTGGAGGGTCTTTCTTGCAATGGCGTTGGGAGGTTGGCGGAGGCCACAGTCATCTGAAGGCTTGCTTGAGGCCAGAGACTCTGGAAGATGGTTCTCTCACTTTCTCTTGGCAGGAGGCCTCAGCTCCTTACCACGTGGGCCTCTCCACAGATGGCGTGAGTGACCTCAGGACAGGGCAGGTAGCTTCCCCAGAGTGGGTGACGAGAGGGAGAGAGAGGGAGGGAGGGAGAGGGAAGTTTCCCTTTTTTATGTGATGGAGTCACAGGCTGTGAATTCTGTCACATTGTATTTGTTAGAAATTAGTTGGTAAGCCCAAATCCCACTCCTGCTTCATCTCCTGAGGGGAGGAAGACCAAAGAATTTGTGGACTTATTTTAAAACCATCAGATAAACATATCTGGCCTGTGTGTCCACATAGCCGTTCATTCGTTCATTCATGCATTCATTCAACAAATATTTATTGAGCACCCTCTACTTGCCAGGAATCCCAGCACTGAAACATTTTTCTTTGTTTCTTTATTGGGCTTCTGGGAGGAGTCAAAAATACTTTAAGCTTCCTTAGAAATTTGGAAGGCTATTTCCTAGAGTAACCAAGAAGTCGACCATCTAACCAAGGTGAGAGTGCATTCCAACCAATTGCAAATTAAGTGTGCAGTTGTACTTGATTCAAGTGTATTCTGGGTCACTTTTTATTTTGGAAATTCTTCTTCTTTTGTAACGGTTGCCTAGCAACCAGAGCTTTACTTGGTTCGCTCCAGGAGTGTTTGAGCTGAGTTGCTCAATAGCATTAAAATTCACTGGGTTCCCCAAGCAGAAGAGAAGCTGCTGGATGCGGAGCCTGGATGGCCACCTGGCAGGGCCGAGGGTGGGCGTCGAACCCTGGAAGGAGCGGGGTTTGCCTGGGGCCGGGGGAGGGGTGGGCACACGTGGTTGGTATTCCTCCGTATAGATGGCGCGAAATGACATGGTTTATATCGAAGAGAGGATAGCGTTTGTTTCCCGACGTCCTTGACACTTGCTTCTGCAGCCCTTGCAATGAAACAGGAATGACACGGCAAATAGAACATGGCTTGTTTGCGACTGAGTTCCTCACATCTGTGAACGTTCTACAGTTTTATGATTAGAGGCTGTAAATTTTAGGGATGCTGGCACAGAGATAACTCAAATCCAGCTGCTTCCCAAGATCTGCACTGGCCGCAAACAAGAAAATCTGATTCGGATCCTTTTTTATATATTTTGAAATAAATTAGATCTGGTAAAGCTCTATGGAGCATGTGCCATACACTAGACTCGGGATGAAGTGCTGTCAAAGTGCAAAAAAATAATAATGTTTGGACCCTCTGGTTCATTCATTCAACCAATAAATATTTATTAAGGGTACAAGTTACTAGGTACTCACCTAGGCTCTGGAAATAGAGACATAAATAAAATTGATCTACTCCCTGTCCTCATGGTATTACATTCTAGTGGGGCTCATGACATAATGAGGAGGAAAGAAAAACTGTAGCTCTCCTGAGGAAGGAGGAGGGAAAAAGGACTCCAGTTAGGTGGGTGGGGGTTCTGACAGCTGCACGGGGAACCCAGGGCCACCAGAATCCACGTTTCTGGATGCTTTGCTGGGGATACCATCTCGGATGTGTGGATTTTTATGTCACAGACCTGTTTATGTCACGAGCCCTACCAGCCCAGTGTGCCCAGTGGGACCACAGGAAATGAAGCAAAACCATAACGCCCTCCCTCTCACCCTCCCGGGGATCCTGTCATGAGAGCTTCGTCTCTTTCCAAGTTTCTTCCTCTTACTCAAGGAGGGCTCTGAAATTTCTCGTTGTGCTTGTGAATTGCCACCCTGGACCCTGCAGGGTCTTCAGTGGGGTTTCACTGGAGGCTTGGGAACAGAGGAAGGACATGCCAGCGATTTCTTTAAGATGAATGGAAGTGGAGTGATGTTGGAATTAGGAATACAATTAAGAGGCATACAGGACAGATGTTTTATTCTGGCTATCATGTATCTATCTATCTATCTATCTATCTATCTATCTATCTATCTAGTTAGTGTTCCTCATCTTAGGGTATCCGCTCCTCAGTGTTGCTGTGGGGAACCATCCCTCCCACTCATAGTCATTACGATTTAGAGGGCACCCCCCTCCTCCTTGTGGCTGGGATCCGTGGACTGGGTCTGACTATTGAGAGTGCACACAGCACGTTATTCTCACGCCACAGTCGTCACTTGCATAGGACGTTTGCTGGAGCGGTGGGTGAGGCAGCTTGTTACCAGTGGCGTCGCCAGCTGGTGGGATGTGAGCCCAAAGCTGTGTTTGCCCTCACACGCGGGGAGCCGGACTGAGAGTGAGGTCAGCTCAGCGGATTAGAGCAGAGCTATGGGGGGTGATATTTGGTAGCACTGGGACTCTGGATTCAGCCTTGCCTGCCGCCTGAATTTCAGTTACAGCAGCCGTAGGACTATCTCCTTTAGTAAAAGTAGCTTAACCTGGAGTCTCTGCCATGTTTGCAAAAAGAGCCCTGGGTAATGCAGCGGAATGCTTAATACAGGTGAGCAATGACAAGGCTTTAATAAAGTAATTGAAATTAGGAGACTTACTGAGAAGACCAGTAGAAGAATACAGTGCGTGAAGGAGAGAGGGAGGAGCCAGTAAGGTTTACTTAGCCTCTTGATGATTAGAACGATAGTGGTGTTCGTAACTAAAATAAGTAAGTCAGGACAATGACCTGGAGTGAGACAAAGGCGGGAAACCTATCATAGATTGTATGGCGCAGGGAGTGCTGGCGGGGCATCCAGTCCGGCAGCTGGGCATTGAGGACCAAAGCAGAGGAGAGAGACCATTTCTAGAAGGGGAGGCAATAATTAAAATAAGTAGTGGTGAAGTAACCAAGGGAGGGCCTGGGGGTGTCTGTCTGAGTCTGCTCGGACTGCCATGGCAAAATGCCGCAGGGGGAGTGGCCTAACAGAACTTTATTTTCTCCTGGTTCTGAAAGCTGGAAGTTCAAGGTTGAGGTGTTCGGACTATCAGATTCCTGGTTTTCAGACAGCCATTTTCTTGCTTTTCCTAGGTGCATGGAGAGAGAGAGAGAGAAGGAGAAGGAAAGGGAGGCATCTTTCTTTCCTTATAAGGACGATGTCTTATCAGACTAGGAATCCATCTTATGACCTCATTTAACCCAATTGCTTCCTAGAAGCCCTATGTCCAGGTATAGTCATATTGGGTGTTAGGGCTTCAATGTAGGAATTTTGGGGGACGCAGTTCAGTCCATAGCATGTATAGACCCAAGGAGAGGTCACAGGTTGGGGACTCAAGAGCAGGAAGAGGCTGAGTGAAGGTGACGTCTTGCCACCATGCTTTTGTGTGTGGTCCTGATTTCCTGGGATCCAGGACTTTTATGTCCGTCGCTTCTTTAGGACAGTCCAGATGGCACCTCTTCCAGGCAGTGTCTCTCACAGGCACCTAAATCTGGGCCTCTTAATGCCTATTTCAGTTTCCCACCACACTTAGCACATTTTATTATCGTTATGTCTGTGAGTTTGCTTCTGCAACAGACGTGGCTAGGATTTCAAACCAAATCTTCCTGCCTCTAGAACCCATGCTTGTCCCATTATGCTTTGCTGTGATTTCCAGCCCCACGACAGGGTAAGACAATTGGGGACCTTAAATGAAATGGTGACTTTGCAATTGTCATGTAAATTATAAGTTAATATGTGAATATAAGCTGACATTACTGTTATACGCCTGTAATCGACTGTGTGCGTGTGTGACAGTGTCACTGCAAATGCATACAATGCTTGTGCATGTGTTCATTAATATGTAATAAATCGTGTCTACATATAAATATATAGTAGCATCAATGTTTTGTGTGTTTGGAATTACTCTGTCTTCATACATGATATACGTATGATACACAGCATATGTGTATGAGACGCTTGATATGTGTGTGAGCGTGAATGTGTGTGTATTTATCTCAGTACTCAGGACACAATGAAGTTACTGGCTTTTAAGATGTTCTCTGTTAAAAAAGAATTTAGGCCAAAAAAGAAACGTATGTGGTATGTCCCGGTATTAGAACGTCATAAATACTCACATTCATAATGTTGGATGTTGATATAACTAATCGTGATTAATCGTTACGTTGAGTTGGTGGTTTTTAGCCTCTTAAAGCACGGTCATGAGCTCTATCCTGTTCTTTCTCACCACAGCCCCATGAGGGTGTCTGATTTCTGAGTTGGGAGAAGCACAGGCTTTGACTGTTGGCTCCTGCCCACTTGCTGGCTTTGCTGTCTCTTTTTTGTAATTACCCTGGTGCTGGTCTCGGTTCTGTAGATGTTGGCTGGGTCCAGGTGGCCCACAGTGTTCACACCTCCTGTGTCCTTCCTGTGCTGTCAGCTACCGAGGGAGGGGTATTGGAATGGCCGAAGAGAATTGCTGACTTTTCTCTTTCTCTTTTTGGTTCAATCAGCTTTGGCTTTGCAGAGTTTTTGGTGGCAACTAGTGGGAGAGATAGGCGGAGTTCTGCTTACTCCATCGTGGCGGGCACTGGAAGTTTTCACTTGTCTGTTTCTTCTAGTGATAAAGAGTTCAGGAGGAGAGGCTGGAGGTCATGTACCGGTGTTCTTTTCACGCGGTATACGGAGCAGCTAGCTGTGTTTAAGGGTGTGGGCAAAGACCTTCACCTGCTATCACGAACTCCTTTTCTGCCCAGAAGACGGACACCTGATTGCCCCATGGGGACACAAGTGCAGTCTGTATGGATGAAATAGCACAAAATGTATGAATTTTTGGCCACTCTTAGGGGCAACATTTGAGGTTTTGTTCACAGAACCCACGGAAACAAACTTGTCAGATATTTCACTCAAGACTAGCAAACAATTAGTACTAAATAGATTATAAAATAATACGATTTTATGAGAAGATAAATGTTTTCAGAAGCTCCACTCTTGGAAATGCATCCCAGACGCTGACTGTTAGACCGGCCTGCTCGCAGGTGACATGAGTCAAGGAGAGCTGAGGTCCTCCTTGCCCCCACCCACGCTGGCCCCATGTCCCCCGGGATCTTGTCCGCCGTTCTCTGCACTCACATCAACCTGTTCACATGACGCATCGTTAGCAATGGGAAACCAGTGCAGTGTAGCGACTGTCCCAGTCTGCTGGGGCTGCCGTGGCCAAGCCCACAGACTGGGTGGCTTCAGCAACATAAATTGATTTTCCCACAGTTATTTTTTTTTTAATTTTTATTTATTAGAGAGAGAGAGAGAGCGAGAGAGAGCACGAGCAGGGACAAGAGGGAGCAGTAGGCTCCCCACTGAGCAGGGCGCCCAATGTGGTCCTCGATCCCATGACCCCAGGATCACAACCTGGGCTGAAGGCAGATGGTTAACTGACTGAGCCCCCCAGACTCCCCTTTCTCACAGTTCTTAAGGCTGGAAGTCCAAGATCAAGGTGTTGGTGGGTTTGATTTCTCCTGAGGCTTCTCTCCTTGGCTTATAGGTGGCTGTCTTCTCCCTGTGTCCTTACATGGTCTTTTCCTCTGTGTGAGCACACCCCTGGTATCTCTCTGTGTGTCCCAATTTCTTCTTCTTCTTCTTTTTTATTTTTTTTTTAAGATTTTATTTTTTTATTTGAGGGAGAGAGAGAGAGAGCACACTCCACGCATGCATGAGTTGGGGTAGGGGCAGAGGGACAAGCAGACTCCCCCCTGAGCAAGGAGCCTGATGGCGTGGGGCTCGATCCCAGGACCTGAGATCATGACCTGAGTCCAAGTCAGATGCTTAACTGACTGAGCGACCCAGGCACCCCCTCAAATCTCTTCTTCTTAGAACGACACTGGTCGGATTGGACTTGGGCCACACTAACACACTCATTTTAACATGTTTTAAGGCCCTATCTCCAAATTAGTTCTATTTTGAGATGCTAGCGGTTAGGGCTTCAACACGCGAATGTGGGGTAGGGGCACAATTCAGTCCCTAACAGTGACTGATTTTATTTTATTTTTTTAACAGTGACTGATTTTAGAAAATTAACAAATAATAGGGTTGTACCAGTGACAAACAACATGAGTGAAAAGAAGGACAGAAAATTTCAGTCACTGCACACAGAGGAACTTTGAAAAGATGTAACTTCCTTGTGGGGGTCTTCACCTTGGACTGTACTAACTCCGGAACTCTTTCTAATCAGTAAATGTTTGTTGAATGTGGTACTCCTCAAGGTTTAGTCATGCCTGTGCCACCTTTAAGACTTTTGCCATGTCCTTATAAAACCTGTGCTATGATTTGATTGAATGTTTATTTCAGTTGACTCTCTTATATGAAGAAATCTGCAGATGAAATCTTTGTATCACTACCACAAATGGCAAATCAGTATTGCTTATCATATATAGACGATGATAAAGTACATGTGCATGACATAAAACATTATTAAATGCTCTCTTTCTGGCCGGGCACAAAATATGTACTGGTTGTGCCCTTTGGGAAAGGCCGATTGGGTGAATAGTTGGGGGATGGTTGGATGGATGAAAAGAAACAGACTTTCTGTCTGCTTGTTGGGTCAGGAGTTACTGAGCGTCTGGTCCACAACGGGCCCTGAATCGTCTTGTGGCACAGCGACTGTGGGACAGATGAGGTCTAGGCCCTCGCGGTGCTTTGATACCAGCAGCTCTTGTGAAGGAGTGGAACCGACCTTGACCCCTGGGCAGGTTTGGACGGGGCCAGAGCTGGGTGGGAGGACAGCTTGCAAGGATGGACAGCGGGGATGCCATTAGAGATCAAGGCCGGCCGCCAGCTGCTGGGGACCGCCTCCCTGCGGCAGGATCCCGGGTCGTCTTCCCCTTCAGCTTGGCCTCGGCCCGGATGGGTAGTGTCAGCTGCTTCCTGTGATGTGTTTGGGACCGTCTCTTAGTTAAAAAGAACTGTCTGTTCCAAACGTCTTTACTTAGCATTTAGTGAGAGCCCGACCTTTTTCTACCCAAGGCCATCATGTGTATCAGTGGCCTCTGTGTGTGCTCCCAGCCAGAATAAATCCCCCGAGTCAGGGGCAGTAGATCATGGGCTCCATCATTTACGGCCTATAAATTAAAGGGTGGCTGGCAAATCTGGCTTCTGTGCCTGGCTGCTCGATCCTTAGATACACAGTGTCACTCTTTTATTGGGGGGTAGCGGGGGCAGGCTGTTAGGTCTCCTTCTGAGCCCCCTGAAAGACAGTATTTACGGGCTATGGAAATACCTTCACCGCATGTTTATTTCTTTGAGACACTCTGCCCCAAACTCATTGGCTCCTTGTTCTTGCCTCTGTCCCGAGCTGTCTGGGCATTTAATGGCTTGGGTGGTGCGCTCTCCACATTTCCAAGGCTTCTCAGTGGTAGCAGAATACGCTTTTAAAAATCCCACCACACCCAGAGTGTTTGGGGTTTCATAATGGCAAAGAGTGGCTGTCTTCGGTGCTCTGAGGTCGCATTCCTGAGACAGGGCGTTCCTTGCTTTCCGCTGAGGCCACAAAGCTCCATTGACGGCTGGGACCATCCCATCCGTGCTCCTCGAGAGACTTGGCGCCACTCTTGGGGCTCCCGCCTCCCCACTTCGCCTATGAGAACAGATGTGCCACTGTGGAATCTCAGATCTCAGGATGAGCATTGCCTTTATAGGGAGATTGTTCTTGGAGACATCTCTGCCAGGTTCAGATTTTGGAGAATCGTGCTGTCTCCATATTTGGAACTGAAGTGGGATCATGTATGCAGTCCTAATTTGTCTTGGCTGAGCCCAGAGATGCCTCATGTTGATGGTGGCAACATGAGGCATCACGACGGGGGAGTGCGAGGGAGTGAGTCTGTTGGAATCACGGATGGCAGAGTGGAAGGTGTGTTGGGGGTCTTGTGATGCAACGCTGTACCAAATGCCAGAACCCCCTACGCCGACATCCCCGATGAGAGCATATCTGGGTGTGTTGGGCCCTACCTGGTCGCTAGCCTTGGTGGGCGTCTTCTGCCAGCTGGAAGCTCTCCCAGCCTCCTCCATGCCTCCCCCTTGTGCCAAGCTCTCAGGACCCCTGCTTGTGCCAAGGCAGGAGCTTTAACAAACTCTAGATGATCTGGTGCATGAAACTCAACTTCAGGTCCCGCTTGGGCTCTTCCTCTTCTCTCCCGTTTTTGCCCAGTCACTGGGACGAGACTGTCCTCACCCCAGGCTCCGATCCCTCTTTCCTTCTCTGGGACAAGCCCTTGTTTTCCTGATGTAGATACTTCCAGGCCCTGCCTTGCCCTAGTGAGATCTTCTCCCTGGGGCCTGTCGCCTCATCTCTGAGCCCCAGCTCAAGATTCAGGTCTTGCCGGTTGAAGACCACGCTCCTAGAGCTTCTGAGTGTAGACTGCTTCCGTGGCCGGTGGTCACACTGAGCTAGCAGCCATCATGAGTGAGGACGTCCTGCTCCAGAGTCAGCCAGTGGGGCTGGACGCCTCCCCAGGACTTGCGGCTCGGCCCGTGCACAAAATGCTCGACTTCAGACCCTGGGCCCCTGGACCTTGGAGCTGCAGCTAATGAGAGTATTCCTCAGCACCTGCTAAAAAACGAGACTGAATCTCCGGAGGCGGGGAATTCGGTTAACGATAAAATGTACCCTGGGTTGAATAAATACTACAGGCCACTTTGCTGTGCACTTTGCATGCGTCAGATCCCCAAAGCCTGTGAGGCAGCCGGTGTTACCAGTAGTGTTATTGCTGCCTTCAGAGCACAGCGCTGTAGCTGGAGCATTGAGCTTGGAATCCCAACTCTGCCGTTTTCCAACTGCGGCCCTGGGACAAGCTGCTTAGCCATTTTGTGGCTCAATTTTCTCACCCGCGGGGAAGGACTAGTCCTGCCTACCTTAAACAGTGGTTATGCATCTAAAGCATTTAGAACCATGCCTAACCAGGCTAGAAGTGTGGAGTCACTTGTCCAGCAATACACGGTGAGTGGTAAAAGGCCCCCGGCCTAAGGCCCGGCTTTTTCCTCAGCCTTAGAATCCGGGAGATTACCTGGGTGATGCCTTAGGTGGCAATTCTTGGCAACAGTCAAGTGCCTTGCTCTCATTGATTTTGAACTAGTCACTTGTCGTCTGTAAAGACCATGATATTCATCTGCTTGTCAAGAAAAAAACCAGTGTCCCTGGCATCTCGGTTAAGAGAACAGAATTGGCTTTGACAACTACTTGCATCTGGGATTGGGCTCTGCCACTTCCCAGCTGGGTGATCTTGGGCAAGTCAGCAGATCTCTCCCCCCATCGTTTTTCTCCTCCATAGAAGAAAGAGAATGGCGTTTACCTCCCAAGGCTGCATCCAGTTCCTTTCGATGACCTGAATCAGAGCAGGTGTCAAAGCACTCTGTAAACCTCTCTACCTTCCACCTGTCTCATCCAGGAAGTAGGATGATCGTACGTACCCTGCAAAGGCCTCTGTACATTGCCTGGCCCACAGTGACTACCCAGTTGATACTAACTCTCATCGTCACGGTGCTTATGGGGTCCTGTGTCAAGGTAAGCAAGATCTCCGTCGCTTTCCTCTGCTGAGGGTTTCACCTAAGCCTTCCCTACGATTACCCTCCCCTCCCGGGCAAATGCTTGAATTTGCAAGATTGTTGCCCGGCGTTAACTTTAGCGCACAGAGTATGGCTGTGAAGCAGATTTTTCCTCTGCCTACAGATAACTAGTCTCCAGGGAGCCTCAAACCTGTGACCCTGGCTTCATTAGCCCTGTGAACCGGCTGGCCCAGCCTGCCCTTGGTAATAATTCCTGCCAGGTCACAAAGAATATTTTACCCCATGAGCCTTGGGTTAATACCAACCTTTGACCCTATTCACTTAAAAGGTAATAAGCAACAGAAGCATTCATTCATTTATCCAGCTAACATTTATCAAGGGACATTCTTGAGTTTCTTAGTTCATCCCGACTCAGCTGGCTTTCAGTCAGCCGGCTGCCGACTCTTTGAGGCTGTGCATTCTTGCCGAGATAAGAACAAAGTCAGGTATCTGAGTTTCCTTGTCTTGGGGCCATTCATCACCTTTTCTCTTCTCTCCACACCCAATTGAGTCAGGAACTCACATTAAAAGGGCTTTGAGCTGATGACTCTGAGAAAGCCCAGGACCCAGATTCCCTTTCCTTTATGATCCCATTAGCCGGCTGATGGGTGACGGCCCTGGGAGGGAGCGGAGCACAAGAAAGCCCCGCTGAGAAATACAGAACACATGTCCGCTGTCGCGAGGATGTGGCACTTCCTTTACACGTGCAGGTCTCCTTCACTCACTTCAGTCCGGCGAGTTTTGGGTAAGCGCCCGATTGCTCATTTATTCAATGATTTATTCATTCATCCATCAGACATGTTTTAAGTGTTGTATACAAGTGCAGCACTGTGCTGAACACTGGGCTAGAAACAAAAGCAATCTATAACGCTCACCCCGCCTGCATTCTAATGGGAGACACGATTTGCATTTGCAAGATGCCCAGCAAAGAACTGCGTGCACAGGGGAGAAGAAAAAAAAATATTTATTTCATTTATCATTCATGCATTAATGCACGAACACGTCCTTATTAATTATCGACTAAGGGTCCTGCAGTGTGCTAGGTGCTGGTACCCAGAGAAGAGCGACACAGGTACTGTTTCTACCACCAGGGCAGTGCGAGAGACTGATGAAGGAAACACCACCGTTAGGCTGAGGTCTCAGACATGAGAAAGAGATCGCTGTGCCAAACGTGGGGATAGGGGCTTCCAGACAGAGGGAATGGCTATGCAAAGCCCTATTATGGAAAAAAGGTGGACATTTTCAAGGAGACATTTAGAAAACAGGCTAGCAGATTGGAGAGTCACAGTGGAAGGGGGTGAGATTGGAGAGCTAGGAAGGGACCAGATAGTGCAGGAGTTTGGATCCATGGACCTGTCTTCCTTCTCTCCTTCTCTTCCTTCCCTCCCTTCTTCCCCCCTCCCTTCCTTCCTTCCTTCCCTCCCTCCCTCCTTCCTTCCCCCCTCCCTTCCTTCCTTCTTTCCTTCCTTCCTTCCCTCCCTCCCTCCCTTCCTCCCTTCCTTCCTTCTCGCCTCCCCTTCCTGCCTCCCTTTCCTCCCTTCCTCCCTCCCTTTTGTCCTGGGTCAAAGAGAAACTGTTGAAGAGTTTGAAGCCGGCCATCATCCTAGTTCAATCTACCTTGTGTCTCTGACATATCAGGCTTTGTGCTCGGGATGCTCCTATTAAAACAAATACCATGAGCTCAGAAACTCTTCCAGTGCTATTTTTTTCCCTTTCCGGGAGCATCAGCAAGTCGAACGTAACCAGTCCAGGGTGTGGGATAGAAAAACATGCTTCTTGGATGTCTGGAGGGGGAGTGTGGGACTGAGAGTTAGAGACGGAAGCCCCGTGGATGGTGTAAGACTTGTGTGAGGTCCTCTGGGATTCGGAGAACAGGGAGTGCGTCCTGGGCAGGGAGGACAGAAGAAGCTTGAGGAAAATCCTTCCTCTCCCTTTCTTTTCTCTGTACATTTTTTCCTCATTTGTCTTCCATCAACACCTCTGTGGAGCAGGAACGATTATCCCTATTTTCAGATGGGGCACCTGAGGCCCATAAAAGTAACTAGCCAAGGACACTCAGCTAGTTGGTGGCACGGACAGACACTCGCTTGGAGCAGGAAGGGTTTTCCCATTGAGGGGGTGTGCCGGAAAGAGAGCCAGTAGTTCTGCAGCTGGAGAGGGGTTAGTGTTAGAAGAGGAACTTCGGCCATTTTGTCTGCCGTTGCTGGAGGATGGCATTCCGCATTTCCATCTGGCAATGCTTGGATAGGGTCTAGAAGAAAGCCGTGAGGTGGCCGTAACCCACCTGTCTGCCTGGCCAGCGCCCGATGGCTGGTCCCACCCAGCGCCCTTCCGCGGCTGCTTCTTGGCCTCGGTCACCAGCATGTGCGTAGGGCACTGGCTCTGGTTGGGGCTCAGAGACCTGGTGCGTATGGGAATGTCGTTTCGGCCATGATTCCCTTTCCAGGCTCAAGGAGGTTACTCTGAGGCTGGACTTGGCCGGATTGCCTTGCTCTCTCCTGCTTCTCAGCCCAGACTCCTCTCTGAGCTCTGCGAGGAGCTCCCTGCCATTCTCTCTGTAGGACCTGGAGTTTCTCTCCTTGCTAAGGAGGCTCCCGGAAGGAACCAGTATGCCCTCTGCATTCAGGCTGAACTGGCTACCCTCACCTGGGTCTGTGGTCTCCTGGGGTCTGCGGGAGCTGCTGATGCTCCAGCCGGGGCCCCACTCAGGCCTCGGGGACTGTTCCCTGGCTGTGAGCTCTTGGTCCTGGCGAGGCAGAGCTGGTCCCCTGGGCATGTGACTGTGTAGGTGCATGAAATCCGTGCTTAGAAAGGCCCCCAGCTGCATTCAATACCGTGTTGCCACAGTCTCAAAATTCTTACTAGTTTTCTCCTTGAACTTATACTTTGAAAGTGGATCTCACGGGACAGGGAAGTGTGTACAGTGTGATGTCCTTGGTGCTTCCATGTTCACACATCGTGTCTGTGGTGCACTGACCTCTGATGGACATGACATGCAGGAGATAAGCACGTCTCAGAGTGAGGACCCCCGAGGACGTGGCGGTGCCGAAAGCCTCAAGAAGCCAAGCTTCCCATCTGACCTAGAACTTGACGTTGAACACAGAAAGAAGGCAATGAAGTTCTAGAAGCATGAATCACGGAGGAATCCAGCCCCCTCATATCCACTGTTGTGTTACTTCCTGGCGTTCATCAGCTGCTTAGGCTGAAAGTGATGGCCGAGAACAGAAGACGGAGTTCCTTTCCTTTATGTCCCTCCTTGTCATCAGGGAGCCAGAGGCAGAGCGTTGGTAGAATATATGTGGATCAAGAAGTCAAAGAAAAATTGTTGACTGACTTTTGTGCGGTTTCCACCATTCTGGGAAGAATGGGACATCAGTTACCAAATTTGACCTGTGTACTTCTGGTGATTCTTCATGAGTTCAGCTGTTTATGTTTGCATTTAAAGTTGGCATTGCACAATATCGAGACAAGTATTCATGCTAATTGAGGTCTCAAAATTTTTCCCTTGGGATGATATTAAATAGCAAATAAGACAATACCACGACTAACTGAAAGAGAGGCCAGGAAAGAGGAAAAAGCTTTATACCTTAGTTGCCATAAGGACACTTTTTTCTCTTTTGAACAGGGACCCCTATATTTCTGTTGCGCGCAGGGCCCGCAGGTGATGTGGCTGCCCCTTCCCTCTGGGGGTTGTTGGATCAAATATCTCTGCGGTGTGTCACCTGAACAGCCTCATGACTTACCTGGGCTGAGGAGCCCGCAGAGTGAGCCTCGGTTCCTAACCATCGTCCGCACACGAAACCCTTCCAGGTCCTGGGCATCCAGAGACCAACAGATTGGTAGG
>CM052798.1:158881713-158920202 GCA_028533885.1 Nasua narica | reverse complement strand
GTGTGGGCGCTAGAGAGAATGCGGCTTTCCAAAGGCCGGAGTGGCCAGTGCAGACTGTCCTCTGTCCTCGTGAGTTTCGATTGATTTTTCCTCCATGCATTTTTTAGGGCTGTGTCCTGCTTCTGTGTCTGGCCAGATGAGGTTTTATCTTGGGAGGAAGGGTAGACGGGTTCTCAAAAGCTAAGTTCGTGAATTTAAAGGGTTTACTCTATTCTGAGATCATGTTCTTCTTGTTAAATGTACTTTGGTGGGGAGGCAGCGATAGGATACCAGTGATAGTAATGGTGATGGCTTATAGGATTGCCAGTGTTGTAAATACATTACATCTTCAGGAACCCCATGAGCAGATACTGTTACAAAAGAGGAAGCCGAGGCAGAGAAGTAAATAGCTTAGGCCTGCGTCGTTAGGAGAAGGGGCATCTCAGGAATGGTCAGTGTCTGGGAGAAGTAGTAAGAGGACTTGGCTTAGCCCCCGGACCAGGGCTCTCCTGGGCTCGGGAGGGGAGAGGGAATCTGCAGGCTCCAGAGCAGTGGAGATCCGGCAGCTCACCGGGGAGGCAGCGAGACCCACGGGAGGGAGGACCGCTGGTTGTCACGGGAGCTGTGACCCCAGGCAGCTGGCAAGGGGTTCCCGAGACGGAAGCCTGGCCCAGAAGCAGCACAGAGCTGTCCAGCCTGGAGCCCCTCGGGACAGGGGAAAGGGCGTCTCTGCAGTCCCCTGAGTGGATAGGCGATCATGAGCGAGGCCGACCCCACTGAGCACTCCATACTGAATAAGACCTTCAGAACCTTAAAGTGACCCTAGTAAGGGGACATTCCAATGACAGAAGTGGCAGAATTGGGGCTTACCATGGAATTGTTTGTTTACAGTGTCTCGTTTACATGATGCCAGAAGGCAGATGCAAAGGAAAAAGGAAGGAGAGACAGAGGCTGGGGAGGCGAGAGGAAGGGAGGAGGAGGGGAGGAGGGAAGAAGGGAGGGAGGGAGGAAGGTAGGCAAGGGAGGAGGGAAAGGAGTGTCAGGCCCAGCAGCCCAGTGGCTCTCCCCTTTCTCCTGGTCCCCTCACTTCCCTCAAGGCGGGCAGCCGCGTCAGCTGTTTCACCGCACGCGTGAGCGAGAGCAGGGCCGTGTGCGGTTGGTCACGGGCAGCAAGGAGACCGTTAGCGGCCGTGATTTATTGTAGGTCAGAGCGCGGCACTTTCATGCCTGTCACGGAAGCCCTTGAAGCCTCATGAGGAGTTGGAAACCAGGTACCGAGAGGGGAGGTGCTTGCTCCTGGGGACGGCGTGGCCCCGTCGACAGAGCGCAGGCCTGGGGCCAGAGCGAGGTTGATGTCGTCTTGGCTTTAGACCGTGGGTCCCCATCCCAGGGCAGATCGCGTCTCTCTGGACCCTGTTTCCCTACCTGTAACAAGGGGCTGAGCGAGGTGACTTTCTGTGGTGGGGGTGGGGGGCTGGTCAGTTTCCTGGGCTTCCCTCGTCCTGTGCTCGGCCGCAGTGGAGGCAGGGCCCTCATGTCCCAGCGCACCTGTCTGCGTCTCTGCCACGTTGTCCGTGTGACCCTCCTGGCTTCCTTTAAGCTCCTCCTTACCTTCCAAGTTTGTTTGGGGGGCAGTGGGGACACTGGCTCGTTTCCTGCTCTGGCTCCTTGCCTCCCCCACTCCCGACAGCCGAATTCATCTCACCCCCTTCCTCTCTGCATCTCTGAGAAGTGGATCGCACAGTCTGGATCACGTTGGAGTGTGAAAACCTAAGTTCTGGGATCGAGTTCTGCGGCAGATGCAGACACAGATCAGGCGTGAGAGGGGTTTCCTCACCCCCCCACCCCCGCCCCATCCGCCTTGGGCTTAACTGACTTAAAACACGACTCAGGTCTCTGATGGAGCAGAGGGCACAGTTCATGTACAACTTGGAGGAAGACCAGACACTTCAGAGGAATGTCCTCCCTCCAGGAGGCTAATTTGGGCTCCCAGGTCAGAATTCCTCAATGACCTATCCGCGTTCTCCTGCTGTTTGGCCTACTTCCTTCGCAAACTCCGAAAAGCACTTATTTGCTCTGTTCCCCCTCCCGCCGGACCACGTATTTTCGTGATGCCTGAGGACTTGTGGAGGTCTTCGGGGCTCCATCCCCTGCTGCAGAGCCTTGGTGGGTGAGGAGCGCACTCAGATGAAGTCCTCTGGGGTCAAGGTTGGATCGGGAGGGGCCCGGGGAGGCGGGGGAGAGACCCAGCCTGGAGAAGAGAGCCTCGAGTCAAGTGCTGGAAGAAGGGGAGCTGGGGCGGGAGGGGGGCTCCAGAAAGCAAACCAAGTAGAATTCATCAGGCAAGACCAGTTTCAGAGAAAGAACCTCCTACGGGCAGGGTTTTCTCCGGTGTCTCGTGAGGCTCCCTGCCGGAACCAGCGCTTGCCGGCTGGACCGTGGGGCGGGCCCAGGTGTCCGGGCCGCAGCCGGGAGATCTGAGAGCAGGTCTGAGCTGCGCAGGCACCAGCACCTCATGCTAGTGGCTTGTCTGTGAGAGGAGGCTGGGAGACAGCAGCCTCGAGAAGGAGTGGCCCTTCAGAGCGTCGTCTGGGGGCAAGCCTCCTAAAAAATCACCTGTGGATGCTTGTGAAACATGCGAGCACCCTTCTGTCTGGACCTATGTGATCTGTGATCCTTACGTGTGCTGAAGGTTTAGAACCAAGGTGCACTGGAAGGAGCAGCCCCCAAATCGGTCTCTTCGGGGCTGCGAGAGAAAGGCCCAGGCAGGACTGGACTTGAACTCAAGCAGAGCCGTACGTGGAGGAGAGTCTGGGCCACAGCAGCTGGTGGTGGAGAGTCTGGGCCGCAGCAGCTGGTGGAGGAGAGTCTGGGCCGCAGCAGCCTCCACCGGCTCCTCCGGGGCCGCAGGAGCCGGTGGTGGAGAGTCTGGGCCCGGAGGAGCCGGTGGAGGAGAGTCCGGGCCCGGAGGAGCCGGTGGAGGGGAGTCCGGGCCCGGAGGAGCCGGTGGTGGGGGGTCCGGGCCCGGAGGAGCCGGTGGAGGGGAGTCCGGGCCCGGAGGAGCCCTCCGACGGTCTCTGTCTGTCCACGCCTGCTGCCCAGGGTGGGTGCCCGGGCTCGTGTGACCCTCCGTGTGGGTGCCGGGCGGCTGCATGGATGTGCACTGGCCTGACCTCCAGCTATGCCCAGAGCTCCCGCGGCCTTTCTGCAGTCCTCCAGCCCAGGGCCGCCTTCGCTCAGCAGCTGTCCGGTGTCCGTGGCCACCCCTGCCCCACGCTTGTGCAGGCCGGCAGTGCCCGCTCTGTGCAGGCGGCCCTGGCCCGCTTCCAAGCCCCACAGTGGCTCGGCCACATCCTCAAGGACAGTGCCGCACAGAGAGGTGATCTTAGCCTGCCCCTCAGCTGGGCCCAGCTGTTTCCAGCTTGGGAAGGACCCTTCATTTGTTCTGGGATAAAACTCAACGCTTGCTTCAAGGTTTCTAGACCACCCAGGGCTTCAGGCCTGTTGGAAGAGGCCCTAGAAAGGTTCTTGGCTCTGGCTGCCTTCATGGGGAAGGAGAGAAGGGCCTGCGGCCATGGAAGGGCAGTGCCTGGAAGGAGCAGGGGCTTTGGAGTGGAGTTTAGAGCCTCATCTGACTAGTGGTCACCTTGGACATGTCGACCCTTGGGCAGCAACGCGTCATCCACGTTATGGGAATAGAACTGTCTCGACAGGTTCTCGTGAGGAGAAGTGAAAGCTCGTGTATGCATGCAGCGTCTCCGCTCTTTCTGCAGCCTTGGGAACCATGGGAATGTGCGGTTCATTCCCGCGATGGAAGGCACGCGGTTGGATGACTGCACGTGTGCGGAGTCTGGAGGAAGGGCGGCACTTGCCCTTGGCCTGCCGTGGGCGTCTGGGAGCCCCTCGTCCTTGATACCCGCCCTTCATTCTTTCTCAGTGGTCTCACTGCCCACCCAGAATTCACTCTGGTGTCGTGAGTCCCATCTTGCCCTCCTTTGATCACGTTTAGGGTGGGATGAATGCTTTAGCTCATGGAAACCCCTTTTGTAGCTAGAGGTGGGGGCAGAGATGGACCGGGGTGGGAAGTGGGGGGCTTTTCTCTTGTCTTCACTCTTGTAGAGTGAAACATCTCCGAGGCAAACTTTTTTGTTTGCTACTGTTGACCACTGACCACCTTTTCCTGTAGAATCCCGGTATATCGTTTTTTAACAGAGGCTGCGTTTCTTCCTCTTCTTACGGAAAAAGACTAGAGGGGCTGAAAGACCACCCCCCACAATCTTCTATGGTCTCTAGTGCCATGTGGGCAATCAGCGTCTCCTAGCCATCGTTGTAATCGGTCGAAGCGATGGGAGCGGTGGTGTTTTCAATGGGCATGTGAACGTTCCGACCTTCTTTGTCGAGCGTCCCAGCAGAGGGTGAGGTGGTGGTGAGTTGGTGGGCTGATGGCAGCGTAACCTAGAGCAGAGGACAGACTCTCAGTCAGGGGGTCTCTGACTCCCGAGCAGGGGCGGGGAGTGCGGCTGGGTGGAGCTCAGGTTATCAGCAGGCCACGGCATCAGAAACCAAAATCTTACCTCTGGCAAGCACGTGGTAGCTAGGTCAGTCCCAGCCTCTGACAGCAGAGGAGTCAAGTACTTAGAAATGGACGAATGGACGGTGGGGCGCCTGGGTGGCTCGGTTGGTTGTGCGACTGCCTTCGGCTCAGGTCATGATCCTTGAGTTCCAGGATCGAGTCTCACATCGGGCTCCCAGCTCCACGGGGAGTCTGCTTCTTCCTGTAACCTTCTCTCATGCTCTCTCTCACTTTCTCTCTCAAATAAATAAATAAAATCTTTAAAAAAAAAAAAAAGAAATGGACGGTGGCCCATGTACAGCAAGCACCTTAATCAAAGCACAGAAAAGCTCGAGCCTTTCAACAGTCAGGGTTTGGGGGTAGGGGGAACGGGCGCTGTATTTTTCATGGAAAGAGCAATACAGCCGTTGAGTAGCCTACCTTGTAGATCTGTAGCCAACACCTGAAATCATTATCTTTGTTTGGGAGATGGAACAGTGAGGCTCAGAGAGGTTAAATAACTTACCCAAAGACACACAGCGGTGTTATGGAGGCCGGATTCAAACCCCTGGCCCCGTGTTCTTCCAGCTTTCTTACGCTGTCTTTCAAGAGACCCATTGTCAGGAAATACCACTTTTGTTTTTATTGAAATCTATATTAGTTTTATTTTCTTTTTTTTTTATTTTATTAGTTTTCTACTGTTGCTGTGAAAAGTTGCCATAAGCTTGGTAGTCCGTAACAGCATAAATGTATTCTCCTCTAGTTCTGGAGGCAGAAGTCCAAAACGAGCCTTAATTGGCTAAAATCAAGGTGTCATCAGGCTTCCATTGCTTCTGGAAGCTTCCTTACCTTTTCCAGCTTCTGGAGCTGTCCACATTCCTTGACTCAGGGCGAAGGGGTCCTGTCGCATCACTCCTCCCTCCCTCCGTCACCTTACTACCCTTTGTCTGTGACTCCGACCCTTCTATCTTCCTTTCACGGGGACCATGTGATTGCACTCGATCTGTGTCCTAATCCCAGATCGTCCCCCCCTCCCTCCAGTGCTTAACTTAGTCACATCTTCAAAGTCTCTTTTGCCATATAAAGTTCCACGTGCCAGGGGTGAGGACATGCGCGTCTTTGGGACCATGACTCTGCCTAGTGCAATATCCAAGGGAGGCTTTGAGTCTGTGCACTCTCAGGGTGATCTCCCCCCACACCTATAACCTGGGCCGTTCAGAACGGTTCCTGTGCGGGGGTGAAGAACCGCTGGACTTGCCACATGGTAATAATAATTGCTCACGTTTATTACACGCTTATCAGGAACGTGGCCCAGCTTGAAGCTCAGTGCCAGCTTTATGAGGGCACTCCTAGCATCACCTGCATTTTTCGGGTGAGGAAAGTCGTGGTGCGGAGAGGTTAAGCAGTCTGCCCCAGGTCACTCAGGTAGGAAGTGGCCAATGGGAACCCCACTGTCTGGTCCCACAGCCCGCGCCCCTCCTCGTGAAGCTGCCCCCGTGGCGGTGAGCCCCCCGAGGACCAGCCTGAGCCCGGCTCACTGGCCTTTGTCTCCCCTGCGTGGGTCCATACGCCGCCTGACCACACTAGGCACTAAATAAACCCGTCGTATTCATGAAAGCAGCAAACCCCAAACACAGAGGATTTGGTAGTTTCTGTGAGTGGAATCATTAAGTGAGAGCAGAGAGAAGAGGAATTAGGCGTTCGGGGCATTTTGTCTACCTCATTAAATCAAACCTTTTCTTTTATGCCAGAAGTTTCTATCATCTGAACATCGTGCTTCACAGAGGATCTAGTACGGAGCTCCCCTGAGGCCGAGGCCGCGGTCGTGACTCATGGGGGTGCACTGCAGGCTGCAGACCTGGCCCTTCACGTGGTGGGAAGGGAGGATCCCCCGATCTCCTCCGTCTCTCATCCTGCCCTTTGCTAACTGCTTGTGGGGCGGTGGCACTTCTGTCCTGCCCTCCTCCCTTGCTGGAGGCAGCTGCTAGGCCCACATCTGTTTACTTGGCTGCAGTCCTGGCCCAAGAATCATATTAGTTTTAGTGCTTATACGAAACCAACCCCGGGCGTTCGGGGCCCTGAGCCCCCTCGCTGGGAAGTCTCAGCCTCACACACTCTGGGGCTCTCAGCAGGTGAGCTGGAGAAGGAGAATAAGACACATCCCATCTTGGAGCTACAATCGGAGGCTCCAGTGTGGCAGCGTTGTAAGGCCTGATCTTATGTTCGAGCAGGTGGGGAGTCTCGTATGTGGGGGTCACAGAAGGGGGAAGGAAAATCTCTCAGGGGGGCCTGGAGGGGACCCTGGCTTCTATGATAGGCTCTGCCCAGCTAGCCTTGCTTATTTATTTATTTATATCCTGCAGATACTCTCTGGGAAGATACGAAGTTTAGGATGCTAATTAATGACACCTTTTTTTTTTTTTCACTCTATGTCCAGAAGAAGTGGAGAGAGGACAGGCAGTTGGAGGCAAAACAAATCAACTTAATTATTGTTAAGAACATTGCTGTGATGTCGGCCCCAGATGCTCGTAGTCTTGGTGGCAAAGCCCGCCATCTTGCAGACCCGAGTCTCCCCATGCTGACAGCAGCGCTGGCCTGGGACCTGGGGGTCCGTATTGGGGCTCCTCACATACCAACTTGCTTTTTTTTTTTTTTTGCCACAAAAAGGCTTAAATCCCATCCTGTCCCACTTGCATTCAGACCCCAATATCCCCTGGTATTGTGCTCGATTCTTAATTCTTTGTGGCCATTGGGTGGTGGCATGTTTAGGGTGGGGGGTGGAAGGCACTTCTGGGCGAGGGTCCCGCAAAGGTCTGGGCGCCTTTAACAGGCTGGCTCCCCGGCGATATCATCACGCCCAGCAGGTGGCGATGTTACTCCGTGCTGGAGGGGCTGGGCCGCTGAGCTGAAGGGCCACCACCTCCCTTCCCAGAAAAAAAGCAGCAAACTGGTGTTCCCCCACCCGCCCTTCTTCTTTGAAAAATGGGGAAAGAACTTTCTAAAAGGATGTATACTTCTAAGCTTTAGGTAGGATTTAAAACAAGTTTGAAAGAGACCATATCCTCTTCTGAGGCTTATACTGTCTTTTCCCCTCTGCTGGGGGTTCAACAGTATCTACAGCCTCCCCTCTTCCCTCCCCTCTTCCCTCCCCTCTTCCCTTCCTGTGTTGGCACCACTTTATTTATTGAACAGCATGGAATTTTAAACAATGTAACATAAATTAGGAAAAATCACATTTGTGCTTGTTAAATGCAGATACGATTCTATTTCAAAAAAATGCCTCAAAAAAAAAAAAAAAAAAGACTAGAAGGAGAGTAGAAGGACATATGCCAAAATGTGAGCAGTGGTTTCCACTGTTGGTAGGTAGGTAGGTAGGATCTCAGAATGACCTCTTCTTTCTGCATTTCGTCGATTTTATTTTTAAATTCGGCAGATAACAAAATTGACTCATTTTGGTGTAGAGTTCTGTGAATTTCAGCATCTGTGTAGATTTTTGTAACCAAAAGCAGTGTATGGCTGCTTTCTCTGGTCCTTTCCTTCTCCAGGCGCCCCCCTGCCTGCCTGCTTCTCCCACCTTTCTGCCCACTCCTTCCTGCTCCCCTTTAGGAGCCTTCTCCTTCTCCAGGTGCCTCTGAAATGCTGGCGTTTGAGATTTTTTTTTTTTTTTCAACGGGAATTCTATCCCAGGGTGATCTTATCCACTCCCGTGGATTCCGTTAGGCACCTTCGTACTGTCTCCAGGGCTCTATCTCCACTCCGGACCTGTTTGATCACATCCCTTTCGGACAATGCCACACGTCACAAATCAAGGTCGTTTTCTCTTCCTGCTGTGGATGCGTCTCTCACATCCCAGATCTCTGTGAACGGTGACACTGGAAACCTGGCTTCCCAAGCTAGACCCCTCAGAGGCATTTTCACGCTGTTTCCGCCGCCTCCCACGTAAATCAAGAGGCAGGCCCCTCGGTGTCCTGTGTTCGACGTGCCCTTTGACCCACTGCCTCTTCTCCATCCTCCTTGTCCTTTCTTCTACTCCTGTCTTGCCTGGGTCACCTCGAAAACCTCAGTGATGTCGGAGTCTCTGGTTTCTCTCCTCCCCTGTCTGTCGGTTCTGTGGCCAGATTGGGCCGCTGCTGAAACACAGCTAATATCCTTTCACTCGTGGGTGTAAAACCCTTCCAGAACCACGGGCTGGCATTCGGAGGTCCCCTGGGGACACCCAGGACTCTCACAACTCCCACAACCCTTCCTCGGCCCCATCTTCCTCGGCCGCCCCGGCCCAGCTCCGAGCTTCGGCTCCGGGGCCCCGGCTGGGACACTCGGAGGGCCCCGGCACGTTCTTCCGCCTGGCAGTCTTTCCCTCTGGGGGCCATTTAGTTCAGAATTTCTTCCTGTGCGCGGCTGTTCTCGGCGCTGTCGGGAGCACAGAGCTGCTTGCTCCCCTCCTGTGTGCGCCCGTGGGGGAGGTGGGGGTTACACCGCCGCAGAGATCAGACGCCGAAGGACCTTGATAATCGGAGGAAGATCACAGGACGATAGAGACGGAAGGAGGCTCCAGCTAGGAAGTGGGGGGAAGACAAAGGTTTGAGGCCCAGAGCGGCGGTAGGGAGAGCTGTCGCAGAATGAACACGGCTTGCGCGCCCGTGGCACTGTGTGGTCCCTCTGGTCCGCCTGCCCCACAACCAGGAGCATTTGTTTTTCAGATGAGGAAGGCGAAGTTCAAAGCATTTGGGAGCTCATCCCAAATGATGTAGTTGGTGTCCGAGGCAGCTTTGTGTGCATCGCAAACCTCGTGCTTTCCAGGGAAGGAGCTTTGCTTCGGGGTGCTCCCCAGTGCGGCGTGGCTGGGGGGCAGTTTCTCAGTCTGATGCGTCTTTCCTTCAGGGCGTCCACAGGACCCCGAAAACCCTGCAGGTCACGTGGGCTGTTTGCTAATAATGGTGTGCCTCCGCCGTGTTGCCTGCTGTTCCAGAGAAACCTCTTGGTGGCAAGGCTTCTAGAATGCCTTGAGCCGGGAAAGGTGTCAACACCGGCTGCGGGGGCAAGGGTAGTCTCTTGCAGTGGGCGTCCGCGCGTCCTTCCCAGTCTGGGCCGGTACCCAGCGAGGAACAGGGAGCCGGGCTACAGGGTCCAGAAGTAAGACCACCTCCTGGTCCTTCTCAGTCATCCTGGCCAATGGTGTGGGTTGCGGAGCTCTGGGCCCGCCTGTTTTTAAGTGCAAGGAAAAACCAGGCCAAGTGGCGAAGGACAGGAGAACAGAGTAGAAAACTTTCTGTGCTGGGACTCACGAGACTGGATTCCAGTCCCAGCACGCGCTAGCGCTGTGGTCTGAGCAGAGATCCTAATGTCTCTGCGCCTCGGAGGCCCTCGTGTCGGATGTGGATGGCCGTGCTTACCCCACCCAGGAGGATTCGGTGAGACTGTGCGGATTGTCTCTGCAGATGTCCCTTCGGCGTCCCCAGCAGCCTGTGAACTCCTGAGGGCACACGGCTGTCTTCTTCATCTCTGTCTTTTCCATTAAAAAAAGGAACAGTTAACAGAGTGCCTGGGTGGCTCAGTCCGCTGAGAGTCTGATTCTTGATTTCAGCCCAGGTCATGATCTCGGGGTCATGAGATCAAGCCCCGCGTTGGGCTCTGTGCTCAGTGGGGAGTCTGCTTGAGATTCCCTCCCTCTCTCCCTCCCTCCCCTCTGCCCCTCCCCTGCTTGTGCTCTCTCTCAAATAAATAAATAAAAATCTTAAAAAAAAAAGACGGATTAGGAGACCGTGTATCAAGTGTGTCATAGCTCTTAGTAAGTACAGAGTTTGCTCTTTTAGGGTTCTGACAGTAATACCCTTCTATATTTGGCAGTTAATGAATTCATTCTTGGTTCTATTCATTTGATTCAACAACTATTTGTTGACTCTTCCTGACCGGGCGGCGTGTGGGTTCCTGACGGACGGTGAGGACAGAAGTGAGCGGCAGCCCCCATCACTGTGGGACCCAGGTGCGGTGAGGGACACGGTCATTACAAGGACACACACGCACAAGTGCACGTCAGGTTCTGGGGAGGAGCACGCCCAGGGGAAGTGGAGGAGTGTGTCGGGAGGAGGGGCACGTGCGGGTCTCCGGAGGGCGGCACATCTCGTCCCAGATGAAACCTGAGGCCATGTGGGAGCCGGGCAGACAAAGAGCAGGGCTGGGGCGGGGAGGGTTGCTGAGAGTGAGCAAATTCATTCTAAGGTAGGTGTTTTCGATTTCACTCCAGAGAAATCAGTGCTGGGACAGCCATTTATTACGAGAGTGTCACAGTGTGTGCTCCAGAAGGAATTGCTGTGTGCATCCCCGGGCCACAGGCAGGCTGGGAGCTGAGTGTCCAGGTCACGGTGCAGCCATACAGCAGATGTCAGATCCCCCAGGGGGCCCGGGACGGGGAGCTCTCTGCCGAGGGTCTCAGGGCTGCGTGCAGCAGCTTCCAGTAACAGGGACCCCTGCTCCCCCTGGCCAGCCCTTCCCCCTGGCCTGGAGGCACAGCCGTTCATTTGACCTCCCCTTCTGCTCTGTGTATATGAGAGAGAGAGAGAGAGAGGGAGGGAGGGAGGGAGAGAAGACCCCCACTGCAAACTGCTTTACTGGCAGGAGGCGGCCAGAAACAGCTGGGGACTGTTGTTAGCTTCTGGCAACGTTCTGAAATTCCTTCCTTGTGGATCCTGTGCCTCGGAGCTGCTGGAGGCCCCTGACTTGACCTGAAGTTGAACTTAGCTGAAGGGTCCAGGCCTGGGAGTTGCCTCCATGTCAGGCCCGATAGCCACGTGAAATTGCACCATCTTTCTGAGAATCCGAGGCAGCCCTACTGGGGAGCTGTTCCCGGGACGGGAAGCCTATCAGAGGCCAGGTAGTCTGCAAATCCGTTCCTGTGTCCCGAGGCCAGGAGCGTGCAGGGGCGACTGAGCAGATAAGGCCGTTGCTTCTGTTCGCAAACGCGCCGGGAGGTCCCCTCCAAGACAGCAGCTCCTGGTGGGGACGAGGCGGGGGAGGGTGGCTTCAGATAAGACGCTGCTCGAAGAGACTGGCAGTTGGCAAGGGTGGAGGTGCAAACATCCGCTGAGGGCTTTGTCCAAGGGTGAACTTCCCATCCACCGAACCCAACAGTGGGGACTTGCAGCAATTCTGGTCTTTTTAAACCTTTTTTTTTTTTTAAAAAAAAAACAAAAACAAAAACACAAGTACAAAGAGCCCAGGAGAGAATAAGTGACTTTTCCTAGATCAAGCAGTAAGTGAGGGGGAAAGCTCTGTGGTTTTTGGAGCCCCTGCCATGGAACCCACAATTTTTTCTACTGTACAACCTCTTAACCCCTGTGTCCCCGTCCTTTGTGGTTCCCTCCTCTTATCCCTCCATACATTTATTTGTTCAATGATGAATCCATCCGTCTGTCCATCCATCGTCCCTCCGCCCACGCGTGCATTCCCGTACGTGTTCGCTCATCATTTGTTAAGAAGATGAAGCTGGTCACGGCAGCTCCTGAGAGGGGGTGACATGGAGCAGACGCCCTCACGTGCACAGCAGGGCAGCATGGAGGAGGAGGAGGAGGAGGAGGAGGAGGAGGGGAGGGAGAGCATCAGGGAGAGGTCGGGAAGTCTCCGTGGGGAAGCCGGCCTTCCGGCTAGCTGTGCCGTAAGCACGTTTGTTGGAGACAACTGCTTTGGCACGGGACTTCTAGAGCCAGCAGGAAGGGTGGATTGAAGAAGTGAACTGTTGGCCCAAAGAGACGACTTCGCAGTCAGTTCACCCAGCAAGCCAGCAATCCATGCTTCGTGTCGTTAGGGGCCGTCCATGGTGTCGGGGGCTGCGGGGATGCCAGGATCGAAGGGTCTCCCCTTTTGTGTGAAGACCTTGCCATCTAATGAGGGGGAAACATGACCGTACTCAGGACAACAGAAGGCAAAACTAACGTTGACCCAGAGCTTGTGAACGAGGGATTCTAGCTGCACTCTGCCATTTTCCTGCGTGGTGTCCTGGGGCCTGGACTTCCTGAACTGGGAAATGGGGACACTGGGGGCTCCCTCCTGTCCTGGCAAACGGGACAGGAAGGTGTCCAGTCGTGAGCCTCTTCCCTGTTATCTCGGGACCGTGAGGACAGGTCGAATCACACCGGAGCTCCATTCTTCCGCTGTGAAGTCGGAGGAGGAAGCCCCGCAGCCCGGGGAGGGCAAGGACCCTGTGGGACAGCTCGGGGGCGCGCCCGGCGCACTGGCTGCAGAGAACAGACCCGGAGCAAGTGCTCCTTTGCTCTGGCGGAGTGGAGGAAAGTCACGTACATGACATCTCGTGAGAGGAAAAATCCCGTGGATGCCGGGGGACTGCACGTGGGTCTCTGCAAGGAAGTTTGGAGGCTCTTGACCCTGGGCCCTGGGCCTCTCCTTGTGTCTGATCTTCCTCCTTGTAGTAAGGTGCTGGGCAGACCTCCCGCTGCCCCCGTGAGTCCTGTCCCAGGGGCACGCAGGGGGCACAGACGTGGCGACAGACTGCTCTTGCCGCTCTGGGGCCGCCGCAGTGTCAGACCTTCTTCCTCCCAGGAGAACCCACGAGCCCGTTTCCTGGGTCGGAAAGCGGGTCGACCGTAGGTTAAACTCGCCAGAACCAGCCACGCGTACTCTTCTCACCTCATCCCCCCGGGTTCTGTTGTAGTCTGTCTTCTGCATCGTTGTCACGAGCACCTCCAGCGTTCCCGTCCCCTGGAAATCCCACTCAGTTCGCGCCTTCACCGCCCCCTGCCTCGGGCTCCGGATCCCACTGGTTCCCCTCTCTGGCCGCCTCCCTCCTCTGGGCCAGACGATCCGATCCTCTCTGCTTCTGTCACACGAGTGCAGTGCCGGTGAACGGCGCGGGGGACCCCGGGGGCAGGGAGGCTGCCCCATCCTGCCTGGACTTTGTTCCTGAGGAGATGTCTCTGCTCTCCCTTTGTGTTTACAGGGACAGTTACTTCATTGCAATTTTATTTCCTTTCCGCAGAAGGGTGGAGTGCACCTGCTGTTCAAGGCAGTGCCCGCACCGAATCCAGCCTTTTTAGCTTGTCTGCAGTGAGCTCTCTCAAGCGTAGCGCCCGATGAAGTACGTGGACTTCCAATCCGGAGTGTGTTCACATCTTACCTCTGCCACTTGCCAGCTGGGTGATCTTGGGCAAGTTACTTAACTTCTCTGTGCCTCTGTGTTCTCATCCCTACATGGGAATGAATATACTCCATAGCGCACAGGATTGTTGCGGAGGTTAAATGAGGTGATGCATACAACGTTCCTAGTGTTTCACCTAGCGCAGCGAATCCTCAGTTGATAGTAGCCATTCCAGAAACCTCCTTCCTGGCCCCATCTCTGTGTTAGTGGCTTTGAGTGTGCTTTTGACTTTGCCGCTTCTGATTTCAGATGCTCTTTTCACCCGCCTGGAATGTGGTCTCCTCCCGTGTGCTTGGACCCCGACTCTCCCTCCCCTCCCTAGCTGAGCACACCCAGGACGGGCCGTGCGCAGGCAGGCCCTCATCCCCACTCCGGGTGGCGCCGGAGTTGCTGGAGTCACCGTGCGGGCCCCCCGGGCGCTCTGGCTTCTAGCTTTGGCTCCGCAAAGTGGAGATACTCATGCCGTCCTTGCGGAGCTGTCCGTAGTGAAATCCTCGGGCTGCGGCACAGTCCGGTAGGTACTTACGAAAGGAGAGATGTTATTAAGCCAGATCTCAGGAATCTTGCTTGCCTGGACGTCCCCTCCGAACGCTTTTGTAATTCCTTGTTCCACCGTTTCCTGGTCACCGACTAACCATGTAGTACCTCGTGTCACCTTTAAAATTTTTTTCTTCTTCTTCTCCTTGGAACTATTATTGGACCCTCCTTAGCCTGCAGATGCACCTGGTCCCTGCTCCCGCACTGGGGATCCCCCGAGGGCATGTCTAACCTGGCTGGGGTTTGTTGCGAATCTAGTCCGGCCTGCATCGGCCGGCGCTGTGTTGTCTTTTCATTTCGGCACAGTGGCCGGGAAGGCCCGGGGCTTGGAGGCCACAGCTCTCTTGATAATGTTTATTTTATTTTATTTTATTTTATTTTGGCATCTTTATTTTTGTGTGCTAGGCTCCCTGGCTGTCCCATTGGCCTGGCGGGAGGCAGACAGCGGCCCCCAGGGGCAGACCTGGGGCTGAGTAGATAAGGGCTCATTCTCAGAAGCCGCTCGGTGATTGCTGGGTGGTTTCTCCTCTTCGTTTTCTCCTCCGTGAAAACAGGAGCCTTTCAGCCGTGTTCCAAGAAACACTTCAACAGTCCTGCGCACCGAAAATTTCCTTACCTGAGATAAGGCCTGGGTGTGGGCGCTAGGGAAGGAGAAAGGTAGAGTGGAGAGGAAGCCTTCGCAGGCACTGACACGGCCTCCGGCCCAGTGGTCTGGAGACCGGACTTCCCGGGCCTCCCCTCGGGTCTCCCCGGCGCGGACCTCCTGAGAGGCACGGGGGCTCTCGCCCCTGGAGACGATCCCGGGGCCGGCAGTGGCCATGCTGAAGCTTCGCGATGGGACTGGGTCGCTGTGGCTGGAGCAGACGGTCCCTGGAAAAAGTCCCGAGCCCAGCCTTCTGGTCCTGGCGCTCAGTCCCTCGCTAGGCGACCCCGAGCGGGCCCTGCCGGCTCTGCGGACCTCAGTTTTCCGCCTGCAAAGGAAGCGGGTCCTGTCAGTATTTAAACATGTGTTTTCAAAAAAACATCAAAGTACTTTACATTTTTTTTCCAAAAAAGAATCGTATGCATATTCCAAGTTTATAAAACATAAAAAGAGCCGTTCTGTGCGAAGGAGGTGGGAACTCCCAGGGTCCTGTCTGCCTTTTTCCTGTCGTTCTCTGCTCTCACGTGCATTCCCCAAAGCTCCTCCGTGCAGACTTGGCTTCCCCAAACACAGCGTGAACCCCCTGGACTAGTTCCTCTCTGCTGTCTGTTCTAGGCCTTTCTCGCCACTGCAGCGATGCTCCCCCTTCCATGGAGACGGACGAGGAGGGCCTGTGGGCAGGGGCGAGGGGGGACTGATACCCATTATGACCCACTTACAACTGGAGCAGAGAGGATGCTGGTCACTGTGCTGGTTATTAGTCAATTTTTGTCTTAGAAACATATGCAATCAGATATTGTATTAATATTATCATATTTTATCAGCAGTACTATGCTGTATAATGTTTTTTAATGTACATTCTTTGGGTCCCATCCAGATTCATTTGAATAAAGATTTGGGGCTCTTGTTTTGAACAGTGTCCACAGGAAATGGATAAGTAACAACAAATAAACAACCCTAAGTGAAAACATGAAAACCTTTATCTGGATCCTTGGTAGGGTGACAGTCTCTGGGAGGAGTAGGCCGAATGGGCTGGGACTTGAGTTGACTCTGAGCACAGTCAGAATAACACCAATTATATCATGAAGGGCTGCCTCCAGGATAGGGTAGTTTCCATGCCTAGCAGCCCACGAAATAGGTGTTTCTTAGGGCTGCCTTAACAAATCATCACAAATTTAGTGGATTGAAGAAAGCTCCAGAAATTTATTTTCTAACAGTTCTGGAGGCCAGAATCTGAGATCAAGGTCCCAGCAGGACCATGCTCTCTCCAGAGGCTCTGGGGGAGAATCCTTTGACTCCTGCGGGTTCTGGTGGCTGTGGGCATTTCTTGGTTTGGGATTGTATAATCCCATCTCTGCCTTCGTCTTCAGGCGGACTTCTCACCTTTTCCCTGCTTTCCCTTCTTCTTTCTTGGTATCTCTCATGGAGATCCTTGTTGGGTTTAGGCCCACCTGGGTAATCCAGGGCGATCTCAGATCCTTAACTTCATTATATCCACAAAAACTCCCTTCTCAACCAAGGTCATATCGATAGATTCTGGAGGTTATGATGTGGATGTATTTTTGGGGGGGGCACCATTCAACCCACTACAGAGTAGTATTAACCCTGCTCTTAGATCGGAGAAAACCAGGCTTTAATCCATGTAGTGGGCTTACCCGTAGCTGCTCCACTGGTGATTAGGTGCTTTTGGGGGATGGCAATCCGATGTATCTTCCTCTGTTTCCCTAGCATAGTGCCGGAAATGCTGGGTAAATGAAACTGAATGCTTGTGAGAAGATGCTCTGCTCGCGGGTCTGCGTACCTTTACCGTGTCTGCAGTGCACAGCGGGTGGGAGGGCCTCGATGCTGCGGCAAAGGCTGCGTGGGACCAGAGCTCGCGCTGAGAGGCCCAGTGCCTGCCTTCCCCCCAGTCTGCTTGAGGGACTTCGGACCGGTCACTCTGCCTTGCTTTCCTAGTATGTGAGGTGGCGTTAGTCGTACTCAGCCTTCCTACAGATCTCACTGGGTGTTTCTATGTTATGTTGATTTAGTGGGGTGTGTGTCGGGTTGGGGGGGCGGGGAGCGTCCTGTCTGAAGGCAGGAGGAAGTACAAGATAAAATTTCCAGGCCCCTTGCAGCCCTGGGGTTTGGGGAAAAATTTAATCATGTTTTACACCACCAGATGTAAGCACATATTGTAACTGTGGGGGCAACATGAAATTGAGGACAATTGTGCTCTTTCACGTCGATGAGAGCAAGAAGCCTTCTGCTTAAACTGTGATCAGAAGGATGGAGGTCAGACAGAAATCCTTTTGTGACGACAGGGGATCTGTTTCATGGGAACGGGGCCCGAGGCTGGCTTCTCAGGGGGCAGTTTGGGAGCTGGGAGGACTGTGGCGTGTAGGGCCAGGAGTGAAGGGTGACGAAACATTCTGACATAAGGAAAACTTTCCAGAAGTTCAGGCCGTGAAACCTTGTAACGGGCGGTCGGGAATTGAGATGGTCCTGGAATCAACAAAACAGAGGCCAAATCCTTAATGCTCTTCTTTTGATTCGGAGGGCTTTCTGCCTGGTGGAGGGCTGCGAGGCCTCTTCTCTGCGTGGCTTGGGCTTGGGAGTGGGTTACTCCCAAGTAACCACTGGGAGTGGGTCACCGTCCTCAGTTCCCCGTTGTTGACCTTGCACGAGTTGCGTAACCGTCCCAGGTTGCTTGGCTGTAACAGCGGTGCTGATGCCTCCCTCCTGTGAGGATCGAATGAGTCAGGGCACGTGAGACACTCAGCACCGTGCCTCGCACACGGGAAGCGTTAAGAGGCTCTGACGTGTACGTGTGAAACCCTGTCGTCCTCGTCGGTGCCGTGCAGACAGTTTGGAAGGCCTCCAGGTTGGGGCAGGAGAGCCTCTGTGCTGGTAGAGGACTCACGCTTTCTGTGTTTCAGAATGAAGGCAAATTGAAACTTGGTATTTTTTTTTGATCAGAAACCTTAAGGCAAGGCAAGGCCTAGAGAAGCACCACAAGTCCCGTTTTCTGGGATCGTGGGTGTCGGCCCAGGGTGTTGGATGCCTCTGCTCCCCCTGACTTCCTTCTGCTGCTTTGGTGACTGCCCACAGACAGGCCAGCTCCCAGTCATCTGAAACACCAGTCAGAAGGCAGGAATTTGCAATCCGTTCCAAGCTGGAAGTGACTTTCATGTGATGGGGCCTCACCGCTCTGTGACTCTGTGACCAATTCTCCGGGCGCTGGCAGCTCTCCAGATGCCTAGGATGTGATGAGTCGACCAAACAACTTCAGGTCCCCTTGAGGAGAAGCCGGTGTCTGGCTTCTGGGCCAAGAGCTCCCAGCATGTGCAAAACGTAAGCCCCGAGTTTCTTTATTTTTTTTTTTTCCCCTGTTCTTTTCAGACAGCTCTTCTTAGGTGAGAAACCTACAACCTTCAATGTTGAAAGTTAATTTTAGGTAGAACAATCAGGGCTGGGCGTCAATGACTGAGGAGGTCGCCATATGTGGCAGACGTTCTGTTTTTATTGAATCAAAGGAGACAGAAATGAACCGAATTGCCTTCTACCCACCCATTTTTGTGAGCATGTTGGGGACATTTATCACCTCCAAGGGGTCCTTTATAAAAGGAAGATGGCCTCGGGAATCCCAATGCTGGCTTCTGGCAATTGCTGGGCTCCTAACTCACTGTGAAACTCTGAGCCGACCTCCTAACTTCTCAGGAAGTCAATTTCCTTACTTCTTTTAAAATTAGTTGGCTTCAGAGTTTCCTTCCCTATTAAAAATTCTTTCATGTATTTTTTTTAGTGTTGGATAAATTCTCTGTTGATAGAGCCATAAGGAATTTGTAAGGATCTCTTATGTTTGGTGAGTGCTTCATTGTTTCGTTTGTTTGAACCTTCTGAGCTTGGCAGAGCAGATCGTGTTACCCCAGCACAGAGCTGAGGAAAGTTGAGGAAGTGCAGATAAATCGAGTGCCTTGGCTTGGCCATGACTTTTTGGCGGGTGAATGGAGGAGGTGAGAATGAAACTCAGATCTCCTGATATCTAGTCCAGAATTCTTTTCCCATCTTGACAATATGATTGTTGACCGAGCAAGAAACCATTTCTGGCCCTGGCTGTCTCTGTCAGAGGCAAAATCCGACTCAACTTGTTCTTCTGGATAATGGTCATCAGCTACCCCGGGGGGCTCTTCTTGCTTCTCATTTGGAGTTCAGTTTATGATCAAATACGCTAATGTTAAAAATTGAGATCTTCAAGGCGAGTGTTGTAATCAGGCATGCAAAGTCAACAGGGGTATGTGGGGGTTTGGGTTGGAAACAAACTTGATGGACATTTCTGCTCCACCATTAACTGGCCACTCATCTACCTTTGTTTTTACATCTTTAAAATGGGTGATGCAGGGGTGCCTGGGTGGTTCAGTTGGCTCGGTGACTGCCTCCGGCCCAGGTCGTGATCCTGGAGTCCCGGGATCAAGTCCCATATTGGGCTCCCAGCTCCACGGGGAGTCTGTTTCTCCCTCGGATCTTCTTCCCTTTCATGCTCTCTCACACACTCTCTCTCTCCAATAAATAAATAAAATCTTTAAAAAAAATGGGTGATGCAATATCTATTGTTTAGGATACTCAGTACATTACTTTTCTTGCTCTCTTCATGTTACCTCGCTCATCTGTACTGAAGTTTTGGCATTCATTACAGTTCTGTCAGGCAGGAACTTTGAATGACAGAGGGGTTATGATATGTTGCTATGGGAAACAAGTGGCACAGAGTGGGGTGTTTTATTCGTACTTATTTTTGTATGAAAATGTGAAATAGAGATGCCTTGGTGGCTCCTTCAGTTAGGCATCTGCCTGCGGCTCAGGTCACGGTCCCAAGGTCCTGGGATTGAGTCCCGCATCGGGCTCCCCATTCAGCGGAGAGTCTGCCTTTCTCCCTCTGCCTGTTGCTCCCCCTGCTTGTGCTTTCTCTCTCTCTGACAAGTAAATAAAATCTTGAAAAAATGTGAAATAAGGTATACAATGAAAGGAGAAGGATCATCATGTGGATTAATAATGGTTTCTGTATAAATGGTGGGACAACCAGCGCTTTTTCCTTCTTTTTGCTTTTCTGCTTTTCCTTGCGTAGATACGTGGACCGTATGTTAAGATGGTAATCCGTTTAAAAAAGGTTCTGCCTTTAAAGGTGTACACGTGATGATTTTATTTGATTGGGGGAAAACGAGAGAACCAGGGTATTTCCAGGTGGTTCTTGACTAAGACTGCCTCCCAAATATTTTCAAAACAGACACAAATTGTGTCATCCACAGTAATTGCTAATTAACCCTCTTTTTGTTCAATTAAGACAGCCGCTCTCAGCTGCTGCGGGTCAGTGGGATCGAGGATGCCGTTGCCAAGCGCAGTTGGGGCCCGGGCTTCACATCTGCTGCTCGCCTTTGCCAAGCAGCTGTGTTCTGAGCAAGCGGCACGATGATACTCACCTGCAGGAAATGTGGGTCGCGGCGATGGTCAGCGGGCTGGGGGACAAAGAGCCAACGGCTCCGCCCCAGCAGGTGGGCCAGCCAGTGGAGAACGGGGTAGCGCCACGCGGGATGAATGTCTGCTGCTCTAACTACTGCGGGCGGGTGACCCAGCTGCTGGGTGAGACCCTGGGCAGGATGCCCTTGCAGCCTGGCTGGGAACCCGCAGTCCCCGGGCCCAGGACTTACAACACGGAGGCTCCTGACGGGAGTTTTCCCCCCATGCTCGGGAGCGGGGGCCAGAGACAGACGGAACCCCAGAGACCAAATATGGCAGCCGCGCACGGCGGTGCCGGCTGAACGCACAAGCCCCCGCCGCTCGAAGGTGTATTTTTGCTGCAGCTCCGTCAGTCTCGTCGGGAGCAGAGAGGAGTACTTTCTTGGCTCTCAGTAAGCAATAGCTCCAAATCCGAGAAATGAAAGAGCTTTATGTCATACACGATTATACATGTTTATTTTAATTTTTGTATTTAAGTGTATTTAATCTTATGGTTGAGTTTTGTTTTGTGGCAAGTGGATACTGCTTTTCCGTCTCCGAAAGTAACAGTGTTCCCTAAAAAGCATATTGATTTATGTAAAAAAGGGGTCACTTATAATACTATTAATAATACAGTTCGAGCATGGAATTGGCAAAAGTCTTCAAAGTGGACCGCAAACAGTTGAAATGTGGGCAGTACTATTATTCAGGGCTTGGCATGGGAAGGCCCAGGGTACTGTTGTCTCACCGATCAATTGAGTGAATGTAAGTCAGCAGCTCCCACGCCTGTCTGTCTGTTGGAATCACCTGGAAGGCCGGGAATGGGGAGGGGGACAGGTCTTCGGAACTACACCGCCTTTCTCCCACCCCCAGACATTCTGGTTTAATAGGTCTGGGGTATGTCTTCAGCTTTGGAGGTTGTCAGCGATCCCCAGGTGGTCCTCATGTCAGGCTCCTCGGGACTAGTGCCACAGCTCATTCTCTGATGTCCCCGAGACTTAGTCCCCTTGTCTACAGTATGGGCGTCTGCTGTATAGGATCTGCCCTGGCCTCTGTGTTCTTTAAAATACCAGCAAATGCCTTCGAGTGAACGGTGGAACATTTTGTCTCTGAAAGGGATTGCTGAGCAGGATGAGTCATCCCGGTTCTAGATGGAGAAGAAAATGTCAGTGCAGGTCTAGTCTGGGGCTGTTGGTGCAAAAGGAAGAAGGTGGGACAGAAGATGGAGAGGAAGAGGGTGCCTTGCAGAAACTCTGTTCCCTGAGCCAGCTTCGCTGATCATTCGTATTCTCGGATACAAATGGTATGGCAGGGGCCAGAGCGAAGATCTGGATGTAGGAGCTATGGGCTAGACATAGACAAGCCCCCATATCTCTGGATGCCACAGTTTCCCCATTTGGAAGATGTTGGGGGGGGGGCAGCAGTGGACTAATTGGTCTGTAAAGTCCCTTCCATCTTGTATGGGGTAATCTAAGGCTTCCTTCCTCTCACCCTGTCTTTCTTGGCTTTTTGCCAATGGAATCCCCCAAGGGCCAGTAGATGGCAGTAGAGACTTTTGAATTGGGATTTTAGTGCCTCTGGCCCACCCAATTGAGGCCCCTACCCTGGCATTGCTGGAAATGCTGCCCAGAACAGTTCCCTGCTGCTGAGCTCAACAGCTGCTCTCTGAATGTACTCATTTGTGAGCCACAAAGGGGCAAAATTTAAAGGAATAGTATTTCTTTGGAGTTCCCAGCCCAACCAGAGCACGGCCCTATAGGACCAACATGGTGCTCAGAGCCCGGTTACATCAGACCTCCCCTGGGTCTGGTTTTGGGTCCCTGTTCCTACAGTGAGCCATGAGTAAGGGAGTGTGGGAGAGCCCAACTGGACTTCTGTGGTAAGAGAGAAACCTGGGCCATTTTTAAGGTGGAACTGATTTCTGGGAGGGACTTAAATGTGTACATTACTGCATAGTTTGAAAGGGTATTTATATATGTGAACTCATTTCATTTTCAAAGCAACCCTTTGAAGTTGGTAGAAATAATTTTCAACTTTGTCGGGTGAGGGAGCTGAATCTCAGGATAAACGGAAAAGGGATTTGTTCAAAGACACCTTGCTCTGGGGAGGCGATCAGAAACTCGAACTCAAGTCATTCGACTCCTTAGCCCCGTCTTCTTTCTGTTGATGGAGGCACATGGGCTAACATGTCTCACTTTGGATCCCTGTAGGAACTCGGGGGCTATCCATTTGATAAATCTCCGTCACTCCCTTACCGTGTGGCAGACCCTGACCGGTGTTCCGGCAATGCAGAGAGGAAAGGTAAGTACCTACCCTTTCCCATACCGGCCACTTTATATCTTCTAGGAGCCATTCTAATTACATTAAAAATAATTGCCCAAAATAAATAAAGAAAAAAATGACAATCATTGTCAATCTCATCTTTTGACAATGCTCTACCCCAATTTAGAGGTGAAGAAATGGAGACGCAGAGAAATCGTGAAGCTTAACTCCAGATCGCGGGATGAGCAGGGGGGCTGGGACGCAGCAGCAGTCAGTCGTGTTCTCGCGGTCGGTGTTTGCAAACACACCCTCGTGGAGCTAGAACTCACAGACACTGCGATTCGCCCGTTTAAGGTGGACGCTTGAGTGGTTTGTAGTATATTTGGCGGAGATGAGAAAACATCACCACAGTCCATTTTAGACCATTTTTCATCACCCTAAGAGGAAGCCCTGGTCCCATTAGCAGTGGGGCAGCGGTTTCTCCACGGCCAGGTGCTGTATCCCGTCTCCGCGGATGAAGCACCCCGTTATCTCCTGTCTCCGGAGAGCAGTGCTGGCCCTTAGATGGGTCGTTACATTTCGTGCAATCCGCGGGACGGTGGTTGAGGCCCAAGGAACACGCGGCCCACGGCGTCCTGCAGAGCTTCGAGGCGAGGACTCTACCTAGAGAGGGAGAGAGAATGGTTTTCCGCACGGGCTGAGGTTTCTGATTGTGACGGGGCTGTGGGTTAGTACCCCTGGAAGTTAAAATGCGATCCGTAGAGGGGACACTTAGCCCTTGTATGCCGGGGGTGAGTGACCGCCATGGCATCAGATTAGCAAAGACCCCTGTTAGTCCTCATGGGAGTGTGCCGGGCGGGCAGGAGGACGGGGCGCAGTCCGGCCTGAGCAGAGTTGGGTTAAGAGCCCCCGGCTCCTTGGATGGGGGCTGTCACCTGGAAACGTGGTTGGCGTCCCTCTCATCCCCGGGGTCAGCCTGGTGTCCTAAGCTTGTCCAGCGGTGAAGCCCATCTAGGACAGGCCTGATCTGGGGAGTGGCAGAAACTTCCTAGGAGCAGCGGGAGGACCAAGGAGCCCACAGCTGGTTCACTTGCTCTGTCTATAGTGAGTGCAGCCTCTGCGTCTCTCCGTTTCCGGTGCTTCCGAAGATCCCTACCAGCTGGCTCCAGACCCAGCACCTAGGAGAGCTGTTTCCGGGAGGCCTCTGAAGATGGCCTTTCAGCTTCAGGAGCGGCGAGGAAAGTGCAGACGAAAGTCTCATTTTCATAACTTCACAGGAATAATAGCGGCCATTAGTGGAATGCCTTCCCAGCGCCAGATGGTATGTCAGGGATTTTTCGCTTATTTCACTAAAATCTCCCAATAAACCTGCCAGGGCCCCGTTCTTCCACCCACTTCAGTGGAGACGAGGATCAGAGGGGGGAAGGAGTGTGCCCCTGGTTCGTGGAGCTGGGACGCTAACCAGAGTGCCCAGCTTGTCCTGGTGTGCCGGGGATTTTTCCTGGATTCGAGACTGAAAGTCCCATGTCCCAGAAATCACCTCAGTCCTGGGCAGGCCGGGACAGTCGGTGAGGCTCCTCTCCAGGACTGTTGGCTCCCCTCTGCTGGGCCTGCCACCTACGTGCTGAGGTTTCTTTGGCTGCTTTCTTGACAGCAGTACGTGGTTTGGGCTCCCCTTCAAAACCTACTTAGGGACGCGCCCTGCTCCTCCCTATCTGTCCCCGAGTGCCTGCTCCCTTGCCCTACTCAGAGCCTTGTCTCCTCCCAGCTGTTTCCTGGCTCCCTCACTCGCCTAGTTATTCTGGTTTTGAGATGGGCCCTTTACCGTTTATCTGTTTAAGCTTCCCCCAAGCACCCAGCCCGCCGCTGGCTACAAATCATCCGAAGACGGGGGGCTTGAGTTCCAGCTGAGCCCCCTCCTCGCTCTGCCCCTTGGGGAAACCACCTCCCTGGAGCTTTGGCTTCCTCCCCCAAGGCAGGTTGCCAACTGTACTCCCCTCTCAACGCTGCCATCGAGTCTAACGTACACGCAAGATAGGAAATCTGATTGTCAACATGAAAGGCCCTGCACGCGTCGGCCGTCCTTACTGTTGGTGACTTCCTCCTTTCCCTGGCCACCCCGGGCAGGATAAATGAGTTCAGTTATTGTGTGGGCCTGATTTTTCGGCGGAGCTTCTGGTGCTCGCCGGGCGGGCTGTCCACGGCTTCCAAGTCCTCGGTCTCTTCTCCCTGTCTGGCGAATTGAAATACGGGGTTTTGCGAGTGTCCAAACGTTCGCCTGTGGCATGCTTAGTCTTGGGTCTGGATTGACTTCAAGCTGGAAGAGGAGATTGGATTCGGTGTCTTCAAGTCAGCCGTCAGACCCAGCGCTCCGAACACGGGCTCACGGCGTTGTCACGGAGTATTGAGGCAGGAAGGGATCAAGGAAGGGATGGGGGACAGCGTGGGCTGAGTAAGTGACAGGGAGAACACTAGGACAGGAGGCAGAATTGCTTCACAAGGTTAAAAATACTTAATGCAAATAAGCCGTTTTCTCACAAACCACCCTAAATCTTTGCTAGAGCAAGGTGGCTTTGGAAGCATGAGAAGTGTAAAATTCGACGTGGTTCCGTCTTCTTTTCACACGTTAGCTTCCCTTGGCTCTGGCCCTTCCCGCTGCCATCCCGTGCTGGCCGCTCGCCTCTCGTCAAATGAGCACAGAAATGAGCCATTTTTGTTGCATCTATTTTAGAAGCATTTATTGAAGTTGGTTTTCCCTCCTCTTCACACCACTCCAGCACTTGTGGCCATTTTCAATTATTTCTGTTATTTCTTCTTTTCTCACTTGTTCACTTTACCTCAGCATCCCTTGCTGGTTTCTTTTGTCCACCCAGACCTCTTAACGCTGGGCCCCATACCCGGGCTCCCTTTTTCTTAACTGCCCTCTGTCCTTGGGTGACCTCACTCGATCTTTTGGCTTCAATTATTATTATTATTTTTTAAGATTTCATTTGTTTATTATTTAGGGGGAGAGTGCACACATGTGCGAGCAGGGGGAGGGGTGGAGGGAGAGAGAATCTCAAGCAGACTCCCCACTGAGTGCAGAGCCCAACATTGGGCTCCATCAGGACCCTGAGATCATGACCTGAGCCAAAGGCAGAGGCTTTAACCCACTGAGCCACCCAGGCGCCCCCTCACTTGTATTTTTAATAGATATCTGAATTCCCACGTCCCAAACCATTCTGATCTGCACCTGGGCCAGCCCTCCCAGCCGGCCCCTCCTGTCCTCATCCTCATCGTCATCTCAGCCCCGGGCCGCCCTCCAGTTGTCCAGGCCACACACCTTGAGACATCCTTGACGACTCTTTCTCTCTTATCCCTTCTTCAGATCTGCCAGAAACCCTCCAGTTCCACTTAAAAAGACCATGTTTCCTGGATACCAAGATACAGATCGTGTCACGTTTTAATATCTCCAAATTAAGAATGCGTCCCACAAACTGGCCTCTTAAAAGTTCAACGAGATACGGTGTTATCGAGGATTTGATGATTGTTCAGCCCTTTGTGTTAACAGTCAAGGTCGAAGTCACGGTCATTTCCCATGTGGATTGGGCTGTCTTCCTCTCCTTGCACAATTCATCGTCTATTCTCAAATGATAGCTATGGCGACTCATTTACAGCATAAATTAGATCAAAACCTTCCAGGGACTTCTGTCTCATTCCAAGAAAAAGCTGGTATTCCCATAATGTCCTAAAGACTCTAGGTGACCCAGCCCTTCTTTCCTCTACCATCTCATCCTTACTCTCTTTACCCCTCACTCATGCTGTCCCAGCCCCACTAGATTCTTTGCTGATCTGCAAGCAAATCAGACACATTTCCACCTTTGGGCTTTTGCAGTGGGTGGGCCTACTCCTTAGTGCACTCTTTCCTCAGATATCTGGTTGGCTAATCCCCTTATTTCCTTCAAGTTTTGCTTAAACATCATCTTATCAATGAGGCTTATTTCGACTGCTCTAATTAAAATTAAAATTGCAACTGACTCCTTTCCCCAGTACTTTTCTCCCATTCTCTGCCCACCCCCCAATAGCCCTTACCACCTCCAGCATAATTACAGTTTACTTATCAATACCTAGCTTCTGTTACAAGAGTGTCAATCTCACCAGGCCAGAGCTGTGTTGTCTGTTTCACTTACTGAGGTACCCCAAGCACCTCGAGCAGGTACTCACAACTCTTTGTTAAGTGAGCTTCAAACTCAAGAAAAGCAGCAGTGATCAGAGAGTCGGAAGTCGAGCATATAGACTCGTCAGAGATCCTGGTGTGATTTCAGTGACGACAATGAATGTTTTCCCTCCCTTCCTTTCAAAATAAGCCTCCCAGAGCTGAAGCCATTATTGAAAGCAGTGGTGGGGAAAGGGGTGGGAAAGATGGCCCATGAGAAACAGCCCAGTCAGCGACTTCAGTGAGCTTAGGTAAGTCAGAAGCTGGGCGGCCGTGTGTGACTTTCATTAATCACCCTTTTCACACCACATCAACACAAGTGATGACTTTTGTCTGCACCTCCTGCCTTCAGTGCCATGATATATGGCCTGAGAAGAGTCCTGGGCACTAATTGTTGAAGAGCCCAAAAAGATGAATGCTCACATCCTGGCCTGTGAAGGAAGAGGAGATCATAGCAGAGAGTGGACGGGCCATGCACACCTGTGTTGGCTTTGGCCTCCCAAGCCTGGCCTGGCTGTTCTCCCCATACAGTGGCCTGGCAGCTGTTACCCCGCAGAAGAAAGAGCCCTCAGGCATGGATTTGTGGCCCCTTGGTTGCATGGCTCCCTGAGAAGTCAGCAGGAGAGGAGGACTGATGAGGGCAAAGTTACGAGATCAAGCAAAACAGGGAGATTTGGAACCCCTCCTCTGTGCAAACTTTTCTGCTCTTTCCCCGACTTTCCACCCCAACAGAGGGCTCCAGGTGAGAGTGTGTTAATATAGACAGAGATGAGAAATTGGATCAAGAGTCTCATTTTGCCATTTCCCACACCCTTGGGCGAATTATTGATTCTTTTTAGTTTTCCCTTGATTTATAAAGTGATAATCTCTTGTAGCTGTATAGAATTGCAGATGTCACAAAATATAATATAGTTAATAAATAACACTTATTAACTAACATGAGCCTCTCGATTCTGTAAGGTCTGGGGGGATATAATTATATGCATTTTACAGATGAGAAAATCCCCATGATTCAGAGAATTCAAGCCATTTGCCTGAGGTCACAAGGCTAGTGAATGGAGATGAAATAAAAATTCAGCTCTTCGTTTCTTAGTTCAGTAAATTTTACGAGTCTCTTAGGCCTTCGCATTTAACTCATTGACATTGAAGTTGAGTAACCAGTGATGACCCTACCAAGGAAAGATTTTCTTAAAAACAGAAGATGAAGGAAGGTCATAAAGATGATGGTTGATAGAAAAAAGTGAATCCTGAGTTATATTTCTTCATTCATTCATTCATTTCACAGGGTTTTTTTGAGCACCTGCTTTGTGCTGTGAATGTTCTAGATATTTTACATCCCATGGCACCTAAATCTTAAAATAGCTTCGAATGGTAGGGAATAAGATATTTCAAGAGCTGCAAAAGTTAGTCACTCCATATGGGTATCCTTGTGGCTAGTGAACAAATTGTAGAGGGTTTATGGTTCCTAGAAAAAGCCATGCCTTTGTTCATGCTGTTTTCTTCATGTGCACTGCCCTTCTTTCAACTGGCCCATCTATCTCTGCTCCCCTTTGAAGAATCAACTCAAGCATCACCATGGAAGAAAACTTCCTTGATACCTCACCACTTCTCATAGAATTGACTGGTGTCAACTCTGTACTCTGCAAACATTGTCACGTATGTGCAGTCCTTCCTAACATTGGCTCATACATCTGTCTTCCTCTACCAGGCTCTGAGAATCTTGATGGAAGAGATAGTATCCATTCAGAACTGGAAACAATCCAAAGACAAGCATCATTAACATTTAAAAATTTTTCATTATATTATTATTTCTTAAAGATTTTATTTATTTATTTGAGAGTGAACAAGAGCAAGCGAGAGAGAGAGAAAGAGAGGGAGAAAACACGAGTTGGGGGAGGGGCAAAGAAGAGGGAGAAACACCCCTAATTTTTCATTATATTAATGTCTAACATATACTTTTTTTTTCCAAAAGATTTTATTTATTTATTTGACAGGAGAGAGATCGCAAGTAGGCAGAGAGGCTGGCAGAGAGGAAAGGGGAAGGATGCTCCCCACTGAGCAGAGAGCCCGATGTGGGGCTTGATCCCAGGAGCCTGAGATCATGACCTGAGCCGAAGGCAGAGGCTTTAACCCACTGAGCCACCCAGGCGCCCCTGTCTAACATATACTTAAATACATTATTTTTCTAGATCTGAAATCATGTGGTTTTATTTTCTCTTTTCTAACAAAGATGGATTTCCCCTTACATTTTAATGCTTCCTAAACTGGGACATATTTTACAACCAATATTATGTTATTATTAGTATTATAGTGTTTATCAACACCCAAATGTGATGTTAATCTGGCTAGTGAGTCTTAAATTGCTACCATCTAGAATTGAAGGAATACTCTGTGTGTGTGTGTGTGTGTGTGCATCTATACTGTATTTTGCCAAATATGTATGTATTATTTTCTCAAATATACATATGTGTAGGTATATAATCATATATTCTGTAATGTATAGTAGACCAGATAATATATTGTGAGCATTTTCTCATAACAGTAAATATTCCTTGAAAACATAAATTTTAATGGCTGCCTAGTTTCCTACTCTATGAATGAGCCACACGTTCGTTGATTACTGTTGGTCCTTGGAACTGTTTCCAGTTTTTTCCCAGTATATGTGTGTAATTCTGTTATGAATATCTGTGCACATATATCTGATTACCTCCTTCGATAAATCCCACAAGTAACATCACCTACTCAAAGACAAACACCTGTGTAACCTGTGTGTCCAGGACACGTTGTCTGAGCTGCCCTTCCCCCATCCCCGCAGCCTTCGTCTGCCCCAGTGCCACCTTCGAGGGGCACACAGAGAGATAGATGGCAGTTATAAACCCTTAGTGGCTGCCTAAGGACATGCAAACCTTTTTTTTTTTTTTTTTTCAAAAACCAGCAATTTTCTTAAGAAACACATTTGGTCTTTTATAAAAGAAATGAAAAAGATTTAAGCACAACTGTTGCATGGCATCCCTATCTTTTTTGTTTGTTTTGTTTATTTTTAGAAACTTAATTAATTAATTAAAGATTTTATTTATTTGACAGAGAGAGCCACAGCGAGAGAGGGAGCAGAAGCAGGGGGAGCGGGAGAGGGGGAAGCAGGCTTCCCGCTGAGCAGGGAAGCCAATGCGGGGCTCAGTCCCCGGACTCTGGGACCATGACCTGAGCTGAAGGCAGACGCCCAAAGGCTGAGCCACACAGGCGCCCCTAAAATTTATTTATTTAAAAGATTTATTTGTTTTCGAGAGAGCGTGGGGGGGGGGCGGGCACAGAGGGAGAGAGTATTCAGCAGACTCTGCGCTGATCACGGAGCCCGCCATGAGGCTCCAGCTCGCCACCCAGAGGTCAGGACCTGAGCGGAAACCAAGAGTCGGACACAACGGACTGTGCGACCCAGGTGCCTCAGTGTCCCTGTCTTTGACCCGAGTTACTTGAGTCCTGAGAGACACAGGCTCAGTGTCGTCCCAAACTCTGAGGTGAGGCAGGTATGGGAGCAGTCCACCCAGAACTGACTTGGACCGAGGAGAACTAATGAGACAAGGGAGCCGCAGCTCAAGTTTTCTGAAAGCTTGTTCCATTCTGGCTTTTCAACATTAAGTAAGCACCTTCTGTATGTTGGCAGTGTGCTGGTTTGGGGAACGAAATGATGGACGAGACCCAACTCTTACCTTTCAGAAGCTCAGAGACGAGGGGGCGTTGAGTGGTAAGTGCATTATTTAATAAAGTATCGCGGCTGTTTCTTTGGGTTGGCGGATGATGGGGAGGGCAGGTGGGAGGCACAGTTAATTGCAGGCGAGAGAAGAGGAGTTTCGGGAAAGGCGGCATGAAGCCGGAGCAGAGACTGGAAAGCAGAGAGGCGAGCACTTTCAGAGATTGCTGAAGAAAGGTGATTTTCTTGCCTCTTGCTGCACTGAGTACCCACTCCCCTCAGCATTTTTCCTGAAGGCCCAATTATGCTGTTTCCAGGGAGGACACTTTCATATATTCGTCCTCATTTTAACACCCTGGCCTGAGGGGAAATGCAGACCCATGGCTGCCTTTTTTTTTCAGGTTGGTCAATAAGAGAAAACCGGGCAAATCTCAGAGGCTGGGATGACACTGATTACAAATGACCCCCCTCTTGCAGGATGACAAGATTGCTCCTTGCCCAACATATTTTTTTGTCCTGTAATAATTCAGTTTTGCTTAGAAGGCAGAAAGGGAGAGAATAACTTTCTGGAGAGCCCTGGAGGTGTGGGAACAGATGGGAACTTGAGTCTGAACACTTTAATGAGCCTGCGCTCGGGGATCGCACCCAGTAATTTACAAGGACGTTGATAAGCCCTTCCTCATTCAGAGGTCACTTCTCTGGCCACATTGGCTGTGTGACAAATGCCTGCGAACCAGGAAATGGGCACAAAAAGGCTCAGAGATGTCAAAGCTAATGTCGAAAAGCCCATGGACTAAAGCAAAAATGCTTCCTGGCTTTGGTGCAGAACTTATTTTTTTCTTACTTAAGAAACAGTTCTAACTTGGCAATCTGGTTTCCCAAGACATAGCAGATTAGATACAGAAAATCAAAAGTGGGAAGAGGAAGGGGGTACAGGCTTTAGCTCAGGCAAGCTGCATCAAATCTAGAGGCCCTGGGGGAGAACTACCAGGAAAAAGCAGAGAAAACTCAGCAAGGGACCATTTTCTGGCATTTCATGCAAGGACTGGAGCATGCTATAGGTCACGGATTCCCACGGCTGTTAGGTACAATGCACGATGACCCCTGGTCATTGACTAGGACTAAAATTATGTTTAGTGTCCTCAATTTACAAAGCCCAGAGAGATGAGATACCTTTCTTTTCAAATAGCTAAGATATTTAATTTATACTTAAAATTTTTTTTTTAAACTTGGAAAAACCATTTATTTGAAATTCCTCTTTCTTAGTAAAACTAGGTTAATGAAATAGTAGTGTCTCAAAAGGCAGCTACTGTTAAGAGGCAAAGGACAAGTTGTCCTGTGTAGGGAATCTATGGGGCATGAGGAAGGAGTGACGTATGGCTTCATAGAGGTTTCCAGGGAGCAGAGGGGACAACAGTTTGGAGGTAACAGCAGAGGTCAAATCATGGTGGGCTTCGTATGGCAAGGGGACACAGTGCAGGGTGTTAGCAAGGGGAGTCGAGTAGGCAGATATGTATTTAAGAATAATCATGTTGACATTACAGGAGGGAGCGTGGCCTGAGTCTATTAGACATTTGACCATTCTGTCCATTCTCCAGAATGACTCCTTTGTCCCTGGCTAGAGTGACTAGAGAGAAACCCATTTCTTTACTTGTGGTCTGATCAGGAAGTGCGTGAGTTTGGACACCTGTGTAGGCATCATGACATGGAGCTCCATCCATTGCTGGTCCTGTTACCTTGCGTAAGACATTTACCCCCCTGAACCTTCCTTTTTTGATCTCTATTATGGGTACCATAATCCTTGCCCTTCCTTTCTCATGGGACTTTTGTGAGGGTCAAATAAACAAGGGATGGAAAAGTGCTTTATAAGACAAAGTGCTCTTTTTTTTCCCCCCTGTAAAAAATATCTTTTGCAATGCCAAGTCCTGAGCTGGGCATAAAACAATGTGATAATAGACTCGACTCACTAAATTCTGAAATGTTCCTTGGGTCTTATGTTGATAATCATGGTTTGCCATCTACAACTACTTCCCATCCTTCATCTGCTCTGTTCCAGGAGACTGAATTCAGGGAACCATATCTCCTGGGTTCCCTTGCTTTTCAGCTTCTGGTTGGGTTTTGCCAAGGGAAGGAACTAGCAGGAGGTCAGAGGGCAAGAGAAGGAGAGAAGCTGGGGTATCTTGCTGTTTAGTTGCGCTCTGTTCCATCACAGAAGTCTTTCACCTCCTGTTGAGTGGTCCCTCTCCCATGGTTTAACTCTCACTGGATTTTGGTGACCTGTCCTTGTCAGGCCTCACTGTGCCAGTAGCTCCCCACTATGGTTAGACTCTGCGTCTTCCACCTTTTTTCCTGGTTCTCACTCTGCCCACGCCTTTGAAAACAGTCCCTTCATGAAAGCTGTCTTCCGTTTCTCTAAAAAGTACGTCATCTGTCTTGTGATAGGACTCTAGTCCATGCAGATGTTATAGGACCTTGTCTAATATCTCAGTTCAAATTCATGGGAACTATTAAAAAGGCTTCTTTTGTGGTTGAACTTTCAACCAGTTTCAACCAGGTTGGGGCTTCAGTACTGACCTTCCAGTTCTCCCTAAGTCCATTTTATTGGAGATGTGTACATTGTATTCTAAAACCCCCATCAAACCAAGTATCCTTCTCTTCTTAAACATTATTTTAAGAAAACTTTGTTGAGATATAATGTCCATGCAAGAAAATGCATGTATTTTAAATGGACGGTTTGATGAGTTCTGAAAAATGTATATGCCCATATAACCATCATGACAGTCAAGATAGGAGCATTTCTATCACTGTGTGAGATTTCCTTGTGCCCCTTTCTACTCAGTCCTGGCCCTAGGCAACTGCTGATCTATCATCTCTCCTTATAGATAAGTTATTCTTTGCAAAGTGATTCTTATTAATAAAAATCATACAGTACTTATTCTTCTGTGTTTGGCTTTCCTTACTTTGGAGATTATTCCATTCTGTGGCATGTATCAGCCATCGTTCTTTGTTATTACTATGTGTTGTTTCCTTTACCCACTGTTGGCTATTTGGGTTCTTTCTGGTTTTTTGTGTCTTGTAAATAAAGCTAATATGAACACTCACACATAGGTTTTTGCATGAACATGTTTTCATTTCTCTTGGTAAATATCTAAGAATGGAACTGTTGGGTTGTATGGCAGGTGCGTGTTTAATTTTATAGGAAAGTGCCAAGTAGTTCTTCAGACTGGTTGTTACCATTTTACACTGTTGCCAGTGTGAGTATCTGTTACTTCCTTGCCAGCATGTAGCATTGTCTTTCTTGTTAATTTTAGACATTCTAATGGATGTGTAGTAGTGTCTCCTTGTGATCTTAATTTGCGTTTCCATGAGAACTAAAACTTTTGAGCATTTTTTTTTCATGTACTTATTGGCCATTTGTTTATTTTCTTTTGTAAATTGTGTCTGCTCCAATGTTTTGCCCCTCCCTCCTTTATTTTTTCAATTTTACTATTTTGCTTATTATTGAGTTGCAAATCCATCATCAGATATATGTGTTATAAATATTTTTTCCAGGCTTGACTTTTCATTTTTTCAGTGGTATCTTTGAAAAGCAGAAGTTTTAAATTTTGATGGAGGCTAATTGATCTTTTTTTTTCTTTATGCTTCATGATTCTTTTTTCCTAAAAAAAAAAATCTTTGCCTAACCCAGTGCTGCGAAGATTTTCTCTTGCGTGTTGTTCCAGAAGTTTTATAATTTTAGTGGTGAAATTTAGGTCTATAATCCATTTCAAATTAATTTTTGTGAATGGTGTATGGGAAATGTTGAGGGTATTTTTCTTATGTGAATATCCAATTGTTCTATCACCCTTTGTTGAAAAGAATATTTTTTTACTGTTGAAATGCCATGGCTTCTTGGTCAAACATTATATGCCAGTTTAAGGAATCTTTTTTTTAAACAAAGATTTTATTTATTTATTTGAGAGAGCGTGCAGAATGAGAGAGAGAGAGAGAGAGAGCACATACGAGTTGGGGGGAGGGGCAGAGGGAGAAGGAGAAGCAGACTTCCCATTGAGAAGGAAGCCCGACATGGAGCTTGATCCCAGGACCCTGGGATCATGACCTGAGCTGAAAGCAGATGCTGAGTCACCCCGGTGCCCCAAGGATTCTTTTTTTGACTCCTTATTCTTTTTCTTTGACTTCTGTGTCTACGCACTTGCCAATAATACCACACTATTGTCTTGATCACTGTAACTGTAAATTTCTTGAACGCAGGTATTGTCAGTCTCCAATTGTGTTCTTTCTCTCAAGAAGATTGTGCCAACTATGCCGGGTCGTTTGAATTTCATATAAGCTAGAATCAGTTTTCCAATTTTTACAAACAAAAAAGTCTACTAGAATTATGATTGGAATTGTGCGGATCTGTTGATCAGTTTTGGGGGATTGGCTAGCTTAATAATACTGAACCTTTCAATCTGTAAATATTAGCTCATCTTTCTATTTATTAGGGTCTTCAAATTAGAGTTTTCAGTGTACCGGTCTTGCGTAGAGTTTAAGTTTATCCCTACATATTTCATGTTAATGATACTATCACAAATGATATTTTAACAACTCAACCTGCAGTTGTTTGCTGCTGGCGTGTACAGGGTATTACTCTTATTTTTTAATCCTGACCTCCTACCTTACAACCTTTCTAAGCTCCCTCATGGGTTCCAAGAGCTCATTATTTTTGTAGATTCTTTAAGATTTTCTTTACGTATGATCGGGCCATCTGCAAAGAAAGACAAATTTACTTCTCCCTTCTTAATATGCTTGTCTTTTGTTTCTTTCCTTAACTTCTCAGAACGCCCGTGACCTTTCGTAAAATGTTGATTAAAAATGGTGAGAGCAGACATCTTTGCCTTGTTCCCAAATGTACAGGTAAACATTCAGTCTTTCATTTTTATCTATGATGTTGGAATAGGTTTTCACAGATGCTCTGTCTCCTTGAGGAATTTACCTCTATTCCTTGTTTGTCAAGAGGCTTTTGTTTTGTTTTGTTTTGTTTTTTTATCATGGATAGGTTTCAGCTTTTGTCAAATGTGTTTTCTGCACCTATTGATTCGGTCATATGTCTTGTTGTCCTTTATCCTGTTGATGTGATTAGTTGAACTGATTAATTTTGAATTTTAAAGGGGTTTTGAATTTCTAGGATTGCAGTTTGTGTATCCTGTATTAAATTCCTACCAAGCTGACGTCCCAACCCCTCTTTAATTCATCTAAAAGGTTGCTTATGTTTTGGAACCTACATTTGCATTTATGACATGAAATGCTATCACTTGTATGGAAGAGACCAGCTCGAGTTAGGTACTCCTCATTGTCCGCTTGGCACCCTGTTCTTCCTTTTAGCAATGTATATTTTATACCAAATGATGATTGTTATTTTCCTTTATTATCTTAGTGTCTGCCCCAACTGGATTTGAACTTTCCAAGAGCTGAGACTTTGTCCTATTATTTCAGTAATTCTAGTGCCAAATACATGATAAGTTGAGAAGAAGAACTAGGAACAGGCTCTTTGCCCCTATAACTTTTCTTTCTCCCCTAGAATCCCACTAAGTTGGCCTTCTTAGCCCATTATACAGACAAGGCTCAGAGAGTTGAAATTCTCTGTCTCAGGCCACCTAGCTGGTAGGCACAGATCCACGATTTGGAAGTTCTTCTTTCCACCTGTTGCAGAATCTCTTAAGTGGCAGGCTATTCAATAATTATTTATCAGCTGCTTGGCTGAATGAGTAAACGAGTGAATGAGTGAAAGTAACCTTTCCCCCTTTTTTTCATGAATGGAACAGGTCCACCTAATGAGAAAGAAAAAAAAAAATCGGCTTGGAAACTGGTATGTTGGTTGGTAAGGCATGCGGGAGGGGGAACAGGCGGGGGTAGGGAGCCCTTGCTAAAAAAAAAGAAAAGGAAGTGTGAACTATAAATTTACTTGACAGGGTTGCATCTCTGCGGCTCAGACGTTGGCCACTTCATCTTGGCATGATTGTTATATAACAGGGGGATGGAGAAATGGCCGGAAAGTATTGCTTCCTATTACATAACTCTCCCTGTGTGCCTGACAGCGTTTCTGATAATGGGAGAACAGAAAGCGTGCCCCTCTCCGAGTGAAAGACTGCAGGCTTCTTGCAGTGGAATCGGCCTGGTCGTCAGCCGTTTCGAGCGTTAGAGTGGTGACCGATTTCCTCAGCGGCCTCCGCTGTCTCTCCTGCGCCCCCCGCCCTCCGTCTCGTCTCCGCGCGCCCCGCCCCCCAGGAAGTGTCTTGTATTCACGTTCCTTACAAACACCTCTCACGCCTTCTAGCTCCACGGTCCTTTCGCGCCCAACGAGGGATTTCTGGGGGAGAATGCTCTGGGTTATTGGAGTTTTCGTTGCCTGGTGGGATGGGCCCCAGTGGAGCTGGGTGGCTTATTTTTGCTTCCTCACCGTTTAGCATTGTGGTGATAAGAACTTAGAACAGTCTTCGAATAGTCCCTACTTGTCTGTTTTGCATGTTTCAAAAGGCGGCGTGGGACAGTCGGCATGACCCCCTGGGCGGGCTCGGTGGGGGCCTCTCCGCGGGTTGTCCTGAGCGCAGCCGCCTTGCGGGGCAGTTAGGGTCCGTGCTCGGAGCACCCAAACCGCTGGTGCCTCCTGTCTGGGCCTCTCCCTTGGGACCTACGCGGATTGGGCTCAGTGCCCGGCAACTGTCCCGTGTCCGCACATGACGCCGAGTGAACGCGGGCTGGAATCCTCCACTGTCTCTTCCCCTGCGTGCAGGCCTCCCGCACCCTCTGCTGGCCCTGCCTCCACCGAAGGCTCTGCGTTCTCCTGCCCCCACGTGGGTGCCGCGTCCCTGCTTTTCCTCCTTCCGCTTTGCCATCCCTAGTGCCATGGCCGGAATGAATAGTTTCTAACTTGTAAGTTAAAGCAAGCCACGGTGCTGCCCCAAACCCTCCAAGTGCTTTCCTGGTGCAGTGAGAAGAGGCCACACGGTCTGCTTCTGTCCAGTCTTTGACTTTATCTCCTACTGTTCTTTTTCTTCTTCTTCCTCTTCTTCTTCTTTTTAAGATTTATTTATTTGTCGGAGAGAGTGAGAGCGAGCATGAGTACAAGCGCAGGGAGCAGCAGGCAGAGGGAGAAGGAGACTTCCCGCTGTGCAAGGAGCCCGATGCGGGATTCGATCCCAGCACCCTGGGATCATGATCCAAGACAAATGCAGATGCTTAACAGACTGAGCCACCCAGGCGTCCCTATCTCCTGTTCAGACACGCTGGCCTTGTTTCTGTTCCCCAGGCACACTGCCTGACGCTCCGTGTGCTAGCTCTTCCTACTGCTTGGAAGGCTCTTTCTCGGGACCCTAACATGGCTGGTGCATCAGCAAATGTCATCTCCTCCCTCCACCCAATCTAAAGGTGCCTCTCCTTCCCTCTCTCTCATTATACTGCTTTATTCTTTTTCAGAGACCTCGCCTTTATGCCTTTTATCTCCTCCACTTAGGTCCATGTTTATTGTTTGTCTCAGGGGTTGAATCAGACCTGCCTCTTCCTGTAAATAAACATTTCCTGGAACACGGCCATGCCCATTGTTTCTATCTCCCCCAAGGCCGCTTTGGCTCTCCGAGTGCGGAGCTGACTAGTTGTGACAGAGACAGTTTGGCCTGCAAAGCCTAAAATATTTACTTTGTGGCCCTTCACAGAAAATGTTTGCAGACCCCTGCTTTCTCCTTCTCCACTACCTGCTGCCTCGCTCACTGCCGATTTCCCAGCGGTTCTCTGCACGTGACGGTGCTCTGTGAATTTAATGAATGTGGGAACATAGGCTGGTGTGTTTTTGATGCTGAGTGTATGTATCTTTTGAGCCCTTGCAGGGAAAAGAGAACCAATAAGGGCCACATCTGTGTTTATGCGCACACAGACATATTTCTCCGTCTGGGAGGGAGAAGGCAGTGAGGCAAAAAGGACATCGTGCAGCTTTTGGGTCCACTCAGAGCAGCAATCCAGACCCGGTCCTGTCACTTCGTG
>CM052798.1:158845890-158881213 GCA_028533885.1 Nasua narica | reverse complement strand
AAAAGTTGGGTATTCATCCTTTCTGATGGAGGCATAATATTCCATTGTATATATGGACCATATTTTCTTTATCCATTCGTCTGTTGAAGGGCATCTCGTCTCCTTCCACAGTTTGGCGATTGTGGCCATTGCTGCTCTGAACATTGGGGTCCATGTGGCCCTTCTTTGCACTACATCTGCATCTTTGGGGTAAATACCCGTGCTTAGCTTTAAACAAATGTAGTGGCGTGGAGTCCAAAGTACAGACACCGCCATTTTGGCAATTCAGTTTGGTTCCCTCAGCTGACACAGGGAGGTGGTTAGTGAGTGCGTACTGCCCTCCAGGCACTATGTTCCGTTCCAGGAATGAGGAAACTATCCAAGAAGAGAGCTCACCAGCTCTCCAGTTCCAGGGTCCCACCCGTGCAGCAAGTAGAGTGCGACACACTGGGGCATGCAGGGAGAAACAAGACACAGTCCCACCCGTGCAGGCCTTCCGATGTTGCACAAGAGATCAGAGCCGCTCACCTGCTACACCTTAGCAACGGAAGGTTGTTAAGAACCACACGAGACACGCAGGCACCAAAGATCTGAAGAAGGAGATAGGACTACATCAAGTTTATTTTTAGATCAGACAGAAAGACCCACAGTATTGTAAGCCTTTTTTGTTTGTTTGTTTTAAATAGACTCTCCAGTCCCTTCTGGTTTTATTTTTAAATGGGTTTTATTTATCTATCAATTATTCTGGTATCTCAAATCTTGTTTTATTCCTAAGTAGGTGTGCAATATAAAGTAAATTAAAAAGTAACAATACAAAAGCCTAAGCTTATTGTAGCTTGAGGGGAGGATAGGCAAATGTGATTATGGGTAGCACACCAACAATTTTTCTTATATAGGAAGAAATCTGAGGGATTAGCTTTGGGTGTTAGTTGGGTTAGTCACACGTGGCTCAATTAGGCAGGCACTTCTCCGTCTGTGCCTTTCACTCCAGGTTTTATGTGTTAACTGAAGTACTGGCATGATCTCGGACATGGACGCTTCTCAAGAAAACTCTTTTTTCCGTACCTTTCTCTTGAGAACATATCAAATAGCCTGTAGATGTAGTGCCAGGACCCGAAGATACAGAGATGAACAGTCAGTATTTTAAAACTCTGAGTTCTAAGCTCATTCATTTCGAACTCAGTTCTAAGTTCTCTGCTGTCTACCTTTCTTATAAATGAAAAATTAAGAAAATCAAGAAAGCTGAACTCTCCTCTCTCACCCATTCACTGGACACCAACTCCGGGTGAGAAACTAGGTGTTGGAGAAATGATTAAACAGGGTCCCCGCCCTCTAGGAACTTAGCGTTTTGTGGGGGTATCCATTGGGGAATAGTCAATTGCTGCCTAGTTTCTCAAGTTCTCTGATTTAAGTTTTATGACTGAGAGTCAGTATATTGTAGTTCCTGGGTTCCGATCACGCCTGACAATCTGGCCATTGGCTAATTATTTAGTCTTAGATGGGAAGGAGTTGCAGGAAGCATACTGTATTTGCTCTGTATGCAACGGGTAGAGAGTAACTGTAAAGTGGATTGGCTTTGGTCAGAGTTTATTAAGGCGCATGAAGACACGATTTTTTTTTTATATCCTCTCCAACTGAGTACAATATATTACTAGCAAGCTCTGGACAGAGAAGAGAAAAATGCATTCATTCAGCGGGTGGCACCTATGCACAGGAGGCCTGTGGAAGGCACTAAGGATCGGGCAGTAACTGAGACGTGTTATGTCTCCTGCCCTGAAGGAAGCAGAGAAGTCTAGTTGTTGGTGGGTAAGAAAGACAAAAGATGTTCATTTAATACCTCCTGTGTTGAACTCATAGGTATTTATTAAATTCAGTTTGATCCAGTTCAACTGATTTCAGTTCGGTTCAGCTCATTATTGATTGCTAACCTAACCTGACCCGCGTGGAGAGTCGTTTAGTCAGAGGCCTGGCAAATGAACCTCTGGGGGCTTCCCAGGGACTTGAATCAGGTAGGGAAGTCTCCTTGGATTACAAGAGGCAGAAAACCAACTCCCAACAATTTTAGGCCAAAAAGGGAGTTTTAGGGATGACTTATGTGATTGAGGGGAGGGCAGCATGCATTCAGGTCAAGGATAAGTGGAATGTCACCAGGATTTGCTCTCCTTCTGTGTTTTCTCTCCTCTCTGCATTCCAACCTCATCCTCTCCTCCCTAGTCCGGCTCTTCTGCCTGGTGAAGGAACACAGAGATGGAATCCCACTTCCACATCACTGGAGAGCACCTGAGGCTGTTTGTCTTAGGTCTCTCTGCCCGTCAGATACCAGGGAAAGGCTCTGACTGGCGTAGCTTAGGTCAACAGCATAGCCAACCGTCCAGTTCATCAGATGCCTGAATTGACTTGCTTCTGGAATTATTCTGTAGACTCCTGCTGGCACTCACACAGGACGCTGAAATGTGGGAGGGAAGAGGTTCCCAATTAACTTCTGATTATGTAATGAACTGCTTATCTGATTTAAAAAACCAATGCATATCAACTCTAGAAAATTTAGAGAATGAAGTTTTAAAAGCACAAAGAAGCATACTGTCCAGAAACACCTGCAAAGGTAGTTAAAAAAAAAAAAAAACCTTTTAATTTTAGAATGATTTTAGATTTACAGAAAAGTTGCAAAGATAATATGGAACATTTCCATATACACTTCACCCAGCTTCCTCTAAGGTTAGCATCTTGTATAATCATGGTGCCTTTGTCAAACTAAGAAATTAAAATAGTACCCTACACTTAACTAACTCAAGACTTTATTTAGATTTCAACAGTTTTCCCACTGATGTCCTTTCTCTATCTACCGGGACACATTACATACAGTCGTTACGTCTCCTTCTCTCTCGATCTGTGACAGCTTCTCTGTCTGTCCTTGTTTTTCATGACCATGACAGATGTGAGGAGTGGGAATCAGGTATTTTGATGAATGTCCCTCAATTTGGATTTGCCTGATGTTTTTCTCATGAGTAGATTGGGGGTATAGGTTTTAGGAAAGAATACCACGAAGCTGAAATGCCCTTTGCATCACATCATTTCAGGGGTACATGCAATCCATGTGATTTCTTGATTGAAACGATTGAAGTTAATTAAATCTCTCTTTCTGGGGGCACCTGGGTGGCTCTGTTGGTTAAGTGTCTTCCTTTGGCTGAGGTCCTGATCTCGGGATCCTGGGCTGGAGCCCCGCATAGGGCTCTCTGCTCACTGGGGAGACTGCTTCTCCCTCTGCCCCTCACGCTGCTCATGAGCTCTCTCTCTCGCTCTCTGTCTCAAATAAATAAATACAATCTTTAAAAAAAAAATTAAAGAAAATAAATCTCTCTTTCCATATGCCGTTCTTTGGAAGTGAACCACAAAGCCCAGCTCGCACTCAAGGAGAGGGTAATTAAGATCCTCCTCCTCGAGGCGGGGGATGACCTATGTATATTAACAAAGGTAGTTTTTAATATATAAATTTTTTTGACCAAACAGGAATTATAGTGCAAGTGCTTTTCTGTAATCTGTAGTTTTCTTTTTAATAATATAGCATGAATGGATTTCCACCTCAAATACTCTTTAATAATGTGATTTTTAGTAGCTATTCAGTTTTTAGCTGTCTGGATATATCAGAATTTAACCCATTTATTAGCTTGGACATTTAAATTGTTTCCAATTATTTTTCCTGGATATTATGAAAATCATTATGATTAACATCTTCCTAGCTAAATCTTTGTACAGTTATTTATTTCAAGGGAAAAATTTGAATAAAATGGATGTATCAAAGCATATGCATTTAAAAATTTGTAGGTGTGGATTGCGTCCAGATAATTCCCTCTACCTGGTTTCTGCTGGTTTCTCACAGGCATCCCAGGTAGGAGCGGGGCAGGGAGAATGTGATGAGCAAATGTGGACAGGGCTGCCATTATTCAGGGCAGCCTGAAAGAGGAGAGGTGAAGATGAGGGCTGAACTCTGCTCCTCACTTACGAAGCTCAGGATCATTTATTAATGCTAAGGATGGCACCTCCTTAATGAGGACAGCGACACAATTTATTTTTCCATTTAAAAACATTTTATTAAAACATATATTGCCAGGTAAGACACACATTTGGATAATGGTAATGGAAAAATCAGTTTCTTTTGCTGAGTATCTGTGCCCAAACATTGCGTTATTAGTGTCCTAGCCTTCCCCGAGTCCCTTCCAGATCCTCCCGTTTGCCTCATCCTAAGTAACCATTATCCTGCGTTTAGTGGTAATCACTTCCTTGCTGTTCTTTATTTTTAAAGTTATTAAGATACATGCTTATGGCAAAATCAGCAAACATTATGGAAACTTACACGGTAAACATTGAAAATGTCTCCTAACAGGGGCCATCTCCCCAAGGGTATCTGTTATTAACCACGGGTTAAGTGCTCTCCTGGGATGGCATTCTCCAGTGGAACTTTCTGCGGTGACGACGCCTTCTGTTTCAGCACTGTTGAACACAGTAGGAACGAGGTACATTTCAGTATCAAGCTCTTGCAATGTGGCCAGTGTGACTAAAGAACTGCATTTAAATTTTATTTAATTTAATGTTTGGTAGGCTCCTGTGGCTAGTGGCTACCATATTGGACAACACGGCTGTATGTTTTTGAAACCCCTTTCTCTCTGGCTGGCATTTGGGATCTTCACAACACTGTATGTGTGGGGAAACGTACCTCTCGGCACGATGAAGGTGTCCCAGCTGGTGGTCGCAGAGACCCCTTCTTGACGTCATGCCCTCCACTCTTTCCGTAATGCCCTTCTAGACAAAATGAACAGCACTACAAAGGTCGGCTGGGCTTGAGTTTTTGCGTGTGTTTTTTTTAAAGCATTTGTCTCAGCCTACAGTCTCAGCTGCAATTTGAGCAGCCCACTCAGGGTGCTGGGTGGTGTGGTTTCGGAAAGGGTGGGTAAAGGTGAAGCCCCCTCCCCCAGTGACCTTTTTTCTCTGGGTCTACATTTCCAGGCAGCTGTTTTTGAAAGCTGAATTTTGTAGCTCTGTAGACTCATGTTATCACCAAAGTGATCTTACTTTAAAAATAATCGTTATCTCTTCTTTTGAGACAGAAAAATAAAAACAAAAAGGAGGACAGGAACTCCTCTTTGAACATGAATTAAGTAACATCTTAAATCATGGCTCATGACCTCCTAATTTTCTGTCATCAAGGTGCATGTTGAAAGAGCCTGGACCAGGAGTTGCCAGACCTGAGTCCAGGTCCCAACGCTGCCCTGGTGGCCTGGGGTCAGCCCAGTAAGAACGGTGAATTACAGACTCAGGGATTGCCTCGGAGAGCCCCAGAGTCATCATCTAAAACACTTAGAGTAAAGGCACTTACAATTTATGGAGCCAGTCCTGTGCATAATTTCATCCTGTGCCTAGGTTTTATCACACTACTGAAACCGCCTCTCCATTGGACAAGAGAGCGGAGGGGAGTCATACTTTCTTTAGCAATCTGAGCTCTTGGCAAAATCACCTGCTCACGGCAGGTACTAAAATGTGTGTTCTATGGAAAACAAGAAAGGAAGGGAGGAAGGAAAGAAGGAAGACAGGGAGGAAGCAAAGGGAAGGAAGGCAGGGAGGGGGAAAACAATCACCCTCATTACCAATGAATTACTTGCCATACCTAATCTCATACTTCTTCCTACCGTTGGGTAGGAGAGATTCGAGACTCTGCGGTCAAGTAACATGTTGAAGGCCACACAGCCACCAAAGAGTGGACTCTCTGCTCTAGTGGCAACTCACAAGGTTTAGAATCCAGATTCCCAGGACTTTGCTCTCATTCCATTAAGAATGGTGTCTTAGCCGAGTACCTGCTTGCCCCATGCGTGACTTGAGAAAGACAAAGGTTTTAGATCAGTTCTTGCCTGCAGCCCTTTCTCTTTCTGACATTAAGCATATCTTAAACCAGGTTCCTGGGCTGACATTGTCATGTATATAGATTTAGGAGGGGACCAGCTTTCTCAGCAGGCCTGGGGAAGTATATTAATTTCACCAGCCCCCTACCCCCCAGCAACTTGGAGGGGCCCTCCTCTGGACCATTTAATCTCATCTTTTGTCCGAGTTGAGAATGGGCATTTTCCTCTCTTTAAATATCATTCCCCCCATTCCTCTCCCCCTCATCAAACTCTTTGTTGTAGTTGATCGGGCCAGGAGGGGAGAAGGCACTGGCCCACCAAGCTTGGGAAAGGCCAAAAAGGAAGGCTTTGCAGGAGGTGACCCAGCCTCAGGGTCCCCTGAACTCTGAGGCCTAATCCTCTGTAATGGCCTGTGTTGGAGAGTCTTTGTGAAACCTTTGAAAGGAGGTGGGCCTGGGAGGGGCCTTGCCCCTCTCACTCCCTGTTCTCAGAGGGGCTTGGGTTGCTTTTAATGAGTGGGTGGGGAGGGGACACACCGAGCTGGAAAGCCGCCGTCTGCCACAAAAGCGGGGTGCCAGGAGAGGCTGCTGGATTCCCGATGATTCAGGTTTTGCCCCTACTCCCCTCCCCTTTGGAACACCCCCGGGGCCTCCACACTGGTCGTCTGTAGGAGCCAGGGGAAACGACACCTAGATTCCCAAACCTGTAACCTGGACCGTGTGTTATCATCCAGATCTAGCAGGGATCAGAAATTAGTGACTTGTTTAAAAAAAAAAAATTCAAAAATGGATAAGCTAGAAAAGAGCAGATGTTTTCCAATAGTAGAGTAATGTTTTAGGGGGCCATTTACTGGTGCACAGCCTGGGGTTCGAACCCGGACTTCATTCAGCAGAGACCTGGGTCTCTCAGTTTGTTGTGAGAATGGGAGCTAAAATTTCAGGCAAAGTGTAGGTTCTTACCAAATGGTGGCTACTGAAGGAGTGTGTGGAATCACCTTGCCCTCATTTCTTGGGTGAAGAAAGCAAGTCCCAGAGAAGGGAAGTAGCTTGGGGAAGGTTGCACAGCAAGTTAAGAGCAGGGCTCAAATTAAAACCCTTTGCTCTGGCCACTCGATCAGAGTACCATCAGAGGAGCTCCGTGAGCAAAGCCCATCTTCATTTTAAAAGCCAGATATATGCACAAACTGGGGGATGGTATCTATCATATGTGCCTGAGAGATGAAAAAAGTGACTGCACATTCCCTTTGGAATATTGTGATCATATTTCTGGATGGTGTTTTCTGTGGAGCAGAAATGAAAAACCGTAATTTCTGACCCAAGAGCTGACATGCTGGATGGTTATTACTGCTTCAGCATAGAGTGGTGTAGAGACGACCTCTGTTTCTGGAAAGAATTAATTGGATCGGGAAGAAAGATTGAATGAGAGCTAGAAAGGAGCTGTCTGTTCTTGGAGTCCGAGGTCCCCCATGTCAAGGATATCCATTTTGGTTAAGGAGTGAATCTGATATGGTTTCTTTAATTGGATTTTTGACTGGTTGGACTTGGAGGGGGGGGAAATGTCTTCCATTTTGTATGATGAGTTAGATACTTTGCTCAGTTGGAGGTCATGAGAGACTTTTCTAGAGTTTAAATGACTATTGATATAACCATTAATATATATTAATATAGCCATTAATAAAATTGACAATGCCTAGCCCTCACATGATCTCCTGTAAATCTTGTGAAGCTTTGAAGAGAGGTATTTTTATCACTTGTATTTTTAAGATGAAGAAATAAAAGCTCAAAGGTAACTTGCCAGGCGTCATTAGCACAGGAAGTACTATGGTGGACACTGGCCGTGAGTCTGAGATGTGAAGCATTCTCTGAGCTATCTCAAGAATGCTCGAGCAGGGAGTCGGACAACCTGTTGCTTGCTGCTTTGGGGGTTAGGAGCGTAGAGTTCACTCTCGACTTCTAGGTAATAGCTCAGGTGGCCGCTGACCGGTTTTTCTCTTGTGCAAGCAGCCGGCCCCCCCCCCCCCCTTCTGCCACTCCTCGCTCATTCAACACAGGGAAGGTGTGTCTGCACATTGTGGTCTACACATTCCCCTCTATACCCTTTGTGGACTGATATCCCCTTAATTTAGCCACCGTAATGGAAATTTTTCTTTGCTGCCGATTCCTGGGGTTTTGGTTTCTGCTCTGTCCCGTGTTCTGATTGTTGAGGTTCAGCTTTGCTCCAGTCGTTGTTGGCTGCCATCACCCAATGGCCGGACCCCTTTCTTCCTTGCTGAAAGAACTCTGATTTCCTCAGATGTCCACCATCTAGAGCCGTCAAGGGAAGTTGGCCCCAGACTTAGGGGGTGACTGACTTATCACTGGTCTGAGCCAGTGATCGTGGGACCAGTCCATTGCACACTGCCTGGTGTAGGGGTGGGCTTGGAACTCGTTTTGGCCAATGAGACATGAGCGAATGATGGCTCAGGGCCTCTTGGAAAAAGTTTGCCTCATCTTCAGAAGGGAACTCCTGGTACTGTGCTTCTGCTTCTGGATGTTGATGTGCCTACCTGTGATGTCTGGAACTACAGCCACTGTTTTGGGGACCACAGAGGGTCAGAGAACACACTGAGCAGGGCAGCTTGGAAGGTTGGAGTAATCTGAATCCTTCATGAAGGCCCCATGGAATTAGCCAACCCTGTTAGTGGTCAAGCAACTTTTCCCCTATTACTTGCCGCCAAAAACATGTCACTGATAAAGTATGACATCTTGATAATCTACTTTCCCAATCTCTTTCTAGGACTTTGCTTTCGACCCCTCCAAATGCCCCATTTCCTGAGACCCCCTCTTCTCAGAAGCTTAACCCCATTCAATATCCCAGGGAAAGGAGCTGGGAGTTGGGCTGGGGGACATTGAAGGTCACAAAAAAAATACTGCCCTTCTGTTTCTCTTGTGTCTCACAGTCTGTTTACCCACAACAGTTGCTTGAATGTCTTTTAATTTTAAAAAAGTGCTACTTTTGGAGGCGCCTGGGTGGTTCCTTTGGTTAAGCCTCTGACTCTTGGTTTCAGCTCAGGTTATGATCTCATGGGTGGTGGGATCGAGCCCTGCGTCGGGCTCTGCGCTCAGTGTGGAATCTGCTTGAAAGATTCTCTCCCTCTGCCCCTACTCCTGCTCTTTCTAGCTCTCTCAAGAAAAAAAAAACATGTGTTACTTTTAGAGAATGGACCTCAGGGAGAAAACATCACTGCCGCTATTATTTCTACCCACTGTTTTTTCAAGGCAACATTTCCCTAGAATTTGAGCAAGTCCTGTTAGAATGCAGTCCCTTGTCCCGCCCTCCATGGTCTTACTGCCCTCTCACTTGTGCTGGCTGTGTACACGGACGGAGGAGCGGCTGGCCCTCTGATGCGTGTTGTCTCCTGCCCTTGGAGCCTCGCCTGTGACGTGTGTGCTCAGACCGCTCTCGCTGCCCGGTGTTTATGGACTGACTCCGGGTATCTCCCCGTCTACCCCTTCCGACTGACAGAATAGGGCTCGGTTCATGGACTTGTGGGCTCATGGACTCAGTCTGACTCATGTTCATATGTTGAAGCCCTAACCTGCAGTGTGACTGTGGGTGCGGGTAGGGCCTTTAGAGGGGTAACTAAGGGCAAATGTGGTCATAAGCATGGGGGTCCTAATCATGTATGAATGATGTCCTGCTAAGAAAATGACACCAAAAAGGCACTCACAGAGAGAAAAGGCTGCGTGAGGACACAGCTAGGAGATGGCCGTTTGCAAGCCAAAGAGAGAGAGGCCTGGAAGAAATCAACTCTCTTGTCACCTTGATATCGGCCTTCCAGTTTCCAGAACGATGAGACAATGAATTTTTGTTGTTTAAGCCACCGAGTCTGGCATTTTGTTCTGGCAGCCCCAGCAAACTCGTGGATGGGTCATACCTCAGATTCCAGATCTGATCCCTGGGGTTTATCAGATATCATGCAATTCATTCCTTCATTCATACCTCATCAGTCGGAAAGGTAGTAGAACACTGTATGGAATTGCCCGATCATGTGTGCTGCTGCCCCCTAGTCCTGCAAGACCCTCTGGGAAGAGCGGCCTCTGAGGGGGTACAGTAGGTCACACCCCGATTTGCAGGTTCAGAGTGCTCACCCTGATAGTAAGGATTCTGAACAGTACTGCGGGAGGGAAACTTGTCTAAGGTTATTGAAGAGGCCATTTGCAGCATTGGGATTTGACTCTGTGTCTGGCCCTTTCTTGACTGACATCTGCTGACATCCATGAGGCTTGTGGGGAGAAATGCAGAGCTTGGTTTTCAAAGCAAAGCCTTGAAGTCAGGTGGGTCTACCAGGTAATTTGTGAAACTTAGTTTCCCATCTGCCGAGTGAGGCTGATAGTCCCTATCTAGGACATTACTTTGAGGATCCAGTGAGAGAGTCTATGTAAAGGGCCAACACGGTATCATTCCATTCCTGTTCCTTCATCCTCTTCATTTATTCAGAAATTCAATAATTGCCTATTTATTGAGTACGAAAGTACATAACTCTTGCTGGATGGAAATACTCTGAGTGTCTTCCTTTTCTTTCTGCTCTGAGCCGTGTTGAGGTCTTACAGACTTGAGAGAACTCAAGCCACAGCTTTTCTCCCCTGTCATGTTTTTATTTTTTTTTATTTTTTACTTTTTTTCTTTAAAGATTTTTTTCATTTATTTGACAGAGAGAGAGATCACAAGTAGGCAGAGAGACAGGCAGAGGGAGAGGGGGAAGCAGGCTCCCCGCCGAGCAGAAGAGCCCGATGCGGGGCTCCATCCCAGGGACCGTGACCTGAGCAGAAGACAGAGGCCCAACCCACTGAGCCACCCAGGTGCCCCCCTGTCGTGTTTCTATGAATGATGACATGTTTCCAGGACTTCTTTGACTCCACCTGGCCACTGGGAAACCAGGCTAGCTTCGCACCTAGAGTGTTCTGCAGCTGAGAGGGTCTCCTGGCTTGCAAGTTCTGAAAACCCAAGGCCCTTTTGAAAGCTTTCGTTTGGCAATAATCAGAATTAACTCCCTATGAGTAGATAATGTTCCAATTGTATCCTAATGCAGAGAAAATTCCACTCAGTCAGAATTTACCAAGAGAGTCAGTTCTGCCAAGTATTTGCTGTGTGAGAGGCTCTGTGTTCAAACTTTTACTTACCTTGTCTCATTTAATCTTCACAAATGACCCAGTTATTATCCTCATTTTACAGATGAAGAAAAGGAAGAAACTAAGGCACAGGGAGGTTACTGTGCTCAGTCCACCCAGCTTGAAAGTCCTGGAGCCAGCATTTGCCTGTGGGCAGTCTGACTCCACAGCCCAGGCCCTCCTTCACCACTGTGGTCTTCTCCAGCTGATTAATTACCACCTTATGTTGACAGATGTGGAAACTGAGGCCCAGAGGTGAAATTATTTGACCAAGCCACACAGCTAGTAAATGCCAGAGCCAAACCCGGATCCCAAGTCTCTCTGGCTGCAAAGCGTTCACACTTTTCATGGGAGAGTGGCTCCTCCCTGCTCTGTGGCTCCACACGCGGCACTGCATGTGGAGCACGAGAGAGCCGGCTGCTACGGTCCTCTGTGCCATGAGTCGCTAGTCCCCCCCCCCCCCCACAGGTGACCTGACTAGCGTCCCCCCCAGGTGACCTGACTAGTGCTGACGTAACTTGCCACCACCACACGGCTCTGTGTACGGGAGCCCGAGTTCCAGGCTCATGGCTGCCCCCTGACCTGAAAAACTCTTCCCCTCTCCTCCTCACTCAGTTCTTCTCATCTCTCGCATCTCAGATCAAATGCTGCTTCCTGGGGGTGGCTTCTCTGGCCCTCCAGACGAATTCAGTGTCCCTTTTGGGAGATCTGCCGAGCATCCCTTAGTTTTCTTTCTCACTTTTAAATTATCCACTCGCGTGATTATTTCTAAGTGCCTGCCCGCCCCTAGATTGTCCACACTGTGAGGCCAGCGCGCACAGCAGTGTGCCCCAGTAATGCCTCCTGGGTGTAATTCAGTTTTTAGCCTATAGCTACAAATGGTAGTTGTTATTCTATAGAACAGATATATCTATGTCTATGTTTATATATATATCTACGTGGGTATGTAAATACACACATATATAAATACACACATATTTAAATAATACGTAAATGTCATTAGGTCCACCCCTTTCCTCCTCCTAATGCATCAATCTCAGAAAGGTCAGTTAGCCGTGGGATTGTTGCAGCTCCCTGATTCCTTGCTCTTGCTGACGTTCCTAATCAATCACTATACTCTCTTCTGAGTATCTGGAGAGCCTCAAAACCTCTCTCAAAGCATTGCTCCAGGCAGCCACTATTGATTAATTGGACTTGGCTCCCAAAATGAAACTTGCCCATCCCCGGGGGCGGGGGGAACTATTCTCATATATTCCATATAGTTGTCTAATCCTAGTTTTCTGCAATTGAAATCACCTGAGGAATTAAAAAGACATTGATGTTTGAGGTCCTGTTCTAGAGATTCTGATCAGCTGGGCCAAGAACCACTGGCTGGCCAAATTGTGTTGATTCCGGCCAGTTCTTGTCTGGACTCCATTTTTCCTCGTGTTGTTTATTTACTTTTACGGGTAGTGTATAATAACTCCACAGTGGCAGATACAGAATTGAGGGCATTGAGGACACAGACATAATGGAAAGCTCGGTCTCAGTTCTCAGTAGCTCTCACACTAACACAGGAGACAGATTGGCATGAAGAACTCTTAAATGAGGCAGATTATTAGAAGTTCGTTTATAGGCACCTGAAAGCACAAGGGAGAATGTGGCAGAGGAAGACAGAACTTCTATGTGGGAGGATCTGGAAAAACATTCTGAAGGAGGTTGGTATTGCCCTAACTCTTGAGGATCAGGTGGACTGGGGAACCCATGGTGAATCCAAATCGTGGAAGACTTGAATGCCAGACAGAGCCATGTGGAACCAATGACAGTAGGAAAATGATTTTCGGAGTTGATCGTCAGGAAGTAAACTTTGGCAGCAAGATGGTGGATGCTTGGAGAAGGACGGAAGAGGAGGCTTGGTGCAAAATCTCTAGTCTTAAAACATGGCAGTGGCGGAAGTCATGTAAGTGAATCAGAAATGGAAAGAGATTTTGGCAACACAGGAGAAATACTGAATATGACTCAAGGGAAATCTATGAAAATTAATTGCACACTTGCTCTTATTGCTTTGCATTGTATTGTGAGCTCTTTGGAAAAAGATTTGCTTTCCTAATCTGGACCAGGTACTGTGTCAAATATTTTACATAGATCTTCTGATTAATCTTCGTAACAATGCCATAGTTATTTTCATGATCTGGATGAGGATCCTGAAGTTAGAAATATATTCAATCACTTTCCCAGTGTTACATAGTCAGTAAGTTGCAGAGTCAGGATTCAGATACAGATAGTTTAACCCTGGAGCATAGGCACTGAACTGTGTGATGATTCTGTCTTAATTTCTGCTCTATTCTGTGGTTTTCAGCCAGGATTTTGTATACCTCACTCAGGAGAGACATTTAGTAACTTCTGTAGACAGTTTTGGTTGTCTCCACTGGAGTAGGGGGATTGCTACTGCATTTAGAGGGTAAAGGTCAGACATGCTGCTAAAAATCCTACAATGTGTAGGATCCACACCAACTCCTCTCCCTGCAAGAAAGAATTACCCAGTCCCAAGTGTCAGTGATGCTAAGGTCGAGAAACACTATTGTATTTCTAGGGCCTAACTCAGTGCCTGGCACATGCTTAGTTGAATGTTTGTTGAATTAAAGAGAACTCTAAGAATATGCATTCATACTTCTGTAGTTATATAAATTTAAATTTATGTGAATATAGCTCCTTACAAATATATACATTCTTTAATCCTGATGTATTCTCCTGATCACAGAAGTTTCACTGCATGTGTCATCTTTATTTCCTCTTGAATCTGTAACTTTGGGGCAATGTTTCTAATTTATCCTATTCCAAGTCTTATCTCCTATAATTATGTTGGGTCCTGGCTTGGCCATCATCCTGTGGATTGGAATTTCATTTTAAATCCTGCAGTTGCTGTGCTGACTTAGAAAAGATTTGGGGGTTTTTGTGTGTTTTTCTTTCTTGTTCCTGTCCTATCCTGTTGGAATTCATTGCATCACCCTATACTTTCCTAGCAAGGGGCTTAGCATCTACTTCAGGGCTACTCATGGGCTGCCGGCGGAACTCCCTGAATAATCAGATCCACGGCCAGGCTCACTGAATGAGGTGCTCGTGGCTGGCAGCCTCAGTTCCCATCCAGAAGACGACATATTCCTGAACTTGGGTGATGTGTTCTTGGAAAGTTCCATCCCTTGTTATAAACCAGCTGAGCTTTTTGCAAATCCATCCATAATTTCATTTCCCTGTATGCAATTTCCAGCTGACAGCTGTTCCTCAATCTTCTCCTACCCCCAGACCCTGATACACTCTGGGATTTCCTTCCTTCCTTCCTTTCCCTCCATCCCTCCCTTCCTCCCTCCTTTCCTTCCTTCCTTCCTTCCTTCCTTCCTTCCTTCCTTCCTTCCTCTCTCTCTTTCTCTCTCTTTCTTTCTTTCCTTTCTTCTTAAATGATAGCCACTCTAAGGCTTTTTTCTTTCCCCGGTTCCTAAACTCCACATTTCAGTCCATTCTGTCATAGTTGCTTTTGGTGCAGCTGGGACTAGGGACAGGGATGCCCAGTTGCATTGCCTGTTTTGGCAACAGGGTCACAATTAGGAAAGACCTGGGGAGTAAGGGAGGCCTCTAGAGATGCACCTCAGTGAGAGGCCAATTAGTTTCTCCAGTGAACCCTAAAGTCTGGTTGTAGGAGTGCCTTGTTTGGCCCAGCCAAGATTCTTCAAAGATACATAAGAACAAACAAGTGAGCAGAGAGTCCCTAGAGTTGCTCTTTCCTACATCTTTACTTCCATTCCACGTTCACGATTGTTTATGTTCTTGACTACCGCCTATTGACCCCCAAAGGCAAGCGTGATCTCTAACTGAAGTTCAGGTAATCCCTCAGGGCCACTCTCCCCCCTACTGCTCCAGATATGATTTTGGTTGATAAGCGATGATGGTATCAGTTAGGAAGCATTACATTATAAATAACAGGAAAACAACTAGCTGAGAAGTTCAGAGACAAAGCTTCAACTTCAGAGAATGCTCTCACTAAAGACTTGATTTTTTCCCCCTACCTTTCTTTCTGACTTCACACTAAGTCTGTTTCTTTCTTTGTTCCCAAGATGCATAGAAACAGCTCCTGGAGTAACATGTCTTCTTGCCTCGTCCAGTAGATGTGAAAACTTCCTTCCCTGAGATTTCTCAGCATAAGTCTTGAGATTCATGCTGAATTGGCTAAGGTTAAAGGGCTGCCCTGAATCAACTTTCTGGCTATGGGGCGGACTGGGCTGAGTGGCATGGCCTAACTTACGAGCTCTGCACCAGGAGACCAGGTGGAAGTCAGACCATTAGCAAAGAGGACGGTGGATGGCGAAGAGATAGCCAACCAGGTCCTTTATAAGATTTATGCTTGTTCTTGACGTTTGAATATCAGCAATGTGTTGGAATAATACTTCGACCGATTGCCTTCTTTGTATTTGAGAAGTACCCTCCACCAAATTCCTGACCCTGTGCAACCCATTCACTATCATTGTCTACATGGCTACTGCCCCCAAATCTAGACCTAATTCTTTCCAACAGGGCAGGAAGGATGATGTGATTTTGACAACAATCTTAACTTTAAAGCTCCAAACTTTATTTGGAGAAGTACTACTAATGCAAATGCATTTGTAAGTGTAACAGTTCATATTCATTCCTTTATTTATTTTAATATCTTTTTACTCTTCACTCTTTTGTCTACCCATCCATCCCTTTGGAAAACATATATTAAATATCTGCCACATGTCAGTCACTGTGTAAGATCCAAGGATAAACAGCCTACTAAACTCAGGGAGTTCAAAACAAAGTAAGAGAGATGGGCACATAAACAATTAACAGTCATAAAGGATATTTTTCTACATGGCTACTTCCTTCAACTCTAAACCATTGTGTTGTGCGTGCGTGCGTGCGTGCATGTGCAAGTGTGTGTATTGCTAGTCAATTTCTATTTCCTACCTGCTTTCCTGGTCTAAATGTCCTCAACCTGTCACTATTCCTCACCCTCTTTGTGATTGCTGTACTTCTTTTTCTTGTTGAGGTCATCTTGTCCTCTACTCCTAGAATGCCACAAACAGCAGCAGAACTAGACGGTGTCATATACACCTGAGGTTGTCTGAACAAATACATGGTCAATGACCAGAAGGACATTGGTGCTTTCTAGATAGTTTCTCGGTTTCACTGGGGCATAGACTTCTTACACAAGGAGTTTTTGAGTTCTACAGTCGCTAGGAAAGGGAGACCTATATTTTTCTTTAATTGAATTTAGATGTTTAAAAGTAAGCTCTTTGCTTCCTTTCTCTGAATGAAAAATGTTTCCTACATGCTTTAAGGGTCTTAAGAGTCCCATAGAAACAGCCGTGTGGTGGGAAGGGAGAGAGATTTAGCATCAGACCGGCCTAAATTTGGACCCCTGATTTGCCATTCCCTCGCTCTGCTACCTTGATTTGTAATCTCCATGAGCCATAGACTGTTTTCTTGTCAAATAGGAGTGCGATTCCTGCAGCACGGACAGGGGAGGGTTTCATGTTAGGTGCGTGTGAGAACACGTAGCACGGCGTTTGCGGTGTAGCCAGCGTGCTTGTGGTTCATTTCCTCTCTCTGTTTCTCCTGTCCTATTTCTTTCTTCCTTTTGACCAGAAGAGTTTACAGTCTGTATAAGAATAGGTCACAGGGTCATGGGGGGGGGGGTTGGTTGAGAAAGCTTTGGACAGGGATTTTTTTTAAAGATTTTATTTATTTATTTGACAGAGAGAGAGATCACAAGTAGGCAGAGAGGCAGGCAGAGAGAGGGGGAAGCAGGCTCCCCGCTGAGCAGAGAGGATGCCGGGCTCAATCCCAGGACCCTGAGATCATGACCTGAGCCAAAGGCAGAGGCTTTAACCCACTGAGCCACCCAGGCGCCCCTGGACAGGGATTTTTAACATGTTTTTAATGCTGCCATTTGTCTTATGATATCAATGACTATAGGGCTTTTTAAAAAAAGTTCTAAAATATATGCTGCCAGTATAAATTTTATCATTAATCCAGCATGTCGCCATGAAAATGAATATAGTGAATGATGGACTATTGTCATTTCAAGCAAAGTGATATATTCTGAGCGTGTGTAGCTAATGAAGCTCTCTGCATCCTAGTGTGCACTTGAGTGCCTTGTAATGTGAATAGACCCACAAAGAAGTAACCACTGTCATCAAATGTAATGAAAGAAAACAATATTTATGCAGCCTCCATGAGAAGGCTAGGGACTGGGCTCTCTGCTTTCTGCCTTCACATATATTTTTTTGATCCTCCCTAATCAAATACCTCAGATTCTTGGGCTTGAGTGTCAAGAGAAGAATGAGCTATTGCTGTTGCCATCGCGAGCTTTCTGTTTCATCACTTCTCTTTTTAGCAGTTGTGGGAAATCTCTCCAAAAAGCCAGGCATAACAATTAGTAATGCTTCACACACAATGGGCCTATTTGCAGATAAGGTTACAGTTTGCTTCTCCCATCCGTCCCAAGAAATGCAAACTTTTCCATTGCCTGTTTATTTATCTGGACTTTCACTTCCACGTTCATTATACAAAATCCGAAGTCGTAACAACTTCGAAAAGACCACTCTGTTTACAAAATACTATACTTTCCATCAATTACAATTTTGACATCTTTTTGAACTACTTTCTGACAAATAAGACAAATTCTATGCATTTAGCTGATGTGAAGGTTCTGTGGTTCTTGCCCCCAAAAAAGTCTCCTGAATTCACCTACATGTCTCCGTGTTTTGTGCGGTCATTCTGCTCTCTGTGATTTCCTACACAACATTGCTATGATAGCGAGGGATTACTTCGAGTCCTTGCCGTAAACCAGACACTGTTTGAGGTGCCTTATACTATGAATGCACTTGATTGCTCCTGAGAACAACTTTGGAGATAGGAAGTATTTGTGAACCTGTCTTCAGATGTGGAAACTGAGGCGGCAAGACGGTCCATGTTTTGCCCACAGCGTGAAAGTAACATAGCTAAGATTCAGATCCAGGCAGCCGGACTCTAGAGCTCATGCTTTGAACCACCACTCGCTTTTAGGAACCCCAGCATTTGTGCAAGAGCTTCCTAATCAGTTTCACTGTATCCACTCTTGACCTTCTAGGAATCTCCACCCTGCAGCTTGTACGGAGCTCATTCTGATTATATCATCCTCTTCCTTGAAACTCCCGATGCCTTTCCTCTGCCTTAGGTACATAGTCCAGACTCGTCATGGCCCACAAGACTCTGTGTGTGTTCTGGCCTCACCCTCTCTCCAGCCTCACCTTGCTGTGGTCAATCTTACTTTTTTAGGTCCATCAGCTGTGTGATTATGTAGTGGATTATGTAGTGCTCCGCCCTCCCACAAGGGCTCTGGCGAAAGCAGCCTTCTTCCTGGATTTCTCTCCTTGTATTCTTGAATTGTGAGATTTAGATATTACTGCTAATAGACCGCAATGACTCTTCCCCTTGTTTTCTTCCCGCCTCCCTGATTCTTCCTTTTCATCTCCTTATGGGCTTCTTTCCTACTTCCCCTGTTCCTCAGGGGTCTACCTCTAGTTCCTGGTCCCTCTGCAACCCACCCCCATGCCCATTCTCAGCACGTTAACTTTTCTTTGGTTAAGCAAACGTATGGATTAAACTAACGCTGCTGTTGATTGTTGCCAAATACTGTTCTCAAACTTCCTGTCAGGATTTAGATTCTTATATTTAAGCTGATTTCTAGATGGCTCTTCTGGAAATGTGCACAAGGACTTCAAATTCAGCAGGTCCAAAACTCTGTTCATTATCTTCTCTTGAAAGCTGCCAACTGCTCTTGTATTTCCACAGCAAATGGCTTTTCCATTCACCCAGTCATCTGTACCGGAAACTTCAGGGTCCTTCCTCATAGTTCCCTTCCATTTGCCAGGTCCTTGAATGCTGTCAGTTCAGTCTTTAAATTGGCTATCGAGCGTGCTTTGTCTTCCTCATTCCTGTTCTCTCTGACCCAGGTTAGACATGTATTCTCTCTTACCTAAAATCTTGCAAAAGCCACCCTGATGATTTACCTTCTTGATCATTCTCCATACTATTCCTTGCAGGAGGAATCACATGAAAGGGCTTAATTTAGCGTCCTCAGTATCTCAGAGGCAGGAATGCCCTGCTAAACTAGAAGTGGCATTGACAGACCATCAGTGACATGGTGATACAAATCTCCTGCCCTAGTCCTGGCTACTTCACAGAACCCTAGCAATTTCTGGGTGAAGACTGACAGCAGCAGTGGAAAAAACAGCAGGACAACCACCTTCCTGCAACTACCTCCAACGTTTATGGCACTTTGACCATGAATTCGGCCCAATTCAAACTTGATGCACATCTTATTTAATCTATTCATTCATCTGAAAGTGACCTTTGATATAGCAGTGGATTTATAAAGAACTCTATACTTTTTTTTAAAAAAAGATGTAATTTATTTATTTGACACAGAGAGAAAATGAGCATAAGCAAGGGGAGTGGCAGGCAGAGGGAGAAGCAGGCTCTCCCTGAACGGGAATCCTGATGTGTCACTTGATCCCAGGACCCTGGGGTCATAACCTGAGCCAAAGGCAGGTGCTTAACCAGTGGAGCCAACCAGGTGCCCAAGAACTCTATACCTCCTTAGCAAGACTCAGATTCTCTTTGGAAATCCAACCCCATTGGTGGGTGCGATACTGGTGGGATTTTTTTTTTTTTAAAGATTTTATTTATTTATTTGACAGAGATCACAAGTAGGCAGAGAAGCAGGAAGAGAGAGAAGGGGAAGCAGGCCCCCCACGGGGCAAAGAGCCTGACTTGGGGCTTGATCTCAGGACCCCGAGATCATGACCTGAGCCGAAGGCAGAGGCTTTAACCCACTGAACCACCCAGGTGCCCCACTGGTGGGATTTTTGATCAAGTGCCTTACCCTCTCCTGGCAAGGCCCATATATTTTCCACTGGGACTTTAAATCTTAAAGGATGACCCAGAATGGAACAAAATTTGGGGGTTCATTTACTTTTGTAGTGGCTCCTCTATGAGATAGTTTAATAGTCTTTTCAATCAGACCCTGAATGCTGGGCTGATTCCTGTTTTGATGAATGTTCTGTTTCCAAGTCTGGTTCTCCAGGCTTTAGCCTTCTGTCCATTCTATGCACTGATTAAATATCTTGCTAACGAAGTCTTCCTTGTTTTCTTCCTCTTCCTTCTTTAACTTCACTTAGCCAAAGTGGGCTTCAATTGCCTGCAACTGGAGAAACCCAAGTGATGTCGAAATTGTCCCATGGGAAACCTGTTGTGTTAGAGGTAGGAAAATTGAGGTCTCTCTGTAACCTTCCTCAGGTCACATGGGGAGTTAATGGCAGAATCTGGACTCAAAGGATATTTTCCTGGTCTCGAATTCTTTAGAGTGCACCGTGGAGCAAGAAGGATCCTTAGGGCCAGAGTTCCTTGTGTTTGAATACTTGGTTCCACGACATATTTATCTCTGTGACCTAATCTCATTCTGCCTAGGTTTTCTTACTTGTAAAATAGGGAGAATAATAGCACCTACCCTGTTGGGTTGTTGTATGGAATTTATCGCTTAGTACTATACACATGCTGTAAAGTAAGAATGGACAGTACCTGGTCCATAGTGAGAGACATAGAAATGTAATTACTAGTGTAACTTTCACCGCACCCACTGGCCACTTCAGGAATATTATTGCTTTAAATAGTTTGTTTTGCAGCACTGATAAAGAATGTTTTAACTGCATTATCCAAGTCTTTCTTAGGTAGGAAAGTCTAGTTCATCTAGCTAAAGTGCCCGCTCCAGAGATCACCAGGAAGGGTGCTGGTGGCTTGGTAGCTGAGAGTTTATTCTGTTTCCTTTTACTCTGAAAATAATATCGTCTAAAAGGACTGTTATTTTCTCCTTCTTTTTTTCTAACCAATGAAATGGACATCAAAGAACAGAGTGTTTGACAAGAGGACCAGTTGGTTCCATTCAGGGGCACATTATGAATTGTTCGTTTTTGACAAGGGGGACAATTCATTACATTTTGTTTATGTAGCACCTCCCGAGGGTCCATTTCTAAGTGGTTCACAAAAGGCTTGTTCTCACTGGAACACACTTGTCCTCCAGGGTTCCCAGGGACTGAAGATCATGTGTGCAAATAAAATAAACTCACCCTGAAGGCCAGTAATTTAGATTAATAAAGAGCTATGTTTATACAACTCCATTAACAAAATTCTACATGGCAAGTTGGACCCAATTTTCTCAGGCAGCACAGCCATTTCTAAACAAGACTTGATGAAGAATGGCTAGTGTCTGGGTATACAAAATAAGGAGAAAGTCTTTTCATGGTCCTCGGGCCCCTGAGATGATTTCCGTGACCCCTGTTTCTCAGGAGACCACTCAGAAGTTGAAGCAGCTTGAATGTGGAAGATTCTATATCTGTAAGAATTAAGTCAGGCCCCTCTATCCGTCCACTTATTTGCCCATCTTTATATCATACACACACTTATTTTTAAAAAACCTCTCACATACATGTTAGGAGTAGCATTTCAACTCTTTAAACCCGTATCTGGGTCCTCCAACAGGAGGACCAGGCAGGGAAAAAGCACATTGGTAGGAGAGATTCTTTATAAAAAACCCAGTAGGTCCTAATAATGACCACGTGAGATAAGTAGCACTTTGTTTAATTCTCTCTGCCTTCTAGAAGCATGGAGACCCAGGGAAGTTACAAGTCTTGCCCAAAGGAAAGGAAGCTCCCATTTACTAGGTACGTGTTATGTCCCAGACACTGTGTGAGAGGTATACATATTCATGATTTTATCGCATTGTCTAGAGAACACTGTGAAAAGTGTGTGTGCTTATGTGTGTGTGCATTTGGTAGATGTGGAAACAGACACAAACAAGTTGCAGAATCCTTGATGTCACTAGGAAGGAGCAGGCGAAGAGTGTCTGGTCTTCCTATGCCCTCGGGTCGCCTCCACCGAGACCACCTGGGGCCAAGGCCCTCCTCGCCCTCTGCTAGCCTGAGTGCTTCTGTGACATCCTGGCCTTCTTCCCCTTTTCTTCCAAAATTTCAATGAGAAGGATCAGAAAGGAAAACCACAGCGTCCACACAAATAGCCGAGGAAGGGCTAGTGGGGGAGAAGCGTCCGTGGGAGTGTGTGGTCATATGAAGATAACGTTTTCCACCAAGGCCTGGGGGCCAGGGAACATGTGCCTCCTCCAGAGCTGCCTTTCACACTGGGGTTTCCTGACCCGCAGTTGATCGACCTTTTCCCCTCCTCGTCTACACCTCAGCTCCCGAGTGATGGAGCAGACGCCTCCCGAAACTGTGCTGTCTCCTGGCTCCGGGGCTGGCTCTCGGCATTTCCTTTCTTTTCTGGATACTACTCCCCTCCCCTTGACTTTGGGTCCTGGACCTCCCAGACCTGTACCCACAGCCTAGGTTTGTGTCGTGAGTCCTGCCCCTCCGGTTCATGAATGATCGATGGCGCTCTGCATCCGGGAGTTGCCGCTGACGTACCCTACCCTTACACCCTGTTCCAGATAACAGTGGTGCGCCATGGCTAGCGTGTTCTAGGCAAAATGGATTAGGCTAGTGATCAATTCACTTAGTCCACAGTCTCCTTTTTTTTTTTTTTTTTTTTTTGAGTACCTACTTGAGTATCAGGCAGTGTGTTCAGGCTACCATGCAAAATGTAGAAAATAAAGTCCTAATCTTGAGGGAGCTTCCAGTCCGTGGTGGTATATTGTTACGTGTATTTGGGTTGGGGGCGGAGGGGGCTACTGATGGGATCAGTCAGACTTCTCTTTGTGTAGTGCTTATTCCTCTATTATAAGTCTGCTTTCTTCTGCCTGTTGTGTGGTCTGTTTTCCACACATTTGTCAACTCCTTTCAGGTCGAAGCCCCTAGACACTTTCTTATTTGTCTCTGTGGCCCTCTCAGCTCCAGCATGCTGGTGCAGTACTGAGTGGGTGTCCCCTAAATAAACTTGAATAAATGAATGGATTTCAAGGTCAAGATGCAGATGAGTAGAACAACCTCTCCCTTGCTTGCCGGTACTATTAGTAGTGCTGCTTAAATCTTGGCTGTACTTTAAAACATGCTGTATATTTGAAACCAGTTCCTTGGAATAAAGGGAGAACTGGTAATCTATTTTAAGGGTTTATCCTTACGCGAGGCATTGTCTGAACACTCCTTTGTAATCTTATTTCGTCTTCCCATAGGCCCTGGGAGGTGGTATTATTATCCTTGCTTTAGAGGCAAGGATACTGGAGCTTAGAGATGTTAGGGTCATGTGGCTAGTATGCAGTCTAGCTGGAGTTGGAGCTTTGGCCTGTCTTCATCCAATGCCTGTGTGTTTTCAGAGCCCGCCCTAGAATATTTCCAGTTCATTAGAAGCAGAAATAGGTATCTGGCTGAAGGGTTAATCATCACTTCATTTATTGTCGTTCAATTTTCCATTATCCCGGATCCTCCAAAACCCGTGAATTGTCACAGTGAAGGCAATCTCCAACCTGCTTGACATGAGCGTATTCTTTCTATATTTTGACATGTTTAACAAACAAATTTCCCGAAGAAGAAGGTGGACCTTTCATCTCTTCCTGGCAGAGCTGAGCGTTGGTCGGGATGGTCCTGCTCAGTGAGCATCCATGCATTCTCCGCTCCCTCCACAGGCTCCTATCTGTCTGTGGCCGCCATCAATAAAGCCCTGTAAACAGATCTGTACATTCGGGGCCCGGCTGGCAAGGCACGTGCCATGAAGCACCCCCTCCCCAATAATCGAACTCTTGTAAGCTGCACTGAATGAGATTCTTTCTCCCAGGAGAAGTATATGTTTGTTTGTTGGCATGGTTCTAAATGACTTAAAGAAAAATGCCGGAAACCAGTACCGCGCTCTTCCCTGAAAGAAACATTGGCCCTTTGTTCCAGAAATGCCTTTGCAGAACGGCTTCTGAGTAAGTCCTTGGAATTCCTCATGGTTTATATGTCTTTGTAAGCTCCTGGCATTGAGGAACTGAGGTTTTTCTTTTGCTTTTTTCTTCCCCAATGAATCCAACATTGTATTGAACACACTCTCACTCAATTTCGATAAAACCAACAACTCACAAAGCCAACTTGAGTGGAAAAAGCGGGATCCTAAGTAAAATTCACTATCGTTGGAGGCTATTTAGTTAGAAGGTTAGAAATGTGGGATTTGAGGCCGGAGCCACAATATTTTTCTACATTCTCTTTGTTTGTGAATAGCATCACATTTGTTTTTGCAACTACGATACTGTTCAGATGTACAGTGTTTAATACTAATTTTTATGGCACCCGTATGTCATTTACCTTTCGAATTTCTAAACAGGTCTGTGGGCAGACTTTGAGAGAGTCAATGTGGTGTAGCCTCAGGAGCTTAGGGTTTTATGGTAAATGGAGGCAGTTATAAACTGGCTTCCCTGGATTCTCTCTTTGACCATGATCTAGGGGAAGGTCATCTCATTGATCTTCACTTTCCTCTCTCTGCAAAATGGAAATACTATAACTGTTTGTCCTACATGGTTGTGACAAGGATTAAATAAGATTAGGTGAGTTGCCTACCAGGGTCACACCAGAGGCACGTAACAAACATCTGCCTGCCACGTCCCTCACCTGCTTTGAAAGGTAAGGATACTGAGAGTGAATGAAGTTAATTGGCTAGGTGTGTTAGTCCTCCAGCTGCTGTAACAAAGTGCCACAGACCGGGTTGCTGAGACAACAGGAATTTGTTTCTTCACAATTCTGGAGGTGTAAGTCCAAGATTAAGGTGTTGTAGGGTTGCTTTCTTCTGTGGCCTCTCTCTTTGGCTTGTAGTTGGCCACCCTCTCCTCTCTATCCTCACATGGTTTCCCCTCCACGTGTGTCTCTATCGTGTTCTGGTCTCATAAGGATCCAAATTACATTGGATTAGAGCCTTCCCTGATGACTTCACTTTAATTAATTAGCTTTTTAAAGACCCCATCTCCACATATAGTCACATTTCGAGGTCCTGGAGGTGATGACTTCAACATAGGAATTTTATGGACACACAATTCTGTTCATAACACAATAGGAGCATGGTTGGCATCAGTGAAAATATATGGCTGATTCTGCATCTAAAAGGAAGAGTTAGTTCCCCCATTCTCCCTTTTCCAGATTCTCTGAGTGAGTAGCATGCAAGATGGCACCTCACGCTTCTCCCCACTTTTTATTTGCTCTGCGTTCCCTTCAGAGTCTCATGATCCCAAGCAGGTAGGAAGCCTTTGGAGGCCAGAATGTTTCTGCCACCTTTATGAGTCCCAGCTCATGTTTCCCCGTGGTGGGTACACAACAAATACTTAGATTTTGTCTGTCGTGTTTACCACGTATCCTGGAATACACATCATCATATGCCTCAAGTATGGCTAGGTTCTCAGTCCATGTTCATGTGATCTTTCAGCAAGCATGTACTGAGCGTGAATAATACATAGTCTTTGCTCGAGAGGAGCTCACTCTCCACTGGAGAACAGGCTAATAAATGCCATTTCAGGTCAGTGAACCTAATTTCACTGAAGTGGGACAAAGCTAGGAGAGAGCGGCTACAGGAGCATAGATAGGGTGGAGGTTGGCGTTTGGGAGGACAGGCAGGTGGCCCGGGGAGGCTAGCATTCTAGAGTCTCGTCACTGGAAGCATAGTCCACAGACGGGCATCGTGGCCTCATCTGGGATCTTATTACAATTGCGGAGTCTCAGGTTCACCCTCTGACTATGGAATCAGAATCTGATCCTAGATGTGCAGCCCAGACAGTAGAATCTAAAGTGCCCACAAGGGATAGAATATAAATGAGTACAATAGGTGAGTGTAAGAAAAATCACAGAGCTCTTCATCTGTACTTTGTTTTTCCACACTTTCCCTGGAGCTCTGGTGTGGGTGGCAGAGACTGATGGCAACAAAACTGAGTGTCCCCCTTCCATACTGTAGAGTCACGGTCAGAGGTAGCTTTATATTTCCCTGACCAACTGGCATCTCGTGGGGGCCATGTGACTCATTCTTACCAATAAGAACACACCAATGATGTGTGTGAGGAAGTGACAAATGTCCCTTCCAGGCTGGGGCTTTTAATAAGCAGGTAGGGTTTTTCTACTCTCCTTTTGCCCATTTTCTAGCTGAACACCAAATATCGGAGCCCTTCACGATGGCAAAACCACAAGATGGAAGGAGCTTGGGTCCCTCATTCACCATCTGGAGGAAAGTCATCACCACTGACTCTTCCAAGACCATGAACTAAATGTTTATTGCATGAAGTCACCCCCATTGGAGGTTTATTAGTTCCAGCAGCTAGCGTTACCCTCAGATGCACTGGCAGAATGTTTACTAAAAGGACAACAGCAATCTCATGACAGTCTGATGATGCTGAGCTGCAGCAACAGGGAGCGGTGGGCGATATGGTGAACTGGAACCCACTCACCCTGGAGAAGGAGGAAGTCTCTGCCCAGCTCTACTGGAAATACTGCTGTGCCCTCCAAAGCCATTTTTGTGTTTTCTTTTAATCCTTCCAACACCTTGTGAGGTATCACCAGCATCTCCATTCTACGGGAGAAAAAATGAGGCACAGAGAAGTGGCTTCCTCAGGGTCCCTTGGGCTGTCGTTCCAGGTCTGAGCCTGGGTTTTTCCCAGGCCACCTGACATTGTCCAGCTGAGGCCAAGAGGAATGTGTTGGAGATGCTTAGGTTCAGACTGTTCTAGTGAAGAAGGCCAGGGTCAGCTGGGTGATAAACTCCATTTTTTATGCGAAAGGGCCTTTGGATACTGAGTGTGAGAAGGAAGAATGTGGAGTGAGCGTGAGGAGAATCATTATTTCCTCCTTTTCCTTCCATGTGGGGAGAAGGGGGCATGGCCCGCGGCAGCTAGGCGGGCGGGCGGCCATTACGTTCCTGGTCCATTGCTTCCTGGTGGATGTCTTTGAGGATGTAGCATCTCTGAAACTGTAGTTGCTCTATCTCTGTAAATTTTTAGCCACGTGGCCATGTGTAAGTCACCTGACTTTTTCGAGACTTGGCTTTGTCCTTTGTCAGATGAAGAGACTAGAACGATCCCCACGGTGGAGCCTAATCTTCGGGTTCAAGGAGATCTCAGCTGGCAAGGGGCTGTGCCAGGCGCAGAGTCGGTCCGCTCTCAGTGGTAAACGAAGGAGCCAGCAGCTCTGAAAGCATTTTGTAGATGGACTTGAATGAGCCGCACACACACCAGTGATAACAATTGTCCATGGGCCCGGGCATCTGCCAGCTCGCCCCTGAATCTGTCCCCAAACTACCAGGCCTGGGCTGTGGGTGCATTTCTGGATGTCCAGAGGCCGGCTTTGCAAAGAGAAGCAAACAACACCATCTATTCACAGTCGCGCGGGCTCTTCCTGCCAGAGCCCACGAGGGGTTTGGATGCAGACAGCTATTGAAGGGAAGCCACAAAGACACGTTTTCTCCCCTGCGGCCTGGAGCGAAGACAGAGCGGCCCAGGCACAAGAAGTCGGTTGTTTCGCATCAGCCGGCAGCCGGCAAATTCTGTCAAAGCAGCTGAAGGAGAGAAGTCGTCAAAACACCCAGGAAAAACAAGCGCTCTGGTGCAGGCAGGAGATAAAAGACAAGGAGGGCAGCCGCCGCGGCACACAGGCCCCCTTCACGCCGCGCTGGCAGCCATGCTCCGGCCATTGTCCGCCCCCGCGGGCTCCGAGGACGGAGGCTTTCTTATTTCTACTCTTAAAGAAAGGATTTATTTCAGGGGAAAGAGAGTCTGTATTGTATGAACAGTGGCTGCCAAATGAAATCTTGGGTTGCTAAAATGGGGAGGCATAGATTCAAACTGGCCCTTTGTCCCGGCTGGTGGAGAAGGTGGGCGAAGTGCCCCTCCGTTCCCGAACTTGCTCCCCTCTTGGCTTTGCCGCTCCAGGGTCCCTCGCGCCTGCGGCTCTTGCTGTTACAAAACGGAGGCCGAATGCTTCTGTGGCAGGCCCTGCTCTCACGCGGACTCTGCTCCTGTCCTCGGAGCTAGCATCACCCAGCTCTCCGTATGCCCGGTCATCTTCCTTGCCTGTGTTTCTCGCGTCCCTTTGCCCTTGCCTGGAGGGAGTCACCTTCTCCTATCTTCCCCTGGCACGTCTGAGGGCAACTTAAGTCAGCAGGTGCCAAGTGGATCTTGGTGTCTTAAACCCTGTGCGGTGCATCAGAAGCGTTCTCTGGGTTTCTTCTTCGGAGAGGATCAAAGGAAGTGGTCCAGATTAGCGAAGAAGGGACTAAGGAACCAGGGGGCTCTATTTTAAATGTGAATGTGCTTATTACTCTACAGTTGTCCAAATCAAGGGATTGCGGAGGGGCTGATGGGAATCCCAGGGGGAGGAGCTAATGGATTCTTCCCAAGAAATTCCTGGAGGATAGTCCTCCTGTCGCCATCATTGCTCCTGCCACACTGATGGTCAGTGTTGGTTGGCACGGGATTTGTGCAGAGGTGGTATTATTTAAAATAGCTCAGTCCCGTTGCTTTGCAGTAAGCATTTAATGAAGGCGTGCAGTGTGCAGCATCGTCAGCCAGGTGAGACACAGCCAGCTGCTAACACACTGCAGAGAATTGGAGGTGGAGCCAGCCTTGTAGACCCACAAACAGGACCTCCGCCCTCATAGACCGAGGCCCACTCAGCTGCTAAGAGGGGCTGGTAGAAATGAACCAGTTGCGTGTTCAGAGGCAGTCAGAAGGCTCCCTTCTCAGGAAGCAAGGAGTCCTGGTGGCTCCATCCTGTTTCTCGATTTATGGACAGCCAACGCCCTCAGACCGACTTACCTAAAGTCACTAATACTCCCGGGATACAAATGGTGGAGTTGTCCATCCAGGCTGAAATAAAGCTTGTACTTTATTTTATTTCATTTTTAGAAAAGATTTTACTTATTTATTTGTCAGAGAGAGAGCACAAGCAGGGGGAGCAGGAAGCAGAGCAGGCTGAGGGAGAAGCAGGCTCCTCACTGAGCAAGGAGCCCGATGCGGGGCTCGATCCCGGCACCCTGGGATCATGACCTGAGCTGAAGGCGGAGGCTTAACTGACTGAGCCACCCAGGCGTCCCAAGCTCTTACTTTAAATCAATAAACAGAACTTATTTTGAGATTGGCACTGTGCGAGTCACTTTTATATTTAGTATTCTAAATTATTCTAAAATAATGCTAAAAAATGCTAAAATAATGCTGAAAAATAATGAGGATCATTCTAAAATAATCCTCAGCATAAATTTTCCAAAAAAAAAAAAAAAAGTTTACAAATAGATATTATGATCTTCATGTAGCAGATGAGGAAATCGCATCTCAAAGACGCTAAATAACCTGTCTTAGGGGCACTTGGGTGGCTCAGTCAGTTAAGCGTCAGCGTTCAGCTCAGGTCATGATCTTGGGGTCCTGGAATGGAGCCTGAGCCCCGCACCAGGCTCTCTGCTCGGTGGGGAGTCTGTTTCTCCCTTTCCCTCCGTGCATGCGCCCCACCCCCATAAAGAAATATGGGGATATTTCCCCATAAAGAAATAAAATCTTATTTTATTTAAAAATAAGATTTAATAAAGAAATAAAAGCTTAAAAAAAAAAAACTTGCCTTAGAACCGCAGGGATACCAAATGGCACAGTCAGGATTTGAACCCAATTCTGTTCACTTCCAAGTCCCATGTTCTTTTTCCTTCTTTAAGACAAAATCCGTTAACGCAGCACACTTCCATATTGTTTGTAAAGCTGAATACTGAATTTATTATTTATACTTCAGAGCTCCCCCCTCACACCGAATCTGGCTTTGTTCATAAGGCTGAGGTCGAGTAAGTCAGGCAGAAGTTAGAATGATTTAACTTTTGTGCTCAGAAGGCCTCAGAATAGCTCGTTGTAAATTTCTTCCCATCCCTTTCCCCGCAGCCCTCCTTGGCAAATAAAAGGATTGCAACCCAATCCGGCCTCTTGCGCTTTGATTCTCATTGCATTCTTTTTGGATTAAGAGTGTCTGGTTTCCTTGGGAGGGATAAAATACGGCCATCTAAGTGAGAGGGAAAGGACAAGCCCCGCCAGTAAACTCCTTCGTGGGAGTTTTTATGGGAGGTATTTTCACCTCATTGAGCTTTTTATTTCACTAAGATTCTTTCATCCACCCAAGCAGGTGAAGAAAATGGGAAAATGATGGCAGAGAATAGACGAGCTTTAGGAACTTGAAAAGGAAGAGTAAACCAAAAGAAGCTGTCCCCACATTCTTCACTTAATATGGCCTAACAAGTCAGCAGACAAGTAACAGAAGGGTAGAAATTATTATCCTTGATTAGTAATGTGCCTTGAAAATAGGTCATTTATTAGGAGAACTGACCAATGAATTAGCCACTGACTTTATCATTTGTTTACGCATCACTATGTATGCATTCATTGATTCATTCATTCATTGATTCATTTGAAAGTTTGAGCATCTATATCAGAAGTCCTGTCCTTATCATACACATAACGTGTATTTGATCTGGCTAATCAAAAAGATTCTTGAAGAAGGGAATGATTTAAATACATGTATCATTAATTTTTTTTGTTTATTTTTACCTAAAACTTACGTCTGCATATGCATTCATCTGTCTTTTGCTACAAGGCATTTGTGTGTTGGTTTTCATCTTTCTTGCAAAAAAAAAAAAAAAAAGCTCAAGCCATGCCCACAATGCATCAATCATCTCTTGAGTTCTAGTTTCTTTAAAGTGGATTAGCTTTATCTAGCTCTATCTATTTAGAGCTTTATCTAGCTCTAAAGCTTAGAGATATTTTTGAAGCAATTTGATGTCAGACTTCGACAGATTTTTTCCCCCCAGTATTTTATGGTTGTTTTGTCCACAATTAATTTCAACAAAGAATTCTTAATACCAACCACCTTTGTCATTTTTTTCCCAAATAATTCAATTTAGTTTTCATAGAAACAGTATTTTTTTTATACTCGGATTGCACAAGAGTATAGATTATTCCACCAAATGACATGCATATTGTTAGCTGCCTTGGAGGGCTCATGCTTTCCAGTTACTGTTCAGTGCTTGACCTGAATTTGCTAATTAATCATTACAACCAGCCTGTAAGGTGTAATATAATTATCCCCATTTCCCAGGGGAGAGAATGACATGAACTGGTTTGAGAAAAATATCCTGATGACTCCTGATGAGCCTATACCTCAATGGGTTCAGAAATGTGTGCTCTAATAGCGGGTAGCCTACTAGCTGTGGGTTTCAGGTCTGTGAGCATCAGCCACTATGTGTGCACAAGCTAAGAGGAAGCCATTTAATCTGAACTAAGAGAGTGCAGTTAAGAGGACTCCTACTGTAATGGTGGGGAGGCTGGAGTAATGGAAAGAACTTGCATTTTGAGATCAGACCAATTCGAGTTTGAATAATAGTGCTGGCGATTACTAGCTACTTAACTCCTAAAACCTCATTCTCCATCCATAAAATGGGAATAACTACAATTTATTGGTATTTTTTTCTTTTATTGATTTAGTCAATAAGCTTTTCTTTTTTCTTTCTTGTTTTTAAGAGGCTTTTCCCAACTTCCCTCAGAAAATCCCCTTTTTTAAAAAAAGTTTCTCTTTCTCTTTTTAATTTTAATTCCAGTAGAATTAACATATAGTTATATTACTTTTAGGTGTACAATACAGTGATTAAACAGTCCTATATATTACTCAATGCTCATCACGATAAGTGTACTCTTAATCCCTATAACCTATTTCATCCATTCCCCCCTCTCCACCCCTCTGGTGACCATCAGTTTGTTCTCTATAGTTAAGAGTCTGTTTCTTGGTTTGTCTCTCTCTCTTTTTTTCTCCTTTGGCTTTGTTAGTTTTTTTTTTTTTTTCTCTAATTCCACATATGAGTGAAATCATATAGTGTTTGTCTTTCTCTGACTGACTTCTTTCACTAGAATTATACTCTCTAGCTCCATCCATGTTGTTGCAAATGGCAAGATTTCGTTCTTTTTCATGGCGGAGTAACATCCGTGTGTGCGTGTGTGTGTGTGTGTGTGTGTGTGTGTGTATTCTTTGTGCATTCATCTATTGATGGACATTTAGGCTGCTTCCATAGCTTGGCTATTATAAATAATATAAGAAACATAGAGGGGCATACATCTTTCTGAATTAGTGTTTTTATATCTTAGGGCAAATACCTAGTAGAGGAATTATAGGATCATATGGTAGTTCTATTTTTAATTTTTGAGAAACTTCCATTCTGTTTGCTATTGTGACTGCACCAGTTTGCATTCCCAGCCAACAGTGCATGAGGCTTCCCTTTTCTCCACATTCTCACCAACACTTGTTTCTTGTGTTTTTGAATTTAGCCATTCTGACAGGTATATCCACTATCCCATTGTGGTTTTGATTTTCATTCTCCTGAAGATGAATGATGTTGAGCATCTTTTCATGTATCTGTTGGCCATCTGGATGTCCTCTGTTCATTTCTTCTGGCAATTTTTAATTGAATTATTTGGGGGGTTTTTTGGTGTTGTATAAGTTCTTTGTATATTCTGGATACTATCCCTTTATCAGGTATGTCATTTGCAAATATTTTTTCCCATTTGGTAGAATACCTTTTAGTTTTGTTGATTTTTTCCTTCATTGTGCAGAAGTTTTTTATTTTGATGTAGTCCTAATGGTTTATTTTTGCTGTTTTTTCCCTTGCTGCAGGAGACATATCTAGAAAAATGTTGCTATGGCTGATGTCAGAGAGCCTGTGCTTTCCTCTAGGATTTTTGTGGTTTCAGGTCTCACATTTAGGTTCTTAATCCATTCTGAGTTTTATTTTGGTGTAGAGTATGAGAACATGGTTCAGTTTCATTCTTTTGCATGTAGCTGTGCAGTTTTCCACACTCTTTGTTGAAGAGACTGTCTTTTCCATTGCATATTCTTGCCTCCTTTGTCAAAGATTAATTGACCATAGAGTTGTGATTTCATTTCTGAGCTCTCTATTCTGTTGATCTATGTCTATTTCTGTGTCAGTACCATACTGTTTTGATTACTACGGCTTTATGGTATACCCTCATATCTGGGATTGTGATATCTCCAGTTTTAGTCTTCTTTTTCAAATAACTTTGGCTATTTGGGGAGTTTTGTGGCTACATCCAAATTTTAGGATTGTTTGTCCTAGTTCTGTGGAAAATGCTGTTTGTATTTTAATAGGGTTTGCATTAAATTTGTAGATTGCTTTAGATAATATGGATATTTTAAAAATATTTGTTCTTCATATCCATGGAATGTCTTTCTGTTTGTTTATATCATCCTCAATTTCTTTCACCAGTGTTTTATAGTTTTCAGAGTACAGGTCTTTCACCTCCTTGGTTAAGTTTAGCCCTATGTATTTTATTATTTTTGGTGCAATTATAAATGAGATTGTTTTCTTAATTTCTCTTTCTGCTACTTCATTATTAGTGTATAGAAATACAACAGATTTCTGCATATTGATTTTGTATCTTGTAACCTTACTGAATTCACATATCAGTTCTAGCAGTTTTTTGGTGGCATCTTTAGGGTTTTCTATATATAGTATCATGTCATCTGTAAATAGTGAAAGTTTTACTTCTTCCTTACGAATTTAGATGCCTTCTCTTTCTTTTTGTTGTCTGATTTTTGTGGTTCGGATTTTGAATGTTATGTTGAATAAAAATGGTGAGAGGGGACATCCTTGTCTTGTCCCTGGTCTTAGGGGGAAAGCTCACAGTTTTTTGCCATTGAGTATGATGTTGGCTGGGTTTTTTATATCTGGCCTTTATTAGGTTGAATTATGTTCCCTTTAAACCTACTTTTTGAGGCTCTTTATCATGAATGGATGTTGTACTTTGTCAAATGCTTTTTCTACATCTATTGAAGTCATCATATGGTTTTTATCCTTTCTCTTGTTGATTGGTTTGTGAATATTGAAACACCTTTGCATCCAAGGAATAATTCCCACTTGATCATGGTGAATGATTTTTAAAATTTATTGTTGCATTTGGTTTGCTAATAATTTGTTAGGGATTTTTCCATCTATGTTCATCATACCCATAGTTCCCTTCTTTTTGGTAGTGTTTTTATCTGGTTTTGATATCAGGGTAATACTGGCCTCATAAAGTCAACAAGCTTTTCTTAAGCATCTTATAATGTGGTGGGTACTGAATAAAGTTTTGTTAATCAATAAACGGAAGTTTCCCTACCCTCATGGAACATACATCTGGGGTACAGAGAATAACCATGAACAATCAAAAGTACTCGAAGGAAGACAAGGTAGCATGATAGAGACGTGTAGCATATGAGTAGTCATTTTTCATTCATTCATTTACTCATTCACATATGTTGTCAAATAATATTTACTAAAGTCTTACTATGACCCAGGCATCATGCAGTGATGAGCAGGATAACATGGGCAATGAGACAAGACAATATAGCATCAGGGATTTAAAGATGAAGAGTAGACACGGTATTACCTTCCAGAATCTCAGTCTAGCTAGGAAAGTCACTGATTTAATCTTAGTACAGTAAGTGCTCTTGTATCAAAGGAAGTGCAAAAGCTCTGGGAGCTCAGTGCAGGGAGAGATGGGTATATATGGAAAAGAAACAAAATGGTTGAGCATTTCATGTCAGCTGAAAAAGCAGATTTTAATAGCTACATTAGATGTCACAGGTCTGTACAGCACAACTCCAGAAGCTACCTTTCAAGGAGGCTATGATATAAATGGTGGCCCCTAGAATTGTACAATGTGCAACCTTCAAATCTGTAACCTGAGGTCTCACCAGAAGCTTTAGAGGTATTAATTTTGCTTAATATTGTTTTACATTGAATTATCAAAGGGGAGAATGATGCCTGGAAACATGATCTCTTTGGAGTTAAGGACCTCTGGAGGAATAATTCTGACCATTAAAGTAGATGGCAAAGGAAATAATTATAACTGGATCAGTAATTGCTAAACAAAGGAAAACGTATGATTCCATATAGGAATGGACTCAGTTTTGAGGTGTCTAAAACTTATATATATTTGGGGCATTCATGAAAAAAAGATAAACCAGAATTATTCCTGAAACCAAATATTCATTTAGCATGAGAGGAAATTCTACAACAAATTACAATTATTCAATTGTTGCACACACTGTCAGTAACCTATCCACATTTTCTTGGCATTTGCTATTCCAGCAAATGCCTCAGGTTCCCACTGCAACCCTCCTTCCAAGGCCCATGATTGGGGTAGTAAGGATGAAGTGTCGGGGAGTTGCTGCCCCCAGGAGCCAGCTACCCTTAGATGGTAGAGGATGAATACCTTGTTGGAGAAGAAAGAAACACTTTGTT
>CM052798.1:158770065-158845390 GCA_028533885.1 Nasua narica | reverse complement strand
CCCCCCCCCCACACCCTTTGCTCATTTATTTTATTTCTTGAATTCCACTTATAAGTGGAATCATATGGTATTTGTATTTCTCTGACTTATTTTGCTCAGCATTATACCCTTTAGGTCTATCCATGTTATTGCAAATGGCAAGATTTCACATCTTTTTTATCCATTCGTCTGTTGATGGATACTTGGGCTGCTTCCATAATTTGGCTGTTATAAATAATGCTACTCTAAATGTAGGGTGAATATATCCCTTCGAATTAATGTTTTTGTATTCTTTTGGTAAATATCCAGTAGTGCAATTGCTGGATTGTAGGGTGGTTCTATTTTTAACTTTTTGAGGAACCTCCACGCTGTTCTCTGCAGTGACTGCGCCAGTTTGCATTCTTCCCAACCGTGCACAGGGGTCCCTTTCTCCCCACGTCTTCACGAACACCTTTTGTTCCTTGTGTTTTTGATTTTAGCCATTCTGGCAGGTGTGAGGCATTATTTCATTGTAGTTTTGATTTGTATTTCCCTGATGGTAAGTAATGTTGAGCATCTTTTTATGTGTCTATTGGCTATCTGTTTATCTTCTTTGGAGAAATGTCTGTTCATGTCTTCTGCCCATTTTTAAATTGGATTATTTGTTTTTTTGGATGTTGAGTTGTATAAGTTCTTTATATATTTTTGATACTAACCCTTTATTGGATATGTGCTTTGCAAATATCTTCTCCCATTCCTTAGGTTGCCTTTTAATTTTATAGATTGTTTCCTTCACTGTGCAGAAACTTTTTATTTTATTGTAATCCCAATAGTTTATTTTTACTGTTGTTTTGCTTGCCTCGGGAGATATATCTAGGAAAATGTTACTATGGTCTACGTCACAGAGCCTGTGTTTTCTTTTAGGGTTTTTATGATTTCAGGTCTCATATTTAGGTGTTGAATGCATTTTGAGTTTATTTTTGTGAATGGTAAAAGTGGTCCAGTTTTCCCAACACCATTTGTTGGAGAGTCTGTCTTTTTCTTTTTTAAAAATTTTTAAAGATTTTATTTATTTATTTGACAGAGAGAGAGATCACAAGTAGGCAGAGAGGCGGGCAGAGAGAGAGGGGGAAGCAGGCTCCCCGCCGAGCAGAGAGCCCGATGTGGGGCTTGATCCCAGGACCCTGAGATCATGACCTGAGCTGAAGGCAGAGGCTTTAACCCGCTGAGCCACTCAGGTGCACCGAGAGTCTGTCTTTTTCAAATTGGATATTCTTTCTTTTTTCAGTGAAGATTAATTGACCATATAATTTTGGGTTTATTTCTGGGCTTTTCTGTTCTACTGATCGATATGTCTGTTTTTGTGCTAGTACTATACTGTTTTGATTACTACAGCTTTGTAATATAACTTGAAGTTCAGAATTGTAATACCTCCAGCTCAAATACCTCAAAATTTCTTTGGCTATTTGGGGTCTTTTATAGCTCCATGTAAGTTTAGGATTGCTTGTTCTAGTTCTGTGAAAAATGCTGTTGGTAAAAAAAAAAAAAATGCTGTTGGTATTTTGATAGGGATTGTGTTGAATCTATTGATTGCTTTGGGTAGGGTAGACATTTTCACAGTATTTGTTCTTCTAACCCATGCACATGGAATGTGTTTTCTTTGTGTTGTCTTCAATCTCTTTCATCAATGTTTTATAGTTTTCAGAGTACAGGTCTTTCACCTCTTTGATAGGTTTATTCCTAGGTATCTTACTTATTATTTTTGGTGTGATGATAAATGGGATTGTTTTCTTAATTTCTTTTTCTTCTGTTCCATCATTGGTGTATTGAAATGTAACAGATTTCTGCATATTGATTTTGTATCCTGTGACTTTACTGAATTTATCAGTTTTAGCAGTTTTTTGGTGGGGTCTTCCAGGTTTTCTACATATGTTTCATGTCACCTGCAAATAGTGAAAGTTTTTCTTCTTCCTTGCTGATTTGGATGCCCTTTATTCCTTTTTATTGTCTGACTGCTGTGTCTAGGACTTCCAGTACTATGTTGAGTAACAGTGGTGAGAATGGACATCCTTGTCTTGTTCCCAATCTTAGGAGAAAAGCTCTCAGTTTTTCCCCATTAAGGTTGATGTTAGCTGTGGATTTTTCATGTATGTTAATGCCACAAGTTTTAAATATCAAATTTTCAATGTCACTCAGTTAATATATTTTCTAATATTCCCTCTGATTTATTGTTGAAGTATTATTATTTAGCAGTTTATGGTCTGATTTTCAAACATTTGAGAATTTTCTAGTTGCCCATTATGTATGTTTAATTTATATCCTGTGCCATCATAAAATCTATTTTATATAATGTCAGTCCTGTGAATTGTGTGGAAGCTTGCTTTGTATCAGACCATATAGTGAGCTTGGTAAATGTCCCTCACATACTTGAGATGTACATACTTGTCAGCACATTTTTTTTGTTCCTTTTGTGGAATTTCAATTACATATAGTATTACTTTTCCACTACTATCCATTTGTTTCTCATACTCTTTTTTTTTAAAATTTATTTTTGACTTTTTTTCGGTCTCTCTGTGCTTCAATATGGATAGTGTCTCCTAATGCCTTTTTTAGTTCTTTTGGTTTACTTATCCTTCTATAAGCTTTATGAAATTCATTGTGTCTATTTGTTGGATTTCTAATTTCAATTATTTTTTACTTCTGGAATTTCCATTTTATTCTTTTTTAAAGATTACATTTATCTGATAATTCTGTTATCTATGTTCTTGAAAACATAAACAGTTTAAAAAATCTGTGTTTTTTAAATCCAATAAGTGGGTCACTTGTGTATTGGTTTTTATTGTCACTTTCTTTTTTTCTCAGTCCTGTTTCTTATACTTAGTGATTATTGAACAAATACTGGACATTTTATGTGAAAAAAAAATCATAGAGGCTCTGATGGCATCACCCTGTTGAATGTGGCTTTTCATTCTTTTTGTGTTGCTTGGCAAAATTAATAATGAGGTTAGGAATGTTACATCATGGCAGGAAGATGACACTTCATTCAATACTGGAGGTCCATTCATGTTACTTCCACACAGTTCACTTCTTTCCACCTCCACTGCTACAACCCTGGATTGGACCCTAATTATATCTTATTTAGAGTTCTGGCCAATAGTTCCATTTCTACTCTCTTGACTCATTATAGTCTGGCCATAGCCATTTGATTAAGATTTGCAAAATCCCCTCCTAGGACATCCTTCCTATTCAAAACCTTCAATGACTGAATTCAGAGAACCAAGATTAAACAAGAAAAGCCTACCATGTTTTCTTCTCTAATGGATTTCCAAATGTGGGAGAGGGCAAAGAACAAAATTGGAAGCGGAACGTATGTCCTAATATCCTAGCTTTGTGTTTCTATTATAGTCATGAATGAAACTCCACCTTGTTTAGTGATAACTGATGGTTCTTCCAATAAGAACATAATCTTATTAGGAATTATCTTTTAAGGAAAAAATTCACTTCTTAAACTTGTTACAGTGAGCATTATTTATTATTTATAATAAAATAAACATTTCCTATTAAAATGTAAGAATACCTCACAATCTTTCTTAATTATACAAACAGTCTAGGGGTTAGCATAACTATTCTATTCATTGCTATTATATTTGCATATAATACCTTAATTTAAAAACTCTCTCTCCCCAAATAAAAAAGAAGAGTTATCACACAGGAAGAAAATATAATTCAAGGTAATTTTTTTCTTTTAATAAAAGCACGTTCCTCTCTTCACCTCTGTGAGTATAGATTTGATACTATATGTGTCTTGTAAACTCTACACTTGATCTGAGTCAAAAGGCCAAGAAGCAATGTGTCTTATAAACTCTAAAGTGCTATAAAAATGAATGCTATTTTACTTAATAATTAACATTAATGCTAATAAAATATTGTCTCGCATTAAAATGCAAATGCTTTTGGGAGACTGAGACATTAAACCAATTATGCATGACTTGGTGAAAAATATTTCATCGGCAGCATTCCTGTGCAATAAACGAGGTGGCGTGAGAGAGGAGAGAGAGAGAGACAGGCAGACAGAGACAGATAGGGACAGAAGGGTCAGGCCTAAATGTTCTTCAGGACAGAATTGCATTGAGGACCCAGGTGACTGGGTAGCAGATTATTATAATCACCTAGTAGGCCTGTTTTTGTGAAGTCATTGGGAAAGTAGGTAGAACTCATGTCCTAATTCTGACCTTTCAGTAATGTTTTCTGATGGGCTCCATTTCCTAGTCCATACCCTGAGAAGTTTGAAATAAGGTTTCCAACTCTGGTAGTCTACAGTCAAGGTCTGTGATGAGGAGGTGCTTAGTCTTAGGGAATCATCTAATGTAGTAGTCTTGGGATTTTGGGGAAGACTTCCCAAGGAAGGTGATACTAGAGCTGGCATCTGAAAATCTGAGGATGAGTTCTCTGGGTGGGAGTCAGGGGTAACCAGTGGGGAGAGTTTTTGATAGAGTGGAAGGGAGACCAAGGGAGGGAGAGAGAATCTACATGTGAGGAGGAAGTGTGGCAGGAACAGGGGAGAAAACACAATTATGTATGTATATATTGAGCATATGATGTAACAGGAGGGCCTGGCAGAAAATAAGGCAGGACAGGTAAGCAGGAATGAAATCACACTGGACATTTTGACTGATGTAAAGAGTTTGGTTCATTAGTCTAAAAGCAGTGGTGAATTTTGATGAGTTTTAAGTATGGGCATTTCAGGGGTACTGAAGGGGAATCAGAGTGATCCCATGGAGATCTTTCATATCTTATTGAGATAGGATTGTTGTTTTTGGTCAAAGTTTAAAATTTCCTCCTTCCTTCAAAAATAATTAAGAAGTCTTAAATGGGGGTCTAAGTTTCAAATGTGACACTGTGTATAAAGCTTCTAGCCTTGCCCCTGTTACGTAAAAGGCTTTCAACAAAAGCAGCTCTGAAAGTTACCATGGTGTAAAGGCATTCTCTTGCCCAGGTGGGACACCGCACCTCTCACCCATCAGAAATTCAAGGCCAGCTAAATATACGAACCTGCCTTCTTCTCGTATGCTTCCTCGTACTTGTAATCTGTACATTTCTCTTCCTACCTCTCCTCTGTCTTCCCTCCGGCTGAAGCCCTAATAGGAATTCCAGGTAAACCCTGAGAATTTCATTTCCAGATTTTCTGTGGAAGTCTTTTTTCCATGGTGCGTTGTTTAGCTTTCTAGGAACACCTTAACTTAGGAACTGGGAAGGTGATCAGCAGGTGGACGTCCAGCATTATACCCCACTGAGAACCTGCATGATGGAAAGCAGTGAGAACTTGGAGAAAAAGTTCAAGAAAAAGAACTGGGAACTTTGAGAAAAGCTGTTGGTTCCTGTCTCCAATAAGCACATAGGAAACTTCCAGTAGAATTTTGGAGAAAAGACGGTAAAAAGCACCGAAATGAGGTGATAGATGTTTGAGGGATGTGAAAGGGAAGTGATATTTCTGATGCAAATTTATATGGGTTTTAACTGTTTTCAGCTTTATTTGCTGCTCCCTGTAGTATTTATTTACTTTGTGGGTTTTAAGTGACTGATCAATGTGAACTTTATTTGGACTTGTGGTCACAGATTATTTTGAGTGCTGGTGACTCTTTTGGGGAGGATTGCATTTGAAAGACAGCACTTAAATTCTCAGGTACTGTGTACAGCAGAAAGAAGGGCAGTAGGCAAGGAGGAGGGAAAGGAAACAACATTTTGTGTACCTACTATGGTGCAAATTCTAAGCACTTACATATAATAGCTTGTTTAATTACCACAGAATCTGCTAACTTAGATGTTTTTAATCCATTCATTACAGATGAAAAAATTGAGGCTCAGATAGGTTAAGACATAGCCCAAATTTATGCAGATAGGAATAATTTGATGGAGCTGGAATTTGATCTGTTGGAGTAGACATCCATGTTCTTTCCTTTCTCGGTTTGGGAAGAGTCATTTAGATACTAGAGATTTCTATACCATTTTGGTATAGTGAGATAATGACTATAGCTATTTAAATTTGGGGGGAAATTAACACCCTGTGATTATTTTTTATTCTATTTATTTATTTATTTTCAAAGATTTTATTTGCTTATTTGAGATAGAAAGAGTGAGAGAGAGCATGAGCCGGGGGCAGAGCGAGGGAGAAGCAGACGCCCTGCTGAGCAGGGAGCACACTTGCAGGGCTCAGCCCCAGATCCTGGGATTATGACCTGAGCCGAAGGCAATTGCTTAACGGACTGAGCCACCCAGGCACACCTGTGATTATTTTTTTATTCTTCCCTGCGAATATGACTAAGGTCATTGGGACTCTCTGAGTCTGTTTCTGACCATGAAAAGATGTAATTGGAAGAAATTAGTGATTAAAATTTTTTTTAAATCTCAAATTCCAGTTAGTTAACGTAGAGTATCACATGAGTTTCAGGTGTCCGTGATTCAGTACTTCCGTGCATCACCCAGCGCTCATCGTGACCAGCGTACCCCTTAATCTTCATCACCTATTTCACGCATCCCCCACCACCTCCCCTGTGGTAACCATGTGTTTGTTCTCTGTAGTCACGAGTCTGTTTCTTGGTTTGTTTTTCTTTCTTGTTTTTTCCTTTGCTCATTTGTTTTGTTTCTTATACCACATATGGATAAAATGACACGGTATTTGTCTTTCCCTGACTGACTTATTTCACTTAGCATAATCCTCTCTAGCTCCATCCATGTCATTGCAAATGGCAAGTTTTCATTCTTTTTTATGGCCGAATAATATTCTATTGTATATATAGACCACATCTTTCTCTATTCATCAGTCAGTGGACACTTGGGCCACTTCCATAATTTGACTATTGTAAATAATGCTGCTATAAACAGAGGGGTGTACATATACATTTGAATTAGTGTTTTATATTCTTTGGTTAAATACCAATAGTATGATTCCTGGATTATAGGGTAGTTTGATTTTTAACTTTTTGAGCAACCTCCATACTGATTTCCAGAGTGGCTCCACCAGAGTGCAGTCCCACCAGCAGTGTAAGAAAGTTCCTTTATCTCCACATCCTCGCCAACACCTGTTATTTCCTGTGTTGTTGATTTTAGCTATTCTGACAGGTGTGAGGAGGTATCTCATTGTAGTTTTGATCTGCATTTTCCTGATGGTGAGTGATGTTGAGCATCTTTTCTTGTGTTTGTTAGCTATCTGTGTGTCTTCTTTGGAGAAATGTCTATTCATGTCTTTTGCCCATTTTTAAATTGGATAATTTGTTTTTTGGGTGTTGAGTTGTATAAGTTCTTTACATATTTTTGATACTAACTCTTTATTGGATATGTGCTTTGCAAATGACTTCTCCCATTCCATAGGTTGCCTTTTAATTTTATGGATTGTTTCCTTCACTGTGCAGAAACTTTTTATTTTGATGTAATCCCAGTAGTTTATCTTTGCTGTTGTTTTGCTTGCCACAGGAGACATATCTAGAAAAATGTTGTTATGGACAGAAATCAGCGGTTTTTAAACTGTGATTTGTAGAGTGGCAGGTCACCTTCTGAGGGACTCAGCCGACTGTAGGAACTGATGTGCACACGGGAGAGGTTATGGGGTGTGGGCTTAATGGCTCCCACCTCAGCAAGAGCTTATCTTCTTTTATGTCCTTTATATTAGACTTCTATACTTTTGAAGAAAGGATTTCATGGTTATTGAAAATAAAAAGGGAAGGGGACAACTAGTGTATGCTGCCTGGTTTGCACCCCTCACCCTTGTTGTGATCCACACTCATGGCAATAAATCTGAACTGTGAAAGGCTTTAGGTCTCAAAGCCTGGAAGCTCCTGAGAAGTTCAAACAGTGAAGACGTGTGACTATCGGTGGACTCATTTCTGTTTACAAGGAATGAAGCTGAGAGGAGATAGAGTGTACAGGAGAAGAACTGAGTTGTTTACTGGCTCTCAGTCAGTTTGCTGCAAATCCATTTGCCAAAAGGCAATTCCCCAGAACATCAATTCACTGTGAACCTATTCAGTGGAAATAATTTTGCCAAAACCTCAACTGGTGTAATTCCCTGAAAACTGTGAAATGAATGTTTTAAACCAGGTCTAGGACAGTTTGCTCTGCCTCCTACCAGGTGTAGATGAGTTTTGTTTAAGGACTATAGCAGAGGCAGGGCTTGGGGAGGGGAGGGATTAGGGTATAACGCTGCAAAAATAGCAAAGTTGATAGAATTAAAATCTCATCCTTAGAATACAAAATGTTAACTATTTTGAAAGTTCAGAGACAAATGTAAAATGCAAGAGAAACTGACATTCAAATTAGCTGGATTAACAAATCCATATAAAATGTGCAGTGACATTTAGAGATTTTTTTTTTTTAAGATTTTATTTTATTTATTTTAACAGAGAGAGAACACAAGCAGGCCGAGAGGCAGGCAGAGGCAGAGAGAGGAGCAGGCTCCCTGCTGAGCAAGGAGCCCGATGTGGGACTCGATCCCAGGACGCTGGGATCATCACCTGAGCCGAAGGCAGCCGCTTAACCAACTGAGCCACCCAGGCGTCCCTCATTTAGAGATTTTTAATTTCTTGGTTATTACAAGTAATGCTGCTGTAAACATTCATTTTTCCTTCTTAAAATTTTCTTTCTGTACACACTTGCTTTTATTCCTCTTGGGCAGATACCTAGGGTTGGAATTGCTGGGTCATAAGGTAAGTCTGCAGTTCACTATTTAAGAAACTGTGAAACTGTTTATTGATGGGGCTGTACCATTTTACATTGAACCAGTGATATATGAGGTTTCAATTTTTTCCACAACCTTGTCAACACTTGTTATTATCTGACTTTTAGATTCTAACCATCCTACTGGGTATGAAGTGGTATCTTACTGTTTGGATTTGAATTTCCTAATGATTAATGATGTTGAGCATCCTTTCATATGCTTCTGGTCATTTGTGACTCTTTTTTGGAGAAATGTCTACTCAAATCCGTGGCCCATTTTTAAATTGTGTTGTCTATTTATTACTGAGTTTTAAGAGTTCTTTATAGATTTCAGATACAAGTGCCTTACCAGGTATAGGATTTGCAAATATTTGTTCCCATTCTGTGCATGTTTTCTGACTTAGAGCTGAGTGTCTTTTGAATCACAAAAGTATTTAATGTTAAGTCTGATTTTTCAGTTTTTCCTTTTATAACTTGTGTTTTTGTGTTGTATCTAAGAAATCATTGCCTAACCCAGGACCAAGAAGATTTTTCTCTTTTGTTTTCTTCTGAGTTTTATAGTTTTAGCTCTTACATTTTGGTCTTTCATCAATTTTCAATGAGTATTTGTGGTATGGTGTGAGGTAGGTGTCCAAATTAATGTTTTTGCAGATGAATGGTCAGTTGTCCCAGCATTTGTTGAAAAGATTTTCTTTCCTGTTTAATTTCCTTGACAACTCTGTTGAAAAACAGTTGATTACAAATATAAGGGTTTATTTTTGGACCCTCAGTTCCATTGATTTAGATGTCTATCCTTTTTAAAAAAAATTTTTTTATTATGTTATGTTAGTCACCATACAGTACATCATTAGTTTTTGATGTAGTGTTCCGTGCGTGATTCCTTGTTTCCGTATAACACCCAGTGCTCCATGCAATCTGTGCCCTTGTTAATACCCATCACCAGTATTTCACTATCCTAATTAGTGTAGCTTTAGAGTAAATTCCCAAGTTGGGAAGTGCAAGTCCTCCAACTTTGTTCTTATTTTTTCAGTATTGTTTGGCTGTTTAAGTTTCTGCAGAAAGAGCTGACACAGCCTTGTTTTTCTTTGACAAAACCTACTTGGTCAAGATGTTTAATTCTTTTTCTGTGAGTCTGGTTTGCTAGTATTTTGCTAATATTTGCTAATATTTTGGTTTACTAATATTTTGCTGAGAATTTCTTTGCTAATGGTTTGCTGATATTTTGCTGAGAATTTCTTCATTGCTTTTTGGCTAGTTTTTTTCCGCTAAACTATTTTCTCTGTGCTCTTAGTACTATTCTCTTGAGGAAGTGGGCAAGAAAAACTTAGATTCATTGGAGATGACCATGTTGGAAGCAACTTTTCTGTAACAGCCATGAGCTTTGGGACAAGATGGAGGTGAGGGGTGAGACTAGATCATAATGTTTCACAATCCGCCTCTTTTAGCTATCCCGGAGTCCTGGCCTTTGAGGCAGCATCCTACAGTGTGTAAATGCAGGATGGTTAAAGAAATGTTCAGATGGCCTTTGCCTAAGGATGAATATTAAGCAGAGGATTTTTCTTTTTCATAAAAGTTTCTCTTTTTTCTTCATCATTACTTAACTGTGGGCTAGGCACTGCGTGCTAAGTATTACATGGGTTATCCAATAGAATACTAACGTTCATCTTAAAACACATGTAGGCCAAATAACTTATTCAAGATTATCCATCGTACATGCAGCAGGGCAAAGATTCAGGGCTGCTGAGTGTAAACCTTGTGTTGTTCTCTGTGCTAAGAAGAGGCCTCTGCCTTTTCCTTCCCTTCCTTCCTTCCTTCCCTCCCTCTCTCTCCCATTTATTCCATTCATATTTATTGAGCCCTTACCATAATAATCAAAATTAATATTATTAAAAACTTACTATGGACCAGAAGATACACCTTTTCCTTAATGATTATGAGTATATTTAATTCTTATAAATACCCATGAAGTATAGTCTTTCATTGGTTTCATTTTACTGTTGGGAAAATCAGTGTATCAAGAGTTTACATAATCTGTCCAAAGTCACAGAGCTACTAAATGATGGGATGGGGATTTGAATTCAGGTAATCTCTTCAATGATACCTGCCATAGTTATAAAGAAAATGTAACAAATACACTAGGCTGATAGTGGGTAGATGTGTTTAAGGGCTATTTAAGAGACTGAAGAAAATGATCCACGCGTGCATAAGCTGTCTGGAATAACTATGCTTAGAGAAGCAGTGGAGAGCTCTCCTAAGAATGTGATATTTGCTCATGATTTCAAAAGAAGAGCAGGGGTTTGTCAACACCCAGCAGGGGCAAGGAGAGGTCAGGCATGTCAGGTGAGAGGAGCTGCATGGTTGAGGGGCAGAGAGAGGTGAAGATGGCCATCACCTCCAAAGAATGGTGAGAAGTTCAGAGCAAAGCAGTGCAGGGTTGTGCGGTAGCAGGAGGGGCCAGTGAGCAAGGCCGCTGCATAGGCAGGGGCTGGAGCTAGCCTGTGAAGGACTGGAGGCAGTGTCTCTGCATCGGAGCCCCACTCATGAGCACGGGAAGGACATGCCCAGTTCTGACTTAGAGCGGATCCCAAGGCAGTGGCCAGGAGGCTGGGGGAGCAGAGCCTGACCAGAACAGGGAAAAAGAGGAAGGAAGCTGGTGCCGGGGACTCTAATTTCTTACTTTGACTACACCATGTGAATCTGGGGCAGCTATTTGTTTCTGTTCTGGGGGCATAATGAAAAAAATTGTGTACACAGTTTAGCGGTGGGCCCAGTTGGCTTCCATTGCTAAGTCAGCTCGGCTCTGGTGTGTATCCTTGGGCTAATTGCGTTACCTGTCTGAAGGTGGTTTTCTGGAACAGACATAAAAGTACGTGGCTCTTGAGGAGATGCTCAGTATAAGGTAGCTGCATGGCATTCTCTTCAAAGGCTTTGTATTTTCCTGGGATTAAAAGTATATGGAGTGTGTGTGTGTGTGTGTATGTGTGTGTTTTAATAGCTTTATTAGACTGCAATTTACACAACATAAAATTCACTCATTAAGCATTCAGCTTAATTATGTCAGCAAATTTGTAGAGTTGGGCAACCACGGTCCATTTTGAAACATTTCCATCACTCCAAGAAGTTCTCATGTGCCTGTTTGCAGTTAATTCCTGCCTCACTCCCACCCATAAGCATTCACAATCTGATTTCTGTCTGTACAGGTTTACCTTCTATAGACATTTCTTTTTTTTTTTAAGGATTTTTTTTTTTATTTATTTCACAGAGAGAGAGAGAGATCACAAGTAGGCAGAGAGGCAGGCAGAGGGAGAGGAGGAAGCAGGCTCCCCGCTGAGCAGAGAGCCCGATGCGGGACTCGATCCCAGGACCCTGAGATCATGACCTGAACTGAAGGCAGAGGCTTTAACCCACTGAGCCACCCAGGTGACCCTCTAAAGACACTTCTTGTAGATTAAATATGTAGTTGTTCTAGATATTTCATGTAAATGATATGGTTTTTTTTGCATTTGGCTTCTTAAACTTAGCTTAATATTTGTGAGGGCCATCCATGTTACAGTGTGTATCATAGTCTGCTGAATTGCCGAGTGGTATTCAGTTACATGGATAATGCTCTACTTTGCAAATGCATTCACAGATTGGTGGGCATTTGGATGTAAAGTGTGTTTTTGCACAATATTGTGCAAAATTCACCAGATCCAAATTCACCAGAATTTTCAAATTAACTGAGATTTATTTTTCTTGGATTAAGTATTTTGAAGAAAGCAAATAACCATGCAGCAAAGACCATATCAGAAACATAGAAGGAGAGTTTGTTGTCTTTTTTATCTAGCAACATCTTTATTACCTATGTCTCTATCAGTCATCGCTGTTCATTTTAGCATTCGGGAACAGAGGAGTAAAGCAGGCATTCCCACCTATAACTCTCAAATTCCTGAAAAAACTTCTTTTAGTTATATGATATCTACAGTGGGCCACCCCCTCCCCCAAGCTACGGTTTCAGTTACCCATGGTCAGCCACTTTCCGGAAGCAGGTGATCCTCCCTCTGACATATCATCTAAAGGTCAACAGCAGCCTCATGCTATGTGACAATGCCCATGTCATTGATCTCACTTCATCTCATCATGGAGGCGTTTGGTCATCTCACATCATCACAAGAAGAAGGGTGAGTACAGTTCAGTAATATACTTTGAGAGAGAGATCACATTCACGTAACTTTTACTGTAGTATATTTTATAATTGTTCTGTTCTATTATTCGGTTGGTGTTAATCTCTTACTGTGCCTAGTTTGTCAAATGAACTTTATCACATGCGTGTATAGAAAAAATGTAGTCTGTATAGGATTGGGCATTGTCCACGGTTTCAGGCATCTACTAGAGGTCTTGGAATGTATTCCCTATGGATAAGAGGGGACTACCCTATCACAGAATAATTCGGTTTCATTCATTTTGCTGTAGTTGCTAACCATCATGGTGGCCTTGTTACAGTTGAGGAATATTTTTAACAATAAGGTTGGAAACTAAAAATATACTTGTTTGCTGGTGAGGCAAACTGGCAATGAAATCCACCAGAATTATTATATTTTTAATACTTAAGGCTAATGGTATTTTGACTGTCGTAGGTGAAGAAACCTGTTTGCATCCATCCGGTGTGGCTTCCCAGGGTCACTGAAGTCATAGTCTTGGCTACACTCACCCCCATCAGAGCGCCCATTCCCCTGTTCTGAATTTCCTGTTCACTTGTGTGTCTCATTTGTCAGGTCTTTGTTTCCCAGGGGGGCTAATTTCTAATTTTTGTAAACCTAACCCGTCATGTGGTCATGCTCCGTAAAGTTTGCTGAATGAGTGGATATGTGCTAAGGAGACTGTTTAGAATTTTGAGGTTTGTTTTTGCAAGTGGCAGCTATTTTGAATGTACTTAGGTGGGTTGAAGTGAAAGGGACCACTTCCTGGCCCCATTTATAATTTCTACTACTATGGTCAGTTATTGGGAAGAAACACCTTTTGGTTCCCTTCATTTGCCCAGCGTTGTTCAGTGGGAACCAGCCACTTCTCACCAACTAGCTTTCTGTGGCTAAAGAATCTAGATCCCTAAATAGCCTGTCCTTTGTGCACTGGGGTTCTAAAGCCAGCATCCACTGTTCCCTTCACATCTAAAACTTTAGGAAGACCTGAAAAAGAAGCCATATTTAAACATAATGGTGGTAACAACCTTCCTTCTTGTCTGCATTCTTAGTCCTACCCAAGTCCCCAGTAGGCCTACAAGCCCTTCTTCACAATGAAGCCAGAGTTACCTTTTCAAAGTTCACATCTCATGCCATACCCCACTTGAAACTTTCCAGTAGCTTTCCTCCTACCCTACCCTCTTCCTAATGTGACTTCTGCCCACTTCTCATGTCTTACCTCTGGCGCTTCACCTCTTCTCATGTGAATACTCATAGACAGGAATACTCAGCAACAGAGACCGAGGACATGGGTGGTTTTGATTACAAGTGGGAGGAGATGGGGATAACAATGAACAGTATAAAGAAACTGTGTCAGTAATGGGGAATCAGTCTGCTGAATGTGCCGTATGTCCCCCCAAAAGCCAAAGATGGTGGTCAGGACTCTTGTTTTTTCCCCTTAGTTGGCTTCAGTTTCCACATACCTCTCAGAGCGTGTTGTCACTCTCAGTTGCTAACTGCCTCACGTTTTCAGATGGTGATGTGGTCCCAGCTCTGTGCAGAGAAACTGGGGGTCTTCCTGAGGGGCCACATATTGGGCCCAACACAGCTCTTTCCAGAGGGTTTGTCTAAGGATCAGTTTGATTTTCTGCAATTTCGAGTGTCTGTGCTGACTGGATCTCTTTGATGGGTAATGGTCCCTTCCAGTGTCAGTGCAGATCCTCAAGCTTCTCCAGGCTTCCTGCATCTGCCTCCCTCTGACAAGTCTTTCTCCTGTGTTCTTGTTCTTTGCTCATATTCAGGCCTCGGCCCCCATGGACTCCCTCGAAGCTTTCTCTGATTCTCCTTGGACTGCACTTAATTACCTGCCTTTCTGTGCTAATAGAGCAGCTTTCAAGCCTGAGAATCTGTTAGGAGTGGTGAAGTGTTGACTTTATAATTCTAACATTCCTTTTGCATTTATTGCTTGACATTCTTCCATGAAACAGACCTTTCTGTCATAAGTGGGTCCATTTGCCCTGATATACAGTTTTTACTGACAAGGCAGGGTGAGTACTTAATTACTTCTCTTTAGCAATTTGCAAAGGATGATGTTTCTTTAATGACCACCTCAAAGAGTGACAAATGAATTTTTATTCCAAGCTTTCTCTGTTTTGAGAATCATTATGGTCTCACAGCTTTGGTAGAACCAGTGCGTTTCATTCCATAATGATCACTGCTTCGTTTAGTGCTCCAGTCATCACAATTTGGGGCAGCATGATCTCCTTTCAGGATGGTTCTTGTGTCCTTTGGATATACCCAATTACTATTTGAAAGCTTCTTTGCTTTTGAACATGACAGCATGTTCCAGGCTCACCTTGTACCTTCCCTGATCCAGTCCTGAAAGCAACCAGTTCTCCAAGAAATCCTGATTATATTTATAGAGTATAACCTGAGTGCCTGGAGTGATTATTGTGATGGGTGACATTGTTGCTAGGCCATTTCAATGGGCTAAGATAGATAATCTACAGTTAATAAAACCATTCATTCATTTAACATTTTCAATTCAATTTCAACATTACTTTTATAGTTAATTTCTTATTTTATAATTGAATCTTAGGTTTTCTTAGACCATCATTATTATAATTCCTCATTTGCTTTATTGTGCAATATAAGAAAATAGTTTCAAAATAACAGTATGAATTTTATTAATAACATAAAATAGTCAGGTTTGGTTGACATTTCTTTGTAGTTCTTTTTGTCCGTGGAGCATATCCCATTAAAGATGTTCAAAGTACTGTGGTCAGAGCATCTTGGGGAAAAAAATAAGCGTTTTCTGTGTGGTTATGTTACTAAATTGATATATGGTTAGATTTATTTATCCTGGTTTATTTTCAGAAATGCTTTTAAAAATTAGCTTTACTTTTAATAGGTAATGAACTGATATTATTCACAGGGCATAATGGCATGGAAAGATATATACAAGGAAATTTCCTTCAATCTCTTTCCCCTCCACACATTCCTCAGTGCATTTCCTATAAGGTGACTACTTTTGTCAATTTCTTATTTATATTTCCTGTATTTTGTTGTTGTTATTTTTTTTAAAGATTTTATTTATTTATTTGAGAGAGAGAGAGTGAGTGAGTGAGAGGGAGAGCGTCAGAGGGAGAAGCAGACTCCTCATGGAGCTGGGAGCCCGATGTGGGACTTGATCCTGGGACTCTGGGATCATGACCTGAGCCGAAGGCAGTTGCTTAACCAACTGAGCTACCCAGGCGCCCTTGTTGTTGTTATTTTTGCAAATGTATGCAACATAGAGATTTTTACTTCTTCTCTTAGGCAAAAGGTAGCATATTTAAAAAAAAAAGATTTTATCTATTTATTTAGAGGTGGGGATTTATTTAGAGGGGGGAAGAGTGAATCTCAAGCAGAGTCCATGCTGAGTATGGAGCCTGACCTGGGGCTCCATCCCATGACCCTGAGATCATGACCTGAGCGGAAACCAAGAATCAGACACTCAACTGACTAAACCACTCAGGTGCCCCCCAAAGGTAGCATATTATAATTCTTCTATACGTTCCTGTTTTCACTTAGCAGTATACCTTGGCAAGCTCTACATATTACTATGTGGAGATTGTCCTCATTTTTTTATTTTTTGTTTTGTTTATTTATTTTTAAAGATTTTATTTATTTATTTGACAGAGAGAGACAGAGAGATCACAAGTAGGCAGAGAGGCAGGCAGAGGGAGAGGGGGAAGCAGGCTCCCCACTGAGCAGAGAGCCTAATACGGGGCTTGATCCCAGGACCCTGAGCTGAAGGCAGAGGCTTTAACCCACTGAGCCACCCAGGTGCCCCTGTTTTGTTTTTTAAAGATTTTATTTATTTAATTGTCAGAGACATCACGCAGGGGGGAGCAGTAGGCAGAGGGAGAAGCAGGCTCCCCGCTGTGCAGGGAGCCCAATGTGGGACTCGATTCCAGGACCCCAGGATCATGACCTGAGCAGAAGGCAGGTACTCAACCAACCGAGCCACCCAAGCAAGCTTCCCTCGTTTTGTTTTTGTGACCACATAGTACAGATGACCCCTGAGCCACACAGGTTTGACGTGCTTAGGTCCACTTATACACGGATTTTGTTTTCAATAAATATAGTACAGTACTGGAAATGTATTTTCTGTACTCGAGGAACTATAGAACACTCATGAAAGAAATTGAAGAAGACACAAAAAGGTGGAAAAGCATTCCATGCTCATGGATCGGAAGAATAAACGTTGTTAAAATGTCTATACTGCCCAGAGCAATCTATACTTTCAATGCCATCCTGATCAAAATTCCACCAGTTTTTTTCAAAGAGCTGGAACAAACAATCCTAAAATTTGTATGGAACCAGAAAAGACCCCGAATTGCTAAGGAAATGTTGAAAAAGAAAAACAAAGCTGGGGGCATCACATTGCCTGATTTCAAGCTTTACTACAAAGCTGTGATCGCCAAGACAGCATGGTGCTGGCACAAAAACAGACACATAGACCAGTGGAACAGAATAGAGAGCCCAGAGATGGACCCACAACTCTATGGTCAAATCATCTTTGACAAAACAGGCAAAAATATCCAGTGGAAAAAAGACAGTCTCTTCAATAAATAGTGCTGGGAAAATTGGACAGCTATATGTAGAAGAATGAAACTTGACCATTCTCTTACACCATACACGAAGATAAACTTGAAATGGATAAAAGACCTCAACGTGAGGCAGGAATCTATCAAAACCCTAGAGAAAAACATAGGCAGTAACCTTATTATTTTTTAAAAAAGGTTTTGTTTATTTATTTGAGAGTAAGAAAGAGAGCAAGAGAGTGCAAGGACAAGGAGGAGCTGAGGGAAAGGGACAAGCAGACTCTGCACTGAGCACAGAGCCAGATGCAGGGCTTGATCTCAAAACCCTGAGATCATGACTTGAGCAGAAATTAAGAGTCGGATGCTCACCCAACTGAGCCACCCAGGTGTCCCCCTTATGATTTTCTTAATAACATTTTCTTTTCTCTAGCTTACATTATTGTACAAATTCAGTATATAGCATACAATATCTGAAATCTGTGTTAGTTGACTGTTTATATTGTCAGTAAGGCTTCTAGTCAGTGGTAAGCTATTAAGGGTTGAGTTTTCAGGGAGTCAAAGTTATGTGCATGGGGAAGGGGTCAGTGCCCCTAACTCCTGCGTTGTTCAAGGGTCAACTGTACTCCATTTTGTGGATGTACCATGGCTTATTGAACCACACTGTATGGCTATTTGTCTTTGATATTTTGACTTACAGCTAATGCTACAGTTAATGACCACATGCATTTGTGATTTCATGCTTTAGCCTGATAGATTTCCAGAAGTAGAATTAATGGGCCAAAGAGTAAATGGATTGCAACCTCGGTAGATACTTCCAAAACCCATGGTGCTTTATCTCTGTGCAATATTGGCCCCCTAAACCAATTCTCAGTGAAAGTGAATTTATTTTAACAAGATATTTTGGAAACAGGCATTTCAGTACCTTTTAATACCAGGTATTTAATACCAGGTTGTTGTAAGGAATTTAATCTGCCACTCTTCCTTTTCTGAAAAAGAAAATAGAAACAAACGCAAACACCAAAATATCTCACACTCTGTTGTGATTATTGAAATAAGGAAACACAATTTTAAGGAGTGTTCCCGAGCTGTATTAGGGGCCAGAGATACAGGTGTGAGTTTGCCCTCATGGAGCCTACCATCTGGTTGAGTTGCTGCGGTAACTCAATCAGTGGTGTAATTGTGGTTGCAATAAAGCCCGCGGGACAAAATGAAGCCTGAGACAGAGGAGACAGGAGGGTGTGTCCTCGCCTCGGGTGTGGAGTCACACTTTTTCTGTGACATTTGTGGGAGACCTGAAAGGTGGCTGATGATAAGATGGAGAGATCCTGAGGGGCAGAGGGAAGGGGTAAGAGAGCCATTCAGAAAGAGGAAACAAAGTTTGTGGATTCCGAGGTCAGGAGAGCAGTTGTGGCAGGTAATGAAAAGAAGGTCAATGCAGCTGGAGCACAGAGGGGCAGGGTGAGAGGCATGCGATGCCGCCAAAGAGAGACATAGCGGTTAGTTCTTGAAGCAGCACCAAGAGGAACCACATTTTCTGAACCTTTTGCTTTTCTTCAGAGTGTCCAGAACACAGCTGGATGGAGTTGAAAAGAGCTAAGTCATTTTTGAGTTAATTGGGATAGGTTATTTGAGCATCAATTTCTTGGGTTAAGATTTTGGACTTATAATGTCTTAAATTGGTATGGGATCATTAGGGGGCACTGCTGTCCAAAGATTGTTGTCTTAACATCACCCCAAGCCAGCACACAAACAAATCTGCAGATGAAAAGTTTTCCATTTGAAGACTGTTAAGAGCTGGAAGATCTTCGGATCACCTGCTGTGATATTCTGTAACACTCATGTTTTTTCGTGAAGCCCTGGGAAGTTCTGTTGCATCCTCTAAACTGTGATCTTTCCATGAATTGTTCTGTTTCATCCTTCCAACAGCTCCAGGAGGTGAATACTAAGGGGGTGAACTTCGTCTTTCTGTATCCTTAGCAAGATGGACTCTCCCTATTATTGGCGCTAATGGGTAAAATTATTACTGTTCTCCTTCCCGCAGGAGTGAACAAGTACATTTTTCAGGACGGTAGCCAAAGCAAGCAAAAGCACCATGCAGGTTAAGGTGTGAAGGCCTGGTAACAATCTAGGGAAGGTTATCTCCATGGGAGATTTGCACTTTAATGGTTTACTACCACCACCAGTGATCACTGCAGCTACATGATGAAGACAAGCAGCATTGACATAATTGCTTCCACAAACATTGACAACCATGCTAAGTGTTTTATGCGGATTATCATTGAATCTGCAAGCATTACAGTAGGTAAGAACTGTTGTATTCCCATGCAGAGATAGCAGGACTTGGCTACAGCGACGTGAAATCGTGCCCAGCACCGTCCTAAGCACCTCCCCAGGGATAACTTATTTAAGCACTTACAGCAGCAGTATGAGCTGGGGACCCCTGCCGACTCTGTCCTGCGGGCGAGAGAACTGGGTCTCATGGTTCATAAGCGGCAGAGCTGGTGCTTGGACCTCGGCCAGCCTCACCGTTCGCTCTGCCTTCGCAGCACTGGTGCCAAACACTGCGGGGCGGGAGGAGGCTAAGCTTGCCTCTCTGTGCCAGTGGCTGAGGGCCACAGTCTGGTCGCCTCGTTGCTCTGAGCTCGTCTCCTTACGTGGGGCTTATCTGCTCCCCATCTGGCTGGTTTGTTCTGAGGATCAGCGGAGGTAAAGTGAAAGTCTTTGGCACTTGGTTAAATGTTTAAGGGGTCCGGTGCTGAGTTGAGTCCTTGCTCTGTCACTTACTGGCTGTGACCTCATCCAAACAGGTGCAACTCTCTGGACCCTACTTGCTCATCTCTCTGACACGTCAGAGATGTACGTCAGCATCACTTCCTCTGCCACTTCCCCGATGCGTGTCAGAATAAGTTATGTAACCTTTCTGAGCCTCAGTTTGCACATTGGTAAAATCGTGGTCACTGGGAGGACTGATAGAGACGGTCTATGGAAATGCCAAAGCTCAGAGCTCAGTGCATAATCAGCTGGTAACAAATGTTAGTTCCCTTCCAGTGGGAATGCTGGCAAGATAAACTGCTCCCTGAGGGCTGATGCAAGAAGTGCCTACCTCAGTCCACCAAGTGAGACTTCGAGGAATTAGGTTGGGCAGTTTTAATTGATCATCTTGTAATTTCCACAACTGGATGCCGATCAGCTATACTGTATTGTAGACTAATTACATGTGTCACTCCAGCAGGCCTGAAGAATACATTGTTGTATCTTTGCTATTAAAATGGGGTTCATCTAATTAAAACCAAGGAGCTCTGCAAACAGCCTATGGTGTTTTAAACCCAGCAGGCTGTATTTAATCAGAACAATTGCCTATGCGCCTACTGATTGTGTTTCTTTTGGATCAAATTCTGAGTTTCATGTGCCATAGGATTGCACTATTGTCTGAGGATGATGGGGGACTAGTCAGGGAGATTACAGTTGTTTGCTGGGAGCTGAGTGGTTACTATTTTCATGGCTAGTTATCTCAGCATTTATTCTTGCTATTAAAAAAAAAAAAGCCTTAATAGGTAGGAGAAGATTATTCTGTCTTTCCCCCACCGACTTGGCATGCAAGCATTTTTTTATTCATTTGACCTTAATGTATTGGGTCTTGCTACTAGCCAGGCACCATCCTGGGTACTCTGGGCTACAGTGATAGTCCTGGAGAGCTGGTTCTCGATGTCTGAGGGAAGAAAGACCCCACAATATTGGAGATTAAAATAATGCAGAGAGTCCCAATGTTACCAGAAACCTGAAATTAAAAGTTGCTATGGTTTATGGCTCAATGGAAAGGGTCATAGGAGGATGGAGTTAGCCTGGCAGGGAGACATGGGATGAAGCTCTGACTCTCATATTTTCTGGCTGTGTGCCCTGGGGCAAGTTACAACTTCACTGAGCTCCAGATGCCTCGATTGTAGGATTGGGGTGACAATGCCTACTTCCTAGTGCTGTTGTGAAGATCTGAGGAGCAGAGCATATAAAGTGCAGGTGTTAATATTGCAATTTATATGCTTGTCTCTCTAATACCAGTATTAAGTAGGTGATGCTGGACAAGTTAATCCTAGAGGAAGATACTACCATCTATTTAACTTTTACCACGTACTGAGTGCTATCCTAAACATTGCATAAGTTACCTGACTTGTTTTCCATAATAACGATATGAAATAATACTAGTTTTAAGTCTGTTTTTTCAGATACAAAAACTGAGGCACAGACGCAAAGTGAATTTCTTAATATGACACTGTTAGTGGCAAAGCCAAGATTCGAACCCTGGCTACTGGCTCCCGAGGGCTTGGTGCTAACCACTATGCGTTCTCTTCCTGCTCTACAGTGAGCGGGCAGTGTGTAAGGCCCCTTACGTTGGTCTGGTGCTTTAGATAAAACACTCGTATCATCTGACTCTTTAGGAAAGCCATATGATCTCCACTTGACAGATATGGAAACTGGTATTCAGAAAGTTAACTGATCTGCCCAAAGTCACAAAGATAATGTACCACAGAGCGGGGCATGCATTCTATTTTTTATTTTAGTAAATCGAGACACTTTGTACATTATTTGATATATGGCATTTTCCCTTAACTTTTGGTCATTTTACTGTATCATGAAGTAATTAAAAAACTCTATGACTCATTTAATATTTTACTTTATGAATACACTTGAAAATTTTAAAGTACTTTCCTGTTGTTGGACTTTCTGGTTTTTGCTTATTTTGGAAATAGGTATTACTTTTGCTCCCACTAGCGTCCTTTTACATAAACCTAGATCTTTGTCTGGATTAACAATCGCTTCCTTATAGTAGGTTAATTTTTAGGAATGGACTAACTGGGTCAAAGGTCGTGAACTTTTTGCATTTTTTTTAATCGAATTTATCAAATTGTTGTTCTCCAAGACCCAGTAACTACTTAATGCTACTTGTTGAGTGAAAGAGAAAGGCATTTACCCCAGCAGTGTGTGTAATCCCTTCTGTATCAGTCTGGGTTTGGTCAAGAAAATAAAACCACTCATTAAAAGTTTTTTTAGGGAAAAGAGTTTCATGTAGGAATTAGGCATACAGGAGCGTGGGAAGGGTGTGGAAGTGAAGGTCTGGAAGATTGTGCTGGAAGTTGGGAAAATCCATCACTGAGGGGTTCAGCCCAGGACAGGTAGAGAAGTCGGAACTCATGGAGATGTTGGAGAGTCTGCCACCGCCTGTCACCATGATTGCAGAGTGGGAGCTTATGGGCAGGTCCAAGAAGTCACTGCCTCTGGCCACTCAGGGTCCTTGGCTTCTGCTTCACTTCTGCCTTCCACATTGCCCGTGAGTTCTTTCCCTGGCAAACTCTTAGCTCTGAACTGCCTAGGAAGGAGATTCTAGAAAGTGCAGCTCATACCTTAGTAGGGAGTGGTGGTGGGCTGACTGCTGACAGTCCATGATGCCTTCTTTTTATAGACTCAGCAGAATTTAATGGAACCTTATACTGTTCTTGGCAAATATGAAAGGGAAGATGTGATTATCTATTTTTAATTTTCATTTTTAAAAATTATGAGTGTGACTCATTTTTTCACGTTATTATTGGTCACCTCTTTATTCAACAAACATTTCTGAACACATAATATAAATCAGCCATAATTCTGGGCTTTGGGGAAAACTTGATGAATAAGGCAGGCAGTTTCTGCTCTCATGAAACTTATATTCCAGAGTAGAGAGATTAGGAAAAGGAACAACTAAAGGAACAAGGTAATTTGAGATAGTAATAGATAATATAAGGAAAAACAAAGGATGACTTCGAAATGGGCAAAAGAGATTACTGAATATCCTGCCAGTGAATCTGAGGTCTGTGGAGATTATTTGATACTATGGGGATAGGGGTGCCATCGTTGTCTTCAACTAGGCCATTTTACAACTGTGTAGAAGATGTAGAAAACTGCAAGGAATACAATTAATTCCTGTCCATAAAAATGCAGACGGTGTCTGGTGGAATGCATTTGATTATCACCCTGTCAGTGTTGAGCGTTTTTGCCAATTTAATCTCAGTTTATAAGTTGACTTCAGCGTCCCTTAGCTGAGTATCAGGGTGTGGCACTTGGACTTCTCTGCTGAACTGTTCGTAACATTTCACTGGTCACCTTAGGAATTTCTGAATTAAATGAAGTCTCTGATACGAGTTCATTTCATGTGTCTATGAGAGCCATGATTACATCTTCTATTAAATGTATTAACATTTTAGGCGCCCCGGGTGGCTCAGCCAATTAAGCCCCTGCCTTCGCCTCCGGTCATGGTCCCAGGGTCCTGGGATCAAGCCCTGTGTCGGACTCCCTGCTCAGCAGAGAGCCTCCTCCTCCATCTACCTCTGCCGCTCAGCCTGCTCGTGCTCTCTCTCTGTCAGATAAATTAGTGAAAACAAACAAACAAATAAATAAATAAATGTGTAAAAGTTTGGAACAAACAAATGAACAAGATAATTTCTGACAGTAGTAAATAGTGGCAGGAGGAAAGGAAGGGTGAATTGGGGGAAATTGGAGGCGGAGATGAACCAAGAGAGACTGTGACTTTGAGAAACAAACTGAGGGTTTTGGAGGGGAGGATGATGGGGGGATGGCGAGCCTGGTGGTGGGTATTAAGCAGGGCATGTATTGCACAGAGCACTGGGTGTGGTGCATGAACAGTGAATCTTGGAACACTGAAAAAATAAAATTAAATTAAAAAAAAGAGAAAGAAAATGAGACAGGCATTGTTTCAGATGGTGAGTGTGGGGACCATGGGAAGGGGCTGATTTGGATTGTGTAATCAGGACAGGCCTTGCTGAGGAGGTGGCATTTGAACTGGGACTTGAGTATCCATTCAAGGAGATGTCGTGTGCAGGCAGGAGGGCAGAGTATTCCAGGCAAAGGGGACAGCTTGTGTAAATGTCCTGAGGCAGGGACAGGCTGTCATACTCAAGGAACCAATCACAGTGAGGAAGGAGGTGAATGGTAGGAGGTGTGATGAAAGATGCTAGTGGGGGCCAGATTACGTTGGGCCTTTTAGTCTATGCTGAGGATTTAGAATTTTATTATAAGTGCCATGAGAAACTATTGTGGTTTTACATGGTAGTTATGTAAAACGAACCCAAGTGTCATCATTCGATTTCTGTTAGAGAATGGATTTATGTATCTTCTATGAGTGTTTTATAAGTGTTCCATTCTCATTTACCTCCTCAAATTATTATTATTATTAAAGATTTTATTTATTTATTTGACAGAGAAAGACATAGTGAGAGAGGGACTACAAGCAGGGAGAGTGAGAGAGAGAGAAGCAGGCTTCCCACTGAGCAGGGAGCCTGATTCAGCGCTCAATCCCAGAACTCTGGGATCATGACCTAAGGACTAAGGCAGATCCTTAGTGACTGAGCCACCCAGGCGCCCCTCCTCAAATTATTATTAAACTTGACATTTTGATTCACTTATCAAGTCTTATTGTGAGTAAAAATATGATCTTATTTTAATAATTGTAGACCAATATAATCCTGAAAGTAACACATAACCATTGGAGAAACATTTGCAAAATTAAAAATGTACCAGGAAGAAATACAAATATATTTAGCTTTTGGAAACATCTGTGTGTGTGTGTGTGCGTGTGTGTGTATTTAGCTCACGTAATATTTTAAACTTCTAGAGTATCTCAGCGTCTTGGCCACCTTGAACCAGCAGAGAGAACTTAGAAGACATTTTCTGAGCTAACTGATCTACTAACATTTAGTGACTTATAGAGTTTTCCTGTGGCATCTACTCATTGGGTGATAGCACTTACAGGTACGGGATGTAAGCAGCAGGTGCCAGAGACACCTGAGGCTTTTGCCCCAAACCCAGTTCATTTCAGGTCACACATCTGCTCTTCCTTCCTCTGACAGACACCCACTGGGAAGGCTCTTCCGGCCTGGCAGTCCCAGGGGCAGGTGGTAATCTCCTGCCCCAGCCCCCTCCCTTCAAGGAGTGCATCTGGGAAGAAACTAACCAGTGGAAAGTAAGCTTGAACAAAGAAAGCAAGAGGAAATTCAGTGGAGGTGCCCAGAGGCCTGTATGATAGGAAGCAGAAATAGATATTTTTTTCTTGGTCTTTCTATGAAATAAAGGTCTATTGTTTACTTAAGGATTGCTGTTTAAGTCAGCAGAGTTAGATGACCCTAAGATTGGGACATGAGGTCAGAGAAAGGCCTCCTTTTGGGTAGATACTACCCTCATGTTATAATGGCTGAGAACGACCAGCGGAAAAGGGAACGACACTCTTACAATGAGCTCTCTGGGGTCCACATTTTTATTAATGAATATGGCATGGGAAGCAGTTCTCATGGGAAGCGGACATCTCTCTGGATGATCTTTGTCTGTAGAGGGGAGACTTTTTAGGCCAATGGAAGACTTTAGCATTGAGGTAACGTGGGAATCATTGAAGTGTAATTGACAATGACCAGACCTTGTGGCCGGGACTGGAGCATAATTATGAAGAGCTGTGAATTAACTACTCTTCGAATGTGGGGTTAAGAGCCTGGGAGTCAGGCAGACCTGAGCGGAAACCAGCTTTGCCACTTAGTGGTTGCATGATCTTGGGCAAGTTAATTAGGTTGCCTTTTGTGCTTAGCACAATAATAGAAGGACACAGTCTGCATGTACCCCAGGGAAGAGGAATGAAGTCCTCAGAAATTAGCATAGTTCATGTAATCTCATCTAGGAGGGACACTCTGCAGACTTCAGGGAGATGGGCTTTATTGTGGGGGCAGAATGAATTCTTAAGTTGGGACAAAATACTCAGAACCCTAGTTACCATTCATTGTTATGATTAACTCTGTATCAAACTACTTTCTTGTGCCTAATTCAGTATTCTAGGGATTGTCACCCAGGTAAAAGTGAGTGTCTAGAGAGTTGACTGAAGTAATCTGGCCACTGGATCACTTTGCACAGGCTACATAATATGAAAAGTCTGAGTGTTCCTGTCTGTAATTTGGAAATTATACGTATTTTCCAAAGTTGCTGTAAGGATTAAATGGAATACAGTAGATGTTTCTTAAATTCAGCTTCTTTTCCTTATCAATGGATTGATTCATTCAATGCACAATTCTGTCTAACAGACAGACTCTGTTCCATGTGCCTAGGGATACAGCAATGAACAAAAGGGACACAGTCCCTACTTTGCTTCTTTCATGAAACATATTCTACAGGAAGATAAACTTTAAAAAAGTTATTCAAGCTGGAATAGCCACTCTAGAAAACAGTATGGAGATTCCTCAAGATGTTAAAAATAGAGCTACCCTATGACCAGCAGTTGTACTACTGGGTATTTACCCCAAAGATACAGATGTAGTAAAAAGAAGGGGCACATGCACCCCAGTGTTCATAATAGCAATCCCCACAATAGGCAAACTATGGAAGGAGCTGAGATGCCCTTCAACAGATGAATAGATAAAGAAGTTGTGGTCCATATATGCAATGGGATTTTACTCAGCCATCAGAAAGGATGCATCGACGTGGATGGAACTGGAGGGTATTATGCTAAGTGAAATAAGTCAAGCAGAGAAAGACAATTATCATATGGTTTCACTCATATGTGAAATATAAGGAATAGTGCAGAGGACCATAGGGGAAGGAAAGGAAAACTGAGTGGGAAGAAATCAGAGTGGGAGACAAGCCATGGGAGACTCTGGACTCGAGGAAACAAATTGAGGGCTGCAGAAGGGAAGAGGGTGAAGGATGGGGTAACTGGGTGATGGGCATTAAGGAAGGCACATGATCTGATGAGTACTGGGTGTTATATGCAACTAATGAATCGTTGAACCTGCATCAAAAACTGGTGATGTATGTTGATGTATGTATGTATATTTTTAATAAAAAAATAAAGTTACTCAAAGAAATATATCAACAGATAATTTTGTAAGTGCTACGAAAGAGAAAGGAACGGGTACATTGACAGATTCTGTTCAGATTGGGGTTTGTGCAGAGATGGTCAGGTAAACCATTCTCTGAAAAACAGCGATGCTTTAAGCTGATGCTTGAATGGTAATAGAAATTTACCAGATAAAAAGTTTTAGTGAGAAGTGGAAAGAGCATTTCAGGAATGGAAGACTGCATGTTCACAGATCCCAACGTGGGAAAAGACTTATTGGCCAGAGTGGAAGCAAGCCAGGAGACAGGTGTCTCTGAAGGCTTGGAGGTTTAAATTCCATTATCCCCTCAATCATGTGTGCCATAAGATTCTTCAAAGGTGTTCAGGGCCTAGAATCACAAAGTATTCCACCCAAGATGTCTGTCTTTCTCTTTTCCCATGCTTACTCCCTAAAAAATAGTGAATTGGCTTCTTGGGACATGGAACTTGAGTTGCTACACCAGGGTGAATATATGTACTGATTGTCCAGGACACTCAGTCCTGGTGGCTGCGCCTTATCCCCAAGTAATTATTAACAGCATGTCCTTTCGTTTTGAAGTTTGTCCCGTTTCGGGTGATTAATTACATGGCTATCTGACCCTTAACACATGGGATTTGGCCCCCGCCTCAGAGAACTCATTCACTGTGTTTCTGGGTGTCAGCGTGAGTGGGGTGATAATCCTTTCTGTGATATTTCCCTTGGGATTACATTGTATTTAAAGCTTTGAGAATGCTATCTGATTAGACGATGGCCGTTAAGTAAAGAGCGGCAAATACTATTGTTGTCGTGGTTGCCATAATTTTCTATGGGGATGACAATTTCTGTTGTTAGAAGGGTCCTGCAATATGGGAGAACCACCAACTGACCAGAATGTGTAACTTCTCTATAGAAGGAAAGGAAATAATTTTTGAGTGCCAACCCTAAGCTGGCCTCTATGCCGGATATTCCTCATGTGGTTCTGTTCAACAGTGTATTTACATCTGTGTTTCTTTTGTTTGTACCTTGTGTGTGTGTGTGTGTGTGTGTGTGTGTGTGTGTATGTGTGTGTGTGTGTGAGAAATAGATTTTACTAGGCACAGAGAGTGACTGCTGGGCAGAATTACAAAATGGCTACTGGACTTCATCCCGAGTGCAGTACTCCGGGAGAAGCCTGGCAGAAGAACATCTGTTTTCTCTGCCCTCTCCCTTCAAGGCTGCATGCCGATGGCCCCCTCCAGCCTCGGGACCTCTCCGTTGATGAGTGGGTTCTTGACGATGACCTAAAGTCAATAAGCAGACTCAGCAGGGTCACCCAGTAGGCTGGGAGGCTGGTCAGCAGCAGGGGGCCAAATAGGCCTGGAGCAGTGGCCTTCGCTTGGAAGCCCATGGGATAGGCTCGAGGCTGAGCCATGGGCAGTGTCATGCCCGCTATAACCGTCTTGGAAGCAGAGTAAGCAGCTTGTCCAGACTGGCCCTCAGAGGCAGCCAGTGCTGGCGGTGTTGATGATGGGCCCATGTTGTCCTCCCTGGTCTGGTTCATTCACATTAAAGGCGCCTATGAGATTACATCGAGAACTTGCTGGAAGTCCTCCAAGGTCTGGACCTGATTCTTCTTGAAGTCGTATGTCTTAATGGCCAGTGCCTACACAGTTGACTGCCACATCCACGTGGCCAAACCTTTCTTTTGCTAGAGTCATGGCTGCTTGCACGTCCTTCTTGGAGGTCACGTCAGCGGGGGTGAGGGTGCCACTCTTCCCTAACTTCTTGGCTTGGGCCTCCCCATCGGAGTTGGGTATGTCCAGAAGTACTGCAGTGGCCCCTCGCCCCTCCAGCTGCCCCGCCACGGCCAGACCTGGACTGGAGGCTCCTCGGCTTGTTAGAGCAACCAGGCCCTCATGTTCCCCCGGGCCACAGCCATCTTTAAATCTGTGTTTCTAGACACAGGTTTTTTCTCCTCTTGCTTGTAATTCTGGCTTCAGCCCTTACCGACTGGGTCACTGCAGGCCGATACCTGACCTTGGCGGACCTCAATTTTCTCTTTTGGTGGAGGTTGTTTAACATGGGAGTTCACATGCAGTTGAGGTGATCAGAGAGGAAGCTACAGTAAGGGACTGTAAGGAAAGCTGTAACTGTATCGTTTCTTTTACTGTCTGAAGAAAGAGGGCTTCCAGAATCGGCTACGAGATCATGCCGCTGAGACACCATTGCCACCTCCAGGGTGCTGCTTTGTATCCGTGGGTGCGACACCCAAACTAGCTCTGCCCAGGAATCATGACCGGGGTGGGGGTAGACCACAGCCTGCGAGCACCACTGGACTCTGGTTTAGCCTTCGGAACTCAGAAGCTGGGCAAGAGTGAGAAGTGGTTTTTCTGCTGGCTGCCGTTTTTGCTTTGTCTTGTCTCTCTAGCACATGACAGGATCTGGCAGAGGTAGTGGTCAGGGGAGCATGAGGGGGGAAGTAACCTTTTCTCTCATTGGGGGAGATTTGTTCCATTGAAACATGAAGTGCAACTTCACACGGCTGGGCCCTAGCTGGCTGGCAAAGGACAGTGTGTTAGCAAACAAAAGTGTTCTTATGTTTTTGTGAATGAAAACTCAGTAAACCGCAGGAAGAGATGACAGTACCTTTCCCACTTCATTCACATGAATGATAATGCACTCCGTTGTACAGCGAGCCTTTGGGCATTATCTGGTGCTGCCATTTCTCTGGCCAGAATTTGCACGTCTCCCACATGACTCAGGGTCGTGTAGTCTCTTTCCCACTGGGTGACTCTGACAGCTTCACATTCTGCAGCTTCTGAGCTCTGGCCTGGATCCCTAGCCACTTAAAATGAGCGTGGCTATGTGGGCCCCAAACCTTCTGACATGGGAAGTAGTTCCAGGGGGCATATAGATTACAATGGGCTTCTCTTATGGGTTTAAAATATACAGTGGCTTTTTGGCAATTGAAATTCACGCGCACACACACACACACACACACACACACACACTCATTCCTCAGTGATTAGAATTTACAGTGAAACAGAATTTATAAAAATAAAAAAAAATCAATTCTGTAGGGTGAAGGGAAAGTAATGACATTTAAGTACGTTTTATGCTACAGACCCTATGTTGGATACTTCCCAAATCCTCCAAGGTAGATGTTAGCATCCCTCCTATATTGGCGGGGACACTTAGGTTCAGAGAGGTTAAATTATTGGCCTAAGATGATCACAAATAAAAAAGAGTGGGTCAGGAAACTGACATCAGTTGGATTAATCAATTACATGCCAGGTGCAGTGGTAGGAATGTTGTAGACATTTCTTCACTGACTTCTCACAGTATCTTTATTATTACCATTATAGGTGAAAAAAAATGATACATTGTCTCTTGTCACAGCCCGGATTGGAAATGTGTTTTGTTTTGTTTTGTTTGTTTCTGCATATCACACTGCCATGTGATTGGCATTGAGTCCACTTTTGGGAGCCAGAGGCCGTTCATAAGCAAACAGGGTTATTTCAAGGAGGTGATCAGAGGAGAAGCTGGCCCAGGCGGATTTAGCATAAGCTCTCCTGGCTATGTCAAAAACTGTGTCCAGTCATTTCTTTGCTCCTTGAGCAAACTTTGAAGACCTGTTGTACACAAAGCATTGCAGAGGGCACTGATGTTCAAAACATGATCTTAAAGCTTGTGTAACAAAATGGATGTATATTCACTATACTGAGGCAGTAAGTGAAGTAGTGCAGTTTTGAGAGTATTTCAGAAATAAGGAATTATTGGTTAGTGGAAATATAATTGACAATATCCTCCATACTCTCCAAGCATTTCAGTAATTTGGGTGTAACTCTATGTCCTTGGAAAATGTTCTTTTCTTATCAATAATAGATCATTTTCCAAATATAGAGTGTAGAATTTGAAAAGAGAAGCTACCATCTATCAGATATTAACTAGGAGTTAGGACCGAGCTTTATATATCCTCTCTAAGTTTTATAAGAATTCTGAATATAGGTATTATTTTCCACATTTTCTAAGACAGGAACCTGAAACAGAGAGATTAAGCAACTTGAAATATCAGATCTGTTTTCAGAGGTTCTGTGCTTTCTACTCCCGTGGCCTGCTGATGTGTACACAAATGAAACTTACTCCTCAGCTCCAATTTTGTTTTAAAATTCCTCATCTTCGTTTAAAACTATTGAGGCATTTTGCACTAGTCTCAAACATAAGCCCTAGGATTTGGGGGACCTAGTTATTCACCTAGGTCATACTGATCCTTATCTTATTTAAAATTTTAGATTGTGACCCCATCGAAGGATGCAGTTGTGTACTTTCCCTGTCTGTGCTCGTGCTTCCCCTGTGAGAGCCTGGAGTCCCTAACACATTGTAGGCGCTCAGGAAGTGTCTGTTGACTGTAATGTGATTTAGGCTTAATTGCTTTGTTTTTGTTTTGTTTGTTATTTGTTTTTGGCTAAAAGAGGACTAGAAATAGAGACCAAGAAAGGAGGAACATTTAAGACCACCAGATGTGACCATTAACTGGAAGGTGCCAGATACAGAAAAACATAAAAAGTGGATAAAAGATTTCAAAAGCTTAGGGGTTAGGGCAAATAACCCCACGCATGTCAAGAATCTCAGTCAAATTCTGCCTTTACCTTTTCCGCTCATGGAAGAGGTGACTGTTATTCACCATACTGGGGCGAATAGAGAAGATTACTCACTGCAGGGGTGACTGCCCTTGGGCTCTGGCTAGCTTAACCCTGGTCAGCCTCCCCAAGTATCAAGGGGACTAAACTCTCGGCACAGCTCGCTTGTGTGCCTTAGCACGGCGTACCATCGTGGTGCCACAAAACTACAGTAAAGGGGGATATCTTTGCTTCTGTAACCTACTGCCTGGTGCTCCGTCAGCCCTCAGCAATGTTTGTTGAATCAAATGGAATGAGGACTTTGAATTTTCCAGAAAAGATAATACATAGCCTCCTCTGCTCTAGAAGATAGGACCATGTGTATAATGCGTGTGAAACATGGCTTGAAATGAAAACTAAAGAAACTGTGGATTTATAAAGTTTCTCAACTCGTCCGCAGCAAAGCTGGAAGCAGGCACATTTTCTTCTTCTTCTTCTTCTCCTTCTCCTTCTTCTTCCGCCAAATGGTTACAATCTAGTCCTGCTTGGGAGGTTTACATTGAGTGACCAAAGCTGCCAGATGTTTCCAGTAGATGGAGCACCGTGAGCAGTTGCCACGCAGACGCCCGGAGTGTACTTCTGTGCGCGCGAAAAGGTGGTGTGGACGGAGCTCATGAGCCGTACCTGCTGCATAGTCTGGACTCTGCTTTCGATTGGTGATGATCGGTGCCCTTTTGTGATTATTTGTGTTCTTTTTTGATCTAAAACTTTCAAATGGATATTCCCAATGTCAGAATTAGAGAAGACCTGTGTGCTTGTGTCCGTGTGGTTTTCTTTGCTGGGGAGTAACTTGGAAACCATTGCAAGCCCATGATAGCAGCCGTTATGATTTGACTAGCCTGGCATGAATTTTTCCCAGAGACATGCAACACCAATCATCTGAAGACTACTCACTTACCAGAAAAAGAAAGGAAGAAAGAAAGGAAGAAAAAAGAATGATCTTGAAGGGAAGGGAAGAGCTAAAGTAAGCCTGCAAGGGTTTTTTGTGTCCTAAATTTTTTCTACAAGAGGTACCTTCTTGAAAGTGATACAGAAGGGCTGAGGTTCTATTTTTTTTTCTATTTTTTTTTTAAACCATGCTCTTGGGAAGTTGCAAAAGCTGAACAGAAAGTATGAAATCTGGAAGTTTAAAAAAAGACACAAAACCTCCCCAAAGTGGCAAGAAAAAAAAAAAAAAAGGCCGATACTGGAGAAACAGAGGACATTTTGTTCACTTTTAATTGTCCCAAATCCCACTCATAGAATTCATGATCATTTTTTCTTATTGACTTAAAGAATTAAGAATGCCTACCAGTTTTTGTCCTGGGAACTTTCTCATAAATTGTTTCCATATTATGAGAATGATTCTTGTAATTTATCGTTAATAACAAGGTTCCAGAAGTCACACGGATGTCTCATCTGATGCACAGGAGAAATTGGCAGACATGACCGAGCTGGGTTAGCGACAGGTCGTGTGAAAGCGGTCATGCTTCATCCAGGTCCGGGGCGCCAAGCACAGGTGCCCGAGGTTGCCTTCCTCTCATTTCCAGAGTGGCCGTCTTTGGAGCATCTGAGTGGACACAGCACTGCTTTAGATCTGGAGTCACTCGTTGCCTCTGCCAGCTAACTGGCTGTATGACCTGGGATCGCGCTTCAGCTCTGTGAGCCTCAGAATTTCTCAACTGTAAAACGGGGATGCAGAGCCTCCAGTACTCTCCCGGGTTGTTGTGAAAATTAAATGAGGAAATAGAAGCCAAGTATTTGGCACAAAGTCAATGCTGTTACTGTCTTTTTGCCATCTTTCAATAGACCTGATGGGCTACGTGAAGTTGATAGGTGTTTTAACCGAGGCCATAGTGTGTGTGAGGTGTGTGCGTTGAACTCAATCCAGGACTCGGGGGATTGGGGGAGGTAAGGGAGCTGACATCTGCTCCTTATCTGCTGGGTGTCAGGCTCTGACCGGATCACCTCACATATGTCCTATCCACTTCTTGCGATGACACTCTGGAGTGGGAATTAGCACACACATACTCATCCCCTTTTATGGATTGGGAAACTGAGGCTCAGGGACTTTCTCGCCTTCCCAGGGTCACGTGGCTAAATACCTAGTGGGCTTGGGAAAGGAATTTAGCTTTCCCTGGAGTTTATTAGATGCCACTGATGAAGTTCGTAACCTTAGACACATATTTTAGGAAGTTCTGTGTAGATGGACCATGTCTAATTGCTTTCATTTTTAACAATGGCTAGATCATAGGTTTTTAGATATGCTGATTAACTGTGACCCCACTTGTAGCTCTCTTCTGCCTGAAGACAGTGTTTGTCCCCTAGCCTTTCTGAGGTCAAGAGTAGAAAGCCACCTCTGGAGGCCTTTGCCCTGAGGGCAGGAGGAAGAGACAAAGGGACCTGGAGGAAGGCGTTCAGCTTTAAGTGTGCAGCTTTGGCCAAGTTCTTTTCCCCATTTTACAGGCCTTACCTCAGTTTCTCACACCTCTGCTTTTGTGTGAGCTGTTGCCTTGGTTTTATAAAGTCTTAACCTTCTAGACCTGGCTTTGCTATTCCATTCTGTGTCAAGACTTTCTTTCCTGACAGGTGGACTGAAGTACTTCCACATTTTTCACATCTTAGCAATTATTGAAATGCAGCACGCTCAAGTGGTTTCCCACCTAGCTCCTCTAAGCTGGGAGCTACTTCAAGGGTTGGATTGTGTCTCAGCCCTCTTAGTAGCTACCGTTCACTGCATGGCATGCATATAATTGGTGTAGCCACACTAGTAATGAGTGAGTCAGAAGAAACTAGCCTCGGCCTCTGAATTCCTGGGGCGTACCTGGAGCAGTGGTAGCCTCCAAAGAGGCTGACCATCTTATGCTCACCTTTCAGATGTTCACCTGGTCTCAGCATCCTTACTGTGGGTCTTCTTCAGTCAGAGCGGCCTCAGAGTGGCTCTACTTGATGGCTATTTGGTTCAAACTATACCTTGAATGTTTATTCCTATTCTCTGCCTGGGACCCCTGGGGATTCTGATTTAATTGATTTGGGCACTTGCCTCACAGAGTGAATTGTTTAAATATAACCAGCACAACATAATACACTCAGGCTGCAGCTCTGAGATCCCAGTTTTTGAGGAAGAGATACACATGCGTGCAAAAGAGAGAAACCATTCCTGGAGGCGGGGGTGGGGGAGGGCATAGCAGTTGAAAAGGATATGAAAGCCACTTCACTTTCTCGTGTGAGTGGAAACAACAGTAGAAGTTGTTGGAGCCACTCGTCTCTACGGTCCTTCATGTGTCCATTTGTTCATTTATCCCGTATAGCCTAGGTGGGGCAGGACACCCCCTCAGCCCCGGCCAGTGGCCTCTCATTCTGTCTTCTGGCCCCTATGCGGTCTGTCTTGTGCAGCAGCGACCCCACTTCCCCCATTATCCACCGAGTAAAGTGTGGGCTCCCTAGCATGACATCCATGGTCACTGATCTCATCTGCCCACTCATTCCCCTCATCCCCCGCAGCTCTATGCTTGTACCTCTTTAAACTCCAGCCATTGGACTCTTCAGGACACCACTGAAATACCAGTTTATTTTATCTCCATGCTTTCCTGTGTGCTGTTCCCTGCCTTCTAGATTTTTTCCTTCTCTCCTACTTAGTTGTCGAAATTCAGCTCAGTCCTATCTCTACCGTTTTCCCTGACCTGGCCAAGCTGAAGGAGGTGTGTCCTCTCCCTTACCACGGTGTTGTGGGCACACACTTGTCACAGCTCTGCTTACACTGTGCTGAGCGGTGTTGGCATGCATCTTTTTTCCCACTGGCCTGTGAACTTCTCGTAGTTGAGGCCCCTGTAATATGCCTCATAAGAACAGTTCCTGACATACAGTAGGTGCTAAATCAATGCACATTGACTGAGCAAATTAGTTGTATGCTGTGTGCTAATGAGTTTGATTGTTACTCTGAATCCAAATAGAGCCATTAGTAGGGTGTTAGCAGAGGTGGTGGCAGGGTCGGGGTTGTGCTTGGGATAGAATGGGGAATGATCGGGGCTGGGTAGTACTGGAGGAAAAGAAGCCAGCCAACCTTCCCGCCCTCACCTCTATCCCCCACACCATTTTTATACTCCACCTATCCTAGGGAGCATTCTCATGCATTTCTACGTTCCTTCCAGACAGGAGCTATCTCCGACCTGTTTCCGTTACACTCCGTAATATGTCTCATATTTATCGAACATTTTATTATGTATTGAGAACTTTGGACTCAAAAAAATTAATCATCACATAGCCCATTGAGACACTCACTTTTATTAACTTCTTTTTTTGATATTTGAGGCAACTGAAGCTCAGAGAAGTTAAGTCACTTTCCCAAACAACCCAGCTAGGGACAGTAGATGGGATTCGAATGGAAGAGTGACTGAGTCACTGCTCTTTCCTATGGCGATATCTCTATCACTTTTTTTTTCCCCTTTTCCCACAGCTCATAGTATAGTAGCATACCCAACACAGTCTGTTGGATTTAATTTAGTTTTACACTTCCATCCTGTATATTGGTTGGTATGGGGACAGTTGGGATTTGTTTGTAGTTTGTCCTTGTTTCCTCTGAGCAATGCTGCTGACCTCCCCTCCTCCTTTGTTTTGTTTCTTTCTTCTACGTCCCTCAGATTCCTTCATGATATCTAGGTTTCCGTCATACTGGGTCATTTTTCTCTCTTCCTTTGAAGTTTTGATTGGAAGTTTTCATCAGTCTTCCCTGTTGCCCATGAAGCTGTTGTCCCTGGTGTTGATGAGATGGTGACTCACCTCCACTTCCAGGGACCCACTGCTCTGACATGGTGATACGTCAAAGCCTGATTGTCCGTATCATTTTGGTGGCAGGTCCACACTTCCCAAATGCTCCTCTTCCCTGCGAGGTCCTCGCCCTCAACTAGAAGAAGAGGGGAAAGTATCGTCTGGGTCTGGAAGTCCCTTAATTCTTTTACCCTGGGCTTGATTAGACTTGCATTAGGATAGGATGCAGACAGGCCTGGACTCAGTCTACCTCTGTTGCTTCCTAGCTGTGAAACTTCTGGAAAACGGGAGCACTAGTCTATGTTTCGTGAGTGGTGGGGAAGGAGGATTCAGTGTGAGAACAGGCATGAAATCACCTTGTTGAGTCCTAACATATAGTCTTACAAACACTAATGATTTCCTTTCTTTTCATCATAAAGTCACCTTTGAGGTCCTCACAACTTGTCATACCAGTTGGGTAGAGGCTGGTGGGCTTGGTAACGGGTCAGGCAAAGCTTAATTTTCTACCAACTTCGTGATATCCAGACACTTGCTCAGTCATGTTTGTTATGTCATATAGCCTTACCTCAGGGGTTAGCATAGATCTTCTTTAAAGGGTTGGGTAGTATTTTAGGCTTTTCAGGCTGTCGGGTCTCTATCCCTTCTGTTTAACTCTGCCCTCATTGTATGAAAGCAGCCATAGGTGATATGTAAATGAGTCAACATACTTGTGTTTTGATAAAACTTTGTTTGCAAAAGGAGGTAGTGAGCCAGATTTGGCCCACTAGTCACAGTTTGCTGATCCCTGTTTTACTAGAATGTTCTTGGCCAACTTTCTTTCATATTATAGCTACCTATTTCAGAAAGACTGCACATTCATCCAATATCTTCAGTTAGCCTTCATATGGTTATCTCTGTTCACTTGGTAGGCAAATATCAAACACAGCAGCAGTTGATAACTGGGACTCTCTAACCTAATTTGTGAGTGCTTGTATATCATCCTTTGTTTGCTTCAAGTCATACTTACTGCTTCCTGAGCAGGTTCCACCTCACTGTCTGGTAAGAGCCCCTTTTTATGTTTCACTCCAATATGGAAAGCTTCCCTTTTTCCCACGGGCATCATCTGGATTTTCCTCCATTCTCTCAGAATGATTTTCCCTGAAGATTATTTTCTATATCCATATCCCATGTAAGAATAATTTATTCTAAGGCAGAGGTAGACAGAGATCTGACATTCTGTTTTTAGTAGTAGGTAGATCGGGTTTGAGTTCCAGCTTCCCTACTCACTAGCTATGTTTCCCTATGTAAATTATATAAACTCTCTTAACTCCAGTGTTTTTATTTGTAGAATATGGATACTTCACACTGTGTTTGTAATTCATGAGGGAGGGCATAGACCATCAGTACATTGTGGGGCCCATAGGAGGCACATACTCCATTTATTCTCAAATACTACTGATTATCTGCAAAGTGCCAGCAACTGCATGCCAAACTTTATAATAATATCTAAGGTTGCATGTGTAAATAGCAGAGCTAAGACTAAAGTCAGATCTACTAGACCTCCCAAGCCCTGTGCTCTTCACTCAGTAATGACCTTGAAAATAAATATTTTTAGAAAATTTATGACTTCGCCAGTATTAGAGTTTTTGGTGCACTGTCTTCACCCAATCTCCTTTTTACCTCAAAGTCTTTTATAGACTCTAGAGTACTTCCAAACATACACAAAGTTCAGGCTCAGTAAATAGTCACTGAATGAATGAATTTGGTGAGCAAGCCACTCCTGAGTGGATTTTTCCAAAATAAAGTAAAAGTCTACAAAGGACTTATGTATTATTCTCTTCACTCATTCCTACTTTCTCTCTGATCATCGCTATTTCTCCCATTATTCAGTTTTGCCCTGAGATGGATCTTTTCAGTCATTTCTTACAAGTACCCAGATCCTACCCAGAATTCTCATTGCTTCCCAGACCATGATGCTCAAACCACACTTCACAGGCCATGCGTTTAAATATTCAGTGGCTCAGGGTGGTGCCAAGCCTGATTTTCCCAGTGTCCCTTGCTGTCTCTCCCATTGCTTTTGATAGGAGCCAGGCTCTCCACAGCACACTTGGTCTGTCAGGGAGGCTGAAGAAGCTTCCCCAGACCCAACTTTTTAGTGGCTGGGCTGGTATTCCTTTGCCTTACATAGCCTTTAATTGAAAACAACACATAGATTCTAACTTGTTTAAAATGTCTCCAAGTGTCTGGCATACACTGAATCAAACCCAAGGCCCCAAGACCTATCATCCCCAGAGAAACACAACATTAGAGGGGACAGAGCTTAGGGTAGGGAGACCTATAGGAATGCAGAGGTCTATAAAATGGCTCCAACACATTCTATGAGGTTTGGCAAAAGCCAGAGCCCTTGTAGCCAGACACGTTCTGCATGAAGTTTAAACTGATTTGACATTGTGGCAGGGGAAGTCCTTACTTTCAGGATTTATTAATTCATGATTCACTCATCAGGATTGTGTTTTGTGTAAGGTTGCCAGGATATCTAATGATTCCTGCTGAAATTCTGCTAATGCTTATTTTTCCCACTTTCTCTCCTCTTCCCATTCTCGGTCAAGATCAAACAACATTTCAATCTATCTTGATTTGGATTTGGGTCTGGAAGTCAAATCATGTGACAAAGTATAAACTTGGCAAGATCTACCCCCCCAAATTACTAGTGTAACCACCTATTTTCAGCTATTCAATTGAGTCCTTCAGTTAGGCTCAGATATCATGTGCAGTGAAATTGTCAAAGACATTATTTTCCCTTTAGAGATTATTGATGTAGTGCAACAAAGATACCTATTATAAACCTCTGGCTCCTACATTCCCAGGAACATATGTTGTGTACTGGGGGCTTATCTCGGTGAACAGCCCATTATGCCACTAGTGGCCCTACTGGGAACGGTGAGAGTTTACCCTCTTAATATCTAACAATTCCCAAAACGTGCTGATTCCACCTTATTCATATTGCTTGACTTCATCCACTTCTCCCAAACTCATAGTTCATGCCTTGTCATTTACTGTTTAGAGTATTACCATAGCCAGCTGATGAGCTTCCCTGCTTATCATCTTGTCCCTTTCCTGCCAGCTAGCAGTCCTGTGGACCTCTGTAATGCATGCATTTTGTCATGCCATTCACTCGCTTAAACATTCTCAGTGATCTTTCCCCCCCTTAGGATAACACCTCAAACAATAAGCACAGTCTATAACATCCAGTACAACCTGGTCTATGTCTTTTACTCAGCATTGCTTTTCACTGTCACCTCTTTATTCTTTGGGATTTACCATATTGAACTCTGGACTGAACTCAAGACATCCGTATTCTCTTTCATTTGATCTCTCTCTCATCTGTGCCTTTCAATTGATTCTTCTGTCTTAAATGGCCTTATTCCTCTGCAGGACCATGTTTAGCTTCCACTTCTTCCAATAAACCTTCCTCTGTCTGTATTATGAGCTCCTCTTCTATGCTTCTGCAGTACCTTGGACTTAACTCCTATCATGGCACTTACCATACAATATTATAATTACCTGTTTTCTTGTTTAAGCAACTAGATTATAAATTTCCTGAAGATTGGACCATATCATGGTCACCATCATATTTCTAATGCCCTAGAAGAAGTTTGAGGGAGAGAATAATTTATTCTGTCTTTTTACTTTCTTTGCTATGTATACCAGATGGATTTCCTTTTTTGAACACATTAAGCTGGATTTATTTCATGATTTTGCCTTTGTTCTAGATATTTCCTAGAAATGTCTTTTCTCTCTCTTTCTTCTTTTTCCTATATGAGTTCATCCAGGGCCAATCATGTCAATTTTTGATGTTTTATTTTATATTATTTATTATAACCAGACCAGCTAAGCTGACCCTATGCATCAGGTATAGGATAGAAACAACATGGTTGATACAGAGTGAAATGTCTTAGAAAAAAAACTGAGATGGGAATCAGGAGCCCAGGGTCCAGGTCACTGCTGTACTGATGATTTCCTATGTAACCTTAAGCAAATGAGTCCCCCTCTCTGGACCTCACCTTCCTCATCTTAGCGTGAGAAGGAATCAGATTAAATGATCTTTAGTGATCCTTCCATTGACAATCCCTTTAAATTGTGGTATTTGAGATAGGAAAAGGGAAGGACTTTGTGGAAGGTCTGTCTGGGCTAAGTAGGCCGAATCAACAAGCCAAATGTCCAAATAAAATTAGTCAATAAATCCTTGGTTGATCATTGCTGTGCCACTGTGTGGGCTATGATTGGCTTAATCTCAGCATTGACGCTGTGGTCGCTGACTTGGTGCAGGCTTTGGTTTCAGGCAAAACTGGATGTGATTTCTAGTGCTACCTCTGTCACTTACTTGCGATATGACCTTGATGAGATTCCTTCTTCCTAAGCTTTGGCTTCTTCCTCTATAAATTGGGTATCAAGAGTATGTATTTATTATGGTTGATGAGAGCATCGGGATTTGAGATCGAGCCTGTAAAGCACTTAGAGTTTGCACAGTAAATACTTATGGTGGTGACGATCATGTTGTTACTGGATATAAATAGGTTGCCACAGGGTTACACTAAGAGGATTAGAAGAGGAGATTCTTGGGATAGTTACTTCCATGTGATGAGTATTAAAAAATCATTGATTGAAATGGTACACTGCACCCAGCAGGAACTTGGTAAGTTTTTGCTCAGTAAATAGAAGGGAGAATTTCCTTTTTGTGTGGATAATGAGAAAACAGTTCTAAGGTTTAACTCTGGCTATTTGAAGGCTGTGGAAATGATGCTTCCCTGTTAGAGATACTTTGAGTTCTTAGTGTAATAAGGGTCCAGGGAGCCACTTTTAGTTAGGCCTTCAGGATAGATAGGCCTTCAGGCTAGGCCTTCAGGATAGATCTAGATATCTATATATCTAGAGCTATATATCTATATATCTATCCTGAATATATATGTATATGTGTGTGTGTGTGTGTGTGTGTGTATTTAAATATATATATTTAAAAGGTTTTATTTATTTATTTATTTGACAGAGAGAGAAAGATCACAAGTAGGCAGAGAGGCAAGCAGAGAGAGAGGAGGAAGCAGGCTCCCTGCTGAGCAGAGAGCCTGATGTGGGGCTCGATCTCAGGACCCTGAGATCATAACCTCAGCCGAAGGCAGAGGCTTTAACCTACTGAGCCACCCAGGTGCCCCCTTTGAGGGCATATTCTAAAGCCAAGAATTCACCCTACAAAATAGTTCTTTTCTCAGGCTTTGTTTTTCAAACACAAATAAAACCAAGTCTCTTTAATTTTCAGCATTTATATCCTTTCCAACTAATGTTAAAATAATGATTGAATTATCACAAAAGGCTATTTGTTACCTAAAGCAATATATTGATTCAGTAATGTGACATGCGTTTCTAAGCCTTGAAAAATCTTCTTATTGAGTCCGTCTTTTTTTGGGGAAAGGCATGAAAGCTAATTTTTCTCTTCAAGAGTGGGGGAAATGCTGTGCTTACTTATATGGGGAGAAACATATACCTCTGATAGTCATAATAATCTTTTATAGCCTTATATAGTGCCTCATTCCTTCCTTCCTCCAACCATGGAAAAGTGATACATCCATCTTTCTGGAATATCTACCATGTGCCAGACATGCTTGGGAAGGTTTCCATATAGTGTCTCTAATTCTACAAGATAAATATTACCATTTTCATTTTAATATGAAGAAGCAAGTGCTTTTGGAGAGTTAGTGATGGATAGGTGATTTAATTCGGGGTCTGTCTGTTCCTAAAATCCATCCCTTTTCACTCCACCAGATTGGTCCTTATGTGAGAGTTTGACATTAATTATCGGTTCTACCAGGGATGATGAGAAGAAGCACTGAGGGGGTACAGGGCACAAGGTGTGTAATGAGGAAGTGGTTCTCCTGGGACCACCCTACAGGTGCACGGCTTGCTCATGCAGAACATGGCTGCCTTTTGCTTATAGTTGGGTTACATTGCCTCAAATCCTTCAGTAAAAAGAAACACAAAGGCCACACACTGATGGGCATGAGGAATTGGGAATTATTTAATGTTGGTTTGGTCATAACAGAGTGTCCCTCCAGAACAGATTGGTTGTACATACAGAGGCCTTTTGTTTGGTATCATGTTACATGCTTAATGAACGTTCTAGAGGGTGTGATCTGAAATGTGGCCCAGTGGTGCGTTTCAGGACCCTAGGCTTGGTGAAGCTCAATGATTCCTTCACTCAATCATTGTTGTTGATTTCTTGCTACATGCCAACTGGTGTTTTGTGCCCTGGGTGTAACCCAGGCTTTTTAACCCTGATTGCCAGTAGAAGTATCTGGAAAGCTTTGGAAAAAAAAAAAAATCAATGTCTAGGCTTCCCTCCTAGAGACTCTTATTGAGTTAGAAAGGGATCTAGGCGCCAACATTGGGTGAGTCTAGTGTGCACTCAGAGTTGAGAGACTAGTGCAGAGGTAAAGAGAGCAAGAAGTCATGACAAATGGGGGAAGTAGGGAAGCACATAGCAAATAAGCAGAGTTCCTCAGACGTTAGTCAGCTGTCTGTCATGCTTATGGTGTTGTGTAGATCCTCATACCAGTGGTCCTATCGCATAACAGGTTTCTTTAATTACTCATTTAGAAAAATACTGTATTCAAATAGGAAGCTTTCCATACTTACCATAGTCAAAAGACCAGTATGCCTTGCCATTAATGGGAGTGAAAACATAAAAATAAAGAAAAGATAAAGCAAACAATATGTATCATTCATACATAACATTTTGAGAAATATCGGTACAGGGGCACGAAAGTGGGCTTTGCAGGATAGGACCTGGATTAAGGTTCTAGATCTGTTGTTCATTATCTGGGCATTTCCAGGCCCAGTGACCTAGCCTCCCTCCACATATTTTTTCTTTGCACATAAAAGAGTCAATAATACCTGTCACGGCATGTTTTTATGCTTATGAAAGCATTCCATGAGAAAGTGCCCAGTTCAGTTTTATGTGCATAGATAGATGCTCATGAAATTGGAGTTTCTCTTACACTAACTGGTCTTTCTTGTTAGAAACTTATGACTAGAGGTGCCGATAATGCACTCGGGGGCTGACCTCCTAAAGATTGGAGAGTGCCGTCGAGTCATAGTATGATATGAGCCAGGTCTTAAAGAGTGAGTAAAGGCACTCCAGGGTGATTGGTTTGAAGGATGTGATGCAGCTAGGAGATACCATGACTTCATTGACAACCACGCTGGGGATTACCAAAAATTATTTCTGGAAATTTTATATTTATGTTTAAAGAAACGAAGTGTAGTCTGGCAGGTGTCTGCTCCTTTGTGACGGTCTTTCGCCAAACCTCTCACCTGTTTCCAGTCCCGGGACAGAGGGCGAGGCAGCTCTTTCCCGTAGTTACAGTGGGATTTCGGGTTAATTTGGATTCTGCAAAGAGGAGCCTGGTTATTTCTATTTTCGTTACGCTGGTTATTCCTGCTTGTGTTAGGCATGATCCTCTCTGAGAATCCTCAAGCATCTGATGGCTCATTATGTAAACGCTCATCCCCATCCAGCACGGTGTCTGACAGATTGCTTGGGTAATAAATGCTGAGTGACTCGCAGTGATATACTTGGACAGAGAAATGTGTAACTCTGAAGTCTTTGCCAGTCGCCAGTAACCATGTCTGTAGTCTCACGCACTTCCAATTAAAAACTTTAGGGAGGGGGTTTTATCAGTGATATGAAACTTGGCTGACTGATGGGTTCATTTTGATTCTTCCTTTTATCCATTCAAAAATTTCAGCCAGCAGCCACTGTTTGGTAGAAATTTCTGCTGACCTCAAGAAGCTAAGAGTCTTGTGGGAGATACAGACAAGTATAAACTATAATGAAAGCCAAAACACAAAATGAGAAATCATGACAGCAAGGTGTGGAGCAGAGCCCTGAGAAAGGTGTGCATAGAATTCTGTGGGCATATAGAGAGTGAGCAGAAAACTTCCCTCAAATCCGGTTTCATTCTGCAGTCAGTGAATCCTTGGCGTTTATTCAGGGGAGCCATCTTTTTCCTTTCTATGCATTCATCGTACCGTGACATGATTATCTTGATAATGACACACAAGGTCCGTGAGGGCAGTTTTGGTGGCCGCTGTGTTCATCACTGAATCCTTAGTGCTCTGCTTAGCCTAGTATTTGACTCATGATAGGTGCAGAATCTGTGTTTGTTTAGTGGCTTTGTGGATGAACCCAAACTGGCTGCAAATGCAATAAAGAGCTATAATATGGGCCTGAAAAGGATATAATGTTGGTGAAATATTTAGTATCCTGGAGCACATTTTAGCTTCTGGAAAAGAGATTTCCTTTCCAGTTTAAATGTCCTGACTTCTATGGAGCCTCATTGCCACCTTTCATAAGCAAGGGGATTCCTGGACCATAAGCACAATTCCAAATGTAGAGATATTCCCGGCAACTGAGGAACGCCCATGAAAAGTCAGAGACGCTCTCTCCAAATGGACCAGATTTATAGGGTGAGAAGAGATATGTGCATCTAGGCCAGAGGCCAAGGTTCCTCATTTATTCCATCGCTAGAAGTGAGGGCCCCAACAAGATATAAAAACAACTGGCTTCTGCTTACCTGCCCTTGGAGGACATGTGGTCTGGAAAACTCCAAACACAGCCCTCTGTCTACACCGTGCTAGGGTCTGACTGCTTCTGGCGTAGGTCAGTCTCTTGGTGTTCCAGCAGGAGCGCAGACACGGCATGAGTGACTTCATGGGCCAGCTCTGCTACTTTCCAGCTGTGTGGTCCAGGTTTTCTTGGCTGTGAAATGAGGGATGGGGACTTCTGATGGTGCTAGCGCACCATCATGGGCCCCATGATGCTAGTGTAGTTGTGCGGAATGCCCAGAATCTGGCACCCAGATCCTCTGTGCTGAATTGGACTCAGCCCTTCTACTAACCCGGCTGTGGGACTTCTCAGTGAATAAACCCTCAGTGAGCAAATCCGTGCGTGCCGTTTCACAATGGGACCCCTCCTCCTGCCAGAAACCAGGGCTCACTCTGGAGGCTGAGATCCATCTAGAATGTGAACTCCTCACGAGTTTGGGGGCTGTCAGCAGGGGCTGTGCCGTGCCCGGTCCTGTAGCGGGTGGTTCATAGCAGAGCCTCAGGGAACGGAGCTTCGTGTCTTCCAGGCACTGAAGTCAGCTTCGGTGCCTGCCTGTCCGTCGGTGTCCTCTAGATGGCAAGCTCAGCTCAGTTTTGGACGGGAGTCAGCGCCTCTGGAGGGGCGATGTCTGAGTGTGGAGCGGCTTAGTGGAAATCCAGTTTCATCCGGCGCACAAGGAATCCTCAGAATGGCTGCAAAGCATCTGGAAATGCCAGCCAGCCAGGGCGAATCTCTGTTCTCTTCAAGGGAGATGACAGGTGTGGGTGTGTCATCTCTCGTCGCCCACCAGTTTTCTGAATAAGGGAAATGGCATCCTCAGAGGTGGGGAAGGAGCTCAACTTTCTCGACAGGTGCTGCTGGATGGCCTTACCTGTATTTTCTCATCTGATTCCGACAACAACCTTACACAATAAGTAGTGTTATGTTTTCCCCATTATAAATGACGAAGCAGAGAATTTGAGACATTTGCGCGTCTCATCAAAGGCAAGCAGCTCTTTCGGAAGTGCAGGGTTGCCAAATCATGTCATTCCCGACTGTCACTTTTACCTGTCCTCGCTATCTTCGAGAAAAGGCGGAACATCAAGGGTGTGGGAAATAGAAACCTGATAACTAATTTATTTAAGTATTTGGCTGTACAATAAGACAGTAAGAGTCATCAGCTCCAGGGGGTAATGTCTGCTGTAGCCAGAGAAGGTGACCTGTGCCTGAGTTCTTGCAAGGCAGGGTTTTGCGTGTCGGAATCCTGTCACAGCTTCCAGGGAGCCTCTTTGGAAGGGTTCAGTCAGCTGCAGAAATTCTAAATGCCGGTGGCTTGAGGAACTTCTGTCTGAAACGAGCTTCGTTTTCTCCAAAAACAGATTTTTAATTTTCTCCTCCTCCCATGTTTTGGAGTTGGCTGGCACTTTTAGGAGAAAGGTGAGTGGGAAAATTATTATTCATTTACTCAACAGATATCAGTTGAGCTCCTGCTAAGGTTTAGATCATGTTCTGTCAGGCATAGTCAATGCAACGTTGAAGGCTTTGCAAGTCCTGGCTTACTAAAAGACATTAAGACATGTGCAAAAATAATTAGAGTTTAAGGTAGAAAATGCCAAGGGCTTTGAACGTATATCTTAAGTTTGGGAGGAATTACATATTCTCATTTAGAGGACTCTGGGAAGGCTTCATGGAGGAGGTGATATTTAAACTGGATCTTGGAGATTATGTAGGTTAAAGGTAGGATTATAAGGATAAGAGGTAGTGGCATTTAAAAGCCAAGAAAAATTAAAAACCAGTATGTACAGTTGGGGAGCAGTGAGTTCTGCAGTTACCCCCGTGTAGAGAAACAAAAGTTACAGTCGGGGAGGAGACTCACCTCACTTGGAGGGGTGTTATATGTTACATTCACCTCCCATTATGATTATGTTTCTGTTTGTCCTTTTTCTGGGATGTTTATATAGTTGATGCTGTGTTATTAGGTGCACAAAAATTTAGAATTATTATATCTGACTTTTAATTGTCTTTGTATCATAAGTATGTCTCTTTATCTCTAATAACACTCCTTAGATTGGAGTCTATATTGGATAATATTAGTATAGCTACCCCAAATTCTTCTGATGAGTTTTTGCATGGTTCAACTTTTTAAACTCTTTGAATGTTAATATTTCTGTGTCCTTGTATTTAAGGTATATCAACATAAACAACATATAGATTTTTTTTTCTTGTCAGACAGTGTGGATCTTTCAATTAGAGAATTTAGTCCATTAGCATTAAATATAATTACTGATGTATTTATGCTATTAAGTCTTTTACTTATTTATTTTCTATTTGATCAACTTGTTTTATGTTTAATTTTTCTCTTTTTTATTATTTAGGAATATGCAAATATTTCTAAATCCCACTTCCCCTCCAAATTCTGCTTCTCCTCTTTATTAGAATTTTAGTTACAGTTCAAGTCATTATCCTAAAGATTACAAGATTAGTTGTACATTTATTAAATTTAACAAACTAATATATATATAGGTATATATTCAACATAAACTAATATTTTTACCATTTCCCAATAATGCTGGTGCTTTGAGCACTTTAATTTGCTTTCTATTGCCTTTTTTTGGATGGCTTATATTCATTATAATTTTACACATATTTTAAGCCCATGAAACAATTTTTTTTGTATAGTCTGTGTTCATTTAGTTTTACCAACATATTTACCATTTAAAAAAAAAGATTTTATTTATTTATTTGACAGAGAGAGAGAGAGAGAGATCACAAATAGGTAGAGAGGCAGGCAGAGGGAGAGGGGGGAAGCAGGCTCCCTGCTGAGCAGAGAGCCTGATGTGGGGCTCAATCTCAGGACCCTGAAATCATGACCTGAGCTGAAGGCAGAGGCTTTAACCCATGGAGCCACCCAGGCACCCCTACATTTACCATTCTTACTACTCTTCATTTCTGCCTCCACTTCTGTGGTTGCCTCTGGGATCTTTTTTCTTCTGCTTGACAATTTCTCTTAAGTTTTCTTTTTGTGCATATTTGTCAGAATTATCTCTCTTGCTTGTCTGGAAATGTCTTTATGTTACCTTTACTTTGAGGGTTATTTTCTCTGAGCCTAGAGTTATGCATTTCTGTCAATTCCTTATTTTCCACTTCTTTTCAGGCATTCTTCTATTGTTGTCTGGCTCCTGTTGTTTGTTGTCAAGAAATCACTCCTATAGTAATAGGGGTGACTTTAGGGGTGACTACTAACTTTCTCATTTGCAGTTAATATATTTTTAAATTTTTTAATGTATGTTTTAATTTTTCGTTGTTCATTTTCATTGTTTGACTCTGATAGCCCTAGCTGTGATTTCCTTTGTTTTGGTCCTCCTTGTTTGTCTTGGAAAATTGTCACCCTTTTTTTTCCTATTTAAATAATTTTTCTACTTAAATTTTATAGTTTTTCTATTTAAATTTAAATAATTTTTCTATTTAAATAATTTTTCTGTCTCCTTCATCTTTTGGGACTTCAATTACATGTATATTAGAACTTCATGCCCCATTCATATATATCACTTATATACATACATAAAATATATGTAGATATATGGCCTGTTTATTGATTGACTGACCTATCTTATCTTACCTTCGCTGTATTTTCATGTTTTTTTTTTTTAAAGATTTTATTTATTTATTAGGAAAGAGAGAGAGTGAGAGAGAGCATGAGAAGGGAGAAGGTCAGATCGAGAAGTGGACTCCCCATGGAACTGGGAGCCCGATGCGGGACTCGATCTCTGGACTCCGGGACCATGACCTGAGCCGAAGGCAGTCACTCAACCAACTGTGCCACCCAGGCGCCCTATTTTCATGTTTTTTAATCTCCTTGCTTCAGTCTGTGTATTTTCTGTTGATGTATCTTCCATTTTACTGATATTTTCTTCTGCTACACCTGATTTGCTCCTAAGCCTTCCTGTTGAGTTCTTAAGTTCAGTTATTGCGTTGATTTTCAGTTTTAATATTTCTATTTGAATTTTTATTGGTTTAATTTCTTTGGTAAAATTGTCCATTTTGTTATTCATTTTATTTTACATATTAATTATAGTTAAAAATAATATTTGTTTTGTGTGCCAAGCAGAGCTGTCAGATGGGCCCCAAATTCCATCCCTGCCCCACTCATGTACATCGCACGTGTGATCCTCTCCCTCTTGAATAAGTGCGGCACCTGTGAATTTGGTGGGGTATCACTCCTTGATTAGGTAGGTTTCACTGTATAATAAACGTGATGAGATAGTCATTTCTGTGATAAGACTTCTTTGTAGCAGACTAAGGAGAGACTCTCCTGCTGTCTTCGAAGAAGTAAGCTGCTAATTTGGTCACGTGGCGGGGACCTATGGGTGGCTTCTGAGAGCTGAGCAGCCAAGAAAATGGAGCCTTCAATTCTAACAATCTGACTGAGCTTGGAAGAGGATCCTAAACGCCAGATAAGGATGCAGCCTCACTGTCTTCAGCCTTGTGAGATTCTGAGCAGAGAACCCAGTGAGGCTGTGCATGGATTAGACCTTTAGAAACTGTGAGATAATAATTAAGTGTTTCAACTCTCTGGGTGTGTGATGGTTTGTTATGTAACATTAGAAAATGGTCATTGATAGATCTATTTCTGTATCTTTTTGTATTCATATTGTTTTTGTTGTGTTTCTTATTTTTATATCGAAGGCCTGATGTTGTATGTGAAAAGTTGTAGAGGCTCTTGAAGATCTCTCTTCCTCTGGGAAAGGTCCATCCTGTTCTCTAATAGGTGTTTAGGATGGTGGTAAATCCTCATAATCCATTCATGAATTGGTCTTTTTCATTCTTGGTTGCAGCATTCATACGGCTGTATCTCAATTTGTATTTGCCCCCACTCCTAGGTGTAGCCTTTCAGTGATTACAAACCGAAAGCTGGGGTTTTCACTGGGGCTTTCCTTTGAAGTAGGTACCGAACTCCAGTTTTGAACCCCTCAATATCTTGCTGTTACTGAATGTTTGTGTTCCCCCCAAATTTGTATGTTGAAGCCTAATCCCCAAATGTGTTATATTTGGAAGTGGAGGCTTTGGGAGGTAATTAAGTCATAAGAGTGGGGCCCTAATGATTGAATTAGTGCCCATATAAGAAGAGACAAAAGGGAGATGATCTCATTTTTCATTTTGTGAGGGTTTAGCAGAAAGGCATCTGCCTGCAAATCAGCAAGAAGACCCTCACCATGAACCAAATTGGCTGGCACCTTGGAATTCTAGTCTTCAGGACTATGAAGAATGAATTTCTGTTGTTTAAGCCCCCTTCACCCTGCCCTGCCCAATATAGGGTTATTTTAAAAATAGCAGCTGAAACTGACTAAGACATTTGGTATTGGCAAAAACTCTGCTCTGCTTTCCAAAGGCTCATTTACTTGTATACTTAGTAGCTTCTTGCCTGGTTTAGCAATTTATGTTTTTCTACCAGGTTCTTTATTTCCTTCTGAGTCCTCCCTAGCAGACTGTAACATCCATATTTCTGCAAATAGTCTGTTCAAGGTAATGTAGGCTTTTTCTGTGATGCTCCCCCAAATTATTCCAGCTTCTGCCCATTGCCCAATTGCAAAGCCACTTTCATATTTTTAAGTATTTGTTACAGCAATATTCCACTTCCAGATACCAAAATTTGAATTAGTTGGAGCTTAGTCAGAACTAGTAGGAAATAAATATTAAGAGATGTAATGCAATGAATTGGCTGATGTGATTGTGGAGTTTGGTTAGGCTATTCCAAAATCCACAGTGCAGACCATCAGGAAGGGCAGACTGGAACTTAGGGACATGGACTGAAGCTTCTGTCCATAAGTAGAACTTTTCCTTCTTTCAAGGAAGCCTTAGTTCTGCTTTTCCTTCAGCTGATTAAATCAGGCCCATCCAGATTAACTAGGAAAATTTACCTTAAGGTCAGCTGGTACGGACTTTGGTCACAGCTACAAAGTATTTCCACAGCCTAAATTAGTATTTTACTGAATAACTGAGGGCTGTAGGCCAGCTGAGTTGATACATCCAAAAGACCATCATATTTGGACATGACCTTGGGCTGCCTTTGCACATATTTGTCCTGTTTTCTCTGCCACCAGAGAAAACTTAAACCAACTCTTGGTTTAAGTGTTGCCTCTTCTCTGTCTACTGCCTCTGCCCCCCCACCCCTGCTTCATATAAATTTCTTTTTTTCATGTGCCTGTAGCATTTACTATGTTTTCTTATAATAAGAGTCTGTGGTTATTTACCCACTTACTGAGCTCTGAGCTCTGAAAGCCCAGACCAGGACATGGTATTCAATGTCTGATACTGGGAAAATGCTCTATAAATATTATTTAAATGTTTATTGATCTGTACCAAAGTAGAAGGTATGTGTCTGTTTATTTTAAAACCTTAATCGAAGGAAGCTGACTCTTTGAAGGCCCATTTGAGTGGGCTACTTAATTATGCAAATATATAGTGAGAGAAGCAAAAACCACTGTGTTGAGATAATGTATAGCAGAAATGTATAACTTTATTAAGAGTGCCACTGTCTAGATCAATGGTATGCAGAGTTTATCTCTGCAGAGGAGAAGGTGAATAAAATTGCATGAGGATCCCATGGCTTTTTAAAAGTGAAGGGACAACAAGCTATTCATTCTCCTGAGATTCTAATGAAGAGAGAATTATTAAATGAAGCTGGCTGGATCTTCTGAGTATCTAGTTGTAGGGAAGGTCAATGATACTCTCCGAATAAAATTCTCCGTAAGGATGGGAAGACTTAGGCTGATGGCCTGGATCTAAATCACCTTGGAGGTGGGCTGATTGCCTCACACTGCAAGTGACGTTTCCAGAGTCAGCCATCTCAACACAGTGCTGTGCCCTGGGGAACAGCAGCTGAACTTGGTGATGAAACTGAACACTGGTCAGCCTGGAATCCCTTTGGCCAATATTGCCCCTGAAGGAGTGAGATCATTTTCCCTTGAAGAATTGTAGTGCTGTGAGTAAGGAGCTTGGCTAATGAGGGACTATTGCTGTGGAGACCAGTATTCTGTTATAACAACTTAGAGTGATAAGAGGTCTTGCCAGTAGCAGCAGGTTGGAATTTCGTACCTTGCCTATTCTGATGTAATTTATATTTAATAGCTTCACTGAGGTGTAACTGGTATACACTGCATACATTTAAAGTATAAAATGTGATGTTTAAACATATGCATATGCACCCATGTATCCATCACTGTGTCTGTTATTTCCAAAACTTTCCTGGGTCTCTTTGTGGCAATAGCACTTAACATTAGATCTACCCTCTTAACACATTTCATGATATAGTACTGTTGACTATAGGCATTACGCCGTATAGTACATTTCCAGAACTAATTTTGAAGGTACAGCCCTTTTGGACAACGTATGCCTTGTGTTTTGGTGCAATTTCGTGGAAGAAGAGAGTCCCAAGAGAAATGACTTCTTACTAATCTGTCTAGTGAGGGATCGAGCATCTATAATGCCCCTGAGGTGGGGAGAACTTGTGATGTCAGTTTCAGATGGCTTGTGAATGGAGAAGTGAATGATCATGTATGCTCTTCCCCTGGTGCAACGTTTAACAGGGAAAAACATGGAATTCAGAGTCAGAAAGACCTATATGAGGAATCCAATTCCAACACTTACTACCTGCATAAAGGTGAGCAGCAATTTAACCTCTGTGAGCACGTTTCCATTTCTGTTGCATGTGGATGTTTGTGCCCATTTCAGAAGATGGCTTTTTGTGAGACAGTGCAGGCCTCTTGACTCCCACCTAGATGTGTCCCAACTTTTTGCTGTAGTTGTTATCATATGGACACCATTCACAGACCACTAGTTTTCAAATCCTGCCCTACGTAAGGGCTGAACACTAGATACAGTGAGAGATGTTTGCTGCCAATATGCACTGGAATCTATTTTCCACCTGGAACCGAGTGTGAGAGCATCACTATTACACATCTTCTGCAAAGCCCTGTTTCCCACTACAGCTTAGATTTTTCCTCCTCTGTCAAATGAAGACAGTACTTGGTATCGAAATAACATCAGAATTCAGAAGAAAACAAAACAGAAGTTGAAGAGAAAGTGCTGTGAAAGGAAGTGAAAATACAGGAGCCTCTAGATTGTTCAGGAGGGTGTTTTTAGGTACTAGAAGATCTATTTTTACACTTTGCCTTTTTATTTATTTAACATGGTTAGGTTGCTGGGAATTTGCTGCACAGAAGTATTTTTGAATGGTCCTAAATTCACTATGGAGCTGGCCTTTAAATTTATATCCTGTGGTCCTTATGGTTCATTTTGCCTGTTACTGTAATGCAAGCTTCTTAAAGGCAGGGACTGGGGTTTATCTTATTGATTGTTGATCCCCATCTAATTGATTTACTCATTCACTAATTCAAAACCAGTTTTGTACTCCTGGTATTTTATAGGAGTGTCCTACCTGTAAGGAAAAGACATAAAAATATTCTCCTGTAACATGAGGAGAAGATAAAGATCAATATTTTCTGATGCTGTTCCCTAACAAATAGAGTGTTGTTATAGATGATTTGGGGAATACTTTTTTTTAGATAAAATGATCTTCTTCAGATAGAATTCTAAAGAAGAATCAGCATTTCAAAGAACCATGAAAAAGCATGTAAGAGGGAACGTGAAACATAAAATTCTGAGATTGGAAAAAGCTTGTCAAGTTCTAATAATTTATAGAACCCAGAGCAGCAGGAGGATGACCTGGAGTCTGGCACTTAGAGACTCAATAGATACTTAATCTATTATTAGTCTGTGTGTCCTTCTGAGGTTTAGTTCTGTAAGGGTCATTCCTTCCCATTAGCCTAGTCTTGAAACTCTTTAATTCCCCGTTCTTCATCATCCACCCCATCTATCAGGTACTAAATCCCACTGGGTTTCTATAAACTTTGCAATTCTCACTCTTACCCATGTTGATTCTTTTGCTCCCACTGCTACTGACTTTCCAAGTGTAAATCTTCCGAGCTCTTATTCTGCACTATACCAATAGCCTCCTATAGTCTATATTAGCATCACCTCCCCAGTATCTTGTTCTGTCTTTCCTCCATTAGCAGCAATTCTGTGGTGTAATGAGATTGTCTACATTTATGTCTCCAACAATGGTCCCTTTTGTACTAATGCGGTATATACACATTGTGATTGGTTGAAGGAAGGGTGTGTAACTAGAACAGCGATGGGCTTTTCTATGATTAAATTGATAGATCCATGCATGATAATATAACTCAAGTTGGTCCACCCAGAAGATCCTCTTGAACTTGTTAAAAGTTCATGAGACCTAATATTTCTGTGGCTGTTTAGCCCTAATTTGGAATCCCAGCCTAGGGGATAAGGTGAGAGATGAGACAGGGCAGTCTGGGATATTGCAGAGAAGAGGACTTATAGGTCTTGATAATTTTGCTTAAGCCCCCATCTTTGGACCTCAGTTCTGTTAACCAGCCAATTCCCTGTATCACTTGAGGTATACTGAGATAGATTTATTTTTCTATGTGAACTTCAGTGCCTGAGTGGGCTTCCATCTCACTTATAACTGTCTACCACATGCTAATGTCTGCCAAAAGAATTGTAAGAAAAACAGTAGCTAATATTTATTGAGGATTTACTATGTTCTCAGTTCTCAGCAGCGTTCTAGTAGTTTAAATGTATTGCCTCATTTATGGCTCACAACAACCTTATAAGTTGGATATTATCATTAAGGCCATTTTACAGATTTGACCTAGACTGCCTGGATAATATGGAATAGCAGGGATATTACTTATACACGGCTGTGTGACAAATTACTCCCAACTTTAGCAGCTTAAAATAACAAACATTAACCCTTTTGTGGGTGAGGAATCTGGGTATAGTGTAGCTGGGACCTCTGGTTTAAGATCTCTGGTGCGGGGTGCCTGGTTGGCTCAGTGGGTTAAAGCCTCTGTCTTTGGCTCAGGTCATTATCTCAGGGTCCTGGGATCGAGTCCCACATTGGGCTTTCTGCCCAGCAGGGAGCCTTCTTCCCTCTCTCTCTGTCTGCCTCTCTCCCTACTTGTGATCTCTCTGTCAAATAAATAAAAAAATAAATAAATAAATAATCTTAAAAAAAAAAGATCTCTGGTGGGGTGCAGCCTTGCTGTTGACCAGGTTGCAGTCTCATCTGAAGGCTTGACTGTGGCACTGGGGACTTCATTCTAAGCTAACTCATGTGGTTGTTAGCAGGCCTCTGTCTCTTGCCATGTGAGTCTCTTCACAGGGTGGCCTCATGATGTAGGAGGTGGTTTCCCCCAGGGTTATGAGATCTGAAAGACACTGAGTGAGACCAAGAACAATATCAAGGGTGCATGGGTGCCTACACGAGAGGGAGAGGCAGAGGGTGAAGGGAAGAGAGAGACAAAGATGGAAGTCATAGTTGTTTTTTGTAAGCTAATCTCAGAGGTGACACCCCATCACCTTTACTGCATTCTGATGCTGGAAGTGAGTCATTAAATCCAGTGCACCTCCAAGGGGAGAGCAAAGACATGAATTCCGGCAGGTGGGGCTCATTGAAGGCCATCTTCGAGGCTGCCTACCACAGCCAGTGCCTACTACCACGTAGTCAGAGACACAGACCCTACTGGCCAGTTCTTGTACTTCACGGATTTCTCATGTCCTGCCCTTTCAGGGTCACTCCTCTCTCAAAATTCCTTCATATGTTCATGATGAACTCTAACTGTCCCACACATCCCAGTGTATCTCTCATGAGTCAACTCAGAGTGCGTCTCAACTGTCACAAAACCTAACTTATCTCTCCACCTTCGGTCGGTCGAACTTCTTTAACACATCTCAATGTCTGATAAAAGCTTTAAAATCATAGTTGACAACCTCCACATACTCTTTGATCCTGGAATAGCCTCTGCATTTTCTTACTACCATGTTTTTGCCCCTGCCATCGCTTCCTCCACAAATTCCTTTGAAACCTTTCTCTCCGCCATTTGTGAAGGTCTTTTTTATGAGAAAGCTTCCACACACATCCAGTTCCTTCTTAATGATGTCCTGGATTGACCGGGACTATCTCTGCAGGGACTGATCTCCTTTTTCCTTATTCTCCTATGCTCCTTCTTGTCCCCCTTCTTGTCCCGTTCTCAGTTGTTTCACAGTGTTCCTCTCCTTTGAACTGCATGACTGTTGACTAAGAGATTCATAGGATATGGAGCCTGGCTGTGAGGAGCAAGGTAGGGAGAGTTGTGCCTAGAAGAATGCACTTGCTTCAGGAGGCTGTTGTGAGGATTAAATGAGCCCAGCTCACTGGATCAACTCAGTGAAAGAGTGCTCTCTTCATTAATAATAAAACAAAGCAGAGACAAAATCTCATACTGCTCAGGTCTCTGACCTGAAATTTCTCCAGGGACTTTGCTGCTTAGATTTCCGTGGTTTAGATTTTAGTGCCTTTTAATTAGACCTGCCTGGATGTCTCTGAGCGACTTTGGGCAGGTTTTGTCTCATTTCTCTTCTTCCTGGAGCCACATCTCCTGCACTGCAAGTGTATCAGGGCAGACAAAGTGATGCTATAATAACAAGCAACCTCCAAATTGCAATAGCTAAGACAACAAAAATATGTATTTCTTTCATTACATGTCTGTTGGGGATCAGCTCTATGGTTCTCCCTCCAGCACCTAGGCCGACAAAATGGACATCCCCTAGAATATTGGAAGGAAACCATGAGAGCGAGAGAGCTCTATCAGGTCTTGTAGCCTGTTATTAAGTGCTACAGTCTGGAAAAGACGAATGTTCCTTCTGCTGACATGTAATGGCAAAGGCCATTGATGTGGCCTGTTATGAGTGGAGCTCCGCCCCCCAGAAGACCTACGGAAGTCCTAATCCCTGAAACCTGTGAATGTGCTCTTGTTTGGAAATAGGGTCTTTGTAGATGTAATCAAGTTAAGATGATTACTCATTTGGGTGGGTTCTAATCCAATATGAATGGTGTTCTTATAGCAGGAGGAGAAGGCGGGCACAGACACACGAGGGAAGGGTGCCGCAAGATGATGGAGGCACAGGTTGCAATGCTGCCCGTCCAGCCGAGGAGTGCCAAGGATTCCTTGCATTCCAAAGACATTCCAGTGTCATTCAAACTACCAGAAGCCCAGAAAGACAAGAAAGGATTTTTCTCTAAAGGTTTCTTTAGTGTGGTCCTGCCAACAGCTTGATTTTCTGGACTTCTAGTTTCCAGAACTGTGAGGCAATATATTTCTGCTGCTTTTAGCCACCCAGTATGTGATACTTGTTATAGTACCCCCAGGAAACTAACATATAGCTTCAGCCACCCACAAGGAGGTCAGGAGGAAATTCAGTCCTCAGTGTGCCTGAAAAAAGGAAAGGACAATATATCAGTAGCACTAATGGCTACGGAAAGAGACCATCATTAAATAGGGTAAATTTCACTGAAGATTCTGTGGGTTTTATCACGGCATGTGGCAAAATCTTGTCAAAATAGTTACCTGGGAATTCTCTCTTCTCTTTTCCAACATCTTCCCCTAGCAACTACTCTGTCCTTCCTTTTACAACTTGCAAACAAATCCCTTTTTTTCTTGCAATTCAGCTCTCCCTTCATTAAGCTAAATAAAAGCTCAGTGGTAAAGGCAACATGAGCATCGTATTCCTTTAATTGGGAGAGTCCAGCCACTGAAGGATCTCAAACTAATATGGGGTACTGGCCAGGGGGTGCTTTGGTGGTCTCACAGCCATCGCTGGACTAGGTTTTAATTCCCAGCATATTCAGAGTATACATCTGCCTTGTGATGAACTTTAGGTTTTCAACTGCATCGCTTAGGCTCATGAGTTAAGACTGCAGTACTGATGTGAAATGTTGGCATCTGGGAGTGAATGCTCAAGAAAGAATTCTTGAGACATCTTCAGTGCAAAAAGGTGGTTTTTTTTAAAGCACAGAGACAGGACCTGTGAACAGAAAGAGCTGCACTGGGGTTGTGAGGGACAACTGATTATATACTTTCAAATGGGAAGGGTTTTAGGGCTAGCATAAGTGTCTAAGGAATTTTGGAAGCAAGGTTTCCAGGACCTTCAGGGGGACAACTATTGTTAGGAAAAGGTCATTTATTATTATCCAATGAAACATAAGTCCTGATACCCTTCAGATGTGTATCAGTGGGCCATATGCTTAGCGGATGACTGTTAACATTTACGTTCGGGGGGTGGGTAGAGATAAAGGAAGTTCCCAAAGGAATTTTTATATGTTAAAGTAGACTTACAAGACATTAAGCTAAGATTCCCTTTTGCCCTTAGCAAAGTGTCAACATCGAGGCAGCTGAGTTCGGAGAGGGTTACTCTGCCTGTTTCAAGGACTTGTCAGTGGGCTATAGGCAGTAAGGAAATTTAATTTTTTCTTTTGCCCTTGTTTCCCTCATCAGTAATGGCTGAGACTTCCTACTCTGCATTCCCATTGCTTTGCACATTATTGGCATATGGTACCAGTTTGACTAAATGATTGGATGATTTCTATTTTATAGTTTTGGTGTAGTGCCTTCCCTGAAGGTGTAAATATCGGCTAATGAGCTTTTGCTGTAGGCAAACCTGTTCTAGTTAATAGATATGCATGGAATCATCTTGTAAAGTAAAACCTACTTTATTAACAGTAGGTACAAGAGCCTTTGTCTTCTCCTTGGTTTGTGAAGATTCTAAAAAAAAAGTCTGACTATTTTATTTTCTATAACAAGACAACCTAGGGACTGGGACAGATACCAAGGAGCTGTTGCAGATATGGTCTGAAGTCAGGCTTCATATTGGCCGAAGGGGAATCTGAGACCAGGTGGCAGGGGTACTAGATAGAATATTCTACCTGTGTCCTCCCTAGTCCCTTCAACGCAGTGTTGTTAGCACTTTAGTTGAAGGGACAGCCCCATAGCACAGAAAGCTTGAATTCTCCAGGTAGCACAGGATACATAAATATTTCATATGTACTAAGCAATCACAAGTCACTGCTTCTTCCTGGCAAGTCAAGTTGCATATATTAGTTAATGTTTGGCTTGGATTAATATTTATTAGATTACCATTTACATTAAATTATATTAAAATATTAATTTAAGCATACATTGAGCAAATCCAATTCCCAACTGTGGGATATTTGCAATGTGTTTGTTAAGTAATTAGATGCTTATAAATAATTATAAGCTATTCCTTTATATATAGCCAGCTATGCCAAAGGTACTCTTTGAGGAAAACAAGTTAATACTATTTGAAGGCGATTTCGGTATTTTATGCCATTTATGTATTGAGTACTTAAATATGCTAAGCTTTGCTCTAGGCAGTTCACATTATTTTCATATTGAATACTTACACCGTCCCCTCAAGGTAGGTATTGATAGTCTTGCTTTATAGATGAGGATACTGAAGTTTAGAAAAGTGAAGTAATTTGATGAAAGATAATTACTGATAAACGATTAGTGGGGAAGCTTGACTTTGAATCAAAGTCTCTTTGACTTCACAGTCGTTACTTGTAAGCACTATATAATAAAGCCTCTAGTATAAAGCATACTTTGCATTTTTTTTCCAGAATTTGTGAAACTTTCCCAGGAAAGAACTTAAGCGACCTTGTCTAACACACTGCTTTACAAAGGAAAAACCTGCAGCATAGAGCGTTAGGAATATTTCACTTGAAATAACTGGGACGTTCATACCATACTTGCAATTCTTAACTTATCCAGAATAAGGGCTCTGTATTTTTCATCTTTTATCACCCAAAAGCTAACACAACACTCAGTACAACAGAGATGTTACACAAATGAATGTTTGAGTGAATAGTGAATGGATTTACTCCGTATGTTTGGTTCTTTGACGGTTGCCCCATCATCTTCAGGACCAAGTCTGGTCTTATCCCCGACAACAAGCCTACCATGACCTAGCAATGCTTCACTCCCCCTCTGATCTTCCACACTTGAGGAATAGGGCTTGATGCTCCTGGCTGAGAGTCTCAGGACGCGCAGCCCTGTCCCAGTCTCTGACCTGGCACATGCTGTTACTGAGGCTCTCTCAAAGCACCCATCGTCCTCATATTGGGTTGAGAAATGTTCCCAGACAGAGGAGTCCCTCCTTCCTCAGTGTTCCTGTGGTGCCTTTGCTCTCTCAACCTCAGGCCTTTCACACTGGCATGGAAGCCAAACCATTTGTCAGAGTTTGTAGAGGGCGGGGCCTGGGACTTGGCAGCAGGCATAGCGAACGTAAGTCCTACTTACTGAGTGTCTACCAGGTGGCAAGCCTCCTACATAAATTTATTTTATTCTCTCAGAATCATGAGAGGATTTGTGTCTACCTTTTAACATGTTGTGCACATTAACACCATAGTATTTTGTATCTCAGAATCCACAGACTCAATGTTAAGTACGTTTTTAATTCGTTCTTCTTTAACATTATACTGTTGTATTCTCATTCATTCCATTGATGATCATATTCTTAAGGGATATAAATAGGTCAGAGGGTACATAAATAAAAAGCCTGGGTTGTGACAGAGACTTCCAGAGCCCCCGATGGTGGCCGTACAGGACACTGGGAAAGGAGGATAAGCAGGAAACATGAAGGGCGGGCTGATGGAGAGGAAGGGGCAGTCCTGGGAGAAAGTAACGCCCAGGAAGGCTGTTGGCCAGCTTGAATCATTTCTCTATCTTTCCATGTGGCTGATTAAATCCAACCTGGTCATTAGCATTGACTTTCACTCAGAGAATTTCCCCTCCTGGCTCACAGATTGACCCTTTTCCGCATTTCTGGGGACTCTCTGTGTCAAAGGGAACTCAGGCTACTTATATTCAGCTGTGTCTGGTTTGCAGGGGCGTCAGCCTGAGGGATGACAGCGCAGACCTGCGGGGACTGCCTCCGATCAACCGCAGGGATCCGTGAGTCAGGTTTAACCTTCCCAGGGTCTCGCAGAGCGAGTCACAGTCACAGCTATTGATTCCTGGCCAGTCGATGCTGCAGCTCACAAGGCTCCAGGTAAGAGAAAGGGACGGAGACTTGGTTGTCACTGCCACCAAAGTGGCAAGCCCTTTAAAGAAGCCGTTCATTCAGGGCACGCTGTGGAGCCAGCTCTGATTATTTTCCAGCTGAGCGGAGTCTAAGTTAGGTTGCTGCTTCTGCATTGTCTTTGGGCTGCTTAACGCAATATCTTATTTATTTATTTATTTATTTATTTATTTATTTATTAGAGAGAGAGACTGAGAATGAGAGGGGAGAAGGTCAGAGAGAGAAGCAGACTTCCCGCAGAGCTGGGAGTCCGATATGGGACTCGATCCCGGGACTCTGGGATCATGACCTGAGCCGAAGGCAGTCGCTTAACCAACTGAGCCACCCAGGCGCCCCTGCTTAATGCAATATCTTAAGTTTAAGCCAAGATTTTATTAATACTCTAAGCATTGTGATGGCTGTCACCTGATTGCTTCATCTGTCTTACTCACCCTTGTGTCCCCAACATGCAGCACATAGCTGTATATAGCAGACGCTCAATAGACGAATTTGTTGAATAAATGAAAGATCTAGGGTTTGGAATCATCTGGGATGAGTCAAATTTGAACTCCGTGTGTTCTGTTCCAGGGTCTGTGCTACCTATTGGGGAACCTGAGACGGGCAAGATTTGAGTCCTGCCTTCAAACAGCTTGTGGTGGGGGGTGGGGCATGCAAGTGGGGAAGCAGGGAGGCAAGCACAGAAACAGATCTCTAATGGTCCACAGGTGAGCCCAGGGCTCGTGCGCGTGCCCTTTGCTGGAAAGGAACTTGAGTCGGAGCTAAGAATAGGAACCTCAACTGTATCTGACTGAGCTGTACTCAGAAAAGCAATTCCTATAATAGGCCACCTACTTAGAAATAGACATTATCACACTGCCAAAGGAGGTAAGATGTTTTTATGGGTCAGCTTATTTGCTGCTGTGAAGGCCCCGGGAGAAATTTTGTGTCCTTGGGCTCCCCGGTAAGTGCTGACACATTATGTTCTACGTTCTTAGCATGAGTACTCCTGGTTAGAGTTCTCCTCGGTTCTCTGAGGGTGCGTACGGGTGCCTGAATGATCGATTGGCTGGTTCTTCTTCCCCCAAGCATTTATTGCGTACTTACTACAAGTCAGGCTCCTTGCTGAGCCCTGGGGGAACAGAGGTGAGCAAACACACTCCCTGTCCTCGAGACTCCTAATGCACAGTCAATAGACAAGTGCTGGATATACAACTACCTTGATAGCAGCCCCCCCGTAAACACATACAGAGGAACAGTTTATGAACAAAGATGGAATCCCAGCTTCAGTGCTATCTAACGAATTTACTGAATGGCTATAAACAACAGAACTCTCAGTTGATGTAGACCTATGCATTCCTTAAAAACAAGGAAGGACTTACAAATAATTCAGAAAATGCTGCCTTGTATTGTAAAAATAGGTTAAAGAAAAGGGTACAAAGTTATATAGAGAATATTACAACCATGCAAAATCAGAATCAAAACAAAATAAGAATATACGAATGAAAAGTGGGAAGGATTTACACAGATAGGGAAATTATTTCCTGGTGTGAGACTGTTTGCCTTTGCCTTTTTTTTTCCCTTTGAGAGAGAGAGAGAGAGAGAGAGAGAGAGAGTTTGTGCATTTCTTTCTTTTTTTATGTATTTCACTATATAAATAGCATTCACAATTTTTTAAAAGGGACTAAGATGCCAGTCAGCTTTTGTTTTGAAATGTCTTGGTTACTATAAATCAATGAAGCAATGTGAGGGTGATGTGAGCGTGAGCTTGTTTTAGAATGGATGGAATGAGTGATGTGAATCCACCGATCCATGAGGATCTTTATTAGACAGACACTTCATTAGACACAGATGAGGCCAAATCCAGAATCCATGCAGAATGCATGAGATCCGGGAGATCTCATTGTGTCCCCCAAGAGCAATTGCCAAGCTTGTATCCTAAGGAAAAACAAATCAGTCAGGGAGAAAAAAAGAAGTGATAAAATCTTCTGCACCAACTGAATCATGATCTGTTTCCCTCTTTTTCTGTTTCTCTTTCTCTCTGCTTCTTTCTCTCCTTGGTCTCTTCTGCAAGCATGCACAGAGGGCATAAAACCCGTAGGGTACCAGGATTTATCTACATTTAACTAAAAACTGGACATTGTGTAACTAACCTTTTCTGTTGTTCATTTATTATCATAAGGAGTCCCAGAATGAAAAGTGTCCCAGAACCTATGGATAATGTGGCTCAATCATATTTTCCATGGTCTGTTCCCCTATGATGCTTGCATTCACATTACTTATGGCTCTAAGAGTTCTATGAAACTAAATTTTCTGCCTGCTTTCCTCTGGATTTCAGACTATGTTGGTGGGATGGTGACAAGGTCAGTGAGTCAAAATATCCATGGGGAAGAAGTGCCCTCCTGGTCAAGGAGAGAGCTATGGAGAGGAAGGCTGGGCTTGGAGCTGAGTTCTTTTGACTTTCGGCCAAGTGAGTCTATGACATATTGTCTCCTAGACTGTTAGGTTCTTGAGGTCACGAACAATGTCATTCATCCCTTTGTTCATATGTATCTCCTTAGCACTTAGCACAATGCCTGGCATACAATGTATTCTGAATGAATAGTAAGTACATCTTCAGTATTTTAGAAGTGCCCAGTAAAGTAAATGCTGACACTTTTACAAGTCTTTACTGGCCAGGATTCTATATTGCCTAAAATGCGTGGGAATTGAATATGTGATTTATTATGTAATACTTGTATAAGAGCAATACAAATTTGATACAGTGATAATAGTGATTTATTCATTTATACACTCATGGATTTTAGCATGGATTGAGTGCCAGCTCTGTGTCAGGCTTTATGTTGGGGGTCAGGGAGATAACTATTCCCATTTGTAATGATTTGCTATCATCTGTAGGAAGTTTCACTGACATACCACTCCTGGATTCTCTCCTATCCTTCACTCACTCCTCTCCAGGAAAGGAATAGCTTAATTTGGTTGGTTACTTTAGAATGCCTCAGTAAGGTCCAATCATAGGCAAATAGGATCCTATGTGGAGCCTCTGGAAGGCCTCTAAAGAAGAATCACAGAGCATATCCACCAGGGCTTTGGAGTAACACTGTGCTCGTATTTACAAATAACTATTCACCTTTTGAGAAAACTCCTTGAGTTGCTAGTGAGTCCTGATAGAGACCAAATATTTGACCAGTGTACCAAATTGGAGCTGCTTATCTATTAGAGCTGGCTATTATCTGATGCACTAGGACATAAGGTTGGATGTGTGCAGTGGCAATCCACCATTAAGAGGAAAGGGTAGATAGGATCCTGGGCAGCAGGGAATCAGGAAGGCACAGTCAATTGCATGAGTAGGTAGCTTAGACTCCTCTGACCCCTTTCATGATGCATTATTGTTCCCTTCCCCCAGAACTTTGGCTCAAGGAGAGTTCCCTGTGATGAGCTAAACTTGATTCTAGAGACTTCTGGCTTCTGGTAATGATGAAGCAGCTTGGTTAGACACAGGCCAAAAAAAACCATGTATCTATAAAACAACGATTTGATGGCACTGGAGAGTAAGCAAAAAGAGACAAAAATTACAGAGGAAAGAGGAGGGAGTTCAGGGCTGGCAAAAGAGCCAGAAAGGTAGGAAGGGAAATTCTGGAAAGGGAGGGAGGCCCAGAAGAAGTGAGCCCCAAAGTCTGTGCATAAAATTTTCCCCAATCCTTGGCAGATTGCTACACTCCACGTGTGTGAGGTGAGCGGACTCGAGCGAGCTTGGTGAAAAAGCTGCTGCTGGAAGTTGGAAGCCCTGAACAGAGAGTCCAGCTTCTGGAACCTGCAAGGGAAGACAGTTTGGAATTTGAATTCAGGCTAGTTACCTGCTAGCTGGAAGAAAAATCACAGAATGCAGAGCATCTAGAATATACCATTCACCAAGTCCCGTTTCCAATGCAATATTCAAGGAAACAAGGGTAGACCGGAGAAGAAGCAGGCAGTAGAGTCAAGGTGAGGTTTAGGGTCAGAGGGTGAGTTTGTGTTTCGGTTTGGATAAGGGTTGGGATGGGATTCGGATTAGCGTTACAGTGAAAGTGAAGGAGACACTGTGAGGTTAAAGATGAGGGTGAGGTTTAGGACTGTAGTTTGCATTTGGATTAGGTTCACTCCCTTTTTCGAACTCAAGTCCTGAAACAACTGAGAAAAGCTAAAAGGGTAAGTAGGAAAAATACCTTCTTTAAATAATAACGAAAACTTATATGTTGTCTTATTCCTGTGGCCAAACGTTCTTGCCGACACTCTACTCCAGAATTAGACTTACGTAGCAAGGGCTGTTGGTGCCCTCCGCTCTCATCCTTCAGCCCCCTGTGAGTTCAGCTGAGCCTCTGATCCACCACAGGGGAGTACACGGAGGCTTTCTACCTCAGTGTCAACAACACCTCTCAGCTCTTCTGCCCTGAGGCTTCTCCCGAACCCTCAGAAGCTCAGTCAGGTAACTCGCAGGTATTGCCCAGAATCCAGTGGGAGGTAGCTAGCTTGAAGGCAGCCTTCTACCAGCGGACAGCAGGCGTCAGCATGCAAGGCTCCGACCTTCTGTGTGCCGGAGACACAATTCTGAGATCCATCCTTCACTGTACCTCAAGGTCTCTGGTGGGATTGAGCCTCAGTTGCTCTCAAAGGTCAATAGCCCAGTAATTCTATGTCGGTTTTTCTTTTCTTCCTTGTCTGACTGTCCCTGCTCCCTTAGTTTGACTTCATGGGATCAGCTATGTCTTTGTCTCAGTTTTGCAACCTTCTTAAAAATTAGTTTGGTGTATTTGTGGGTCTGCTTTAGGGTTCTCTGTTCTTTACATTGACCCGTATGTCTGATCTTCTGCCAATACCGTGCTGTCGTGATTACTGTGGCTATATAGTAAACCTTAACATCAGGGACAACAGCAGCTCCCATTTCATTCTTCTTGTCAAGATTATTTTAGTCTTGGGCTAGTACCTTTCCATATAAATTTGAGAATAATTTCGTCTATCTCTATACAAAGTCTCTCTGAGATATTTATAGGATTGTGTTATACCTATGCATCAATTCAAGGAGAATTGATATCATTAATATATTCAGTATTCCAGTCTGTGAGCACAGTATATCTCTCCATCTATTTAGATAGTCTTTGATTTCTTTCATTAGCATTTTGTAGTTGTCAGCATTATAAGTCCTGAACATAATTTGTTAAGATTTTTGCCATATGCATTTTATTATTTTTTTGGAGCAATTGTATAAAACATTATATATTTAATTTGACCTCATATTCATTGGTGGTATATAGAAATACAATTGATTTGTGTGTGTGTGTGTATGTGTGTGTGTGTGTTTCTGTGTGTTGATCTTGTATTCTGCGATCTTGCTAAATTCACTTACTAGTTCTAAGAATGTTTTTGTGCACTCACTAGGATTTTAACAATCATGTCACTTTTAGAGATCACTTTCTTTTTTCCTTCCTGATATATATGCTTAATTTTCCCTTTTCTTGCCCTATTGCACTGGCTAAAACTTCTAGCTTCCCTTTGAATAAGAATGGTAAGAGTGAAAATCCTTGCCCCAATTTTCCTCCAATTTTAAGGGAAAAGACTCAGTCTTTCATTATTAAATATAGTGTTAGCTGTAGATTTTTTTCTTTAAATCATGTTGAATTCTGTCAAATGCTTTCCTTGCATGAATTAACATGATGGTGTGATTTTTCTTCTTTAGTCTGTTAATAAAATGGATTACATTTATTGATTTTCAAATATTGAACTAGTCTTCTATCCCTGGAATAAACCTCTCCTCATTATGTGTAATTCTTTTTATATGTTGCTGATTTCTATTTGCTACTATTTTGTTAAGGGTTTTGCATTTACTTTCATGAGTGGTCTTTTATTTATTATTTATTTTATTTTTTAGAACTGTCTTTGTCTCTTTATGGTATCAGGGTAATACTAGCTTTATAAAATTAAATGGAAAGTGTTACCTCCTCTTCTGTTCTCTGGAAAAGATTGTGTAGGATTGTTATTGATTCTTTAAATATTTGGTGGAATTCTCCAGTGACACCATCTAGGTCTGGAGATTACTTTTATGAAATTTTTAAATTACAAACTTAATCTTTAAAATAGTTATAGGAATATTCAGTATTTCACATTGAGTAAGTTGTGTTTGTATTTTTCAATGAATTGGTCCATTTCATCTAAGTTTTCAAATTTATGTGTGTAGAGATGTTCTTAATACTCCCTTATCCTTTTAATAACCCACAGGGTCTCTTGTAATATCCCTGTTTTATTCCTGATGTTGGTAATTTATGTCTTCTCTTTCAGCCTTTGGCAGTTTTGCTAGAAGTTTTTAGCTTTATTAATCTTTTCAAAAACAGGCGAGCCTGGTGGTGGGTATTGAGAAGGGCACGTATTGCATGGAGCACTGGGTGTGGTGCATGAACAATCAATCTTGTGACACTGAAAAAATAAACATATTTGGGGAGAAAAAAACCCAGGCTCTTTGTTTATTAATTTTCTCTGTCATTTTTAGTTTAGTTGATGTGTGTTTTTTTACTTCCTTCCTTATTCTTACTTTGGGTTGACATTGTTCTTCATTTTCTAGGTTCTTCAGATAGGAGCTTAGATCACTGATGTGAGATGTTCCATAGATATATGGAAATACGTGTGTGTGTGTGTGTATTTGTGTGTGTGTATGCAGTTAGTACTGTAAACTTCCCTCACGACTGCTTTAGCTATATATCACAAATTTTGAGTGTATTATTTTAATTTTTATTCGGGTCAATGAATTTTTAAATTACCCTTGAAACTTTCTATGTCTCTTACTAGTTTTAATATATATATATATTGGTTACATATATATGTTTATACATATATATGACAGATCTGTTCTTATAAATACATATATAGTTATATATACATATATAAGCTATGTATATATAAAATGATAAAATATGTATATGTATATTCAAGGAACAGAGTATCCAAGGAACAAGAGGGTGGTAATGTTTTTAACTTTATTCAAACTGATAAAATGACACCACTAGTAGATTATGATATCTAGATAGATATTACATATACATGCATATATATTGTGTATATATTACATGTACTTGTTATATATGATATATTACATATATACATATATCAAATCTATAGAGTATAAATTTTAATCTATATATTATATATAACATATATATATAATATATAGATTATATATATTTGTATATATGCATTTATGTATCTTATCATAGTTTACCTTATTTGGAGAGTTTGGACTTCTAGACTTAGAGGTTTAGATTTTTGTTGAGGGGAAATAAGATTGTGCAGTTTTATTATCTTTCTACTTTCTGTGACAGTAAGTCAGGTTTCATAGACCCAACTAACAGATGAGGATCCGTGGGTCCAGTGAATTCAAATAACTTGTCTGAGATCACCCAATATTTTAAAAGCACACAGAAAACAGGTCATAAAATTTTTGTATGGTTGAATAAGTCAGCACTAAATTTCTGATTTCTTGACTACCCATGGTCTGACAGATTTCTTAGTCCTGGCTAGAGAAAGTGGAGGCATTCTTTTCTGCCAAAATCACAGGACTTCTCCCACTTTTCATAAACAATCCTTGGGAGACCTTGACAAGCACAGTGGGTCTAATGAAAAATTATTTACTAGTGTTCTCTATTGTAGATGTTTACACTTCCTTTATAAAGTCTTTGACATTAAGAAACATGAAATACATTCCTAATTTAGTTCTTTTTTTTTTTAAATTTTTAAAATTTTTATTGAAGTATAGTTGACATATAAAATATTAGTTTCAGGTGTACAACACAGTGATTCAACAATTATATACATTGCAAAATACCATGATAAGTGTAGCTACCATCTTCACCATACAAATTATATTATTGATTGTATTTCCTATGTTGTACTATTGTTGTACTATGTACTATGTTGTACTATGTTGTTGCTATGTTTCCTATTGATTATATTTCCAATGTTCCTATTGATTGTGTTTCCTATGTTCCTATGTTTCATCCCCATGAATTATTTATTTTATAACTGGCTATTTATATGTATATATATGTGTATTATATACTGGCTATGCTAAAGAGCATTTATGTCTCTTAATTCCCTTCAGCTGCTTCACCCATCCCTCCATTCTCTCACCTCTTGTACCACCAGTTTGTTCTCTTTGAGTCTGTTTCTCTTGTTTGTTTGTTTGTTCATTCATTTTGTTTTTAGATTCCACATAGAGATAAAATCATATGGTATTTATCTTTCTCTGACTTATTACACAATATAAGACCTTCTAGGTCTATATATGTTGCTGCAGATAGCAAGATTTCATTCTCTTTTATGGAATAAGTAATTTTCTCTTTTTTTTTTTAATTTTTTAATTAACATATAATGTATTATTTACCCCAGGGTACAGGTCTGTGAATCATCAGGCTTACACATTTCACAGCATTTGCCATAGCACATACCCTCCCCAATGTCCATATCCCTACCCCCCCACCCCACCTCCCAGCCACCCATCAGTTTGTTTCGTGAGTTTAGGAGTCTCTTATGGTTTGTCTCCTAATTTAGTTCTGATAGGACACCAGTTCATTTCAGGAGTAACCAAATGTAGACAATTACAGAGGGTCAGCTCAGGGTAAAGTATATCTCTAGACCCATTCCCAGGACATACAGTTTCTCTATCCTAAAGTTTATAGGTGGGAAGGGATGAGATACCAGGGTACCAAAACATTATACATTGGAAATTCTGTTAGATGATACTCTTCATTTTGTTTTACCTGTACTTTTAGGAAACATTTAAAGTTACCAGTTCCCATTAAGTCTTCCCACGAGTGGCACACTCATCCTCCTAAGAGAGACCCACTGTAACAGGCATGGAACCCAGCATAAAGGAAGCAAGAAGCCATGTTTTGACGTTCTTGTCTCCAGTGATCCTTACCTCATTTCCCCCTTGGCTACACCTGCTCCCTTGGTCATTGTTATGGTCAAAGTCTCCTCCTGTAAATCTTGGGCTCCAGAGCCCATTCTCCATCCTCTACTTTTGTTCTTTTACTCTTCCTTACCCTCTGTCATTTAGACCTCTACATCCTGGCTCTTCTTTCAGTTATCTGCTGCTTCTTGCCTCAAATCGGTTGCTGTCCGGCCTCCCCAGGCCCTCCTGCCCTCCTCCAGTACTCCAATTCCTAGCCATCGACCTGCTGACCTTGAGCACATCAGGTTGATGTGAATGTCATCAAAACTAAATGGTGAGCCCAGCCAGAAATCTACAAGTCTTCCCAGTGCCTTCTTTCCCTTTATTCCCCGGATTCTAACAATCTTCAGGGGTTCTTGATTTAGATGTAAAGTCCATCACATCAGTTCTTTCACTCCATTTCCAAAACCCCCTGCTTAGTTCAACTTCTGAGATTATTTTTTACTCAGATGATTGAAAACTTGGCAGCTTCTGCCCTTTGATTCATCTTCTACAAGGTGTCTACGAGGGCGAGCTTCTCCAAATCTGCTTCCTCACTGTATTGCTTAGAACCTTACCATGGCTGTCTATGGATTTTGAGGTGAACAAATCTCATTCTAGTTCACAATGTTTTTGTGGTATGTGGAATGATGTCCCCCAATGATGTTTGCGTCCTAATCCCTGGAACCCGTGGAGGTTACCTTTTATGCAAAATGGACTTTGTGGATGTGACAAAGTGAAGGATCCTGAGATGGAGATTAGCTAGGATTATTCAGGTGGGCCCTGAGTTCTACTCCCAGAGAGGCAAAGAGAGATTTGGATCCAGAGGAAGGCAGTGTGACGGCAGAGGCGGAGACTGGACTGACATGGTCAAGGGCTGCTGGCAGCCTTAGAAGCTGGGAGCGATAAGAAACAGATTTTCCTCTGGAGACTCCAGAAGGAACCGGCTCGGCCTCCACCTTGATTTTAGCACTGTAGGACTCATTTTGGACTTTTGACCCTTAGAACTGTGAGAGACTAAATTTGTGTCATTTGAACCACTAGCTTTGTGGGATTTTGTTAGAGCGGCAATAGGAAACCAGTACAGTTCTTTTTTGCTATTACTTCTTGCCCCTTTCCTCTAAAAATTCATCAGTCCTACCCACACTGAATTTCTTTTCTGTTTCTGAGCACATATGCTCTTTGAAGACTTCACTCCTTTGTACATAAACTTACTCCTATTGAAGGCTTTCTTTACTTTTATCCAAATACATTACAGTCTTTGAAATTCATCTCAGGGGTCTCTTTTTATTAGGAAGCTCCTCTAACCTCCAGTGTGATTTTAATTCCCCTGCTCCATGTTCCCAGTAAGGCCCCTCTTTACTGGACTGTAGTTACTGACTCACCTCTCTTGTCCTCTTGGACCTGGAGCTCCTCAGGAGCAGATGGTGGGTCTCTTCTGGACTTGTAACCTCTGTGCCTGATGCAGTGCTTGACACATATCTGACCCTTAGTTAATGCTTCTTGAGAAGAGAAATAAAGTCAAATAGAGCCGGGCACGTTCAGATGCTGTTCTGTATGACAGTTGCAAACTTCCCTTTTCGCTGGGGAGACGGACTAGGAGTGGAAGAAGCCACCCACCACACACATTCACCAACCCACTTGTTTCTCCCCTTCGCGAATGGCTGTGCTGCCGGGAGACTTGGTGAAGACAGAAGCAGCCCATGGTCTGGGATGTTGATGATTTGCTGTAGGGTTGCATGTGTATTGTTGGGATGCGGGTGGGGTTATGTAAGGAAGGTGTGGGCTGAGAACCAGGAGACCAGAGTCCTAGTTGTGACTTTGACACAGACCTAGTATGAAAAAGTCTCTTTGTTCCTAGATAGCCTATTACTTTAGCCTTCAGGTGGAATATAAATTTCTTCAAGATTTAATGTTTCATTTGTATTTATTACATTTATTCAGCCAGTCGGGGCATCTGGATGAAATTAGATATTTACATATTTTTCCCGATTGCTTTAATGAGGGTAGCACAGTTACCTTCCTGTTTGTCAGATATTCTGTTAGCTTCTCCCATTTTCAGTAAAGCTCATGTTTCTCTTTGCTTCATGTGCCTTATGATTTTTAGACCTTCTCTTCCTTTATACTCCAGAAAATTGGGAGGATAAGCTTTATTCTTAGTTTCCTTTTTGTATTGCTCTCTCCCTTCTTTCTTCCCGGGTCCCCTCTGTGCTCTCATCCAGGGGAGAGTTCATGCTTGTGCCCTGGTTGTGATTTCTGATCCATAAAAACTGTGAGGTAATAACTATTTGTTGTTTTAAGCCACTAAGATTTGGAGTACTTTTTGTGCAGCTGGTTGAGAAACTCTATGTGTATATTGCAGTGCTCGTAATGGGCGTGGGAATACAGGAGGTTCTTGTTAAAACCTGCCACTGTACCCCATCTGCCGTGTACTTGTGCTTTCTTCAAGAGTCAGTGTTCTGCGGGAAGCGGGAAGAGCCCACAGTAGGAGACGAGACTCAGGATCTAGTGTTTGTCCTGCCACCAACAAGATAGTCTTGGTTTGCCACCTGCAACGGAAGTTGGTTTGTTAAAATTGGCAGCATGTTGCAATCATCTGGGAAAAGGTGCCTGAATGCTAACTATGTCCTACCCACAGGGATTTCCACTTAACTGGTGTGAGATGTGATTTAGGTATTGGAACATCTAGAATCTCCATGGGTGGGTATGCTATGTAGCGAAGTTTAATGACCATTGCCCTAGCCCAGAGGTTCTCAGATGGTGGTCACCCCAGCCAGCCATATTGGCATTACCTGGTGAACTTGTTAGAAACGCAGCATCTCATGCCCCTCCCCAGACCTACTGAATCAGAACTTCTGAGGTTGGGGCACAGCAAACTGTGTTCAGCAAGCCCCTCAAGTGATTCTGATGTCTTCTCAAGTTTAAGGGCCAGTGCTTAGCTTAGTCTAGATGGTTCCTGAGCTGCTTCCAGGTCAGAAGTTTGTGCACCTACGTCTCCTGCCCCGGGGGTTGCACGTCAGGCTCTCTCACCCTCCTCCTCTTCTCCTGAAGCATTCAGCCCATCAGATTTCTAGTTGTATGTTCCTGTCCCCCTGGACTTGAAGATTCAGGTCTTCCAAAAGCCTAGAATTTTCCTGATGCAGCAATTTTATTTGCGTGTTAACTGGTGAACCAAACTGTTCAGAGCTCTAGTTTTGGAGAAACCTAGATGGTTATAAACCTGTCAACAAACATTTTAGTTCCATGGAGGGTGCTTTTCCTCAGGTGCATCAGTCTGACATTATCGAAGACTCAAGTGTGCTCGGGGGAGCCTAGAATCTTCTCACCAGTTAAATAAAAAAAGTAAAAATAAAAGAAAGTAGAAGAAATGAAAATAAATGACACAGATACTGGGGACTAAAGGACTTGTCAGTTCAATATAAACTTACCAGATTCTGTCCATTTGCCTTGCTAGCTCAAACGGATAGTTGGTGTATTAATACAGTGAAGATAACATGAAAACAGTCCGAGAAGAAACAACTGTTATGACTTTGATAGGAGGAGTGATGTCTTTTAATGACTGGACTGGATTTTGATGGACCGTCAGGTTGGTGAAGTGCTATTTTCATCAGGTTAGGGAGCCCCTTCCCTTTGGCCAGCTATGTGAATTCATCTGTTCCATATTAGATTTCAGGAGGGAGCTTGCGTTTTGGGAGTTACTGGTTTACAAGCAGTTTTTCAAAAATAAAAGCAAATTAATATTTAAGTTCCTTGGTGAAAATTTAATGTGGGTTGGAATGACATTTGTAGAAAAAAATCTCTGCAAATATATATGTCATCTTTCTGCATTATACCAACACTTAACACAGCATTGGTCAAGAATCTTTCTAAATAGACTGGTGTTTTTCCTTTTGTATATATATTTTATCTCCTGTGCATATTTTAAAAATGTATATGCATACATAGAGATTGGTGATAGATATAGATAGGTATACATATGAATATATCCCCTTATTATGTTTATATACATGATTTGGTCCTCAAAACTTGGTGGTGTAGCCAGGTTGGTATAATAGAAATAATAACTTTTGTTATTTATTATGTACTGAGGGACTCACACTTGGCGCTTGCTTGGGGCCTTATATACACTGCCTCTCATCCTTACAGAGACTTCTCCGTGGTAATTATCATTACTCCCATTTTACAGATCGGAAAATTGAGACTCAGAAAGGGAAAGTTAGTAAGTGGCAGATATGGGGTTGGAACCTAAATTCCTAAGATTCCAAAAGCTGGCATCGACACCACATCCTTTTTTTTTAATTTTTTATTAATATATAATGTATTATTTGCCCCAGGGTACATGTCTGTGAATCATCAGGCTTACACATTTCACAGCATTTGCCATAGCACATACCCTCCCCAATGTCCATAACCCTACCCGCCCCCCCACCTCCCAGCCACCCTTAGTTTGTTCTGTGAGTTTAGGAGTCTCTTATGGTTTGTCTCCTTCCCCATCCCATCTTGTTTTATTTCCCTTCCCCACCCCCCCATAACTCCCTGACCTGCCTCTCAAATTCTTCATATCAGAGAGATCATGTGATAATTGTCTTTCTCTGACTGGCTTATTTCGCTTAGCATAATACCCTCTAGTTCCATCCACGTCGTTGCAGATGACAAGATTTCGTTTCTCTGGATGGCTGCATAGTATTCCATTGAATATATATACCACTTCTTCTTTATCCATTCATCTGTTGATGGACATCTAGGTTCTTTCCAGAGTTTGGCTATTGTGGGCATTGCTGCTATAAACACTCGGGTGCATGTGACCCTTCGGATCACTACATTTGTATCTTGAGGGTAAATACCCAGTAGCGCGATTGCTGGGTCATAGGGTAGCTCTATTTTCAACATTTTGAGGAACCTCCATACAGTTTCCCAGAGTGGTTTTACCAGCTTGCATTCCCACTAACAGTGTAGGAGGGTTCCCCTTTCTCCGCATCCTTGCCAACATCTGTCGTTCCCTGACTTGCTAATTTTAGCCATTCTGACTGGTGTGAGGTGGTATCTCACTGTGGTTTTGATTTGTATTTCTCTGATGCCAAG